>OY744546.1:36902706-37012706 GCA_963556195.1 Sepiola atlantica | reverse complement strand
CGGTTTCTGATACGTACTGCCAGGGGTCGCGGCACCATTTTCCGTTGGATTGCCCAGGCTTATTGTGAGCCCGTTGCTTCAACACGCCTATGCAAAGCGATTCATGATATCCTACATATAATTCTGTAAGTGAGCTACTAGATCCACGTCATCTGCATATAGCAAATCTCGAACAATAGTGAAGAATGTCCTCGACCAAGTCTTAAAACGCTGTTATACAGTCGACTCGATGTGAGAAATCGAAGATACACATCTTTGTCGCAGTTAGTGAGAGCCAATGACAAAGCTACAGCAAAAATAGATGAAATATCACAAGACTTCTGTCGCCACTATTCATCCTTCAAAGTTCTTTTTGCAAATCTGATTCATTAGCTAAGTATGACTGTTCCACAGACTTCAGATCCTAAGGTGACAAACTGTTATCAATCCGTCTTTGATGAAGCTCATGCTTTTTTAGTAGCAGTTGAACAATGTGAGCATTATTGTCATCAAACCAGTTTTGATGCTTCCTCTTCGTTAGACAAGAATATCTACTGCTTTTTCATAAACACACTTTTTATAACCCTCCTACATACCATCAAATGATATCTGCTCAAGCCTATTCAGTAGGTCGATAGCAGTATTCTTATCCTTCAGCTTTGCAACATTTATTCTACGAGGACACTTGACGTTGCTGAATCGTCTCTTCGGCCTCATTATGAACCTCATGTCAGCACACACCAGACGATGATCTGTCCAGAAGTCGGCATTTTTTTAAACTCAAACCTTGCAGACGTCCTGTAGATCGCGTCTCCGGTTGATGACGTAATCGATCAAATGCCATTACTTGGATCGTGGATGCTTCCATGTGTTCTTAAAACCACTAAATCCAGCTATGAACACATTTGCAGTAAACGCAACTGGCTCTTATATATACTTCCCACTTCATAAAGTCCGAGTGGACGCCATGTTTGATATTCCCTACCCACCTTCGCATCGAAACCTCCCAGGATAACTCTTTTAAGATCTTCATTAAAGAATCCTATTAGCTCAGGTGGGCTGTCCAATGTAGGAACATAAACAGAAATAAGAGTTGCATACCGCTGACCAGCTAGGGACACAGGTAAAGTCATAATACGCTTATTTAGAAAAGAAGAGATATTCTAGAGTTTAGAAACAACCCATTTCTTATGAGCAAATTCTATGCCATGTTCGTGTCATTCGCGTCTCGGTTTCATGATTCAGTAAAATACATATTCAGAGCCCTCCTCTACACGACTACCCCCTCCAACAATACTGTCTCTGATAAGGCTGCTATATCAATGTTGAAAGGTAACAATTATTGTGCAACAAGTGCTGTTCGTTCTTCGGTCGGTCAGAACCATAACGATCAAGTACGGTTCTGGCGTTCCAACAAGTCATTTTATCAAATTAAATTTCATATTACTCATTACATTCATCCCGTTAAGCTAGACACATAGTTGGTATCTTCATATGGATTATATACGCCCAAAGTACCAGCACAGCAAAAGGATTATAGTGATCAACGCTTGTGCGACACGACGACCACTCTCTGACAATCAGCGACTATGAACCCGGTGACAGACAAACAGCCCGATGATTAGTAGTCACATAAACCGCAGGTTTTAGATAGGAGTTTTCCTTCTCCTACATGCCTGCATTAACAAAAGTTAAAGAGAAAACCTCTTCTCGTAATATTGCCATATACCCATGGCTTGGACTCAGGATGCTTGGCACTAGAGTGCGATCCACATGCCGGTGGATCATGCATGCTTCAGCTGACAAGGCCTAAGCTTCTCTGGGGGGTTTTGTAAGGGTTTTCTAACCCTTAGCCTTTCTGGCCAAAAACCTTAGCCTACAAAGCAGTAGGGTCAAGTTTTACAGCACTAAGCACACGCCGGTAACAAGAACCCATTTGATGTAGCAGTATTCGCGACGTGCACGTGGGGTTGGTTTGACTTGGAGAAGCTATGCATATATATACACATACATTCATATATATATATATATACACTAATTGAGATGGTTTCCGACAAATACAAGATTTCGTATTGAGCAAAATAGTGCTTTACTTTTAAAATATAGCCGTGTCTCCACAGATAATACAATTGGAACATTAGCTGTACTTTTTTAAATAAAGACACATTTTGCTTGATACGAAACATTGTATTTGTCGAAAATAAATTCTTAAGTTATTAATAAAATATTGGCACAACTGAAACGTCTAATATCCATTGAGCTTCCGTTTCCTCTTATTTCTCTCAATATTCGTGTCTATTTCTTCCTTTTTTCTAGTCTTGATGTTATTCTTACAACGTTTCGGCGGATGTAACCTCCGACCTTCTTGGGGTGTGTCTTGTCAAACTCGGGAATATGTAAGGAATTTCGAACCCATTATTCAATCCACAGGGGTTGCTTGCTCTCGTTCCGCCAGCCATGACCGCCTTGAATTCTCAAGTAATTCGTAATTGTATTTAAATATCTCCCATACTGAGGATTAAACCTTTAGCTCCAGATCACTGGCACTTAGAACTTAGCATTTATACTGTTGTACTACGGGCCCTGTTTTCACTCATTTTTCATTAAGTCTTTTTATAAATACGAAATATAAAATGTTAACATAAGAGTTTATTTGATTATATAATTTTCTCTATTTCTGCATATCAGGTTTATTAACTTAGACGTATGGAGTGAGGGAATCACCTTCTGATTACGCACTTTAAACATCAACTTCAGATCAAAATCAGATGTGATAGAAGGAGATTGCACTCTGCACTATTTAAAAGGAGGTGGATACACACCGCTAGCTCATGTGTTTTTGGACGAACCAAGTTTGAGTATGTGTTCCATGACTAGGCATGGTGCACGTCGACCTAAGATCTTATCGGACCCATCACAGTTAGCAAAGTTTCTGACAGATGAGTCCTGCCCCTTTCTTTTTCGGTATTAGAGATCTATCCACTACCCATTTTTATTTTGTCCCTTCCCCGTTCCCAAAATGGTACCTATCTTCGAGGAAACCACAGAATCCATGCCCCTAAATCCCCCCCCCCATTAATCCACCTTTTTCTCCCCACTTAGAAACTGTCTTGCTTGTTTTCGGCTCTTGAAACAGCTAGGAAAACAGTGAGCAGCTCATACCTAGATAGATAGGGGAGGGTCCTACTAACCACAACACTTAGCATTTTATTTTTCAGCACAGCCCACCAACAACCGATGAATTTGTACATACATTTTTTGTAAATAAAAAACGTCTAGCTATTGCGGATAATGTTGAGTAATTTTACTCATAGAGTGAATGTGGTATTTTGGTAATTGAAACTTGTTTAGAGAATAGACCAAAAGACGGCGACCGACAACCATCCCATTTGGGGCTTGTGCCACATCTTTTTTTATAAAACAAAATTTAAAATACTTTTTTCGCGCGTGTTCGTGTGCGACACACACTATTTATGTCTCTAAAGAAAATTAAAATAAGAAAATGCTAAACTTTTTGTATGGAATCCTTATTCCAATTTTTTGTCAAAATCCATTACATGCTTTGATTCTTAAACTAATATCTAAACATTCAAGGTTTAAGTTTAAGGAGTGTTAAGAAGGCATCGAAATTCAGGGAATCTTTTTAATTGCTCTCTCATGACCATGGATGAAATCTAATACAACTCTGAAGAATTTGATAATCGAGGTCGTTCCCATATTATACCCCTTAAAAATATTCCAAAGAAATTGCATTTTTACGAATGTCTTTCATCCTCTCTTTGCTCTCTTTGCATAAAAGTAAATATAGGCCACCTTACCCACATTTACGACTAGCAAGTGTGTACCGAAGTTCATAATGATTGGCGAATTAGTTTAAGAGTGAATCATATGCAAAGAAACATAAACATAGCTAAGTTTATATAAATAAAGATTAGGGTCTTCAAATTTTGTTTATGTGTTTGTTGGAGAAGGGAGTCAATGTATGCACGCAATTAATGTTTCTATTAACCTTTGAACCGGGTCTTATTTCTTACTGAACCTCTGCTGATATGTAAATAGTTTATATCTAAATACAAAATAATAAAGTGTTTCGGTTTCAACGTTTCATTAGAATCAAAGAAGAGAGAGCGGCTCGTCGATCTTGTAAGTAGAAACAATTGTATCGACTTATTATTTTCTTTAATATATCGACTGTCTTTAGTAATCGGTAGCCGATGTTATTCAGAACGAAGCTATATTTGTCGTTAGTATATGTTTGACCGGTACCCGGAAAATTCGGCAATTTTAGCAAAGTAGGAAAATTTAGCAATTATGGAATAAATATCGATTGAAAATAGATTTTAGAACTTTCTTGCGGGGGATATAGTTGTAAATACGGAACTACCCCCGATCACCACCACCAATAAAGAACACTTCTTTTATTATCTCTTTGCTCACTTCTGCAGTTTACGAACCGGGCTATATTTTTAGATAAGATTTTCAAGTTAAATTCAATTTTTACGATATCTTTTGTTTATTAAATTGTTATGTGAAAGTACAAAATAGTTAACAAAGTCACCGTCTCCCCATGTTAAGAATAATCTTCTAAATGTTATTTCAACCCGGTTCGTAATTAAGTTACGAGATTAAATCCAGCATAATGCATTTAGGTTTCTTCGTAAAAAGGTCAGGCATTTTAATATTTTGTTAATTGAAAACAATACTGATTATTTTGGTGTCTGTTCGGTATTTTAAAAGGAAATTTTGTTTTCTTGTCATGAAATAAATTTCGAATTTATTTATTTTTAATTGTAATTCAGTGTTTTAATCTCGGCGGGAGAGAGGATGTGTTGAAAATCGGCCGCTCGTCGAGTCATTTTATTTATTTTTTTACTTCAAAAATGGTAAATCGCTGTAAGATAAAGTGGTTAATTTGTCGTTTCACAGCAAAAATGGCGGACACTGAATCGGCTGTATTTTTCTGATTTTTTCCGACCTTATAACTTTTGAAAAGAAGAAAAAAGCTGTAAGTAAAGTTTTTAGTTAAAACTATTTTTAGGTTAGATGGTCACCAGAGATTAAAACACTGAATTACAGTTACAAAAAAATAAATTAGAAATTTATTTCATAACAATTAAAACAATTTTGCTTGTTAACATACATGAAGATTTTCTAAGAATTTAAAAACTAGTTCTATTCTATAGTTTAAATACTTCCAAATCCCTTTCCAATGAACGATGGATTCAATCTTGTAACTTAATTACGAACCGGGTTAAAATAATAACATTATTTAGAAAGTCATTCTAAACATGGGGAGAGGGGGGCTTATTTAACTATTCTGTACTTCCACCTAACAATTTAATAAACAAAAGATATCGTAAAAATTGAATTTGAAAATCTTATCTAAAATATAGCCCGGTCACTAAATTGCACAAGTACCAAAATGATAATGCAATAAATGTTCTTTATTGATGTTTGTGGGGGGATAGTCCTGTATTTACGACAATATTCCTCGCAAGAACGGTTCTAAAATCTATATTTAAATCGATATTTATCAATGATTTCAGAATCTGCCTAAATTCGTTTGACCATGGATTCATCTTTAAAGAGATTGTTTCACGCTTTCTCTTTCATATCTTAATATTTAAGTAAAAATACAGAATATTCAACACTCGATAACTCGTAAACAAAAATAATTTATATCAAACTCATTAGAATTAAATTCTCTACAGAACCCGCCTAGTGTGAACATGTGGAAACGATTAGTAATATT
Organism: Sepiola atlantica; assembly: GCA_963556195.1. Classification (NCBI taxonomy): domain Eukaryota; kingdom Metazoa; phylum Mollusca; class Cephalopoda; order Sepiida; family Sepiolidae; genus Sepiola; species Sepiola atlantica. The sequence goes on along the minus strand of OY744546.1, from coordinate 37,006,975 downwards.
TCTTCCGTTTTTTTAATTAAATTTTACAAATTGTTTCCACGCGTCAAAACGAGGCGGGTTCGATAGAAAATTTCATTCTAATGCGTTTGATATAATCTAAGTATTTTATTTTGCGATCCAGAAGAATAGCCGACCGGTGTTGGGCTAAAACTTATTCGTTCTTATTAAACTTTTTACTTCGCTAATATCAGTTGAGAAGTAAGTCAGCAGCAAACGGCAATATCATATCTGCTATACATCAGTATTATGATTGTTAGAAGCTGTTAACAAAAACAAAAAAATTTATACTTCAATATATTTAGAAAAAAAACCCCTGTTTTTTTATAAAAACCAAAATTGATTGTAAAATCACTTCTTGGGTAAACAAATATTTAAAATAATAAAAAATTAATTTATTATATTTTCCTGAAAAAAAAAATTACATTTATTATATTTTCCTAAAAAAAAAATGACATTTATCATATTTTCCTAAAAAAATTACATTTATAACATTTTCCTAAAAAAATAAGAAAATATATTTATTATATTTTCATAAAGAAAATAAAAAATTACATTTATTATATTTTCCTAAAAAAAAATAAAAAATTACATTTATCATATTTTCCTAAAAAATAATAAAAAATTGCATTTATTATATTTTCCTAAAAAAATACATTTATTATATTTTCCTAAAAAAATACATTTATTTATATTTTCCTAATAAAAATACATTTATTATATTTTCCTAAAAAAAAATAAAATAATCAAAACACATATTTGATTACTTAGTGCAAAGCATTTCCTGATTTTCTTTATTTCTTGATCACAGTGGACTATTTTTCAGTTATCACCGCCTGGTTCCCTAAAACTTCCTGTTTTGGGTCACTTAATCTTCTGGTTCGCCGTTTATTTAGTTTACGATTTCGAGTGTTAACTATTCTGTACTATATCCCACATTTAAAAATTTGTACCACGTGTTAATGGGGAAAGACTTGTTTTTATCACTGCCCTTTTGTCAGTACGTTCGATTTCAAGCAGAGGTATTTTCTTGTTTTATTTTTGTATTTCGCCCTTTTTTTAAGGTTGATACCAGAGATTCATAGCAAATAACTTATGATTTGTCACGTTCCCTTGCCGTACGTTCGCTTTTTATAGTAGACGTATTGCATTGTTTTATTATCTTCACTTGCTGTTCATATCCGGCGTTGCCCGGGAGTCTTTAATTGTATGTTTATTTTGAAATTAAATGCTTCGAACTTTATTTCAAATATCCAATCTTAGAGAAGTAAATCAGATTTTTATCAGGTATTAAGTCAGGAATAAAATAGCTAGAATTGTTTAAGCATAAGTCAAAACGCATTTTTGGGTATAAGTTCTCAAAATAAACCATTAATATTATAAAATGATGTATAAGTTACGTGAAAGAATCTATGTATATATACAGACATGAAAGTAGCAAATAGACGCACCACAAAAATAATTCATACATGTTTAAAGATTCTGCTACTTTTCTATATATATGACCATTTAAGTATGACACCGGCTTAAAGCATTAGAATTCGCAGAACTTCAGAGATGCTATATTATGTTAACATGAAGGTGGACTTAATCAGCGTCAAATCGTCGTAAACCTCGGGATTCCACTTTTCACGATTTCACTTTTCACGATTAACAGTAATTGACAAATTTACCATCGAAAGAAAATAAATCAATAGTATCTTCACTAGGTCCATCAGGACTCTCTGACAAGAGTCTCTATTTTAAGGATTAATGATGTCTATTTACTTTTTTCATGTTTTTGCATATTAAAATCTGACTTGTTTCCCAAATAACCTTAATGGATATTGCAGAGATGTCGTAAATACACAACTGTGGTAAATAGGTAAAAGAAGAAAGTACATGTAGTATACGAAGCTATTGCAATTATCATATAAGAATCATTAGGTTACACACCGAAAGCAGTTATTTGAATGGAACAGTTTGAATGACACCTGAGGGGGTCAGGGGGGATCTTGTGGCAGACGCCACAACCGGCCAGGAGATATTTGTTGCTACTCCTTTCTTTCTTTGTTTACTCAGCCATTCTTCGTCTCTGAGGTAGAGAGGAGGGTGTGATCTCGTGAAAGCATGTTGGCCGAAGTTCCGACCAATCAGGAGCCAACAGGTCAGCTTGACCACGCGTGATTTGACTCCCTATAACACAAGTCACGCACTCTCTTTGCTCTCTCTCTTTCTTCTGCTTTCCGGCCGAACGTACACAGAGGAGATCGTCGACACCCCCCACCGGCTCGACCAAGAAGGTGGGGGAGGCAAAAGTCAAAAAGTAGGTAATCTCTTTTAATTCCTACCACGAATAACGAACTATTCCATCAAACACACACCATTACAATTGCCACAAAAATACATCAAAACACACTCGCATATACACATTCGTACAAACTCTAACTTAAACGAACCGAACATTTCACTCGTACTTACTCGTACAAACGGAAATTTTTAATTTCTTAAAAATATGAACTCTGTACTGATAGCCATACAAAATGTCTTAGTCAAATAAATTGTTTTGTTTCAATATATATTATGATTGTTAGAAGCTGTTAACAACATATTCATACTTCAATATATTTAGAAAATAACCCTGTTTTTTTTAATAAAAACCAACATTTATTGTGAAATGACTTCTTGTGTAAACAAGTATTTCAAATAATTAAAAAATACAGGGACTCTAATCATTGATTTAACAAAATACCATTCTTGTGTGTAGCTTTATTATTCCTTCGCTTTCTTTCTAATATAATTTCAGATATTATAATAATGTTTTCTTTCTTCCCTTTGTTTGTTGTATTCTGATAATTTCATCCACACTGGGTCTGGCCACTTCGAACAGTGGGGATGACATGCTGCTATAAAGGCATCTCTCCCAAAACCTTTGGTCGGGCGACACCACATGGGTTTAACCCTTTGTCCAAGAACAGATCCCGGCCATAATCTCAGTAGAATAGAAGTCAGCGATATTACGTGATATTTTTTTTTTTTTTGGGGGGGGGGGGTATTTTGCCTCATTTTTGCAATCTTTGAAACAGACGTAATAGTCAGCGTTTCCTATTTTATACTCAGTGAGTGAAGTGGGTGCACGGTATTTTTTAATTTTTTTTAACAGTTCACCCCAAACAAGGCAGGCTGCCACTGTAGATGTAAAGGGCTACTGAGAAAAAGGGTGAGAGTTTTTTTTGAGGGGGGGGTCAACCTAAATTGGGAGCTATACAGCGAGATGTCTGTTTGCATTAGTTTAACATTTCTGCATGTCAGTACCGTCAGAAAAACGGAGCACGGAGGGAGTGCAAGAGACCAGCAGTACGAGGAAAGAAGCTTTTGGAGTAGAAAGCTCTTTGACATCTGATGACTTCCACAGTGAATGGATGGGATTTGGAAGATTGTCGGGTTAGTCTAGTGAATTTGCGTTGTGGGGGCACCAGAGCAGCAAGTTCATCAGAGCAAAATCCATTGAAGTACTTGTAAAACTGGCACGAGTAAACAACATTGCAGCGATGGAACAGGAGCTGGAGTTTGGTGGATAGTGAGGGACCTATTAAGTTGGCGACTCTGTTTTGGACCTTGTCTAAGAGGGAGAGACTAGTGGATGATGCACCAGCCCAGATGTGGCAACAATACTTCATGCATGGGCGGATGGTGGCTTTGTATAGATATAGGATAATGTCAGGTGTGAGAAGTTTACTAGCACGGTAGAGGGAGCCCACCTTCTTTGCAGCAGCCCTGGTAATGTCTTCAATGTATTTATTCCAATTCATGTTATCTGTAAAAGTTAGGCCTAGGAGTTTGAGTGATGAATTCTCAGGTAGGGTGTTATTTACCATGACAATCGATGGTTGAAGAGGTTTCTTGTAGGAAAGTAGCTTTGTCTTTGCGGCATTAAAAGTTACCATCCATTTTTTTACCCTAATCCACTACAGACTGGAGGTCATTTTCTAAGGATTCAGCCATTGCTGTCGGGTTTGCTCACATAACGAGAGTAGAGTGTGCTGTCGTCAGCAAATATTCCTATCTCAGTCTCAATGACATCAGGGAGGTTATTTATGAAAATCAGGAACAGTATAGGTCCAAGGATGGATCCCTGGGGGTACACCATCATTTATGTCATGTTGCTTAGAACGACCATCGAGGACAACCTGGATCTTTCTTTTTTTGTTAGGAAATATTTAATTATATTAACTATTTGTCCAGTAATACCATATGAGTGCAGTTTTAGGAGAAGCCCTTCATACCAGACCTCGTCAAAGGCCTTGGATATACCAAGCGCTACTGCCCTAGCTTCACCTGCCTTGCCCAGTGTATGATACATGCGTTCAGTGATAACCGTTAGGATATCTGCAGTAGATTGTGCTTGTCTAAATCCGTATTGATGATCAGAAAGAAGCTTAGCATTAACTAGGTGCCGGGCTATTGCTTGATTGATTAAGGATTCAAATATTTTAGCAAATATCGGGAGTAGACTGCTTGGGCGGTAGGTTAGAGGATTAGTTCTATCTCCAGAATTCTTGAATACTGGTACCATAGAGTCTATGCCGTCATGAATTAATTAGCAGGGAGAAGTGAGAAATAATTCTCATATGAGAGAGATGAATAGAGATTGCCAAATATATTAGACGGTAGAGAGAGAGAGAGAGAGAGAGAGAGAGAGAGAGAGAGAGAGAGAGAGAGAGAGAGAGAGAGAGACTGACGCTCTTTTTCACCCCAAACAAGGCATATTGCCACTGATTCGTAAGAGGCTACTGTGAATAGGGACAAGATTTATTGGGGGCATCTTAAGTGAAGAGTTTGGCGGCAAGATGTTTGTTAACATGAGATTCAAATTCCTGCATGTTTAGATAATCGGGGAAACAGGGAGGGTATTCTATAGGCAAGCGGTTCTAGGAAAGAATCTATTAGAGCAGAAAGTTTTCCGGCATCTGGGGACCTCTACAATAAAGGAGTGATATTTTGCTGTTAGTCGCGTTTGTCAGGAGGGGGTATTTACGTTGAGAAGTGTAGAAGTGCAGTAAGTTCGAAGTACATTCCGTGGAAGTAAAACAAGAAGAGGGATGCAACATTGCGGCGATGGGACAAGAGCTTAAGCTGAGAAGACTGTGGGACCTATTAGGTTAGAAACTTTCGTGCCTTGTTAAAGAGGGAGAGACTAGTGGTTGGTGCACCAGCACAGATGTGGCAAAAATACTCCATGCATGGGCAAATGGTGGCTTTATAAAGATATAGGATACTAGCAGGTGTGAGAAGTTTATTAGCCCGGTAAAAAGAACCCAACTTTGTAGCAGACTTGGCAGTATCGTCTATGTATTTATTCTAATTCATATTGCCGGTTAATGTTAGACCAATGAGTTTAAATGTTGGACTCCCGGGAAGTAAAGAAATTAAGTAAACACAAATTTAAAAATTGATTTAATCACTACTCGAACAATGTTGGTTGAATACCACTAAGTACCTGTCACCTATCTGGCGTAAGATAATGAGAAAATGACGCGCAACGTCAATTACTGCTACGAAATATATGTTAATGCAAGTCATACGAGTCAATGTCTGTGGCAGCAGGTTCAAGTTAACAGTAATTTACGTTGTGCGTGTGCCTGAAAAAGTCGAACAAGTATTTTATACGAATACTAATAAAAGGTTGTGGTTTGAGTAATTGAAAATAGTAAAAAATGGAAAGAAATATTTTCTGCAAATTCCGGATTGAGTTGTTTTAAAATTAGTATTTAACTGATTAAGGTACCAATCTCATAGTAAGTCTGTGTCTGTCCATTACTTAGTTCGGTCATCATTTCTGTTAGTAACCGTAAAGTAATTGATTTATATCCGTGGCAGCTTTCGTTGACCTCTCCCCTATATCTCCTTACTACTCCATTTAGGAAGACGAACAGCAAGAAAAGATTACTCCTGATAGTAAAAAAAAGGAAGAAAGCAAATAAGCAAATTCAAAAGTAAGTTTGGATTTTGTCTTTACTTAAAAACCATAATGGCTTTCGCACCGTCATCAAGATAGCGGACCTAAAACCATTGTTATCGTTCCAACTCTTCAATTTGTATTTAAAACAACTTTGGTAAAATTGTCGTTTCCCAACCGGGGTGGCTGAGAGTGGATCGTCTGCAGTTTTCCGACTTCACAGGAAAGTAGGTGGATCCGGATGGATTGTTTAGGACTAATTTAAAATTTACTTAAATTACTTTTGGTTCGACTATTACTGTTAAATATATTATAAGGTATACTAAAAAATTAATAGATAAAATGAAGGAAATAAAAAAGAGACACAATATAGTTTAACAATATTATTTAACTGTTACTGAACATTTTTTGTGAGGTGATTTTTATGCGAAAGAATTTTGCAAAGTAAGCGTTGGGTTGGGAAATCTAACGTTCAAATTCGAATTCTTGCTAGTTTGAGCTTGCATTCGGGTGTATAAACCGTGTACGATAGTAGGATAGAAATACACTTCTGACGATCGGATTTACTGTGAAGCTGCAGTGAGGTATTGTTATTGGTTACTTTCGAGTATTTATTATAGTTATATATACACGCGAGTATATTATATTATTGGTTACTTTCGAGTATTTATTATAGTTATATATACACGCGAGTATATTATATTATTGGTTACTTTCGAGTATTTATTATAGTTATATATACACGCGAGTATATTATATTATTGGTTACTTTCGAGTATTTATTATAGTTATATATACACGCGAGTATATTATATTATTGGTTACTTTCGAGTATTTATTATAGTTATATATACACGCGAGTATATTATATTATTGGTTACTTTCGAGTATTTATTATAGTTATATATACATGCGAGTATATTATATTATTGGTTACTTTCGAGTATTTATTATAGTTATATATACACGCGAGTATATTATATTATTGGTTACTTTCGAGTATTTATTATAGTTATATATACATGCGAGTATATTATATTATTGGTTACTTTCGAGTATTTATTATAGTTATATATACATGCGAGTATATTATATTATTGGTTACTTTCGAGTATTTATTATAGTTATATATACACGCGAGTATATTATATTATTGGTTACTTTCGAGTATTTATTATAGTTATATATACATGCGAGTATATTATAAGGTTTACTAAAAATAAAATAAAGCAAACAAAAAAGAGAGTCCCTCAAGTTCAACATATATGTGGGTATGTAAATACTTTAGGGAGCTGACCCCCTTTCTATCCTGCATAGTTCCTGGTTACTCTTCACCCTGAGACTCTTAAAATGACAGGATGATGTCTTACCTCTTGAGGAGAAGGCCATCTTTAGCCTTTGTTCGAGCGTGATGGTGTCACGATGAAAAACCTGTGTCTGGTTAGCCACGTAACAAGTTTAGGGGTCGACATTTTTGTCAGCCAGCCTAGTAACTCTTTCCCTCTCTATTGGGGTCTTGAAGGGCTTATTTTTTTAGCTAGCCTGTTTGGAGTCTAGGGGGTTGAATGCTGGTGGTTGGGACTCTTTTAGGCTTGGTTTGTCTCGAAGTAATTCTACCTTTCTCTCCCTTTTTATTATTATGCTTTCTACAAATCTACACAACAAACACTTTACTATAGTAACATCAGAAGTCTCAGGTCAAACTTTCATGTATGTTCAGTCTTTTCTCTTGGGCAAATCTCACATCCTTACGCTTTATGAGACAAATCTGGGTGCTTCTACTAATAGCAACGATCTACATGTGGATGGGTATTGTCCGCTTAGACTCTTCCACGCATTTGCATGGTCTTGCTCGTTTTCTTCGCAAGTATCTCCCCATTGCACGTGGCCCACCATTAGAATATCATATATATTTTTTTTATCTGTCTGAGGTTGTCTTTGCTGCACTCCACTTCCTATTTGTTCTTCTTGTACCGTTCACTTTCTGACAATGACTGCTCTGTCGTTGATGCTATATCCAGCAGTATTGATGATGCATTGCAAATTCATCTGTTAAGCTCCATCTTTGTTTTTGGTTACTGACTGGCTCCCTCACTCTAACCGGACAGATCTAGCTAGTAAAATCTGTCTTAACTTTTCTCTGTCTCATGACTTATCACAAATTGTCACCTTCCCGACACGTTTTCCTAATAATGATGTTCATCAACCATCCTTACTTGATCTTTTTATCACTTCTGTTCCTGACTCATGTTCTATTTCCCCTTCTCCTCCATTGGCTCCTTCTGATCATGCTGGTGTTGATATTGAGGTTGATTTTTCGGTTAAGTTTACTATTGATCGTCTTTTCAATAGAAATACGTTCAAGTACAAGAATGCTGATTGGGATTGGCTTCACAGATTTCTATGTGACTGCCATGGGTTCCTATCTTTGGTATGTCTCTGAATGCTGCTGCTGCTATGGAGATTATTGACTAGCTTCTTGGAATTGACACCTTCGTTACTGATCCTAAGTTTCAAACCTCGGGTTCGTTCTAATCTTGACCAGTCTAAGGTTTCCGGTTCTGATTCAATTACTGTTGTTCTACTGAAATGTTTTCTATCTTCTCTAAATTATTCAATCTCTATCTCAGTCCTGTTTCTCTTCTTGTTGGAAGGAGTCCTGTTATCCCTATCTTTAATAAAGGTAGTGATCGGTCTGACCCAACTAAGTATACTCCCGTTAATCTCCTCTCTGTTATTAGCAAAGTTTTTGAAAGGTTGCTCAATGGCAAACTTGTTCATTTTCTTTAAAGTCTGGGCTTCTTTAGTGATGTTCAGTATGGCTTTCGTTACAACTGTTTGTCTTTTGACTGTTGTAACTGAGCGGATCTGTGGGCTTATGGATAATTCAGGAGAGGGTAAAGCCATTGCGCTTGGCATTTCGAAGGCGTTAGACAAAGTGTGACATTCTGGTCTCCTACACAACTTCAGGGTTAGGGTAGTTATGGTCAGGTACTTGACAAAATTAGGTCTTTTCTATTTGATTGAAGCTTGTGAGTAACTTTGGACGATGTCTCTTTTTTCCTATCAATACTGGTGTTACTCAGGGCTCGATTCTAGGCCCAACACTGTTTCTTCTCTATATAAGTGATCTTCCGGGGAATATTGTTCAGAAAATTAACATCCATGCTGATGATACCACTCTATTCTGGTGTCGCTTCTCAGTTGAAATATGCAGCTGATCTGGAAGTTCACCTGGGTTCAGTTGTGGATTGGGGTACGAAATGGTTTGTTTCGTTTAATGTTGTTAAGACTCAACTTGTGTTTTTCAATCGTAGACTTGTCCCTTTTCTTCCTGAAATTCTCATGGATGACTCAACTCATGAACAGAAATCGACTGAAACTTCTTGGTATTTCTCTCTCATCAAATGTTTCTTGGAGTTTATACATTAAATTCATTGCCTTTTCTGCTTCTCACAATGCGCGTTCTCTAATGCTCCAAACACTTTCTCACAACTGAGGCTATTCTTTATCTCTACAAATCCACAATCAGACAATGTATGAAGTACTGTTATATTTGGATTGGTGCATCTGTCCTATTTGAGGGCTCTTAATAAGGTGCAGAAACGTATATGGAATTTAATTAGCACTACTTTGTCTTCTCTGTCCCCTCACAGACGTGATGTTGCTAGTCACAGTCTTTTCTATTAATACTATTATCGCATGTGTTAAGAGTTATGTGATACAGCTTTCTATTTCAGTTGCCTCTTTCCAAGAACTGCAGGCTTGTGGAACTCTTTCTGCTGACTGTTTTCATCTTACCTATAGCATTGGTCTTTTCAAGACTAAGACCAATAGGCATCTCCTGTCTTCTGAATAATCATATTGCGTTCTTGCTAGCTCCTTACATCCAGTAGCTTCTTACTTTGTCTGGATCGATTTTCATATAAAAACGCACTCTTTTTATACCAGCCAAGGGCAATCAGGCATCTTTCTATTTGGTCCTCGGAAGCCATTTCCCAGATGGGATCAATTTATTGCCTATCACTTTTGACCCGGGAATATCTACAGAGCTGTTCACAGCTACATTTTCTTCACCCTGGAAATGTGTCCCCTTGTGGTTTTCCACACACATAACCAAACTTGAAACACATCTTGCTGACATGAGAGGCATGTAATTAATGATATTTTCATCTCTTTAACCAGCCATAGATTCTTTGTGTTAATTCACAAAGGGACCGACCGTTCTGTCAGAATTAGACATTGTTCCGTGTTATAGGTTCATCCCAAAGGCGTTAATCTATTGCCGGTCGCCTCCTCGGATTCAAATAATCTTACCCGAGCTCAAGAGACGACCCAACGCGTCATGTTTAAGTAATATATCTAATATATAGATATTATATTTTATGTTATAATCTATTATATAAAGTAATTTCGATTTTCCCCTGCCTCTACAGTTTGAATAATATAACATCCGAACACTTCCTATACAAATCTTTTGCACTTACATTTCCTACAGCGTGTTTCACGAAAATACGCGTACATTTCGACGCGTTTTCAAATTATTACATTCAATCGAATTAACCGCTTCTTTTAAAGACGTAATCCCACTCCTATTCACCCCATTCACGCCACTGTAAATTTCTTAATTGGTATAAATATTAATAATTCATCGTTCATTATATAAGACAATCTAACCCCTACATGAAACACTAAATCTCTAAAACAAACAACAAACTCTCCCTCAATTACTCTCATTCTACCTACCATCCTGGAAGTATTCTCAGAATAAGAGAATATAGAAATGGTTTAATTTTAGCAGTGCACTCTTCATATTCCTAATACATTTAATTTTTCAGAATGCTAGAATAGAAAACAGAACACCTAAAATACTATTCAAAATGGCGTCGGAGCCAGACTCTTACATGAAGAAAAAAAACTTTCCCGTAAATAACACGTATTAATATTGATTTAATATAAAGCAACAACACCCCGCCTAATACGTTTCGTCACTAACCAGTAGGGTAGGTCGATTTTTATGGAAAGTTATGTATTGGTAATATAAATACTCATAGCAAAAATTAGATCTCTTACTTGCACCGTTATTTGAGGAAATGGCACCAAAGAGTCTGCAGAATTGTACTGAAAACTCCGTTTTTGAAACATTTATCTTATACATTGGTTCCAAAATTCTATTTTAATATTTAAACCAGAAAATGCTGTCATTGTGTTTCATTAAAATAAAATGAATAAAGTAAAACAAATAAAAAGATAACTACAATTAGAAATTTACTCTTCTCATCACCATCTCCTTTTTATGTTATTAATTAAGTTGCAACAGTGATAAGATTTTAAAAGATTGAAAGAACAGGTAATTATTTTTTCTTATAAATGAGAAAAAACAAAAACAAACAATTATGGATACTCCTGGGCTCAAATAAGGCGATCATTAGATTTAGAAAACAATTTTAATTTGAATATCTCAAAAGAAAAAAAAAACATGGGAGAGATTTGAAAATGGAGCCTAAATAAAAAAAATGTTTACTAATTGTCAGACTTGAAAATGTAAATTATGTATAATAATACATTATAAAAATAATCGTGTGTAATGGAAACCATATTGTATTAAATTGCTCTATACGATCCCTTAGAAGCAAATTAAGGCTTCATTTTATGACAAGACACCTTCGCAAGTATAAGCTTGTGTCTTGCTTCAAACCAATACACTGATTGTGAAGCTTCTGTTGTTAATTTGACTGCCCTTTCAACACTTTGACGATGTGAGTGCAAATCTGGCAACTTCAGATTTGTTCCATTCATGAGCGACTCCAAAAGTTCATCTTCAGAAAAGGCTTCTGTAAATGCTGGTTTGCAAACTCTACTTTTAAAACGTTAATTAAATCATACCAATAATTAATCTTGAATGTCGATGATTGCACTTCAGATTTGTCATCACAGCTTAAAATAGGCAGTTTTAACATACAGGAAGCAATGTCAAATAGTGTATTTAGCTTTTCCTTGTAAATGTTTTTGTGAGGCAAGGAAAGATTTCTTATTTATCTGTTTTGCTTTCTGGAAGTACATTATCTACAATAGACTTGATTTAATAGAGGTAAATGAGGGTTAACTGCCTTCCAAATGCCAATTATGTCTTTTGTTATTAATGTAGAAAAAGCAGACTTAAGTGTGGACATGTATTTATAAGAAAATAGTTGTATTGAATAACTTGTCGAAAAATTGAGGGTTCTGTTTTATCTAATTGTGCAGGTGGACCTGAAAATTTTCTGGCATCATTACTGCGATTAAAAATTGTTGTGCCTCTTTCCAACCATTATTTATATATCTTAAAAGAAAATATATTTTAGGATATTATCATAAGCTATAAAAATTGAGTGAATATTTCCAAATTTCCAAATTAAAATAAAATAGGAAATAACATCCATCCATCTTGTTAACCCTTATCCTGGAGTAGCTTTTGGTTTTGGTTAGTGGTGAAACGGAAAAAAAATGTAAATTACCAGTGATTAATTTAGTTTTTAATAATTAAGTCTATTTTAATAAAAAGTAGATTTGATTAAAATACACAGAATAAATCCACGAAAAAAGTTATGTGAATGAAAAGAAATAACTTTTCAAGGAAAAATTACAACCCTTTTTTATTTTTATTTTTTAAAGTAATTAAGTCTTTTTTCACGTGCTTCCCCACGAGGTCAGACTTAGACACACGGTGAGCTTTTCATTTCAGAAAAAAGTAGGGACACTGGATTGGAAAAATATTGCCTTAGACTAGGAGGATCTTTTTCACTGACAGGACAGAACTTTGAATTTTAAGAATGAAAAACAATAAATTTAAAAATATAACACGATTAAAACAGTGCTTATTAAAACATTAAAAAATTTTTTTTTAAGTCTTTAAATAGATTTTATTAAGATACACGATTCATCTATAATAAACAAGGGAATATTTTAATTCCATGTGTGAATGAAGATAAAAGATATTGCTTAATGGCACATCAAAGGGTCATTTTATGCCATGAATGTGGAAGGGAATATCCTTTATTTGAGTCTTAAGGCAGTGAGTAATTTATAGGCATATAGCTTAATTAAGACTATTTTAATTTAAAAAAAATAAAATATATTTATTTTGTTTTGCAGTATCTGTTCCGATGGATACTGCACCCAATAAACCGGTATCGTCTTGGCTTTCGGGACTTGATTTCCGCCGGTCTATAGGTTTGTCCTGTGCTGTTCTAGGAGGTCCACCCTCCCAGGCTTTGCCTCCCCTCTTTGGGGAGGAGTAAGTTTATTGCTCACTGCCTGAGGCGCCCCTACTGGGAAATGCCGACTGAGCTGCCCAGGCATTTTTTGTCAACCAGAGTGCTCACCTTCTCGGGCGCTGGCTTTTCAAATCCCACTTTCCCGACCTTGTGTCACATCTTACCTTGTGGGAGGAAGATAAATAATATAAACAATGTCAAGAAGGGGAGATAACTTATTACGTTCCAAGGGAAATAATTCCATTGAAACAAATTTGACCAGATTCTTAAATCGTAATTTGCATTTTAGATTAACTATTTTACAATATTTCATTTCTATGAACTATTATTCGATTTATTGAGAACAATATGAATAGTGCACATAAAATATATACTATTACATAAATTTACTGCATTTATTTGCGTTAATGCCTGGTCTCAATTTTACCGGTTAACACTGTTCAGTAACATCGTTATCTTAATAGCATTCCAGATAATTTTGCACTGTAAATTCATTTCTTCAAATAATGACAACATTTGAGAAAAATATTTTGTGTGTTGATTGTTTATGGTAATTTGCAACTTTCCTATTGCGCAGATTCCAAAATCTACCTACCCTACTAACCAATACACATCTGTAATTACCTAGTCAGTCCAGATATCATATGTGGGATAGTTTTTCGCTTCAGATCTTTGTCCCAAAGTATGCATTTTTTAATTATAAACTTAGTATTATTAATTTATAAACATCTTGGACTCTTTTCGAAGAAAACGCAGTGGCAACCATTCTTTTTGAAATAGATATTAATACACAAAATGTCAGATAACGGTGTTTACGTTGTAGAGTTCGACACTAGAGAGCGATTCTGAATCTTTTTCCACACTTAATACGTTTAAACGTGTGGACTATAAAACAAACTCCAATAAACAGGAAAATAAGAGATTCGCAGAACTAAACATTTTCATTTGTGACCTAGTGACGTTTACTTTATTTTGTTTCGTACAAAACAGAATATACACTTGGGATATTCATCAGAAACGTTTTTTTTTTTTAATTCTTTGAATATCCATTTGCGTTACAACAATTAAAACTTTTTGGTAGGGGAGGATTTACTTTTTATTTTTAATGGGCGTTGTTTCTTTGACACATGTTTAAGGGTACAGTACGATTTGTAAGAAACAATAAAAAAAATCTATAAATCTTTACTGTCATAACCGGCGTATTTTACCCCTTCAAAATTAACGTTTTATTTGTTTGTACATGTAAAAAAAAAAAAAAAAAAAAAAATCCAAATAAGAAATAATATTTTTTTAAAAATATTTCAAATTTTAAGAGGGAAACATCACTTGCCTATATAAATTTAACGTAAAATGAGCATCTACTTCCTGGCCAGTTAGCGATAAATCGAGACGGGTAAATGGGGTGAGGGCATTTTTTTTTCTTTTCTTTACTTAGATTTAGTGAATTTTCAGTTTAAATATAAAAAAAGGGGAGGATTTTAATCTTTACAATTTTGTAGATTTTTTATTAGCGACTACTTGACAAAAAACAACTATGATGGAAAATATTTGTTTGGCTAAATAAAAGTAACAACGAGCAGTAACGACCTTCATCGTAAAAACTACACAATAAGAACTGAACCGTTTCTGTTAATTTTTACTATAACGCTGAACCGACTTGTGCAAAGTCAGTTTACTTCGGTTCATATTGTTTAGAAACACTGGAACTTCATTAGATTTTCTTCGGAAAGTCGGAACTGCTTTCGAATACAAATTTCTGGATGCATATTACTAAAAAGCACACCAAAAAATTAATCCCCACCCACACAAATATTTTTGTGGGGCCAGAACAAAAATGTATGCTAAAACATTAAATATGCTTTCTGCAATATTTTATTGTAGAAAAAAATATAATCAGACCTCGGATTACGAACCTACATTTCCATAATCATCCTTGTATGAGATCCTACCGGAAGTAAATAAAAAAAAATGGCCTGTTTTCCTCTTCACAGCCTCTTTTAAGTGCATCTGGACTTATCTACTTTTGAGCACCTTTTCCAACCTGCTCCCATGCAAAGTGTTTTTCTTCACTTTCTACAATTTTACCGAACTTTTTCAACGGAAACTTACCTCCCGGACAATTGTATATCTTTTTCACGAAATTTTCTTTTCATTCAGTACGTTTTTTATTATTTTAATAATCTTTAAAAATAATTCTCATATTTTTAAAATATTTGAACTTTGGTTTTTTCGAAAGCCAACTTATCCATCTGTATTTCTCCTCTGATGATAAGATTTCGATCTTTGAAAAGCCTTGGCTTAAGGAAAGAAAAATAAACACTAGTTTATTACTGACAACCTTGCATTGAACAATTGAAATTTGAAATAAATTTGGACAATCGTCTCATATTTATCACTCTTTTTTCTTATATCTCTCTCTCTCTATATATATATATATTAGCTTAGTCCTAGAGTTAATGTTTTAATGTCGATTTGTAAACAAGCTTACTAATACTTTAATGTAGAATTGCAAAGGAATGTGAAGCCAGTAAAATTGGATATCACAAAATAATTCATTAAAATAGTTGATTTTCTAAAAAAAAAAAAAAAATTTAAATAATTTAAAAAAATTGTATTTTAGATTTAATTTAATTTATTTACAGAGACTAAATTATTTTTTCTAAAAGCTTTATTTCACGAGGTGTTTCATTAAAACAGCTGATTTCTTTGTTAAGAAAATAAAATACATTCTAGTGGATTTTTTAATTTATTTATTTATTTTTTTTAATGAAGTTTTTTTAAAAACATTTTTTTTTCAATAGAATATTGTTTGCAATAAATAATGTAATCCATGTGAGCGTTCGGTTTAACTCTAAAAGGGTAAACAATAAAATACAACGAATCACTCCGGATAGGTTCGAACCAGCAAACTTCCGTTTTACAGGCGGACATAAACGAAAACGAAACGAAAATACTGAAAATACTGAAAAATCGCAATGAAAGTTTTTTAAATTAGTTAAATGCGGGCTGCAATGAAAGGTTTTTCCGTGTGTCGGCGCATTTCGATTCATACTGCGGACTGGATTACAGCGTGCGTATTTGTGGTTCAATTAAAAAAAAATAATTACAGCTCAATACCACTAAAACAGTTAATTGGTCCCCCGATTTATAAAATCGGGAGACCTATGTTTTGAGGCATTTCCGTCCGTCCGGATTTTTCTCCGCAACCATCCATTGAATTTCTGAAATTTTGCATGAAGTTGTCACTTGGGTCAGGTTAGAAAGTGACATTCTCCGATTAAAAAAAAAAAAATCTGGTTAGCCCCCCCCCCCCCCAGGGGCTCAAAAGGCCCCGAAATGGCAAAAAATGACATTTTTTGCCCCATAACTTTTCACCCGTCCATTCAATTTCTCTGAGACTTGACCAAAATGTGGAGGCAATTATTCCTACTAGAAAATAAGTATCGCTGACCTTGGAAAAAGTCTGGTTCGCGCCCCCAGGGGGTCAAAAGCCCCCTAAAATGGCAAAAAAATGAACCTTTTCTCCCATAACGTTTGATCCATCCATTCAATTTTTCTGAAACTAGGCCAAAATGTAGAGGCAATTGGTCTGGATATGAAATGAGCATCTTTGACCTCAGAAAATTCTGGTTCTCGCCTCCACGGGGTTAAAGGGGGGTCAAAAATGCCAAAATTTATTGCATTTTACACTCGTCATATCGAGTCACATACAGAGGGGGACCACGCATGCGCGGCTTGTTATTTCATAGTCAATGCATTTTCACTATCTTAATAGATTTACTAAAGGAGATTTTAAATAAGCCGTCACTATCTTGATTTTGGTATGTGCACACATGCTGTAAATCTTGTAATCAGATTATATATTTAATCAATCGCTGAGTTTAGTAAAACTGAAAGGGGAAATCAATACAAACAACTCTGTAAATTAACAGAAGTTTCGTCCAAGAAAATTAGTTTATTAATGCAACAGAATAAACAATTGATTTAGTTCTTTCTGACATAAATATTTTGATATTTTTACAAATTAACCTTTCGAGTAAAAAAACAAAAAAAATCATTAGAAACGTATTAGTTGTCCATCTAAACAAATCTACCATTTTTTTTTTTTAATTTTTAATTTTTATTTTATTATTCCATCTTCGTTTTGTTTCTTCTAAAAGTTTGGAAACATTTTCTCAAAAGAAAAACGCTAAAACACACGATAAGAAAAAAACCTGACAAAATAGCAGCCAAAATGTCCAACATTAAAAACTCATACAACGGAATTTCTTGACACGCCGACCGTAAATGAGATCCGCCGTATTTGATAATTTCGTCAATATGGCGAGCTGCCCTCTCAGACGGGCGTTCTTTCTGAGTGTGAAACATATGGCTGACTTTTGCAATCCTCATTTTGTATTTAGGATTTTCAATGACTTCATCGATGTTTTTAACCAACTCGTCTACTGTGTATTTGTAAATATCCATTGTTATTCCATAACCTTTGTCCTCAATCAGTTTACCATGAAAAAATTGGTCAGCATAGACGGGAAAACCAATCATAGGAACAGCGTGGTAGAAGCTTTCATATCGGCCGCTGTTGCCACAATGAGTAATAAACAATTTAGTGTTTGGGTGACCAAGTAGGTCATTTTGAGGTAGCCATTTAGTTACAAAGACATTTCGATGGGAATGAGACGTATTTGAATGTTTCCAGACGACATCGTATTTGATTTTGCTAAAAGCTTCAGTCATTTTCTTTAGGTGATCAGCGGGCCAACTGACGAAGGATCCGGGCGATACGACAATGATTCCACGTTTAGAAGAGTTTACAAACTCAAGAATCTCTCCTTGAAGAGAAAAAGCTGGGATTGTTGCCAGCCCACCAATATATTTAACGTTAGGCAAAGCTGGCAGTGGAAAATCCAGGTAGATATCCGAATCGATTATAAACAATTCACATTGTTTCATGAGATCTCTGAAATCAATATCTGGCCGTTCAGGGACGTATTCTTTAATACTTCGACTTAGAATTCCTTTTGGATAGATATAATCATTAATTATAGTATAAAGGTTTGTCAGTTTTTGTAATAACGTCATTTTATCTGAAAATTGAGATAATCTATCTGGAAATACAGTCGGGGCCCATGGAGTACGGTGCCAATTTAGTTGGATATTTAAACCGAATAAGATAAAAGGTATATTAAGTTTGTAGGCGAAAATTGAAAAAAATACATCCGCTGTGTTTCCATCAACAATGGCCAGGCTAAGATTTAAGGATTTTAATGTTCCAAAAAGTCCCTCATCAAAAAGGTAACGGTCACATAATTTGTCTGTTGCTTGAGACAATTCCCATGTGGATATTTTGCTTTTCGGGTGAAAGAAATTAATTGCAACCTTCTTCAAAATCAACCATTCCTGGAACTCTTCGACGATGATGAATTTAACAGAATCTTTGACTGGATGGAATTTAGTACGATACGTTTCAGGAATTATAATGTAACTAGTGTGACCAAGTTCTGCGAGTTCGTTTGCCGTTTTCACCATTGGATTCAGATGACTGTACATTGGCACCGATAAAAAGACAATGTTTTCTCCATTGGTCAGAGGAATTGATAGAATTGCTAGAATCCAGAGTTGCAAAAAGATAGTTTGCTTCATTGATACGGATTTAAGTTAAATCTGGAAAACAAGGAAAAAATTCAGTTTTATATATATTATTACACTAAAGCCGAGTTCATCAACGTTTATTTCACTAAAATATTTCCTATATATTATAATGACACAAAATACACGTGAAACTATTCCTCGATTCTGGAGTTAATATTTATTTGAAAGAATTCAATATTATTTGTTTAAATTAGCCGTAATTTTTAATTAAATTAGTCAACAATAAAACAGTCTATGAAATATCACGGCCTCATTGAATGTCAAGTGAAGCGCTCTTTTAAAAACCGAGTTCATCCGAAACAAAGCAAGTTGCAGTGTAGACGCAAGGGGCTACTGCGAATTAGAGTGAAATTTAAGGGGGTCATACTAAATTGTGAGCTGTGCAGCTACATGTTTGTTCACATTAGTTTTAAATTCATGCATGTCGGTACAGTCGGGGAAACAGCGAGGAAGTTCCAAAGGTAGGCAGCTCGAGGGAAGAAGCTGTTGGAGTAGAAGGCTCTCCGACATCTGTGGACCTCCACAGTGAATAAGATTTATCTGATTGTCGGATTCGTCGAGTGTATTTTCGTCGAGAGGGGCTCTATTGCAGCAAGTTGATCGGAGCACATTCCATTGAAGTACTTGTAGAACAAGCACTAGGATGCAACATTGCGATGGGGCAGGAGCTGGAGCCTTGTGGATAGTGATGAACCTATTAAATTCGCGACTCTTTTTTGAACCTTGTCTAAGAGAGATACTAGTAGATGGTGCACCAGCCCAGATGTGACAACAATACTACATGCATGGGCGGATAGTGACTTTGTAGAGATACATGATATTGTCAGATGAAAGGTTTTCTAGCACGGTAGTGGGAGCCCACTTTCGTTGCAGCAGCCTTGACAATGTCCTCTCATATTTGTTCGAATTCATGTTACCTGTGAATGTTAGGCCGAGAAGTTTGAAAGTTGGACTCTCAGCTAGGGTGTTATTTTCCATGACAATCGGTGGTTGAAGAGGTTTCTTGTAGTTGTCGAAGAGAAGTTCTGTCTTAGCAGCATTAAATTTTACTATACACTTATGACCCCATTCCACTACAGAGTTAAGGTCACTTTCTAAGGATTCAGCCATTGCCTCGGATATGTGCGCGTCCATTTTACCCACATGACGAAAGTAGGTGTCGTCGTCAACAAATATACCTATCCCAGACTCGATGAAAATCAGGAACAATAAATGCCCAATGATCGATCCCTGGGGCACACATGCATTTATGTCATGTTTTGATGAACGGCCATCGAGGACAACCTGGATCTTTCTGTTAGATAGAAAGGATTTAATTATATTAAATAATTGTCCAGTAATACGATATGAATTAATTTTCATGAGAAGCCCTTTATGCCAGACCTTGTTAAAGCTTTAGATATATCAAGCGCTTATGTCCTAGCTTTACCTGCCTTGTCCAGTGTATGATATATGCGTTCAGAGATGACAGTTAGAATATCCGCAGTAGACCGTGCTTGCCTAAACCAATACTGATAGTCAGAAAGAAGTTTAGTATTAACAAGGTGCCGGCCTATTGCTAGATTGATTAAAGATTCAAAGATTTTAGCAAAGAGCTGGAGTAGACTGGTGGGGCGATAATTCTGATGATCAATCCAATCTTCAGAATTCTTGAAGATTGGTACCACAGAGGCAATTTTCTAGTTATCGGGGAAACAAAATTCAGCAAGGCATTTGTTGTAAAGTTTGGAGAGGACAGGGGCCAGTTCAGCAGATCATTTCTGTATTACTATTACTGGTATAAGATCAGGCCCACATGCTTTGGAGGTGTCAAGGTTTTTTAAAATTTATTATATCCATGACATGAGATGGGATGATTCGCAGTGGGAAATTAGGGAGTGGGTGGTTTTCGGAGTCTGAAGTGGAGTTTACGGCGAAACGCTGGGCAAGTAGTTCAGCTTTGTCAGTTGCCGTATAAACTATATTATTGTGGTTGAATAGCGGGGGAATTGTTGATAGCTCATTGTTCACCACACTCTTGTAGATTTGCCAGAACGCAGGAGAAGCTAGTTTTTGCGAGTGAATGCATTTCCTGGTTATCTTTTCTTTCAGCTATCAGTCTTACAATTATTTCTTGACTATATATATCTGTCTATTCATGGACATGGTGACCGTATGTTCGGAATGCTTACTGCTTCTGAGAAATAGCAGTTGCACATTTCGAGATGAACCATTGTGAGAGTGGGGCTTGCTGTAGAATTTTCTCATGGGGACATGTGCTTCAATGCCGGCTTTGACTCATCCAGTTGCCTCATTTACGCATTGACTAGCAGGAGATAAAATATTCCACTCCGTGGAGCGTCTTTAATGTGGTCTGATGGAATCAAAATCAGCCTGCTTGAAGTATCGTCGTTTTGAGTGAGGGGATCAAGTAGTGATAGTGACCCAACGAGTCACGGGGAATCTAAAGATATAATATACGATAATTCCAGAAAAGAACAGTTTTGCTCGAACTTTTATGTCCCCTTGCGATGATTAAAGTCAAAATATGATGCTATTACACCGTTTGGCTAGTAGCCTTATTCTAAATTTGATCAAAATCATTTACATAAATTTTATTTCAAGATATTTATCAAATTAAAGGCTTAAGCTTAAGGGGTCCTAAGAAATAAAAATGTATGGATTCTTGTTTAATTGGTTTTTAAATACTATTCATCAAAACTAGTTGAAATCTGAAATATTTCAATTTTTAAATCGGAAGTATTGTCCATATGCACACTAAAATACATTTACATGCTCCAAATAAGTTGAAATGTTTATTAATTTTTATAAATATATATATGTCTAATACTTATTAAAAATGTCAAAGACTGTAGTCATCTGAATTTTGAAAGGCTTTAATCCGTTGCCCAACGCTAAATTAAACTCAATTTAGCCAACATGAGCCACCCATACTCCTAGCAGCAGTGTTACTAAATTCATAATGATCCGTTAATTAATTTAGGAGTTAACTTTTTACGCACAAATATATATTAATTCATTAATACAGATACGCCATGAAATGCCGCTGTAACAAACGTGAAATCATTTATAAAAGGTTTCCTAACGGAGGTTTAGTTATCGAAGATACATGTCTTACCAGACACCGCAGTTTATGCATTTTAGAATGAAATCAAAGTTGACTAACTAGTCGTAAAGGCTGTGGCCTACAGGTACGCCTAATTGAAAAGTAGAATGCAACCACTATGTTTTAGGAACGTTAAAAAGAGAAAAAAAAAAAAGAAAAGCACTTTAATGTCATTTATCCATTAACTTTTTATTTTTAATTTAATCAAGAAAAATATCCTTTCCCGCTAAACAACAAGATTAGACTAACTTGTAAAAGGATTTGAAAATATTTTCCGATAACAAAATGCTTAACTAAAACGATTTTTACTTATTCGTCAAGCGGAAAAACAAAACGAACGAAAAGGGGGTCGGAAAAAGTTTCAAGGATATAGTATCTAGATATTTTAACGATCTTTTGAATACATTGGTTAATAAGATTATTCACGTGGAAGTAAAATATGGGTTAAAAGGTTTAACAATATATGATAAAATCCATTACATTGGCCCAATGTGTCGAATGAAAATAAAATTAGGAACTAAAACTTGCCCAGTGTCGCTTCATCATCTCCCGTTTGTTGCTTAAAACTTTTGCATAGGGTTTTTTTTTTGGTGGGGGGGATTATACTAAAAACCAATATTTTCTCGTTTGGAGAGATTCATTAGAGAAGTCAAAATACTTTGAAACACATCTGACGTTGCGATTTTTAGGGAATAGCAGGATATTTGTTGTAGATGGCTCTCTTGTATTCGGTCCCCCAGGTGTTCCCGCACCATATTTTGGTGAGTTGGTAGAAGTAGGATTTGTTCTAGTAAAGGAACGTTAAAGTTAAATGTCAGACTCCGAACTCACAGTAAACAAGTAAGTCTGCGACTATAACCAGGAATTTCTCCTCTCCTGATTATAGGGTAACCCACTTAACGCTATTATGTTCATGATGATTTCAAAATCCCATACTTCAAGTATTTATCGCAGGAAAGGGACGTTACATCGTTATCTTTAAGACAAGTGTTCGTCCGGAACCTAGACAAGCGACGTCTTTCTACGCCATTATCGGGACCTACTCGTTATATATATATATATATATAAATAAATAAAAGGATACAATCGTCTTCCGTCGCGAACAGGGTATTCCATGTATAACCCTTACATTTGGTAATGTGATGGTCATTTCCACAGTAGCTCCGAGTCGAGTTACTTATTCCTTAGTCGATCTAATTATTTTTCGATTTCCTTTCAATCACAGACATTAACAACGTTCTTTTAGCAATTTCGTTGGGACACGCCAGGTCTATCAGTACTCACTTCTCTGTAACAAACAAAAAGCATTGTTTCGCCCCCCCCTTCAAACTTCTAAGTTCATTTTTACTGAAGAAAGCTTGCTTCACTCACTCTGACTTATCAGTTGGGGGAGGGGGGGAACAATCTCAACGGGCACCTTTTCTTGTTCTATGGGAACCTCCAGTTGCGCGTAGCTGGTAAAAAATAAGAGTCCCAAAATAAACCGACTAAAACATGTCATTAAGAACAACAATAAGAGTAAGAATGAAGTGAACTTACAGAGCAAGAAAAACGCAGCCAACGGACTAAACGGTTAGGGTATATTTTGTACTCTCACAAGACAGGCGCCTTTTATAGAATGGACGAATCCACGCTGCTATGAATTAATTAACAGGGAGAAATGAGAAATCATTTTTCATATGAGAGAGATGAATAGAGATTGTAAAATATATTAGACGGTGGAGACAGACCGAAAGAGATAGGTTGACATTTTAATAAAAGTATGATCACTTGCTGAGTTAATTGCAAATTATGGCTTATTTGAAGACTTGAAATGTATCTTTTAAAACATAACTCAATCGTAGAAGTAATACTATTTTATCGTAGATTTGTTATTATCATCAGCGCAAGTTAGAAAATGAATGTGTTCGAAGTTTTATTTTGTAAAGGAAATTTCCGCACAAGTTAAGTAAAAATGAACACGTTCGAGGTCATTATAAAAACAACAACAACAGATCCTGCAGTTGCAAAACGGCAAATAGATTTAACAGATAATTATTTGATTATTTCAAACTTTTAAAATACCAATAAAAATATTAATTTAAATGTTTAAATCTTTTTTAAATACATTTTTCACTGAAATATTCTTTGTTTAACTTTATTTCTGTTTTATGAAACGACAAAAATATTAAAAAAAACAAACAATGGATTTGGTTTCTATACGTTCTAATACATTACAGTTACGTTTTTTTCTAGATTGTAGATGTTATTATATATTTAATTTTAATATTTCTAGCCGTCCTCTGTCATTTAGAAAAAGAGGCGCTTTTTTTTTTGAAAATTGGTTGACTATGCAATTTATATTGAAAACTGCATATTTTCAACTTTGTACAACCCTCATTTCAAATTTTCATAGATAACGCTTATTTGCCTCTACTCGTTAAATTTCACATTTCAACTAGGGACAATTATCGCTTAGGTTCATAAAATAAAGTGAAGAGTGTATTAAAAAAAATTAAACATTTAAATATTTATTTTTATTAGAATTTTTAAGATATTAAACGATCAAAGTATGGATTTATTAATTCTCGAATGGTTTAATTTGACCAGTGGTCCGAAGAGTGTGGTCGACCATTGAGAAAATATTCCCGTACATACGGGCTGATAAGATAGAGGACAAGCTATTTAATTCCCTCTCACTGCAGGAATATGTGACACAAGGTCGGAAAGTGGGGTAAGAGTCAAGCCAGCGCCCCTAAAGAAGGAGCACTCTGGCCTAGGAAAAATAGCCTGGACAGCTCCATCGGCATTCATCGGTCAGGGCGCCTCAGCCAGTAAGCGATAAACTTACTCCACCCCAAAGAGGGGAGGCAAGGCCTGGGAGGGTGCACCTCCTAGGACAACCCAGGACAGTATACCTCAGCCCGGCAGATAAAAGGCCACCGAAATGACCCAGTTCCTGGCGGACTGATTGTCGAGAACGAATCCTCGACTGGTATTACCCATCCCAATAGGGAAGAAACGATGAGACAAGTGCGACACGTGCCTTTATTACTATGACACTGTGACAGTTTCCTCTACTTAGTCCTCTTCTCTCAAAAGTGGGATTCAAGGAAAATAATCGGAATACATACTCATGAGTGTATGAAGGTCATAATAGTTCGTGGCTCTTCTAAAAAAATAGTTGAAGATCCATTTGAACTCAAGAGTGAAATAGTTATATTAACATGTATACATGAATCCAGTAAATTATTACCTCTGCCAAGGAGGTTAAGTTTTCGGTCGAATTTGTTTGTTCGTGTAAAGCCTAGTGTTAACAAATCATAAGTCATTCTCCATAAACCTCTTGTACCAACCGAAAAAGGGTCGAGATATTTTATACATCAAGTAAAGTAAGATTTCTCTCATTTGCTTCACCGGTATAAGTTAATAAACAAAAGCTGCGTACCGGAAGCTTTTCCGTTAATCATTTTCGAAGTAGATTCCACCGGGTTAGGAAAATAAGTTTCGATTTTATTCAATTTTATCGATGTTCATATTTAATCCGCTAAACGATTTCTGCTTTGAGTACTGGTGTAAAAGAGTGAGTCGAATGAGATAACTCTCTTCGATAGAACTACCCTTACTGCTACACATTACATCGTAAAGAAATATGAAATAAATCTTATAAGTTACTTTTTCGGTTTATACCGTGCGATCGTCCACTAAACATTAATCACTACGTTTAATAAATACAGCTTATAAACACACAAAATAATAACATTAAGTTTTTAGATTGTAAAAAATATAACAAAAAACATTATTTTTCCCAAGGACATTTTTAGAATATATATAAATTTTTCTTTTCTCAAAAACAAACTTTCAAAATACTCTGCACTATTTCCCCCGTTCATTGGAAAAATCATGAGTAATTCGGTTGTTGTTGGATAATTTCATTTAATTCTTTATAATACTAATGGGATCCGTACATGTATGCCTTGCAGAATAACTTTTGCTGATTATATATATATATATATATATATATATATATAAATATATATATATATATATATATATATATATATATATATATATATATATATATATATATATATATATATATACTAGTTAAGAGAAAGATAAAAAGGAAAAAGGTGTCAGAGTAAAGATGAAAAAGAGGAAAAGGTAAAACATTATTAAACAAATTCAAAACAATTGGTATGTGCGAATTTTGCTACGTGTTTTTTGTAAGTCAAATATGAACATAATAACGGAAAGAAAAACTATTTTGATGGACATAATGCATTATGAACTCTTAAACGCCAAAATAAAAAGAATAGTCTATTTTCATAGGAGTGATAAAACGAAAAAAGGAATATAAAATTTAATATATAAGTATAAATTTAAAGAATATTGGACGCATGTTGTGCATTTCGGCATGACTGTGGTATGTTATACACTGATGAAACCTTTAGTGAATGTTTGCTAAATTCTGTATACCATAACTATGTATATTTACAAAATGGGCAACAAGAATTGTTTGTACATAAAATGTTTTTGTAATATACTAATGTTACATAACTACTGACATTCAAACGTAGCGTGCAGCAAGGGGGGGGGGAGAGAGCTTCTTTTATCACCACACGCAGAAATCCTTCCGACCGAGGCATTTCTCCAAAACCACCTCAGCGGTTCGCTATCACATCCTCTCCGGCCGAAAACAACGCGAAATGTTCACGAGAGGACCAATAGTGATTTCAATCCCTTTTCCCAACACCTCTGATGATACAATTTAATCTATATCATTTTCATAATCATTTTACTCTATAAAATTCGAACTGTATATCACTTTTTCTCTATACTTTCGTAACCACAGTCTTAAATCTTCACGTATCAATTTACGGCATCTCAAGCCTTTTTAAAACCACGTATCTGTTCACGGCATCTCAGCATTTATACGTATCTTAAAGTCTCTAAAAAGTTCTCAAATAAATCTCAAAGTTTACCTTATCTTCTGTTCTCTTCTTTGGCCTGTGATTCGTCTAGTCTTCGCTGGCTGTGTCGTCTTGATCGAAGTGTAACGATACACGTTACATATCTTATTTTTCAAATAAACGAAAGGTTTACCTTATCTTCTGTTCTCTTCTTTGGCCTGTGATTCGTCTAGTCTTCGCTTGCTGTGTCGTCTTAATCGAGGGAAGAGGTCTGTCTCAGACAAAATGAACACACGAGACACGGATTTTCTTGAGGGGATATTTCACACAAATTTATTTATTCTCAACACACCATTTTCTTACTTCTCGGTTCGGTTGTTGTCAGGGGGATTCCGGCTTCGACTCTCTCATACTCGGGCTATTTTCTTTCCTTCTGGGGTATCTTTTAGCCCCCCCACAGTGGGGCCTTGCCTTTTTACCGGTTAAATTTTCGCAGCCGGTCTGAACGGTCTCGCTTCTAGGTCCCGACTGATTCTAAAAACTAAGTTGTTGTTCTCTGTGGTGACGTAATTCTCGTTCCCACGCACAATCTGGGGACAAAACGTCTCACTCTGATCTCTGACTCAAAGGTCACGTCAGGTCTAAATTTGTTATGACTACTCTTGAATCTAACACTTCTCTGACTCATTTCTGAGTCCAGAAACAAAACCTATTTTTCGATAACAAAATTAGCTATTTGATACTAGTTAATCTACCCGTTTGAAATACAGGGCCCGTCATAATATAACACTCCTCTCCACCTTATCTTTCAAAATTTCTTCCCTGAAGAAATTTACACAAATATCCAAATCCATCACCAACACTTTTTTTTTTTTAAAAATACACACGAACATATTCATCTAATCATCGGTACACGACCGATTGCTGATCGGGCGTATTGCCGCGATATGGGGGCACAAAAACAGAAACCCTTTTCCTTAACCCGTAAACCTAAATGGTCAGCCCCGAGGCCTACCGAGGGTATCGTCGCTATGCCGCCTGCCATATATGGACCCCCACTGCAGGGTCTGGTCAGAACCAAGGGCCAAAACGGCTGGACCTCTGGTCGTCCAATCTCTCCAACCGGCCGCTCCATCCGGCCCAAGATTTCATCTCTGGGGTTCAGGGAATCCTCTCCCACGCCCCAGCCCGGCTCCCCGTGGCCATCTCACCACACGCGACACACCAGGCCCCACCCCCCGTATGTGGACTTCAAGTTCAACAGTAGTGGACAAGGACACCGTGAGAAATGAATGGCACGAACTCTCTGCGATCCCGCAAAGCACCCCCCGCATGTGGCCCCCAAGTTCAACAGCGGTAGACAAGGACACTGTGAGAAACGAATGGCACGAATTCTCTGCGATCCCGCAAAGCACCCCCCGCATGCGGCCCCCAAGCCCAACAGTGGCAGACAAGGACACTGTGAGAAATGAATGGCACGAATTCTCTGCGATCCCGCAAAGCACCCCCCGCATGCGGCCTTCATCGGTCCTATGAGCCCCCCCCCCCCCATGGGATGTGGGGAGTCTCTCCTATGATCCAAAGATCAGCTCTCCGTCATGACATCCCCGGGCAATATTGCTCATCATCCACTCAGTTCGCTGCCGAGCCACAACGGTCCGACCTCCGACCCCCGGAGCACTCACACACAGGCATTCACTCAATTCACTCTTGTACTCACAAGCATCGGCACACAACGGCGATATAGGAGAACAAAAACAGAAATCTCCTTTCCTTAACCTGTAAACTTAAATGGTCAGCCTCCAGTGTCTACACGAGGTACCGTCCCTACATTGCTTACTAATCTGGACCAAATACTTCGAACATTCCAGTGCCCCGGCGCAAACGTCCGCGAACAATCACTCATGTCTCTAGCTCCCAGCCCTGTTCATTAAACGTGGAGGACCCCATCCCATGGATCTATCTAGTCGATACGGTATTGAGCGAAATGTCACATCGAATCATCCTGCTCCCGGAACACGCCGAATGACCACAAACTAGGCCCAACCTATAATCTTATAATTAAATCCAATTAACACCCGGTACCTCTTTTTTTTTAAAAATCGATCCCCATGGTTCTATCCGCCCCCGACGTGCGCACCCGAGTCACACCACACCCCAGCTTAACTCCATCCCCACTGGTGTTGAGCAGACACCAATTCTATGCGTTCCCTTCCCGTGTTCCTATCTATGCGGTGGGGGGGGGGGCGGGGTATCTTCGCAGCACACTCGTCGGCAAACATCCAAAATCCACAAAAAAAAATGGGACCACAATTTCAAAGCTTAACATTTTACACAACTTTCACACACTCTATCGGCGCAGTTGGGCACACCTGGGTCACAAAAACAACAATCTCCATAACTGACCACCTTCCTTTTCTCGTGGTCCCACAGAATGACCATATCCCCGTCATTCTCCCGTTCGCAATTTTAACGTATGCAGGCTTTACCACAAGCCTCGCCACTAACCCATGGGTACTCTATAAAAGAGAGCATACGAGCAAACGCCGGGAATCCCTCATTGACTTTCCAAGCCTGTACATACTCTGTACACGGGGATTTTTCCCGATAAAATCAACCCAGTCCAAGGGTTTCCGCGATCCGACCCAAACCAACTCTAGCTGCCCGAACCTAATCAACTCAAATCGCCCGGCTGACCCACGTAACATTCAATTTAAGAACTGTTTTTTTTTTTTAATTACATTTTTAAATTTCTCCATCCTCTAAATAGTAAAATATCATTCACTCAAGCATTAGGAACCCGGAATCCTCCATGTAACAAATACATCAAAATACATCAAAAACAAAAAAAAAAATTCATTCCACCCAACAACAACAAAAAAATAAAACCGAAACCGACAGAACCAATGGAGAACATATCTCCACAACACAATATAACATAAAAAGACAAAGGGAAAAGAGAACAGCGCCCGACACCATGGCGGGCCGACATGTCGCCAAACTCCAACCCGGACACCATCAGATCACCCGTCGCCGCCGTCGCCATTTTCCTGCAACACTTTCCAGCAGCCTTCAAGGCCCACGGGCGCTTTCTTTCTCTCTCTCTCTCTCTCTCTCTCTCTCTCTCTCTCTCCCTTCCTTTCTAACAAGCATATTCTGACCTCGCGCGCACATTTTTTTTTTAAACAATCTCTTTTAACATTTCAATTCTTCTCTCTCTCTCTCTCTCTCTCTTTAAGACGCACCCACATTCCAAAAAACAAAAGACCTCGGCCACAGGGTGGCACATCAATCCCTCTCTTTCCACGCTCTCTCCGTCTCTGTCTCTCTCTTTCCAACACATTCTTTCTTTCTTTTTTCTAAACACGCACACTCCGTCCTCGCGTGCACATGCCACTTCAGCGCATCCACCCTTTTTTTTAACATTTCCATTCTTCCTCTCTTTCTCTCTGTCCAACACGCACATACTTCCCTCGTTTTTTTTTTCTTTTCTTTTTTTTTTTCGCCCGTCATTGCCCTTCGCTTTTGTCCCCCACCAACACAAACCAGAAAAAAAATTACAGCAACAAACTCCTAAAACACAACACAAAAAAAACACAACCACGGCAAATCGTCCTTCTCTCTCCAACTAGAATGCACCTTTCCTACAAAGTCTTAACAATTGTTTCTGCGTGTGTGTGTGTGTGCGTGCGTTCCCTCTCCTCTCTTTTTTTAACAAAATGTGTCTTTCTTTTTTTTTATTGTGTGTGCGTTCTTCCTTCTTTCCCTTTTTTTTAACAAAATGTGTCTTTCCCCTTTCTCTTTCTCTCCCCTGTGAATCTTAACAATTAACAAAATCTCTCTCTGCGTAATCCAATAATTGTGTGTGCGTGCGTTCTTTTTTTTCTTTTTTTTTTAACAAAATGTGTCTTTCTTTTTTTTTTCCTTCTTTTTTTTTTGAATCTTAACAATTAACAAAATCTCTTTCTAATAATTAACTACATGTGTCTCTCTTCCGTGCACCCCAACAATTTTCCCCTCGTGTCTCGCTCCTTCCTTTTCCTCCTTCTTCTATTACTTTAACTTCGTAAGAGTTCCTTTTTTTTTTTTTTAAATTTATCTATCCAACATAAAAATACGAGGTACTCACTGTTCGTTGACATCACTCTCTCTCTCTCCGCTGATCTCCCTCTGTCTTCGCTTGCTTCTGGACCCCAAGATTTTCGCTGTGGCAACGCGGTTCGTCTCAACCTATTTCTTGTGGAAACAGCAAGTCACGGCAACCAAAACAAGTAGTTGTTACATAACTACTGACATTCAAACGTAGCGTGCAGCAAGGGGGGGGGGAGAGCTTCTTTTATCACTGCACGCAGAAATCCTTCCGACTGAGGCATTTCTCCAAAACCACCCCAACAGTTCGCTATCACATCCTCTCCGGCCGAAAATAACGCGAAATGTTCACGAGAGGATTAACAGTGATTTACAATCTTATTTTACGGCATCTCAGGCCTTTATAAAACCACGTATCTTAAAGTCTTTAAACAGTTCTCAAATAAATCTCAAAGTTTACCTTATCTTCTGTTCTTTTCTTTGGCCTGTGATTCGTCTAGTCTTCGCTGGCTGTGTCGTCTTGATCGAAGTGTAACGATACACGTTACATATCTTATTTTTCAAATAAACGAAAGGTTTACCTTATCTTCTGTTCTCTTCTTTGGCCTGTGATTCGTCTAGTCTTCGCTGGCTGTGTCGTCTTAATCGAGGGAAGAGGTCTGTCTCAGACAAAATGAACACACGAGACACGGATTTTCTTGAGGGGATATTTCACACAAATTTATTTATTCTCAACACACCATTTTCTTACTTCTCGGTTCGGTTGTTGTCAGGGGGATTCCGGCTTCGACTCTCTCATACTCGGGCTATTTTCTTTCCTTCTGGGGTATCTTTTAGCCCCCCCCACAGTGGGGCCTTGCCTTTTTACCGGTTACATTTTCGCAGCCGGTCTGAACGGTCTCGCTTCTAGGTCCCGACTGATTCTAAAAACTAAGTTGTTGTTCTCTGTGGTGACGTAATTCTCGTTCCCACGCACAATCTGGGGACAAAACGTCTCACTCGGATCTCTGACTCAAAGGTCACGTCAGGTCTAAATTTGTTATGACTACTCTTGAATCAAACACTTCTCTGACTCATTTCTGAGTCCAGAAACAAAACCTATTTTTCGATAACAAAATTAGCTATTTGATACTAGTTAATCTACCCGTTTGAAATACAGGGCCCGTCATAATATAACACTAAGAGTATAAGGTTATATATATATATATATATATATATATATATATATATATATATATATATATATATATATATATATATATAAAGTTGAGATAAACAAATAAGAACATTATTCAAATATAACGAATATTTACGATCGTTTTGAAAATTGTATTTTGTATTATAATTTAGATGATCCATCAGCCCTCATTATAACACTACATATAGAAGTCCAGCAAGAAAAACATCAAATTTTATATATATATATATATATATATATATATATATATATATATATATATATATAGAGAGAGAGAGAGAGAGAGAGAGAGAGAGGGAGAGAGAGATAGAGAGAGAGTGGGTAGAGGTTAGTGCAGCATCAGTGCAGTTCCAACCAACTATTCACAAAAATAACAAGAAACCTAACCCTACTCAACCAAAACAACAAACTAAGCAACATATTCAAAACAACGAAAATAATAAGCAAACGCCAACCAAAAAACCTGAAGGAAATTTTAACCTCATCCAAACTCAACCAACACATAACATAAGGGGTCACGAAATACAACAAGGAAAGATTTGGGTGTTGTGATATAATAATAGAGAGGCACTCATACACATAAAAAACAACACAATAAAAATAACTTAAACTTCACCTCCAAAAATGTTATCTATGTACTAGAATACATAAGCTGCAACACATCTTATATAGGCGCCACCAAAACACTTAACAATAGAGTTGCTTTACATAAAAGCAACATAAAAATCCAAGAAAACAGAAAGTTTTTGTCTCTTAGCATGTTCACTTATGCAGCAGATGAAAATTCAAAGTAATGCCCATTTTCTAAACTCAGAATTACTCATAACCTCTAACACAAGAAAAAAGTTTATATTTAAATTAAACTGAACATTAAACAAATAATAACACACATCACACAACATGCGGACCGCACACATCTAAATGCATATAAGAACGAATGTGCTTACATGTATATACGCGAACCCATATGCACGCGCGTGCATGTACATGTGTGAATCCACATACATAGAACGGATAGGTGGCACGCGTACGTGTGTGTGTATACATAAATGCATGCAAAAATGGATGTGGGCTCGTATGTCTGTGTATGTCTGTCTGTCTGTCTATCTATTTATTTGTGTCCAAGTACCGAAGTTGAATTCTACATATATATATTACTGTTCTTCCTAACCTTTATTTCTAATATATATATATATATATATATATATATATATATATATATATATATATATATATATATATATATGTGTGTGTGTGTGTGTCTGTGTATATATGTGTGTCCGTGTGTATATATGTGCGTGTGTATATATATGTGTAAGTGTGTATATATATGTGTGTGAGTGTGCGTATATATATATATATATATATATATATATATATGTGTGTGTGTGTGTGCGTGTATGCGAATATATGTATGCATAAAAAAAAAAACACATGCATGCGCACAGACTCGCATACGTACACAAATCAAAACTAACCGCACACACAGACAGAGTGCCGACAGTCATAAAATCTCAAGGGCAATTCTATAAGCATTCTGAACAAAATGTACTAAACCACCGCACACGAAGATGACCGGAAAGATAAAAGCTATAATTACAATACTTTAAAAACATATAACTTTGACACAGAAGACCAAACTAATATGAAAACACTCACACACACATGCGCAGAAACACCAAGCTGTTAAAAATGAAAACAAAAAAACATTTTCAAAACGAAAATATATCTCAAGAGAGCAGCACGAAGGCTCGAAACGCGTTATAAAAATATAAAATAATAAAATAATAAAATAATAAACAATTGTTGAAAACAGTTTTTTACAAATGTTGGTAGCCTCACTTCTTATATATATATATATATATATATATATATATATATATATATATATAAAAGTAATGAAAATAGACAAACAAATGCCTTTGGAACCACGTTTGTAGGCGAAATATTTTATTAAAAATCATTTAAATGATTTTTTGTTTAATTTTTCTCTGATTAATTTTGAATGAAAACTTTCTTCTTCGTATACATATAGTCAAACCTCTACATACGAATTTAATACGTTCTGGGACCGAAGCGGATCTGTGAATTGAACTCTCCATCCCGTCGTGAGTGCTGCCGCATACCGTGCTAACCACAAAACTTCGACGTCGCATGTTGGATTTTCTATCGGATGTACAGTAGTATGTAGAGCCAATTTTATGTAGACGTTTTATTATATATATATATATATATATATATATATATATATATATATATATATATATATATATATATATATATATGTTATATATATATGTTATAAATACTCGTTTTATTATCTACAGAGATCGGTGTTTCATGTTTATGCAATCATCAGTGTAGGATATGCCAATCACTGTCGGTCGAAGGATTCGAACAAAGTCACCCTTGAGTACGAAGCCTGACGCTCTCCGCTTAGGCCAACAGTCATTAACACGGAAAGTAAGTGAATTTTAACTCCATATAATATTAAATTCAGCGGACATATACATCAAGCTGAGTCACATAGTATTCAACTGCTGAAGCAGAAATATCGCATTATTCCTTGTGTGACTTATTGAACAACTGTTAAATAAAAATAGATTGGTATTCACCTATACCTTTGTTAAATTCTACACAACATTTTAGAATTAATATAAAGGAAACATATTATGTGTATCTGTATTTTTTGGATGAGAAATGTTCATTATTAGGTGTGATTTTCGCACACTCGTGGCCGTTAGATTAGCGGCAGTATGTGCTCTCGTTCGATTTTGAGTAAAAGAAATTGCTATTAAACAACACCAACAGTTTTCAGAAATTTTACTTCACAAGAAGAATATGTTCAATAGTGAATTACTTCCTAAAATATAGACACAAGCAGAACACTGTTATTGCCATGAAGATTAGTGAAGAAGAAACCAGATCATTCTATAATCATATTTAGAAGATCTATTTTCAAAATAAAAATATGACTAATATAATGGGATCGAAGAATATTTCTACAGAAATGTTCATAGAATTTTGTCGAGTATTTTTCGCGTAATATAAGAACTGTAAACTAGCATTTGACACAAAAGTTTTATACTTTAAAAATAGTCTGAGTATAAATTAAATCAACAAAATATATCTACATACCAATATGACCGCAAACGAACGTATAGCTCTCCTCTCTTAAAACTAATTAAAGTTCGAACGGCAAAGTTTACTAACTGTTTCCTAGATACAATATACATAACTATGTTTATGTCACGGAATGTTAAAATGAAAAACTTCAGTAGTCTTGAATTCAGCCATGCGAATATATATACAAAACACGAATAGTTACATGCAGAAAACCGTTTCCTAGAAACTCTCACTAGCAAAACAGATATTGACTCACAACGTAGAAAGGATTTCGATATTAAAAGACACTAAGATAAAATTACTTACCAATATAAGAATTACATGAATAATGAGTTTCAAACCGACTGTATAGTTTTATAGTGAAAAATGAGGCACATACATGATTCGATCTTGTACCTTAAAGTAGAGACTCCTTTAAGCTAGCTGTCGTGGTAATGTATGGATACACACGAACCAGCATAAGCATACTGACCAAACCAAATACACACATTGCAATGCAAGTATACACCATTACCATTCCTTTACAACAAACTAACACATAAACGTAGAAAACAAAAATATATACACACTTCTATTAAAACAGACATCACACGAAACTAGTCACACACACACAAAATATATTAACATTATCATACACAAACACATTTACACACACTGAAGGAATAAACACATACTAAGATAGACAATAGAAAATAACCATAAAATCACACACAAACTCACATACATTGAAAAATCCACAAATACACAAACACGTTCACACAAAGAGAGTAATAAATACAGACACACCGAATAAAGGCGCGCAGATAACACTTCACAAGAAAAAAGTATAAGTCACCAGAAGGAGAAAGTCATAAAAACTAATGAGTTTACAAGCCACACACAAAAAGGTAATAAATACACGCACCCAAACGAGAGAGAAAAAAAGAAATAAAGAGAGAGAGAAAGGGG
This sequence comes from Sepiola atlantica, assembly GCA_963556195.1. Classification (NCBI taxonomy): domain Eukaryota; kingdom Metazoa; phylum Mollusca; class Cephalopoda; order Sepiida; family Sepiolidae; genus Sepiola; species Sepiola atlantica. The sequence continues at coordinate 36,970,776 of OY744546.1, read as the reverse complement.
GTTGATGATAGCAGCTGCTGTATTACTTTTCTTTTTCTTCACTCGCTTGTAAGGACTTTACAGGTGTAAGATGGGAAGAAGGCGAGTGTGTGATGTTATAAAGAGGACAGAAAAGGGGGAAAAAGGAAATAATAAAATTGGAAGAACAGCAGACGGCTTTTTATTTTCTCGTGAAATTTTACAGGTAAGTCTTGTCTGGAGTTTAGAGGGAAAAGTTAGAAGAGTCGAATTCCGGAGTTTGAATCGCGAGGATATAACGAAAGAGATCGGAGGAAAAGAAAAATGATTTAATGAAGAAAAAAAGACAATTAAGAAAAAAAAAAATTAGAAAAAAGGAAAGATGTGTCCCGAACATGAGAAGAAAAATTGTATACAAATAAGTGAATCTTTAAATTATGAAAAAATGAATGTATTTTGCGGATGATGTTTAATCTTCCTGGGAAGAAATACATTTCATTGTTATTTGCCTTGATTTATATGCTCGTTGCGTTATTGTATTACATTTGCCTGTTTATTTTTAAATACTGTCCTGTGTGTGCATTACTTTTACCAATTATCTCATCTCGTGTGTTCCACTGTTAAACATCATCACAGAATTCGGAAAACCTCCCCACGAGCCAAATTCTGGTAAAATATAAATGTCAATTTGTTTCAAACTGGTATTAATACGACCCATAACTGTTATATCGTAGTAATAACAATAAATATATAAGAACAGAAGACAAGAATAGAAGGAATAAGAAATATATTAAGAATACTTATTTACATACAATAAGTCAGTCGCAAATTCAGGCTCTAGGCAGACGTGCTATAAGCGGTGCGCTGAGCCGTTCATTTTTGGCTAGGCAAAGGTGTCGACTTTATAGTGACCTGACGAACCCATCCTGTCACTATGAATAAATCTGGATCAGTTCACAAACCCACACCCCTTAATTTTTCTGTTCACTGGACAATAAATTCTAACATTTTTTCAAACCTTTCGTCATTTCTTTGCTGTCTTTCGTCACTTCTTTGTTGTTGTTCCACTTGTATTTTAAAATATTGGACCATAGTTTGCTGCAATTCCTCTATTTTTAAAAAATATTTATTTTTAGTTTTTCACAGACAACAGTTGTTTAAAATACGCTGTAGCCTTTTATAAAATGAAAAAGATATTACGTACAGTTTAAATACAATGAAAAAAAAAATATCTTCTCTTCTGAAATCCTTTCAAAAAGTCACTGTTAAATTGTAAAAACAATTTGATTGGCAATTTTCTTTGGAAAAACAAAAAATTGTTACTTTAGAGGCGATTTCTTGTGTCTTTGTAATTTTACCGTCGAGGGTTCAAATTCACTGTTCGGTTACATGTTCTTTTTCACGAATATCACTAATAATTTTTTTCCGTGAGTCCTTATTGGAGATCGTTAATTTGTTATGTGTTTACAAACTGAATTTTAAATCGTAATCTCTCGTCGCCAATTTGTTATATCGTATTAATAACAATAAATAATTACGAACACACGACAGGAATAGAAGGAATAAGAAATATATTAAGAATACTAAATTACATAAAATAAGTCAGTCGCAAATACAGGTTGTAGACAGACTAGCTATAAGCGATGCGCTAAACGGTTCCGTTTTGGCTAAGCAAAGGTGTCGACTTCATAGTGACCTGACGAACCCATCCTCTGACGATGAGTAAATCCGGATCTGTCCACAACAATAACATAATTGAGGTGCCCATCTCGTGTGTTTATAACATTATTTGGAATAATCGTCCGAGGTACATTATATCTTTTTATCTTTTTTGTTTTTCAGAAATCCATAACCATGAAGCATACCACTGTTTTGCAACTTGGGATTTTAGCACTTCTAGCAATTCATCTGGCCAATGGAGAAAACATTGTCTTTTTATCTATTCCTATGTACAGCCAGTTGAATCCAATGGTGAAAACAGCAAACGAACTCGCAGAACTCGGTCATACTATTTACATTATAATTCCTGAAATGTATCGTACCAAATTCCACCCAATAAAAAATGGTGTTAAATTCATCATCGTTGAAGAGTTCGAGGAATGGTTAATTTTCAAACAGACTTCAATTAATTATTTTCTACCAAAAAGCAAAATATCCGCAGGAGAATTATTTCGGACCATACACAAATTGTGTGACCGTTACCTTTTAGATGAAGGACTTTTGGGAACATTAAAATCCTTAAATCTTAGCTTGGCAGTCGTTAATGGAAACCATGCAAACGTATTTTTTTCAATTTTCGCCTACAAACTTAATATACCGTTTCTCTTACTCGGTTTACATATACAACTAAATTGGCACCGTACTCCATGGGCCCCGACTGTATTTCCAGATAGATTCCTTCCATTTTCAGATAAAATGGCGTTTACTGAGAAACTGAGGAATGTCTACAGAATAACTAATGACTACATCTATCCAAAAGGAATTCCAAATCGAAGTATTAAAGAATACGTCCCTGAACGACCAGATATTGATTTCAGAGATCTCATGAAACAATGTGAATTGTTTATAATCGATTCGGATATCTACCTGGATTTTCCACTGCCAGCTTTGCCTAACGTTAAATATATTGGTGGACTAGCAACAATCCCAGCTGTTCCTCTTCAAGGAGAGATTCTAGAGTTTGTAAACTCTTCTAAACATGGAATCATTGTCGTATCACCCGGATCCTTCGTCAGTTGGCCCGCTGAGCACGTAAACAAGATGGCGGAAGCGTTCAGCCTAATCAAATACGATGTCGTCTGGAAACATTCAAATTCGTCTTATTCCCGCCAAAATGTCCTACAAACAAAATGGCTGCCCCAGAACGATCTTCTGGCTCACCCAAACACTAAATTGTTTATTACTCACTGTGGCAACAGCGGCCAATATGAAAGCCTTTACCATGCTGTTCCTATGATTGGATTTCCTATTTTTGCTGACCAATTCTTTAACGGTAAACGGAGTGAGGTCAAAGGTTATGGAATAACAATGGATATTTACAACTACACAGTAGACGAGTTGATAAAAAACATAAAGGAACTCATTGAAAATCCTAAATACAAAAAGAAAATAGCAAAGGCCAGCCATATTTTTCATTCTCAGAAAGAACATCCGGCTGAGAGGGCAGCCCGCCATATTGACGAAATTATCAAATATGGCGGCTCTCATTTACGATCGGCTTGTCAAGATATTTCGTTGTATGAGTTTTTAATGTTAGACGTTTTGGCTGCTATTTTGTCGGTTGTTTTCCTTGTCTTGTTTCTTAGCATTTTTGTTTTTAGAAAATGTTGGACATTTTTTTGGTAAAATTAACAAAGAAATACAGAATGAAAACACTCAAAGATCTGTTTAGGTATGGACAATTACAAGTGTTTTTAACGGTTTTTAATGACATCACTTTTATAAAGAACTTAATTGTTAGAAATATCAATAAGCAAATATTCCCGCCGAAAAAAAACGTAATCATTTGCTTAGTCTGTTATAGTTTTCTTGAACCAAAAATACTGTGAATGTGCAGTTGTTTATAGTGTATTAATATTTTCCTCTTTAAGTATGTGTACATATATATGTATGTACACACACAGACATATATATATATATATATATATATATATATATATATATATATATACATACATTCCCTATTAAATTTCCCTCATTGATAATACGCACCCATATGATACGAGTACCACTGAAATTAAAATTAAAATTACACCAAAAAGTGAAGAGAAAAAAACTTTTAAAAAATTCTTAATTATCTCCCTTGATTATATCTTTAGTAAGATAGAATGACGTCCCTTTATCCATAACGATGACTTGCAGATTCTGAATTACGGATCGCTTTTACACATCGTCTCTTTCCTGGATTATATAATATGAACTTTGATGTGCATTTAATTTTACATTTTACCGATGCATTTAACATTGCATCTACATTTGTAGTTTTTGCTTTGTTTTGTTTAAAGGAAACGTTGTTTTCGGGCATTGTTATCGTGTTTTTCTGTGTATAATTGAAGATGCTCAAGAAATCTCGTTTTAAAGAAAGACTCTTTAAACTAATTGTGTTATATTGTATAACTGAAAATAAACAGCTGTAAACAATTTGGATAGCATTGTGTGTTTTCTTTGTGTGGAATATAACTAAAATAATTTAAATGTGTAAAATAATTTTATATCAGAGATATATATTATATAGGAATAACAATGTATATAGTCACTTGAAATATTCAGATAAACATCGAATAAGAGATTTAAAACTTTAAAGAACTTGTTTGAATTAGCGGTATTTAACCATACTTAATTCCTAAAAAGTAATATATTTCGATCTATAATTGGACTTCAATTTAATAAAATCTTACCTATAATTTTAATTCGATTCAGCGTAAGTAATGTGAAAATGTTTAATTGACAATAGCATTTATTTTTACAGGGGAAAATAATCTTTTTGGCCTACTATTATTAAACCTTACATAAAAGTATTCTTTCAAACAAAGTATTATCATTAAAAGTAAATTATGCAGATGGATCAAAACAGCAAGTGTGTAATATCCATGATGCCAAGCTTGTAAAGTTAATAATCAAGAGAAACACTGTAACTGCCAAATTCGCGGACACTTCCCTTCACAAATAACTGCCTATTAAAGGCATTGTTTCCTAAGCGAAAATATTTACACATGGCAACCCGAATAACAAAAACAAAACTACATAAGAGAAACTGACCTTGAATTTTACACGAGGTATTATAACATGAAAAGGACGTTTAATAATAGAAAAATAGATTTAGGACATTTTCGAACCATTACTGAGATCTAAAACAAGCGGACTGTCACCTATAGTCGAATGGAAAATGTCAAGAAGTGTGCCCTAAAAGCAGTCTAAGCGGAAGGCGAGAATCACGTGATTTCCATCCAGAAGAAGGGTGTTGTCTATTTAGCCTGCGATCAGCCGACAAAACAAACGCGAGGAACGAGCGGTACTCTGACAGTCCGGAAAAGGGCCGGGGAGGTAGAGTGCAGTATAGCCAAAAATCGCCTGACTGATATGCTGATTTCTCTGTCTCGTACACATACAGTTGATTTCTGTCTCTTTGTCATGTGCAATAAACTCTTAAAAACCAACCCGGCGTCCACGAGGTTTTCCAGCAATAGCCGAATTCAACGGCACGAGCATTGGCGGGACGAGAGTTACAAGCGAAGATTCAAGGGGTGTGTATGATGGTATACACCCGCGACGGTAAGCAGTATCTAACATTTAGATGAGCCGTGTAGATTATGCTTCAGCGAGAAAGTAGTAATTTTAAACTTTAAATATTCGAAAATCACAGAAGCGAAAAAGAAACTGTGTACAGAATAAACAAAATTAATTTATCTGTTTTCATTATTGTTGTATTTATTTTTTATATTAATCTTTTAATGATTCTTGTTTTGATTTTCATTATCATTATTTTAATTTTTAATTTCAATATTTTCATTAGTACATATTTTTATTTTTTATTTTATTTTATTCATTATTAGTCATTATTATTATTATTATTATTATTATTATTATTATTATTATTATTATTATTATTATTATTATTATTATTATTATTATTATTATTTTAATACCTTCATTATTAGTTATTTTAATTATTAAGGTTAATCTTTTGATTATAAGTTATTTTTACTTTTTATTTTAATTCCTTCATTCTTAGTTATTCTTATTGTTGTAGTTTAATCTTTTAATCATTACTTTTCAAATTTTTAAATTTTAATATTTTATGTTTTATTTATTATTTTTATATTTTGATTATTATTTACTTTTTTAGTTTAATCTTTACAATATTCTTTTTTAATATATTTTCATCATATCATTATTAGTTATTTTTATTTTTAACTTTAATCTTTCATTTTTATAAATATTTAATATTAACATTTTAATTATTAGTCATTTTAATATTTTAGTTTCATGATTTCATGATCAGTTATGTTTGTTTTTATAGTTTATTCTTTGAATTATTACATATTTTTATGTTTTTATTTTAAATTTTTCATTATTAGTAATTGTCATCTTTTAATTTTATTTTTTCCTTATTAGTTATTTAAATTTTTTAATTTTGAACATTTCATTATTAGTTATTTTAATTTTTTATTTTACATCTAGCAATTGTTATTTTTTAGTTTAATCCTTTCCTTATTAGTTATTATTTTTTAAAATTTTAATCCTTTCATTATTAGTTTAAAAAATTTTTTTAATCGTTTCCTTATCAGCTATTTTACTTTTTTTGTTTAATTCTTTTATTATAAGTTATTTTCATCTTTTATTTTAATCCTTTCATTATTAAGTATTTAATTCTTTTTGTTTAATCTTTCCTTTATTATTATTTTTATTTTTGTGTTTAATTCTTTTATTATAAGTTATTTTAATCTTTTATTTTAATCCTTTCATTATTAAGTATTTAATTCTTTTTGTTTAATCTTTCCTTTATTATTATTTTTATTTTTGTGTTTAATTCTTTTATTATAAGTTATTTTCATCTTTTATTTTAATCCTTTCATTATTAAGTATTTAATTCTTTTTGTTTAATCTTTCCTTGATTATTATTTTTATTTTTGTGTTTAATTCTTTTATTATAAGTTATTTTCAACTTTTATTTTAATCCTTTCATTATTAAGTATTTAATTCTTTTTGTTTAATCTTTCCTTTATTATTATTTTTATTTTTGTGTTTAATTCTTTTATTATAAGTTATTTTCATCTTTTATTTTAATCCTTTCATTATTAAGTATTTAATTCTTTTTGTTTAATCTTTCCTTTATTATTATTTTTATTTTTGTGTTTAATTCTTTTATTATAAGTTATTTCCATCTTTTATTTTAATCCTTTCATTATTAAGTATTTAATTCTTTTTGTTTAATCTTTCCTTGATTATTATTTTTATTTTTGTGTTTAATTCTTTTATTATAAGTTATTTCCATCTTTTATTTTAATCCTTTCATTATTAAGTATTTAATTCTTTTTGTTTAATATTTCCTTGATTATTATTTTTATTTTTGTGTTTAATTCTTTTATTATAAGTTATTTTCATCTTTTATTTTAATCCTTTCATTATTAAGTATTTAATTCTTTTTGTTTAATCTTTCCTTTATTATTATTTTTATTTTTTTGTTTAATTCTTTTATTATAAGTTATTTTCCAGCTTTTATTTTAATCCTTTCATTATTAAGTATTTAATTCTTTTTGTTTAATCTTTCCTTGATTATTATTTTTATTTTTGTGTTTAATTCTTTTATTATAAGTTATTTTCATCTTTTATTTTAATCCTTTCATTATTAAGTATTTAATTCTTTTTGTTTAATCTTTCCTTGATTATTATTTTTATTTTTGTGTTTAATTCTTTTATTATAAGTTATTTTCATCTTTTATTTTAATCCTTTCATTATTAAGTATTTAATTCTTTTTGTTTAATCTTTCCTTTATTATTATTTATATTTTTTTGTTTAATTCTTTTATTATAAGTTATTTTCCAGCTTTTATTTTAATCCTTTCATTATTAAGTATTTAATTCTTTTTGTTTAATCTTTCCTTTATTATTATTTTTATTTTTGTGTTTAATTCTTTTATTATAAGTTATTTTCATCTTTTATTTTAATCCTTTCATTATAAAGTATTTAATTCTTTTTGTTTAATCTTTCCTTTATTATTATTTTTATTTTTGTGTTTAATTCTTTTATTATAAGTTATTTTCATCTTTTATTTTAATCCTTTCATTATTAAGTATTTAATTCTTTTTGTTTAATCTTTCCTTTATTATTATTTTTATTTTTGTGTTTAATTCTTTTATTATAAGTTATTTTCATCTTTTATTTTAATCCTTTCATTATTAAGTATTTAATGCTTTTTGTTTAATCTTTCCTTTATTATTATTTTTATTTTTGTGTTTAATTCTTTTATTATAAGTTATTTTCATCTTTTATTTTAATCCTTTCATTATTAAGTATTTAATTCTTTTTGTTTAACCTTTCCTTTATTATTATTTTTATTTTTGTGTTTAATTCTTTTATTATAAGTTATTTTCATCTTTTATTTTAATCCTTTCATTATTAAGTATTTAATTCTTTTTGTTTAATCTTTCCTTTATTATTATTTTTATTTTTGTGTTTAATTCTTTTATTATAAGTTATTTTCAACTTTTATTTTAATCCTTTCATTATTAAGTATTTAATTCTTTTTGTTTAATCTTTCCTTTATTATTATTTTTATTTTTGTGTTTAATTCTTTTATTATAAGTTATTTTCATCTTTTATTTTAATCCTTTCATTATTAAGTATTTAATTCTTTTTGTTTAATCTTTCCGTGATTATTATTTTTATTTTTTTGTTTAATTCTTTTATTATAAGTTATTTTCAACTTTTATTTTAATCCTTTCATTATTAAGTATTTAATTCTTTTTGTTTAATCTTTCCTTTATTATTATTTTTATTTTTGTGTTTAATTCTTTTATTATAAGTTATTTTCATCTTTTATTTTAATCCTTTCATTATTAAGTATTTAATTCTTTTTGTTTAATCTTTCCTTGATTATTATTTTTATTTTTGTGTTTAATTCTTTTATTATAAGTTATTTTCATCTTTTATTTTAATCCTTTCATTATTAAGTATTTAATTCTTTTTGTTTAATCTTTCCTTGATTATTATTTTTATTTTTGTGTTTAATTCTTTTATTATAAGTTATTTTAATCTTTTATTTTAATCCTTTCATTATTAAGTATTTAATTCTTTTTGTTTAATCTTTCCTTTATTATTATTTTTATTTTTGTGTTTAATTCTTTTATTATAAGTTATTTTCATCTTTTATTTTAATCCTTTCATTATTAAGTATTTAATTCTTTTTGTTTAATCTTTCCTTTATTATTATTTTTATTTTTGTGTTTAATTCTTTTATTATAAGTTATTTTCAACTTTTATTTTAATCCTTTCATTATTAAGTATTTAATTCTTTTTGTTTAATCTTTCCTTGATTATTATTTTTATTTTTGTGTTTAATTCTTTTATTATAAGTTATTTTCAACTTTTATTTTAATCCTTTCATTATTAAGTATTTAATTCTTTTTGTTTAATCTTTCCTTGATTATTATTTTTATTTTTGTGTTTAATTCTTTTATTATAAGTTATTTTCATCTTTTATTTTAATCCTTTCATTATTAAGTATTTAATTCTTTTTGTTTAATCTTTCCTTGATTATTATTTTTATTTTTGTGTTTACTTCTTTTATTATAAGTTATTTTCATCTTTTATTTTAATCCTTTCATTATTAAGTATTTAATTCTTTTTGTTTAATCTTTCCTTGATTATTATTTTTATTTTTGTGTTTAATTCTTTTATTATAAGTTATTTTCATCTTTTATTTTAATCCTTTCATTATTAAGTATTTAATTCTTTTTGTTTAATCTTTCCTTTATTATTATTTTTATTTTTGTGTTTAATTCTTTTATTATAAGTTATTTTCATCTTTTATTTTAATTCTTTTCATTATTAAGTATTTAATTCTTTTTGTTTAATCTTTCCTTGATTATTATTTTTATTTTTGTGTTTAATTCTTTTATTATAAGTTATTTTCATCTTTTATTTTAATCCTTTCATTATTAAGTATTTAATTCTTTTTGTTTAATCTTTCCTTTATTATTATTTTTATTTTTGTGTTTAATTCTTTTATTATAAGTTATTTTCATCTTTTATTTTAATCCTTTCATTATTAAGTATTTAATGCTTTTTGTTTAATCTTTCCGTGATTATTATTTTTATTTTTTTGTTTAATTCTTTTATTATAAGTTATTTTCAACTTTTATTTTAATCCTTTCATTATTAAGTATTTAATTCTTTTTGTTTAATCTTTCCTTTATTATTATTTTTATTTTTGTGTTTAATTCTTTTATTATAAGTTATTTTCATCTTTTATTTTAATCCTTTCATTATTAAGTATTTAATTCTTTTTGTTTAATCTTTCCGTGATTATTATTTTTATTTTTGTGTTTAATTCTTTTATTATAAGTTATTTTCATCTTTTATTTTAATCCTTTCATTATTAAGTATTTAATTCTTTTTGTTTAATCTTTCCTTGATTATTATTTTTATTTTTGTGTTTAATTCTTTTATTATAAGTTATTTTCATCTTTTATTTTAATCCTTTCATTATTAAGTATTTAATTCTTTTTGTTTAATCTTTCCTTGATTATTATTTTTATTTTTGTGTTTAATTCTTTTATTATAAGTTATTTTCATCTTTTATTTTAATCCTTTCATTATTAAGTATTTAATTCTTTTTGTTTAATCTTTCCTTGATTATTATTTTTATTTTTGTGTTTAATTCTTTTATTATAAGTTATTTTCATCTTTTATTTTAATCCTTTCATTATTAAGTATTTAATTCTTTTTGTTTAATCTTTCCTTTATTATTATTTTTATTTTTGTGTTTAATTCTTTTATTATAAGTTATTTTCATCTTTTATTTTAATCCTTTCATTATTAAGTATTTAATTCTTTTTGTTTAATCTTTCCTTGATTATTATTTTTATTTTTGTGTTTAATTCTTTTATTATAAGTTATTTTCATCTTTTATTTTAATCCTTTCATTATTAAGTATTTAATTCTTTTTGTTTAATCTTTCCTTTATTATTATTTTTATTTTTGTGTTTAATTCTTTTATTATAAGTTATTTTCATCTTTTATTTTAATCCTTTCATTATTAAGTATTTTATTCTTTTTGTTTAATCTTTCCTTTATTATTATTTTTATTTTTGTGTTTAATTCTTTTATTATAAGTTATTTTCATCTTTTATTTTAATCCTTTCATTATTAAGTATTTAATTCTTTTTGTTTAATCTTTCCTTGATTATTATTTTTATTTTTTTGTTTAATTCTTTTATTATAAGTTATTTTCAACTTTTATTTTAATCCTTTCATTATTAAGTATTTAATTCTTTTTGTTTAATCTTTCCTTTATTATTATTTTTATTTTTGTGTTTAATTCTTTTATTATAAGTTATATCAACTTTTATTTTAATCCTTTCATTATTAAGTATTTAATTCTTTTTGTTTAATCTTTCCTTTTATTATTATTTTTATTTTTGTGTTTAATTCTTTTATTATAAGTTATTTTCATCTTTTATTTTAATCCTTTCATTATTAAGTATTTAATTCTTTTTGTTTAATCTTTCCTTGATTATTATTTTTATTTTTTTGTTTAATTCTTTTATTATAAGTTATTTTCAACTTTTATTTTAATCCTTTCATTATTAAGTATTTAATTCTTTTTGTTTAATCTTTCCTTTATTATTATTTTTATTTTTGTGTTTAATTCTTTTATTATAAGTTATTTTCATCTTTTATTTTAATCCTTTCATTATTAAGTATTTAATTCTTTTTGTTTAATCTTTCCTTTATTATTATTTTTATTTTTTTGTTTAATTCTTTTATTATAAGTTATTTTCAACTTTTATTTTAATCCTTTCATTATTAAGTATTTAATTCTTTTTGTTTAATCTTTCCTTTATTATTATTTTTATTTTTGTGTTTAATTCTTTTATTATAAGTTATTTTCATCTTTTATTTTAATCCTTTCATTATTAAGTATTTAATTCTTTTTGTTTAATCTTTCCTTGATTATTATTTTTATTTTTGTGTTTAATTCTTTTATTATAAGTTATTTTCATCTTTTATTTTAATCCTTTCATTATTAAGTATTTAATTCTTTTTGTTTAATCTTTCCTTTATTATTATTTTTATTTTTGTGTTTAATTCTTTTATTATAAGTTATTTTCATCTTTTATTTTAATCCTTTCATTATTAAGTATTTAATTCTTTTTGTTTAATCTTTCCTTGATTATTATTTTTATTTTTGTGTTTAATTCTTTTATTATAAGTTATTTTCATCTTTTATTTTAATCCTTTCATTATTAAGTATTTAATTCTTTTTGTTTAATCTTTCCTTTATTATTATTTTTATTTTTGTGTTTAATTCTTTTATTATAAGTTATTTTCAACTTTTATTTTAATCCTTTCATTATTAAGTATTTAATTCTTTTTGTTTAATCTTTCCTTTATTATTATTTTTATTTTTGTGTTTAATTCTTTTATTATAAGTTATTTTCATCTTTTATTTTAATCCTTTCATTATTAAGTATTTAATTCTTTTTGTTTAATCTTTCCGTGATTATTATTTTTATTTTTGTGTTTAATTCTTTTATTATAAGTTATTTTCATCTTTTATTTTAATCCTTTCATTATTAAGTATTTAATTCTTTTTGTTTAATCTTTCCTTGATTATTATTTTTATTTTTGTGTTTAATTCTTTTATTATAAGTTATTTTCATCTTTTATTTTAATCCTTTCATTATTAAGTATTTAATTCTTTTTGTTTAATCTTTCCTTGATTATTATTTTTATTTTTGTGTTTAATTCTTTTATTATAAGTTATTTTCATCTTTTATTTTAATCCTTTCATTATTAAGTATTTAATTCTTTTTGTTTAATCTTTCCTTGATTATTATTTTTATTTTTGTGTTTAATTCTTTTATTATAAGTTATTTTCATCTTTTATTTTAATCCTTTCATTATTAAGTAATTAATTCTTTTTGTTTAATCTTTCCTTTATTATTATTTTTATTTTTGTGTTTAATTCTTTTATTATAAGTTATTTTCATCTTTTATTTTAATCCTTTCATTATTAAGTATTTAATTCTTTTTGTTTAATCTTTCCTTGATTATTATTTTTATTTTTGTGTTTAATTCTTTTATTATAAGTTATTTTCATCTTTTATTTTAATCCTTTCATTATTAAGTATTTAATTCTTTTTGTTTAATCTTTCCTTTATTATTATTTTTATTTTTGTGTTTAATTCTTTTATTATAAGTTATTTTCATCTTTTATTTTAATCCTTTCATTATTAAGTATTTAATTCTTTTTGTTTAATCTTTCCTTGATTATTATTTTTATTTTTTTGTTTAATTCTTTTATTATAAGTTATTTTCAACTTTTATTTTAATCCTTTCATTATTAAGTATTTAATTCTTTTTGTTTAATCTTTCCTTTATTATTATTTTTATTTTTGTGTTTAATTCTTTTATTATAAGTTATATCAACTTTTATTTTAATCCTTTCATTATTAAGTATTTAATTCTTTTTGTTTAATCTTTCCTTTATTATTATTTTTATTTTTGTGTTTAATTCTTTTATTATAAGTTATTTTCATCTTTTATTTTAATCCTTTCATTATTAAGTATTTAATTCTTTTTGTTTAATCTTTCCTTGATTATTATTTTTATTTTTTTGTTTAATTCTTTTATTATAAGTTATTTTCAACTTTTATTTTAATCCTTTCATTATTAAGTATTTAATTCTTTTTGTTTAATCTTTCCTTTATTATTATTTTTATTTTTGTGTTTAATTCTTTTATTATAAGTTATTTTCATCTTTTATTTTAATCCTTTCATTATTAAGTATTTAATTCTTTTTGTTTAATCTTTCCTTTATTATTATTTTTATTTTTTTGTTTAATTCTTTTATTATAAGTTATTTTCAACTTTTATTTTAATCCTTTCATTATTAAGTATTTAATTCTTTTTGTTTAATCTTTCCTTTATTATTATTTTTATTTTTGTGTTTAATTCTTTTATTATAAGTAATTTTCATCTTTTATTTTAATCCTTTCATTATTAAGTATTTAATTCTTTTTGTTTAATCTTTCCTTGATTATTATTTTTATTTTTGTGTTTAATTCTTTTATTATAAGTTATTTTCATCTTTTATTTTAATCCTTTCATTATTAAGTATTTAATTCTTTTTGTTTAATCTTTCCTTTATTATTATTTTTATTTTTGTGTTTAATTCTTTTATTATAAGTTATTTTCATCTTTTATTTTAATCCTTTCATTATTAAGTATTTAATTCTTTTTGTTTAATCTTTCCTTGATTATTATTTTTATTTTTGTGTTTAATTCTTTTATTATAAGTTATTTTCAACTTTTATTTTAATCCTTTCATTATTAAGTATTTAATTCTTTTTGTTTAATCTTTCCTTTATTATTATTTTTATTTTTGTGTTTAATTCTTTTATTATAAGTTATATCAACTTTTATTTTAATCCTTTCATTATTAAGTATTTAATTCTTTTTGTTTAATCTTTCCTTTATTATTATTTTTATTTTTGTGTTTAATTCTTTTATTATAAGTTATTTTCATCTTTTATTTTAATCCTTTCATTATTAAGTATTTAATTCTTTTTGTTTAATCTTTCCTTTATTATTATTTTTATTTTTGTGTTTAATTCTTTTATTATAAGTTATTTTCAACTTTTATTTTAATCCTTTCATTATTAAGTATTTAATTCTTTTTGTTTAATCTTTACTTTATTATTATTTTTATTTTTGTGTTTAATTCTTTTATTATAAGTTATTTTCATCTTTTATTTTAATCCTTTCATTATTAAGTATTTAATTCTTTTTGTTTAATCTTTCCTTGATTATTATTTTTATTTTTGTGTTTAATTCTTTTATTATAAGTTATTTTCATCTTTTATTTTAATCCTTTCATTATTAAGTATTTAATTCTTTTTGTTTAATCTTTCCTTTATTATTATTTTTATTTTTGTGTTTAATTCTTTTATTATAAGTTATTTTCATCTTTTATTTTAATCCTTTCATTATTAAGTATTTAATTCTTTTTGTTTAATCTTTCCTTGATTATTATTTTTATTTTTGTGTTTAATTCTTTTATTATAAGTTATTTTCAACTTTTATTTTAATCCTTTCATTATTAAGTATTTAATTCTTTTTGTTTAATCTTTCCTTTATTATTATTTTTATTTTTGTGTTTAATTCTTTTATTATAAGTTATATCAACTTTTATTTTAATCCTTTCATTATTAAGTATTTTATTCTTTTTGTTTAATCTTTCCTTTATTATTATTTTTATTTTTGTGTTTAATTCTTTTATTATAAGTTATTTTCATCTTTTATTTTAATCCTTTCATTATTAAGTATTTAATTCTTTTTGTTTAATCTTTCCTTGATTATTATTTTTATTTTTGTGTTTAATTCTTTTATTATAAGTTATTTTCAACTTTTATTTTAATTCTTTCATTATTAAGTATTTAATTCTTTTTGTTTAATCTTTCCTTTATTATTATTTTTATTTTTGTGTTTAATTCTTTTATTATAAGTTATATCAACTTTTATTTTAATCCTTTCATTATTAAGTATTTAATTCTTTTTGTTTAATCTTTCCTTTATTATTATTTTTATTTTTGTGTTTAATTCTTTTATTATAAGTTATTTTCATCTTTTATTTTAATCCTTTCATTATTAAGTATTTAATTCTTTTTGTTTAATCTTTCCTTGATTATTATTTTTATTTTTGTGTTTAATTCTTTTATTATAAGTTATTTTCATCTTTTATTTTAATCCTTTCATTATTAAGTATTTAATTCTTTTTGTTTAATCTTTCCTTTATTATTATTTTTATTTTTGTGTTTAATTCTTTTATTATAAGTTATTTTCATCTTTTATTTTAATCCTTTCATTATTAAGTATTTAATTCTTTTTGTTTAATCTTTCCTTGATTATTATTTTTATTTTTGTGTTTAATTCTTTTATTATAAGTTATTTTCAACTTTTATTTTAATCCTTTCATTATTAAGTATTTAATTCTTTTTGTTTAATCTTTCCTTGATTATTATTTTTATTTTTGTGTTTAATTCTTTTATTATAAGTTATTTTCATCTTTTATTTTAATCCTTTCATTATTAAGTATTTAATTCTTTTTGTTTAATCTTTCCTTGATTATTATTTTTATTTTTGTGTTTAATTCTTTTATTATAAGTTATTTTCATCTTTTATTTTAATCCTTTCATTATTAAGTATTTAATTCTTTTTGTTTAATCTTTCCTTGATTATTATTTTTATTTTTGTGTTTAATTCTTTTATTATAAGTTATTTTCATCTTTTATTTTAATCCTTTCATTATTAAGTATTTAATTCTTTTTGTTTAATCTTTCCTTTATTATTATTTTTATTTTTTTGTTTAATTCTTTTATTATAAGTTATTTTCCAGCTTTTATTTTAATCCTTTCATTATTAAGTATTTAATTCTTTTTGTTTAATCTTTCCTTTATTATTATTTTTATTTTTGTGTTTAATTCTTTTATTATAAGTTATTTTCATCTTTTATTTTAATCCTTTCATTATTAAGTATTTAATTCTTTTTGTTTAATCTTTCCTTGATTATTATATTTATTTTTTTGTTTAATTCTTTTATTATAAGTTATTTTCCAGCTTTTATTTTAATCCTTTCATTATTAAGTATTTAATTCTTTTTGTTTAATCTTTCCTTTATTATTATTTTTATTTTTGTGTTTAATTCTTTTATTATAAGTTATTTTCATCTTTTATTTTAATCCTTTCATTATTAAGTATATAATTCTTTTTGTTTAATCTTTCCTTTATTATTATTTTTATTTTTTTGTTTAATTCTTTTATTATAAGTTATTTTCCAGCTTTTATTTTAATCATTTCATTATTAAGTATTTAATTCTTGTTGTTTAATCTTTCCTTTATTATTATTTTTATTTTTGTGTTTAATTCTTTTATTATAAGTTATTTTCATCTTTTATTTTAATCCTTTCATTATTAAGTATTTTATTCTTTTTGTTTAATCTTTCCTTGATTATTATTTTTATTTTTTTTTTAATTCTTTTATTATAAGTTATTTTCAACTTTTATTTTAATCCTTTCATTATTAAGTATTTAATTCTTTTTGTTTAATCTTTCCTTGATTATTATTTTTATTTTTGTGTTTCATTCTTTTATTATAAGTTATTTTCATCTTTTATTTTAATCCTTTCATTATTAAGTATTTAATTCTTTTTGTTTAATCTTTCCTTTATTATTATTTTTATTTTTTTGTTTAATTCTTTTATTATAAGTTATTTTCCAGCTTTTATTTTAATCCTTTCATTATTAAGTATTTAATTCTTTTTGTTTAATCTCTCCTTTATTATTATTTTTATTTTTGTGTTTAATTCTTTTATTATAAGTTATTTTCATCTTTTATTTTAATCCTTTCATTATTAAGTATTTAATTCTTTTTGTTTAATCTTTCCTTGATTATTATATTTATTTTTTTGTTTAATTCTTTTATTATAAGTTATTTTCCAGCTTTTATTTTAATCATTTCATTATTAAGTATTTAACTCTTTTTGTTTAATCTTTCCTTTATTATTATTTTTATTTTTGTGTTTAATTCTTTTATTATAAGTTATTTTCATCTTTTATTTTAATCCTTTCATTATTAAGTATTTAATTCTTTTTGTTTAATCTTTCCTTGATTATTATATTTATTTTTTTGTTTAATTCTTTTATTATAAGTTATTTTCCAGCTTTTATTTTAATCCTTTCATTATTAAGTATTTAATTCTTTTTGTTTAATCTTTCCTTTATTATTATTTTTATTTTTGTGTTTAATTCTTTTATTATAAGTTATTTTCATCTTTTATTTTAATCCTTTCATTATTAAGTATTTAATTCTTTTTGTTTAATCTTTCCTTTATTATTATTTTTATTTTTTTGTTTAATTCTTTTATTATAAGTTATTTTCATCTTTTATTTTAATCCTTTCATTATTAAGTATTTAATTCTTTTTGTTTAATCTTTCCTTGATTATTATATTTATTTTTTTGTTTAATTTTTTTATTATAAGTTATTTTCCAGCTTTCATTTTAATCATTTCATTATTAAGTATTTAATTCTTTTTGTTTAATCTTTCCTTTATTATTATTTTTATTTTTTTGTTTAATTCTTTTATTATAAGTTATTTTCATCTTTTATTTTAATCCTTTCATTATTAAGTATTTAATTCTTTTTGTTTAATCTTTCCTTGATTATGATATTTATTTTTTTGTTTAATTATTTTATTATAAGTTATTTTCCAGCTTTCATTTTAATCATTTCATTATTAAGTATTTAATTCTTTTTGTTTAATCTTTCCTTTATTATTATTTTTATTTTTGTGTTTAATTCTTTTATTATAAGTTATTTTCATCTTTTATTTTAATCCTTTCATTATTAAGTATTTAATTCTTTTTGTTTAATCTTTCCTTGATTATTATTTTTATTTTTGTAGTTTAATATTTTGATTATTGTTATATTTATTTTTTTATATTAATATTTTAATTGTTATTGTTTTTATTTTTAAATTTAGTCTTTCATTATTATTATTATTATTTTATTTTTTTATTTTAATATTTTCATTAGTATTTATTTTAGTATTTTATTTTAACCTTTTCATTATTATTTCCTTAAAGTTTAGTCTTTCATTATTATTATTATTATGATTATTATTTTATTTTTTATTTTAATATTGTCATTAGTATTTATTTTATTATTATTTTATTTTATTTTAACCTTTTCATTATTAGTTATTATTATTTCTATTATTTTAATACCTCCATTATTTATTATTTTTATTATTTTTTGTAAATTGTTTGATTATTAGTTATTTGTACTGTTTATTGTAATTCCTTAATTATTAGTTATTCTTATTTTTTAATTAATTATTTACTTATTAGTTATTTTAATTTTTTATTTTAATATTTAATTTTTTATTTAAATATTTCGATTATTACTTATATTATTATTTTTTTATTTGTTATTTTAATCATTTAATTATTAGTTATTTTTATTTTTAAATAATAAATTGTTTTAGCGTTTCACGTGTCGTTTGGTTAAACGACACGTGAAACGCTTCGTTACGTGAAAACGTGTTTTTATCGATCTTTCCTCCCACAGAAATAACTATACAGTGGATACTTGCTATTACATCACCATGTGATATTTCATTTTGCTTAAGCCACATTGCACATTATTTGGTTATCTCTATGAGGCGTTTGTTGGCTGTGATTCTTTTTCGGCCTTAAATTCTTTGCTAGCATAGGAGATGATACAGAGATCCTGCAAGGAAACCCCTTGCTACAATTTCAACAGCTCACTATAACCTTCGCGGCACATTTATGTCTTTAGTTCTTCGTATTTATCAATCTTGTATTGGTGTTGTTTTTCTACCCGGCTCCCGTAAGGTTATGTAAATTCAACCAACATGAGTCTTATACTTGTTCTGGACGATTGAACAATGTCTGGCCGTTGCTCCTTTTCGCTTATAATTTTATGGAAATTATTGCGCTAGCCGGCGATATCTGCGACTACCATCCACTCATCATCCGGTGCAAGAATATTTTGGTCGGGTAGTAATAATTGGCCAGCTGTACGCTTAGACACGATCTACAGCTTCGTGCTTATATTAACTGCTTCTGGCTTCACATGACTGTTAATTGTTGTGGTCAGTTCATCTAATACTGATAGTATACGAGTCCTAACTCTTAGGTAGCGCTCTATCAACAGTTGTATAATATCAGGGTAACTGTAATGCGAGTGCACGAAAAGGGAATGTGCACTTATCCCCAAGTGACATTCACAAGGGTACAAACACATAGATACAGATTTAGCTAATAGTCTAGTCTTGTAAACTTTGCTTTTTTTTTATATCCAACAAACACTTACTTTATCGAAACCCATTCTATAAAAAAACAAGGAAAATATTAAAAAAAACTAAAAAGATCAAATAAGACGCCCCCCCCCCCAAAAAAAAAACCCATGTCGCCTTCTTCCTGGAAGCTCTTATTCACACATTTCCAGGGACTACGAACTAACCGCAATGATGTAGAATTCTTCATCCACTCAAACTCCCCAGATAACTGATCTAATTTTCGCAATATCTACTCGTTTTACTATGTCAGGATACTTCTATTCTGCTGTAAAGACTATTCTATATCCGTAATACCCTCCCCTTAACTAGAGAACTAAGTCTAGAATCCAAAGATCAGGCCTTAATGTGCTTTCGAATAACTTTACAACGCAGCTTTAATTACCTATATTTTCTCTACCGTCCACCCGCAACCCAGGACTGTACCCTAATGTACTACGTCTCCGATACAATCAACGCAGCACTTTTCTCAGATCCGAGCGCATAAATCCATGAATTTGGAGACTTTAATGTCTATCACAGAGATTGGCTGGGTTTCCCGACCTCCACATGCATAGCTTCTCGATTGCAAACACCCTTACACAAATCATCACCTTCCCTACTCGCTTCCTAGATCGTGAGAACCAGTAAGCCTAATTTCTACAAATATTCCTGACAAGACTGACAGATGTTTGTGTGACAAATGCCCATAGAAAACTCGGGAATGCTGATCACCTTGCAATAATGGTTGATATCAGCATAAACCTCCGACTCCAAACCGAAGTGTCGTTACTCAAAACAACAAGATATTAGCAACATGCTGATTGTGACTACCTCAAAGATTTTATCAGTGGAGCACTTTAAAGTAAAACTATTTGCCTCCTTGCTGAACAGTGTGCATAGGAAGGAGGTGACCGAATGGGTCAAAGTAGGCATAGAAGCTTTCGTCCCGATGCCGACCGACTTTCTCCAATGGTTCACTTCGACCTGTGAAGCTGCTATTTCGCATAGGCAGAAGCATTCCGCCGTTTCAACCGCCATAATTCAGATGAAAATAGGCAAGAAACTAATGTAAGAGTGTAATAGACGCAGTTAAGAATGGATATACTGAGATGACTAGACATCGCATCGCGTCACAGAAATTAGGAACTCACGATTTCTCGACAAGCTATAATAGTGTGGTGAACAATGAGCAATCAACTATTTCTTCACTATCCAACCACCATGATGTCGCTTACACGGCAACCGATAAGACTGAATTTATTTCCCAGCAATTTGCCATAAATTAAACTTTGGAATCCGCAAACCACTTCATCCCTAATTTTCCACCACGGACGGACACCTCACTAGATGGTCTTATCATCACCCTTCCCCATGCCCTAGATAGCATAAAAACCCTCGACACCTCTAAAGAATGTGGACCACATTTTATAATTGCTATAGTAACAAGGAAATGCTCTGCTGAGCTGGCACCTGTCCTCTCGTAATTATTACAAATGTCTTGCAGAATCTTGCTTCCCTGACAGCTGGTAAAAATTGCCTTTGCATTACCAGTTTTCCAAAGATCAGGTGAAAGAACTGCCCCGCAAAATTATCGCCATACACGTCTTCTCACGCTCTTCGCTAACATCTTTGAATCATTAATCAATCTAGCTATAGTTAACCACCTTCAAAATGCTACACTCTCTCTGACCAACAGAATAGATTTCGGCAATCCTGTTTTACTGTGGATATCTTAACGCAGACACCACCTCTCTGAATTTCAATTCATTCTGAAGACCCCTTAAGCTTAAGCCTAAAATTTTAGACATTTTCTAGAATCAAAATCATGTAATTTTTTATCAAACTTTAATAAGTATTCTAGACATAAGGTTTAGTATCATTATACCTTTATTTTAATCTTTGTAAGGGGACATAAAAGTGGTGCAAAACGATTCTGTTTGGGAATAACTTTTACCAATCTTGGGACGGATAATCTTCTTGTTATATTATATAACTAAATTACTACATCATATCTTATTTGACTATTTTTCTGTATTTATTTCAACAGTGATCAGTAGAGCTTTATAATTATTATGAAAATATACTTTCGAGTGGCTAGACAAAATTATCGTGTTTTTGTCTTATTAATTGTGTAGGAGCAGCGTCCTTTAAACCTTTCCCGCTCTTATATTAATTTTCTTTAATTTCTACGATTCCTAAGAAAATTCTGGGCTGTAATCCACACCTAGTAACTTATTATACTCTACTCACACTCTTGCTCACTCTCTTTGTATTCATCGACAACAAATATGCCGGCAAATATGATAATAAAATAGGAAACACAGAAGTGTTTAGTTCTTCGTACTGTAGAAATGTTTAGATGAGGAAATGTAAAATTAGGATTAAAATGGACAATTCGCACGTGAGATTAAAATTAAGTACAGTGGAATTTTCCAATTAGAAGTCGAGTGAGAGCTACGGGTCTCGGCAGTTACGTAAGAGACAGCCAACCGCAAATCTGACGTGGCGAATGAACAAAGGATATTTTTATTTTATGTTTTGAGAGAGAGAGAGAGAGAGAGAGAGAGAGAGAGAGAGAGAGAGAGACAGAGGTTGGAAGTTTGGATAGCTACTTCCACAATAGCAATGAGTCAGAGGTATTATATATGTATACTGTAAAATACAAATAAAAACACAAATATATTTTTCAACCTAAGTGATATTCTTTATTTTATAAAACGTTTATAAGAACTGTTATTGTAAAGAAACAGAAGAAGAAGAAGAAGAAGAAGAAGAAGAAAAACAAAAGCAGTTGAAGATGGAATATTCGGCTGCAACACACCACCATTACGACTACAAAAATACGACCAGCAGGTTCCGTCGACAAATTGGACGAACTTTTAGGATCTAAGGAATGCCCAGACTACATTCCACTACTATATAATTGTGAAGCAATGGTTGCAATTGTTGGCTTGTCTAGAGCATGACTTATCGCACTGCCCCCGGACCCTAGGGTTGCTGTAATGCTGCCGAGCCTGTCCGTCGTCCCGTCTCAGGACGTCGTAATGTTGAGCTGTTAAGTCGAATGTCGTTTTACTACTGATAAAGGCCGGCGGTGTTGAATCGTCTTAGCTGATTGGTCCTGAACTCCTCTCAAATATCAGAAGCCCGGAGACCAATGCAGTCAGCAGGATTGCCATCAATCTAGAGAAGGGGAGCGCTATTCACATGGACACAAAATCTAGTCAACTCGCGTACTCTTTTAGTAGAAAAAAAGGAATATATATGTATTATCAGAGAAAGAACTCGGCTGTACATGAATACATCAACTTCTTATTTTCGGATCTCTGTGTTTTAACCTGGAGTTTCCGTTAACACTAGTCAAACTTTTAGGCGAATTGTTATGATAGCAGAGGGCTTATTCGGCAACTCAGAAATTTCTATATCGGGTCTCTGCCAGCTTTAAAACTATCGCGAGTTCACAGGGCAGGTAAAATGAGTCTTTCAGTTACGAAATTCAGCTGATTATATTGAGACGAAAATCTAGCAAGGCCATCCCGCGTTGTCCGGCTCCTCAACTTACTCTCTCTCTCTCTATTCGACATTCTGTCAGCTGCTCAAAGATAGTGCAACCTTCCGCTCCAACACTCATATCGTACCATTGCTTATCGGTTCATTCAACTGTCTGTCATTCGTCAGGCTGGCCTTATCTCTTCTGTCACAACGTCGTTGGACGTATCTTTCGCAATTTGTTTTTTCCTTTTTTTCTGGTTAGACTCAAACAACACATAATGACTGGTCTTATCCCTTTTCCACACATCTACTCATTCTTTAAGCTTTGTCCTAACAACTACAAACTGGTTTTGGTTATGCGCACAGAGTTTGTCATATATATTTTGTTCGCTTCGTTTCTGATATTTTGACAACAAATACAATTAATGGTGATCTATGATTTTAGAAACGTCGTATTTCGTTTTTATTCTTTCATTTCTCTTAACACTCCTTTCGAACCCCGGCTATTTTGCCATATACGTCCCTATCATTTTTGTAAATTACTCGTAATTGGTACCCTAAGCAACAAAAAGAAAAACGCTAAATAAAGAATTTATGCATCTATCTCTCTATCTCTCTATATCTCTCTCTCTCTCTATATATATATATATGACTAAATTCTTGTGGTTTATACTTACCTAATTTAATACAGCTTCATATTCTAGTAGCATCTTTCCAAGAACCGCAGGTTTGTGGAACTCTCTTCCTGCTGACTGTTTTCCTCCTTCCTATAATCTTGGTCTTTTCAAGACTACGGTCAATTGGAATCTCCTGTCTTTGCGATAATCATGTTTGTTCTTGTAAGCTCCTTACATCAAGTGGCTTCATGCCTTGTCTGGAGCGATTTCCATTTAAAAAAATTATGTATTAAAAATGAAACTTTTTTTGTGTTATATTACCAAGATATATTTTGATATATACAAAACAATTGAAAGCTTATCCCTATAAAATTATAATCAGAACATTTAACTATATTAAATCTAAACTTGATATTCATATTAGAAGATTGTACTTTGTCTGGAGCGATTTCCTTAACAATAATTATATATATATATATATATATATATATATATATATATATATATATATTATGTGTAACTATGTAAATATGTATATGCTTCGGCATTAAATCATAGTGTTATCTAACTCTAATGATCATTATATTAATGTGTATATATACTTATGTATGTGTGTATACGTGTATATACATGTATATATTTGTATATAAATTTATGTATATGTAAATGAATAAATGCGAACGTTATTTCCTATTTATCACTATTTGTATTACCATCAAAACGGTTTACTGTTATTTAAATCAATAATATGACATAATACAGGGTGTTTCAAAAGTCTTGGGAACATTACAAATGCGTATATCTCATGAACTATTCCAGGTAGAAAAATGAAACTGGTGCCATTTTAAAGCTTGCTTAATCAAGTTTTTGGTCATACTAATGATTTTCGTGTTATCTTTCCAGGTGCAGTAATGGCGTTCTCTAAACAAGACAAGGCATTTTGCGTCCTCCAATTTGCAAAGACTGAATCGTGGACATGTGTTCAGCGTGCATTTCGCAGGAAATTTAAAAAAGAAGCCCCTGAAAGGAAATCCATTGTCAGATGGCATGCTAAATTTGTGAAAGATGGGTGTTTGTGCCCAAGTAAGCGAACAGGTCGCCCTTCAACTTCAGAAGATGCAGTTGAGCAAGTTCGGACAGCCTTTCAGCGGAGCCCCCGTAAATCAGTGAGAAGAGCCAGCAGGGAACTTCAGCTTGCTCCAGCAACTGTCTGGCGTGTCTTAAGGAAACGACTGCAAATGGTACCTTACAAGCTCAAGTTGGTCCAAAAGTTGAAGGACACTGATAAGCCACTTCGCCGTGACTTTTGCATTGCAATGCAAGAGAAGTTGGAAGATAACGGCTTTGATGACCGGCTTGTTTTTAGCGATGAGGCGACCTTCCATCTGAATGGCAAAGTTAACAAGCATAACACTCGCATATGGGGTACTGAGAATCCTCATGAACTTCTTGAGCACGAGCGAGATTCACCAAAAGTGAACGTGTTTTGTGCAATTTCCAAGGCAGGAAATGGACTATCGACTAGATGTCTGCCGTGTGACGAATGGTGCTCATATTGAGCAACTTTGAAGATTCCCCACAAAACTTGAAACTTTACCCTTTCCAACGGTACCAATTTCATTTTTCAACTCCTAATAGTTTTTGAGTTATTAAAAATCGTTATGTTCCCAAGACTTTTGAAACACCCTGTATTATAAAATAAGATATATATATATAGTACTGTCGACAGACCCCTGGACAGAGATTATGAATCCTAATTTTCATATCTATTTTGTAAACCGTTTATAATAAATTAATGTTTGGTGTTATTGATTTGAAATTATATTGTATTATGTTTAAATAAAAATTCTTCCTTGGCCTTTTGGCAAAGAATAAAGTTTAGTATTTATTTCGACGGATGCTACACTCTGTATAGCGGTACTGTCTTGGCCTTCGAGTCTTAGTTCCGCCGGTCTCAGGTATTGTCCTGTGCTTTGCCTTCTCACCCCTTGAGTATGAGTTTGTTTATTGCTAAGTGACGGGGCTCCCAATATCTTAGGGTTTGTATCTCCCCTGACGAACTGCCTTGCAAGTAGCTTGCTTAGGTAGCGAAACACGTGTAGGGAACAATAACTTTACAAAATAAATAAATAAAATATTTTTTAGTTGTGATGAATCCTCTCTAGCAAAAAATATTTTGGTAAACTCTCCAAATATACATATAAATGCTCTGTACCTTATAATCGGGACTCATCGAGCTTGTTTTATTGGCCTTGTTGCGAACTTTACTGAATATTCTCAGTGAAACATTAAGCTATCTCTCTCTCTCTCTATATATATATATATATATATAATATATTTATATAACATATATATATATATATATATATATATATATAATATATTTATATAACTATGAATATTGTTTTTGTTAAATATTAAAGTGTATTTACCTACAGACAACGTTGTTTCGGACTTACGAGCTCATCAGTACAGGAAGTGGCGGTTTAAGGCGGGCAGACGGGTCCGAACGTATTTCGTAGATTCAGAAGAGGATCACAATCCTACGCCCCAATCCTATGGCCAACGGAAACTGCCAAAGACATTACTGAAATTAAGATACATTTAAAGCCAGCGGAAGAGATCAACCGTTCCGATACGAAAGAGGGCTTAAACACGCTGGCGTGTAAGTTTTGTTTATATATAATAGAAGAATACCCGTCCCGGTTTTTAATGTGGTCCATATTTATTTTTATGCAATAGGCGGCAATAAATTCATATAACTAAATCTTTTCGTGAAATTTTAACATAAGGTATTAGACATTTACTAATAAATGTTCTCAAATTTCAATTTGTCTGGAGTATTTTAAAAGCATTGTCATCGGCATAATATGAGCACAACCTCCCATTTGAAAATTCAAATATTCGAGATTTGCATTGAAGTTAAGCAATAGTCATTAGACATCAATTGAATAATATTCATCGAATTTCAATTTCTTCTTAAGCTTAATCTACAATTTTTAGAATTAACATCATGTAATGGAGTTTATCAAAATTGGAATAAGGATTCCAGGTTAAGTAACCAAATTTAGGCAATATAAAATGTTGATTTCTGTTAAATAAAACTAATTTTTACCAAATAATTAAGTAAAATATTTACATTGTTTGTATGTGTATACTTAGCTACTGAAACGTGGTGCTTAAATGCGACACGTGTTTCGGGTGTTTTTTTACCAACTTTTAAACTTACAAGAAAAACTTAAAAAGTTTATTCCTGTTATTGAAGAAAGTTTCCCCGTGTGTGCTGTGTGAGTGCCCCCCACTCTCTCTTTTGTCCTGTATTTATTGTGGAGT
This sequence comes from Sepiola atlantica, assembly GCA_963556195.1. Classification (NCBI taxonomy): domain Eukaryota; kingdom Metazoa; phylum Mollusca; class Cephalopoda; order Sepiida; family Sepiolidae; genus Sepiola; species Sepiola atlantica. The sequence goes on along the minus strand of OY744546.1, from coordinate 36,943,787 downwards.
TCATAAAACATTAATGTTCATGACTCATCTAGAGACAAACTCTTGCTTACCGTCAATCGGAGAGGTCTTTGTTTGTGTTCATTCGGTGTGTGTGTGTGTAGCGTAGCGTTAATTTCTAAGTTTGCGGGGATTGTATGTTTTGATTGGAAATATATTCATTTCAACGGTTCTGTGTGTTAGAATATTTGTGCTTTTTTCTATGTCTGTGTGTTTGTTTGTGTATGTGTCTGTGAATTTAATGACTTTTGCGTAGGTGAGTCGTAAAACCATTAATGTTAATGACTGATTTTTGCTTCCTTCAATAGTGTGTGCGTTTCTTTATTTTCTGTTCGTGAGTGTATCTCATTCTTTGCCTGTTATTTCTTCCTGTGACGAGTGTGTATTAAAACCGTGCGTGCATTCATATCAGTGTATGTGAGCCTGTATGTTGCACCTCATATATCGGTATTGTCTTGGCCTTCGGGGTTTGCTTTACGCCGGTCTATGAGTCTGTTCTGTGCAGTTCTAGGAGGTCCACCCTCCCAGGCTTTGCCTCATTTCTTTGGGGAAGAGTAAGTTTATTGCTTACTGCCTAAGGCGTCACTACCGGGGAATGCCGACGGGGCTACCGAGGTATTTTTTGTAGGCCAGAGTGCTCACCTTCTCGGGCGCTGGCTTTTGAAATCCCACTTTCCCGACCTTGTGTCACATCTTACCTTGTGGGAGGAAGATAAATAATATAAACAATGTCAAGAAGGGGAGATAACTTATTACGTTCCAAGGGAAATAATTCCATTGAAACAAATTTGACCAGATTCTTTCCTATTGCGCAGATTCCAAAATCTACCTACTCTACTAACCAATACACATCTGTAATTACCTAGCCAGTCCAGATATCATACGTGGATAGTTTTTCGCTTCAGATCTTTGTCCCAAAGTATGCATTTTTTAATTATAAACTTAGTATTATTAATTTATAAACATCGTGGACTCTTTTCGAAGAAAACGCAGTGGCAACCATTCTTTTTGAAATAGATATTAATACACAAAATGTCATATAACGGTGTTTACGTTGTAGAGTTCGACACTAGAGAGCGATTCCGAATCTTTTTCCACGCACTTAATACGTTTAAACGTGTGGACTAAAAAACAAACTCCAATAAACAGGAAAATAAGAGATTCGCAGAACTAAACATTTTTATTTGTGACCTATTGGCGTTTACTTTATTTTGTTTCGTACAAAACAGAATATACACTTTGGATATTCATCAGAAATGTTTTTTTTTTTTAATTCTTTGAATATCCATTTTTGACACTTGCGTTACAGCAATTAAAACTTTTTGGTAGGAGAGGATTTACTTTTTATTTTTAATGGACGTTGTTTCTTTGACACATGTTTAAGGGTACAGTATGATTTGTAAGAAAAAAAAAATCTATCTTTACTGTCATAACCGGCGTAGTTTATCCCTTCAAAATTAACGTTTTATTTTCATGTACATAAAAAAAAAAATTGTATTTTAGATTTAATTTAATTTATTTACAGAAACTAAATTATTTTTTCTAAAAGTTTTATTTCACGAGGTGATTCATTAAAACAGCTGATTTCTTTGTTAAGAAAATAAAATACATTCTAGTGGATTTTTTTATTTATTTATTTTTTTTTTTAATGAAGTTTTTTTTAAAAACATTTTTTTTCAATAGAATATTGTTTGCAATAAATAATGTAATCCATGTGAGCGTTCGGTTTTACTCTAAAAGGGTAAACAATAAAATACAACGAATCACTCCGGATAGGTTCGAACCAGCAAACTTCCGTTTTACAGGAGGGCTTAATGAATGTTGCGCCGTAAACGAAAACACTGAAAAATCGCAATGAAAGTTTTTTAAATTAGTTAAATGCGGGCTGCAATGGAAGGTTTTTTCTGTGTGTCGGCGCATTTCGATTCATACTGCGGACTGGATTACAGCGTGTGTATTTGTGGTTCAATTAAAAAAAATTACAGCTCAATACCGCTAAAACAGTTAATTATTTATAGTTAATGCATTTTCACTATAGTAATAGATTTACTTAATATGAGATTTTAAATAAGCCGTCATTATTTTGATTTTGGTATGTGCACACATTCTGTATATCTTGTAATCAGATTACATATTTAATCAATCGTTGAGTTTAGTAAAACTGGAAGAGGAAATCGATACAAACAACTCTGTAAATTAACAGAACTTTCGTCCAAGAAAATGAGTTTATTGATGCAACAGAATAAACAATTGATTTAGTTCTTTCTGACATAAATATTTTGATATTTTTACAAATTAACTTTTCGAGTAAAAAAAACAAAAAAACAACCATTAGAAAAGTATTAGTTGTCCATCTAAACAAATCTACCATTGTTTTTTTTTTTTAATTTTAAATTTTTATTTTATTATTCCATCTTTGTTTTGTTTCTTCTAAAAGTTTGGAAACATTTTCTCAAAAAAAAAAACGCTAAAACACAAGATAAGAAAAAAAAACTGACAAAATAGCTGCCAAAATGTCCAACATTAAAAACTCATACAACGGAATTTCTTGACACGCCGACCGTAAATGAGATCCGCCGTATTTGATAATTTCGTCAATATGGCGAGCTGCCCTCTCAGACGGGCGTTCTGTCTGAGTGTGAAACATATGGCTGACTTTTGCAATGCTCCTTTTGTATTTAGGATTTTCAATTACTTCATCGATGTTTTTAACCAACTCGTCTACTGTGTATTTGTAAATATCCATTGTTATTCCATAACCTTTGTCCTCAATCAGTTTACCATGAAAATATTGGTCAGCATAGACGGGAAAACCAATCATAGGAACAGCGTGGTAGAAGCTTTCATATCGGCCGCTGTTTCCACAATGAGTAATAAACAATTTAGTGTTTGGGTGACCAAGTAGGTCATTTTGAGGTAGCCATTTTGTTAGTAAGACATTTCGATGGGAATGAGACGTCTTTGAATGTTTCCAGAAGACATCGTATTTGATTTTGCTAAAAGCTTCAGTCATTTTCTTTAGGTGATCAGCGGGCCAACTGACGAAGGATCCGGGTGATACGACAATGATTCCACGTTTAGAAGAGTTAACAAACTCAAGAATCTCTCCTTAAAGAGGAAAAGCTGGGATTGTTGCTAGTCCACCAATATATTTAACGTTAGGCAAAGCTGGCAGTGGAAAATCCAGGTAGATATCCGAATCGATTATAAACAATTAACATTGTTTCATGAGATCTCTGAAATCAATATCTGGCCGTTCAGGGACGTATTCTTTAATACTTCGACTTGGAATTCCTTTTGGATAGATATAATCATTAATTATAGTATAAAGGTTTGTCAGTTTTTGTAATAACGTCATTTTATCTGAAAATGGAGATAATCTATCTGGAAATACAGTTGGGGCCCATGGAGTACGGTGCCAATTTAGTTGTATATGTAAACCGAATAAGATAAAAGGTATATTAAGTTTGTAGGCGAAAATTGAAAAAAATACATCCGCTGTATTTCCATCAACAATGGCCAGGCTAAGATTTAAGGATTTTAATGTTCCAAAAAGTCCCTCATCAAAGCGGTAACGGTCACATAATTTGTCTGTTGCTTGAGACAATTCCCAGGGGGATATTTTGCTTTTCGGTTGAAAGAAATTAATTGCAGCCTTCTTCAAAATCAACCATTCCTGGAACTCTTCGACGATGATGAATTTAACAGAATCTTTGACTGGATGGAATTCCATCCAGTCAAAGATTCTGTTAAATTAAATAGTACGATACGTTTCAGGAATTATAATGTAACTTAGTTCTGCGAGTTCGTTTGCAGTTTTCACCATTGGATTCAGATGACTGTACATTGGCATCGATAAAAAGACAATGTTTTCTCCATTGGTCAGAGGAATTGATAGAATTGCTAGAATCCAGAGTTGCAAAAAGATAGTTTGCTTCATTGATACGGATTTAAGTTAAATCTGGAAGACAAGGTAAAAATTAAGTTTTATATATATTATTACACTAAAGCCGAGTTCATCAACGTTTATTTCACTAAAATATTTCCTATATATTATAATGGCACAAAATACACGTTAAACTATTCCTTGATTCTGGAGTTAATATTTATTTGAAAGAATTCAATATTATTTTTTTTGGGGGGGGGGGCAGGAGCTGGAGCCTTGTGGATAGTGATGAACCTATTAAATTCGCGACTCTTTTTTGGACCTTGTCTAAGAGAGAGATACTAGTAGATGGTGCACCAGCCCAGATGTGACAACAATACTCCATGCATGGGCGGATAGTGGCTTTGTAAAGATACATGATATTGTCAGGTGAGAGGTTTTCTAGCACGGTAGTGGGAGCCCACTTTCGTTGCAGCAGCCTTGACAATGTCATCTACATATTTGTTCGAATTCATGTTACCTGTGAATGTTAGGCCGAGAAGTTTGAAAGTTGGACTCTCAGCTAGGGTGTTATTTTCCATAACAATCGGTGGTTGAAGAGGTTTCTTGTAGTTGTCGAAGAGAAGTTATGTCTTAGCAGCATTAAATGTTACTATACATTTATGACCCCATTTCACTAAAGAGTTAAGGTCACTTTCTAAGGATTCAGCCATTGCCTCGGATATGTGCGCGTCCATCTTACCCACATGACAAGAGTAGAGCGGTGTCGTCAACAAATATACCTATCTCAGACTCGATGAAAATCAGGAACAATAAATGCCCAATGATCGATCCCTGGGGCACACATACATTTATGTCATGTTTTGATGAACGGCCATCGAGGACAACCTGGATCTTTCTGTTAGATAGAAAGGATTTAATTATATTAAATATTTGTCCAGTAATACGATATGAATTAATTTTTATGAGAAGACGTTTATGCCATACCTTGTCAAAGGCTTTGGATATATCAAGCGCTATTGCCCTAGCTTCACCTGCCTAGCCCAGTGTATGGTATATGCGTTCAGAGATGACCGTTAGGATATCCGCAGTAGACCTTGTATGCCTAAACCCATACTGATAGTCAGAAAGAAGTTTAGTATTAACAAGGTGCCGGACCATTGCTAGATTGATTAAAGATTCAAAGATTTTAGCAAAGAGCGGGAGTAGACTGATGGGGCGATAATTCTGATGGTCAATTCTATCTTCAGAATTCTTTAAGATTGGTACCACAGAGGCAATTTTCTAGTTATCGGGGAAACAAAATTCAGCAAGGCATTTGTTGTAAAGTTTGGAGAAGACAGGGGCCAGTTCAGCAGATCATTTCTGTATTACTATTACTGGTATAAGATCAGGCCCACATGCTTTGGAGGTGTCAAGGTTTTTTTTTTTTTATTATGTCCATGACATGAGATGGGATGATTCGCAGTGGGAAATTAGGGAGTGAGTGGTTTTCGGTGTCTGAAGTGGAGTTTACGGCGAAACGCTGGACAAGTAGTTCAGCTTTGTCAGTTGCCGTATAATCTATATTATTGTGGTTGAATAGCGGGGGAATTGTTGATAGCTCATTGTTCACCACACTCTTGTAGATTTCCCAGAACGCAGGAGAAGCTAGTTTCTGCGAGTGAATGCATTTCCTGGTTATCTTTTCTTTCAGCTATCAATCTTACAATTATTTCTTGACTATAAATATCTGTCTATTCATGGACATGGTGACTGTATGTTCGGAATGCTTGCTGCTTCTGAGAAATAGCAGTTGCACATTGAGATGAACCATTGTGAGAGTGGGGCTTGCTGTTGAATTTTTTCATGGGGACATGTGCTTCAATGCCGCCTTTGACTCATTCAGTTGCCTCATTTACGCATTGACTAGCAGGAGATAAAATATTCCACTTCGTGGAGCGTCTTTAATGTGGTCTGATGGAATCAAAATCAGCCTGCTTGAAGTATCGTCGTTTTGAGTGAGGGGATCAAGTAGTGATAGTGACCCAACGAGTCACGGGGAATCTAGAATGATATAATATACAATAATTCCTGAAAAGAACAGTTTTGTTCGAACTTTTATGTCCCCTTGCTATGATTGAAGTCAAAATATGATGCTATTACACCGTTTGGCTAGTAGCCTTATTCTAAATTTGATCAAAATCATTTACATAAATTTTATTCCAAGATATTTATTACATTTAAGGCTTAAGCTTAAGGGGTCCTAAGAAATTAAAATGTATGGATTCTAGTCTAATTGGTTTTTAAATACTATTCATCAAAACCAGTTGAAATCTGAAATATTTTAATTTTTAAATCGGAAGTATTGCCCATATGCACACTAAAATACATTTACATGCTCCAAATAAGTTGAAATGTTTATTTAATTTTGATAAATATATATGTCTAATACTTATTAAACATGTCAAAGATTGTAGTCATCTGAATTTTGAAAGACTTTAATCCGTTGCCCAACACTAAATTAAACTCAATATAGCCAACATGGGCCACCCTTACTCCTAGCAGCTGTGTTACTAAATTCATAATGATCGGTTAATTAGTTTAGGAGTTGACTTTGTACGCACAAATATATATGTATATTAATTCAGATACGCCATGAAATGCCGCTGTAACAAACGTGAAATCATTTATAAAAGGTTTCCTAACGGAGGTTTAGTTATACAAGATACATGTCTTACCAGACGCCGCAGTTTATGCATTTTAGAATGAAACCAAAGCTGACTAACTAGTCGTAAAGGCTGTGGCCTACAGGTACGCCTAAACCACTATGTTTTAGGAGGAAAAAAGAAAAAAAGAAGAAAAAAAAGCATTTTAATGTCATTTATTCATTAACTTTTCATTTTTAATCTAATTAAGAAAAAAAAACCTTCGCGCTCAAAAAGATTAAACTAACTTTTAAAAGGATTTGAAAATATTTTCGGATAACAAAATGCTTAAAACGATTTTTACTTATTCGTCAAGCGGAAAAACAAAACGAACGAAAAGGGGGTCGGAAAAAGTTTCAAGGATATAGTATCTAGATATTTTAACGATCTTTTGAATACATTGATTAATAAGATTATTCATGTGGAAGAAAAATATGGGTTAAAAGGTTTACCAACAATATATGATAAAATTCATTACATTGGCACAATGTGTCGAATGAAAATAAAATTAGGAACTAAAACTTGCCCAGTGTCGCTTCATCATCTCCCGTTTGTTGCTTAAAACTATTGCATAGGATTTTTTTGGGGGATTATACTAAAAACCAATATTTTCTCGTTTGGAGAGATTCATTAGAGAAGTCAAAATACTTTGAAACACATCTGACGTTGCGATTTTTGGTGAATAGCAGGTTATTTGTTCTAGATGGCTCTCTTGTATTCGGCCCCCAGGTGTTCCCGCACCATATTTTGGTGAGTTGGCAGTAGTAGGATTTGTTCTAGTAGAGGAACGTTAAAGTTAAATGTCAGACTCGGAACTCACAGTAAACAAGTAAGTCTGCGACTATAACCAGGAATTTCTCCTCTCCTGATAATAGGGTAACCCACTTAACGCTATTTTGTTTGAGGATTTCAAAATCCCATACTTCAGGTATTTATCGCAGGAAAGGGACGTTACATCGTTATCTTTAAGACAAGTGTTCGTCCGGAACCTAGACAAGCGACGTCTTTCTACGCCATTATCGGGACCTACTCGTTATATTTTATATATATATATATATATATATATATATATATATATATATATATATATATAAATAAAAGGATACAATCGTCTTCCGTCGCGAACAGGGTATTCCATGTATAACCCTTACATTTGGTAATGTGATGTGGTCATTTCCACAGTAGCTTCGAGTCGAGTTACTTATTCCTTAGTCGATCTAATTATTTTTCGATTTCCTTTCAATCACAGACATTAACAACGTTCTTTTAGCAATTTCGTTTGGACTCGCCAGGTCTATCAGTACTCACTTCTCTGTAACAAACTTCTACGTTCATTTTTACCGAAAAAAGCTTGCTTCACTCACACTTATCAATTGGGGGGGGGGGCGGGAACAATCTCAACGGGCACCTTTTCTTGTTCTATGGGAACCTCCAGATGCGCGTAGCTTAAGAAAAAGAAGAGTCCTCCCTAAACTAAATAACCGATCATTATGGATTTTGGAACAACGCTGCCAGACATAAGGAGAAGTAATGACAGTTAGTTTTAATTTAATTTAAAGGGTAAAATGGGGATAGAAGCCCTTTGTAAAAATGTATATACCGCCGATGTTTGTGAGATTTTAAAATATTAGACACCAATTACTAAATCTTTCTGAATTTTTAGTTACTTTGAAGTATTTTAACGGTATTTTAGCGGGAATAATATGTGCACAACATCCCATTTGAAAATTCAAATATTTCAGATTTACATTACATTTGATCTGTAGTCAATTAAGCAAGATTCTTTCGATTTTAATCTTTTCTTAAGACCCTTTAGCTGTAGCTTTGCATTTTAGATATTTTCTAAAATCAAAATCATCTAATAAATGTTGATCTAAATTGGAATAAACATCCTAGGCGTAATGTTTAAATCATGATATCTTGATATTACTCGACGTAAAACGAAATAAAATTGCAAAACGTTTTTGTTCTCGAATTTATATATATATATATATATATATATATATATATATATATGTACATATCTATCTATCTATCTATCTATCTATCTATCTATCTATCTATATGTACATATATATATGTACATATATACATTTATATATATATACACATTTATATATATATATGTACACATATATATATATATACATTTATATACATATATTTATACATTTATATATATATATATATATATATATATATATATATATATATATATATATATATGAAAGCATACCAGAGGCTAGATGGGGCCATAAAGGGGGGGGGTGTACATCTGTCTCTGAAACATTGAACTTGATGAGGTTTCAGTGTTTTCAGGTTTCAGAGCTTTTGTCCACGTGTAATCGAAGGAGTAAACATTGAGATTAAATATTTATTTTTATAATAAATAATTAAAAAAACAAAATGTGGCACAAGGCCGAAAAAGATTAGATTCCACATGATAGGCTGAACAAATATCGAGTCGCCATTGTTTGAAGCAATGGAGTTAGTCATACAAAATAGACCATTCAATAAAACAAAATATGCTCCCGTGGCTGGGAATTCAGATCGCCACTCGTATTCTGGACAGCTGTCCTAAAAGAGAGAATAGCTTCCTCTCCATTCGGCTTAGGGAGAACTCACTCGATGCGTATGGAGGGCTATGTCAGTAAAATAAATATGTGATCTCGAATTTCATCAAAATAGGATATATTTGAAGTTTTAAAAGAGTTTCGCCAGCTCTCTTAGGTTAAAAATGCACTTTGAGATTAGGGATCACTTCCATTGTCTTCCCCAGAAAATTTAATACATAGAATTTAAATTTCATAAAATAGGATGTATTTGAAGTTTTAAAGGGATTCGCCCACCCCTAGATCCTTTAGGTTAAGAGAGCACTTCGAGATTCGCGACCACTTTGTTTTCCCCGGAAAATTTTATACATAACATTTAAATTTCATAAAAATAGGATATATGTGAAGTTTTAAGTTTCTATGTCGTTATAACCTCTTTAGGGTGCCCTTAGAGATTTGGGAACACGTCTATTATATCCTACGGTGAATTTTACATAAGAATACACTTTTATATTTTATGTAGATGCTTTAGCCGATCACGCACATGCACACAGACATCGAGTTTTATACATAGAGAAGAGATACCAAAGATTTGCTTAAATTATAATAACTCAGTTTGTCATGTTTTGAAATGTGTTTTGAAATGTGATTTTTTTCATCGTGTTTACTTGATTATTTTTTTTGACATTATAAAATAATATTCCTTAAATGAAAAATATCTAATTCTACATCGCTTATTAAATGCAATTAATTGTTTATAGTTTAAAAGTGTGAATTATCGGCGTCACCTCTCATCGACCGTCACCAACCCTCGCCGCCACATTTTCCAACCAAGCCCACAGCCACCGCTACCCTCGACCTCAGCCAAGCGACGTTTCGTCCTTGAACCATCACCAGTTCATATGAACTAGAGAAATCACTAAATAATAAAAACCAGCCAACCCATAACCTGTTTCCATTACAGTTCCAGTATTCTTCTCATATGTTCGGTTCGTTTTAATATACTCCATCTCTCTTTCCAGTTGTGTCATTTCATTTTTATTTAAACGTTGTCTCATTTCCGTTTACCTGTTGTGTTATTTTATTTCAATTTACCTGTTCTCCATCAGTGTCTTCTGCTTATATTGGTTGGTTTCCGCATTCTACGATTTAAAATAAAAACAGCTGTTTACATCTTGTGGTTTGTATGGTGCCAATTCTGCCTTTGATTACAATATCTTTTAGTCTTTTAATATTACTAGTTTTTACAAGTACATCACTACTCCCCCCAACGAGAAGGTTTATGCCTGGGATGATGGGATCATTACCACAGAACAGATACTGCGCTACTCCCTCCCCCCAAAAAGGAGGGGTAATGTCTGGGACGAACGAACATATAATACACTACAACCTACAAAGGAGGAAGTAATTCATAGGTGGATAGTCTCGTGACAAGAGAACAGATAATGCACCCCCAAAAATAGAAGCAGGTAATACCTGGGAGTATGGTATTATTATCATTATCATGTGTGTGTGTCCGCCTGAATTTTGTGTCTTATGTCCACTCACACCGCTGGATAGAATTGCTTGAAAATTGGCGTGTGGACTACTGACCTATCAGTGAAGGTCATAAGCTATATACGAATTATATCACTTCAACGCTGCCCTCCCCCCACTGAAAACTGTTTTCCCTTATATTCAAATGAAATTTAAACCATAGGTAAATATATATATATGGGAACACCTCTCTGTCTGTGCATCCCTAAAAACGAAGACATACTAGGAAGTGTACTTTCAATATAATTGTATTCACATGCACAATTTGCATGTGAATATAATGGAAGTAGTTTTGCGTCTCTGGCTGTCACTTAAAGAAGCTAATGACAATTTTCAAAAATGCTACGCAACACAATGAAATTAATCTATTTATTAGCGTTAGTTTAAGAGTATTAACATATATCTGAATAGCTCGGTGAGTGAGATATCTAGCTGACAGCATCAGGGTTGTTGTTAAAGTAAACTCTCCCTACGATGATATTGCATATGATGCTATCCCACACTCCAATCTGGGCAACACCGGGTAGCTCTGCTAGTATATATATATATATATATATATATATATATATATATATATATATATATATATATATGAGAATTTTTTTTGCATAACTAAAATAATAAGTATTTTTATTTTTGTTATTATAATAATAATAATAATAATAATAATAATAATAATAATTAGTAGTAGTAGTAGTGGTAGTAGTATATAGAAGTATTATAATTCTAAATTATTTTTTTTCACAATAAAAAGACTTACTATTTTGCCATTTAGATGACGGCGCTGAAAAAATAGCGCCATCCTTTCTCTAAATGCTCACGGACACATTAAAAAAATATTAAATTGGTTGCATTAACGTTAGGAGTGCGAAAAGAAGAGAGAAATACAGAGGGATATATATATATATATATATATATATATATATATATATATATATATAGAGAGAGAGAGAGAGAGAGATAGAGAGAGAGAGAGAGAGAGAAGGAGAGGGAGGGAGGGAGAGAGGAGAGAGACACTTGTGATTTGTTCAGTTACGGCTAATTAGAACAATTTAAACATGATTTCTTTTCAAACATAAGTAAATCCCAAACCAAATTATATTTTCGCATATATTTCTTGTTATGAAAATTTGGGTAACAAATATTGATTAACAATCCACATTTATTATTAGATATATATACACTCTGTTCTCAAATCGTCTAAAAAAACTGGACGGATTTAATAAACAAAACGGTGAAATCTATTTGCTTCTTAAAGCATTAGTATCCGGTGACAGGAATTAGTAAATGTATTTTCAACTTTACATGGACAAAAGCAGTCAACACATATAGAATACTGCACCCAGGCCTGGGTTCCAGCGACTAAATATGGAAATTGGAATGTAATATTGAAACTGGAAGGCGTACAAAGAAGGGTGACAAATCTAATAAGTAAAGGAAAGGAGTGCAGTTACAGGGAGAGATTGGACAAATTGGGATTGACTACTTTGCTGGAGAGAAGAATGAAAGGAGATATGTTTGAGACTTTCAAGATAAATAAGGTCATTTCTAACTATAGTGGCTATTTTTTTAGTATTTCTCCTAGATCTGGAAGGTTATTGTCAAGTCAGTTTTCAAAAACTAGATCTTTTAACCAGTTAAGTTTTTTTTTGCTCACAGAGTAATATGTTTTTGGAATAAGTTGCCAGATCGGATTAAGAACAGCAATAGCGTTGATCAGTTTAAGATGAGGTTGGATGAATTCAGAAAAAGTGGTAGGTGTGAGAAATTTAGGGGGCACTTTTGGGAGTTATCAAATGGAATATTTAACAGGATTTGATCTAGATATCGATACTGTACTAGGAGTTTAATTCTTTTAAACAGTTGAATTGAGAAGATAGTTAAAGGGGAGATGCCCAAGGAGGCATAACAAACAAATAAATAAATAAACACAAGAAAAAACGAAAAAAAAACGGTTGCTACCAATTTTAAAATGAATGAACGTGAAGCATGAACGCGGTTTTAAATAACGGGCACATCTTAACTTTAATATTTCCTATGAGGTTGAAAAAGACGAAAAGAGTTACCTAACACACACACACACACACACACACACACACACACACACACACACATATATATATATATATATATATATATATATATATATATATAAGTTTGTATTACAAAATACATCAAAGATTTAGGGAAAATATTTAAAGAAATATTCGCAAAGTCTTTAAAAATTGAAAGAAAATCTGCCAGAGAGCTTAATTGCAAAACCAGGAAGCAAAGTATATATGTATATATATATACATATATATATATACACATATATATATATATATATATATATATATATATATATATATATATATATATATATATATATATAATCAAAATGCTGAAAATAATTTTGATTAAAATTGGAATAAGAATTCTAAACATAAGGTTTACTATTATTATATCTAAATGTTAATCTTCGTAAGGAATATAAAAATGTTTAAAAACTGTTTTGTTCGTAGCATTGATTTTATTCGTTCTGGGACGGGTATTCTTCTAATATAAAGCAATATAGAACAATATCAATTTGTTTATATTAAACTATAATTATTAATAATATATTATATTAATCTGTTAACCTCAGTATGTTTATATCTATCTATCAATATACTTATCTATCCATTTAAATTTTCTTAATGTTTTTTCCAGAATTTCAACAGAAATCCATAGTCATGAAGCAGACTACCTTTTTGCAACTTGGAATTCTAGCAAATCTATTATTTCCTCGGACTAATGGAGAAACCATCGTCTTTTTAACTCTACCATTTTACAGCCATTTGAATCCAATGGTGAAAACAGCAAACGAACTCGCAGAGTTTGGACCCACTAGTTACATTATAATCCCAAAATATATCGTAATAAATTCTATCCAATCAAAGATGGCGTTAAATTCGTAATCGTCGAAGAGTTTCAGGAATGGTTGATTTTCAAGCAAACTTCAATTAATGTTTTCTACCAAAAAGCGAAAGTTCTATAGGAGAACTATGTCGGGTTACAGACAAACTATGTGACCGTTACCCTTTTGATGAGGAGTTTTCGAACACTAACATCCTTGAATCTTAGCCTGACCATTGTCAATGGAAATCAAGGGAATGTGTTTATTTCCATTTTAGCCTATAAACTTAATATACATATTATCTTACTAGGTGTAAGTGTACAACTGAATTGGCATTGTACTCCATGGGCCCCGACTGTATTTCCTGAGAGATTACTTCCATTTTCAGATAGAATGACGTTTCCACAGAAACTGAGGAATCTTCACGCGATAACTTATGACTATATCTATCCAAAAGGAATTCCAAGTCGAAGTATTAAAGAATACGTCCATGAACGGCCAGATATTTATTTCAGAGATCTCACGAAACAATGTCAATTGTTTATAATCGATTCGGATATCTACCTTGATTTTCCATTGCCAACTTTGCCTAACGTGAAATATATTGGTGGACTGGCAACAATTCCTGCTGTTCCTCTTCAAGGAGAAATTCTAGAGTTTGTAAACTTTTCTAAAGGTGGAATCATTGTTGTATCACCCGGATCCTTCGTCAGTTGGCCTGTTGATCACCTAAACAAAATGGCGGAAGCATTCAGACAAATCAAATACTATGTCGTTTGGAAATATTCAAATTCATCTTACTACCGCCAAAATGCCCTCTTAACAAAATGGCTACCTCACAATGACCTACTTGGTCACCCAAACACTAAATTGTTCATTACTCACTGTAGAAACAGCAGCCGACATGAAAGCCTCTACCACGTCGTTCCTATGATTGGATTTCCTATTTTTGCAGATCAATTTTTTAATGGTGAACGGATTCAGGTTAAAGGTTATTGAATAGCAATGGATATTTACACCTACACAGTAGACAAGTTAGTTAAAAATATCGAGGAAGTCATTGAAAATCCAAAATACAAAAACAAAATTGCAAAGATGAACTATATGTTTCGCTCTCAGAAAGAGTGTCCGGCTGAGAAGGCAGCCCGCCATATTGACGAAATTAGCAAATATGGCGGCTCGCATTTACGGTCGGCGTGTCAACAAATTCTACTGTTGGACATTTTGACTTCTATTTTGTCAGTTGTTTTTCTTATCTTGTGTTTTATCGTCTTTATTTTGAGAACGTGTTACAGATTTGTTTGTAGAATAGAAAAAAAACAAAAGCAAAATAAGAACACTGAACAATTTTATATTAATTAAAGAGTTCATTTTTTAAATAAATAAGGAAATATGCTTGTCACAAAGAATTTAATCGAGTATGGTGTCTAATAAACTAGTTTTTTTTAACAAAAATATCGTGCGTTTATAGACATTGTTTTTATATTGACGTTTCCTCTTTGAAGTATATAACACGAACATATCTCAAGGCAACAAAACATGCAACACACTTGGATGCTATGTATGCCAACGCATCCCCACCACAAGACATTTACACCCCCAGGCACCGACATTTATCCTAAGCTCCACCCTCTCACCTACGATAACCCCAATGATTTCTAATATTGCTAAATATCACTTTTTCAGTACTTTAGACCACAGAAGTGTCTACAACTCGGTACCTATCAAGCCAGAAGATAAGCCCATACGGCATTCGATGCCTGCGGTCGCCTATACCAGTTCTACCGAATTCTTTTTGGTCTAACGAACAGTGTGACTAGCTTCCAGAGGTTTATAGATTAAATTATCTCCAATGAAAAATTGAAAGGTACTGTTGCGTATATAGACAATGTCACAGTATGCGGACATAACCAAGCTGAACATGACCAGAACTGTAACCGATTTATGCCTACCATCAAGAAATATAATCCGACTTTGAACAGTGAAAAATGTTTTTACAACTTGAAAAGCATCAAACTATTGGGATGCATTGTCAAAAATGTCACCATGATGCCGGATTCCGAGCGACTGAAACCCCTAATGGAATTACCAATCCCTGAAAACATGCCCCCTTACGACGAGCTTTCGGTATGTTCGCCCACTACTCCCAATGGGTTGCGTCTTTTTCAGAGAAAATATATCCATCGACGCAGTATCTACTTTTCTTTTGCCCAAAGCATTTCAAAACATAAAAAGGGGCATTGCTCAGTCTGACATTTCTGCTGTGGATCCTTTTATCCCTCTATTAGTTGAGACGGATGCCTCCGACTATGCGATAGTTGCCTCGCTGAGACAATCCAGTTGTCCTGTAGCTTTTTTTCAAGAACACTTTTGCGGTTCGAGCGACGACACTCGGCGATAGAAAAAGAGGCGTACGCCATAGTTAAGGCATTATGAAAATAGAGACATTAACTAATCGGCTGACATTTTAAACTAATCACTGATCAAAAGTCGGTCTCGTTTATGTTAAACCCGAAAACAACGAGCAAAAGCAATAAAAACGATGGAGAATGGAGCTTTCTTGCTACTCATTCGACGTCACTTACTGCCTTGGTAATGGGGATGCCGCGGTCGACGCACTTTCAAGGGTATGTGGTCTGGTATCCGGCTCAGATGATCTTCTACAGGAAATTGTGTCATCCAGGTATCACAAAGATTGACCCACGTGGTCAGGAGTAGAAACTTGCCATATTCTATCGAATACGTAAAAGGAATTACGAACTCTTATCGGATATACGCAGAAAATAGGCCAAGGTTCTACAACCCCCCCCCCTCCATCAACACTCATTAAGGCCACACAACCTTTCGAAAGGCTTAACCTGGATGTTAAGGGCCCTCTACCTACTAAAACGAAAAATAAATACATGCTCACAATAATAGACGAGTACTCAAGATTTCCGTTCGTCATCCCCTGCCCAGACGTAACGACTGCAACAGTAATTCAAGGTCTATACTCCCTTTTTGCCGTGTTTGGAGTGCCCGCATATATCCACTCAGATCGTGGATCTGCTTTTATGTCGGACGAACTCAAGCAATTTCTGCATGAACGAAGTGTAGCTGTAAGTCTAAAAACTTACAACCCCCCAAGGCAACGGACAGTGCGAAAGATACAATGGCATAATATGGAAGACAGTACAGTTGGCGGCCGCAAACTGCAAAAGTCCAATCTTTGATTGGGAAAGTCTCATCCTCATCACATTATATGCTATTAAGACTTTATTATGTACAGCGACAAATGCTACTCCACATGAGAGGTTCTTCTCGTTCCCACGACGAAGCTCAGCAGGTACCTCACTCCTATCGTGGCTCGCACAACATGGAACCGTTTTACTAAAATGCTATGTTAGTCACAGTAAACATGACACATTAGTGAGTGAGGTAGAATTAATAGACGAGAACCCCCAGTATGCACTGGTCCGAAGGAAGGCAATCTACTTTCTCGGGAGAGCAGTAGTTTTACTATAGTTAAAGCTGAACTGAAATCGTTGGATAACAAGGAGGATCAAAGATTCTTAGTTAGGGCTAGGTTAAAAAGAGTACCCCATGAGGCGACAAATATGGTCGCGTCACTGCGTGCAGAGGAGCGTCGACGGTCCACTGATCGAAACTGCCAGTGTCACATTATCGGCTGAGCGTCTTGTGACTACAACCTACGGGATTTTCGAGGGTTTTCGCTCTCATTTTCAGGAATTTTTCACCAGAGAGTCCGGTCTGACAATGGCTCAGTACGACGTCTATTTAGCTGACTTTTCTCGTCTTGAAGCGACCGAAGCCGCTAGGTGCGAAGGGTGTATAAAGGAGGATGAAGTCCTGGAGACCATGGAACAGGTCGAGCATGGTAAGTCTCTGGGGATCGATGGTCAGCCTTACGAACTTTGAGGTTGTCGCCCATTTTTGTTCCCTTGCTGGCTGTGTTGTTTAACTCCTGGTTTATGAACGGTCTATCATCCAGTATTTTACCAGGGGTATCATCAAATTGCTTCGCAAGGACAAGAGTGGTGGGGATGGTATAGGTAATTGTCGGCCCTTAACGATGTTAAATACAGAGTTAAAGATGTTGGCCAAGATCTTAGCTAACCGTTTGCAACTTGTCTTGCATCGTCTAATAAGTCCTGAACAGGCTTGTGCTGTTAAGTGCCGGACAATTCAAGATAATCTGCACATGATACGCTTGATCATAGATAAAGTCGACACTGAAGCCGCGCTGATCAATTTAGATTAGTCCAAAGCATTCGATAGGGTCGATCATCGTTATTTGGAGGTTGTCTTGTCTTCGGCTGGATTTGATCCTCAGTTTCACTCTCGGATTCGCCCTTTTTATGCAAACGCCGGTGCGTTAGTGGAAGTTAATGATTTGAGGTCGAAGCCTTTCAATTTATCCAGATATATTCGTCATTGATTACCTCTTTCACCGATGCTTTATATGATTGCGTTGGAACCTTTCCTTCGCAGGCTTAGGATGACTCCGGTCTTTCGAGGGATTACTTTGTCTGGTGCTTGCGCCATTATTAAGTACACCGCCTATGCCGACGACGTTATTGTGCTTGTAACGAGCAGTGTTGAGATTAGGGCCGTAGACACGGGAATAAGACGGTATAAACAAGTGACAGAGGCCAAAATCAACTGCGACAAGTATGTTGGATCATGCATTTGTGCAGGGCCCTTTAGCTGGACGGATGGGCATTGTAAGATACTCGGCGCCTGGGTTGGCCCTGATCTCTAGTTAAGGCTGCAGCCCGTCTGTAGTCTTTGAGAAATCTTACTTCAAAGGGAAGAGCGGAGGTGTGTAATTCGTACATTTATCCTCTTATTATGTACCGTCTTTCAATGCTCCCACTCCCGACAATCACACTAATTTAGTTAGTGCGGGCTCTTTTTAAGTTCTTGTGGCAGGGAAAGCAGCCGATGGTTCGTCGGAAAATCTGTTATTTACATCCGTCCGAAGGCGGTCTGTGTATGCCAAGTGTTGAGATTCGTCAACACGCTTCGCTTAAACTACCTAGACCGAATGTGTACACATTGTGCAGGAAACGGTGAATTCTGGAAAGAAATGCACAAAGACAGCCTTTCCGGCTTTGAAAAGTGAACTAGCATGGAGATGAGGCATTTCGATTACTTCGAGGCGAGTGCTCCTTTTATCGCGAGTGTCAACAGTCCTTGAGGTTCCTTCTACGGGTCTCAGAAAGCCTCTTTGACACCCAAGTGTTGTCTCATAGGGCATACTATCGGGTAATGGTGAGAGAATCTGTTCGAGACGTTATGAGGAGTTCGATCTTACGAAGGGAGAACTTCGCTTACTCTTGCATTGAGCGCTTTGGGTGTAAATGTTTCAATAATTACGAGGCATCACTCACCTGACTGATACTAAGAAATGTACCCTGGTTCGGTAAAAAAAAACTTTACGCAGCGGACTTAACTGAGACACCGAGTTGCATCCGATGCCGTGACTGGGAGGAAACAACCAGTTATACTTTATTTTCTTGCGCCATCGTTTGCCCGCTTTGTGAGTTAGTTGAAGGCTACATGGTTCGCATGTTGAATGGACATTTCTTAGTTCTGGAGTGTTTTCAGACTTGCTGCAATTGGGTGCCGACCATGAAGTGGGAGAAACACTATGTGTTTCTTTGCTTACTGGCTGTTATGAGACGCGTGATCTGGTCGACACGACACAAGGCAGTTTACGGAGAAGATACCATTTACTGCTCCTCAGCTTGTACTCATTTTCAAACATCGCTTGAGAATGCGTATCAAGCTGGAGAAGGTGAAACTCCCTCCGGCAGAGTTCAACGAAAGATGGGTGAAAGTTGCGCGTTTGTGTCGAGTGAATGCAGCTAATATTGAGTGGTACTTAGACGTGCCTTAGACAGAATATTGGGTAGTCGAAACGAAAACTGACCCTTTTATTTGACCTGGTTAGATAAGAGTAGATTATGTTCCCCTCTTTTAAACTTAGCTAGTGTCATATGGCCCCATTTAATTTTTGTTTTTTCCCAGACCGGTTCTTTTTTTTTCTCCCACTTTTATTTTATAATTCCCATTACCGACCCCAATTAAGTGACACATTTTCTATTTTGTCAGAGATGCAGGTTTGCTTTCATATTTTTGAAAGAGGTTTCAGAAATAAAGCTTTCAACACCTGCATCGCCCTTTTTCGACTGGCACAACTACTTATCTGCCACATGCTTTAGTGAGGGGTTCTTATACTAACACTGACATTTTTGTCATTGTATACATTCATTTGTATATACAATTGTTATTCCCCAACTTCCTATTTCATGTTTATATTGTTATTTTTAGTTTTTAAGTCGGTTAATCATGGAGTGAATTTCTTTTGGTGATTTTGACTAGTTAAGTTAATTAATGTTAGTTAGGTCTACATTCTCCCAGCCTACTTTTTCGGCCGTGTGTCACATTTTGCAATATTTTGCAAATAAATATTAACATTAAACAACGAAAAGTTAAATAAAGCTGATCCAGTTTTTACTACAGGGCTTAAAATAGAAATTAAAAAATAGTACGATGATGAAACTACAATTATGACAGACAATGTTTGAACTTATCAATTTCACTGAAAACAAAATATATGTGTTCGATGGAATTTAACGCAAAACAAAATATTGGTTGAGAACAGAATTAAAATTCAGACAGAAAAAGTAGGTCAGAAGGTAAACTAAATAAAAATACATTTTTGGAATAATTGAAAGTGAGAGGAATTTTATTTATTAATTCGTTGCAAAACAAACAGCAATACATTTTCAAACGTAACTAAAATTGGGAAAAATATTTATTAAAAATTAATTCCTAGCAAGAAAAAAACAAACAAACAGATGTTCATATAAGCAGGTAAGGAGATAGATGGAAAGAGAGATTGATAGCTGCAGCCAGGGGAGACAGTTAGTTGTCTAACAGCGACAACCGTCTCTACATACGTACACACACCCACGCAGACACATAGCCGGTTAGATGTTTCTCTAAGAACTTACAAATAAGATAAAAAGTATATTATCTTCTAAATTGTATGACTTGTGTGTTCTACTGTAAACTCTCTTGCAGAAGGTGCCACGAAGACTGGATGAACAACAGCAACAGCTGAATCTGTGAAAACTCCCCTTTGATTCAAGACGTGTTCACCCCTGATCCCTTTTCGGAAAGGCACATAACGTTAGAAACACGTTCTGGTGCAGCGAATCCTGGCTTTCGACAAGGAAGTGCATGAGAATCTGAGATTTCCACAACTACAACAAGGTCTTAAAGAAAAACAATCCACGAAACACAAACTATTTAAAACAAAAACAGACAGCAAGAAACCGCGAGATACTAGACGAAACATTCGGCCAAGACTAAAAGTTAAATTCAACCAAAGAAAACTGCCAGAAAACCCTAAATAATTGTAAGTTGATCTCATTTTCCTCCGATTCTGATGTTTTTCTGTTCGACTCGTTTTTCGTTTTATGTTTTGTTTTGTGTGTGTGTGTGTGATAGGTTGTTGAAAGTGAGGAAAATAGTTAACAATTAATATAATTAACAATTAATATAATTAACAATTAATATAATTAACAATTTATATAATTAACAATTAATATAGTTAAAGAAAACAAAACCCAAATGGAACAAATTCAAATATTTAGAGTTTTTCCATGGCATTTCTGCTGAAAAAAAATATGCAGAAAATGGATTTACGAATTCGTTACAAACGAGTTTTTTTAAAAACCTTTATTCAGCCAAACAAAGCACATTGAAACTGAGACATAAAAGACTACCGTAAATTACTGGGCATACCTATAAGGACATCCTAAGTCGAGAGCTGTGAAGCGAAATGTTTGTTCACATTACATTTAAATTTATGCATGTTGTTACAGTCAGGGAAACCGGGAGCAGGGAGGGAATTCCAAAGGTTAGCAGTTCGAAGAAAGAAATATCTGGGGACATCCGCAGTGAAGGAGTGGGATTTTGCTGATTGTCGAGTTGGTCGGAGGTATTTACGTCGAGGGGGCACCAATGCAGCAAGTTCGTCGGAGCACACCCCATTAAAGTATCTATAAAACAAGCACAGGGAGTTCTGTACTTAATAGAAATAAGGTATCTAAGAAATAAGAATGATGGCCAGTATTTGTCGATGAAATGGAAATGTTTTTCTCTTAAAAAAATGACGAAGAGGGAAAACCAGAGTTAGCAAAAAATAAAGTACATTTCCAAACAGTAAATGGGTCTTATCTACGCATGGACGATCGGGCTAATATAAAAATAAACAGCACAATTTCTATAAATTTAAATATTAATATTATTTCATTATAAATGCCAGTATACTGAAGTCATATGCCCTTAATAGGGTTAAGATGAAAATTCATATACACTAAATGTACAAAAGCAAGGAAATTCTCACATTTTTACACTTTTATTGTCATTAATTAAGGGTATGACTACATAGCAACCAAACCATTTCATTATCACATCACTACAGTATAAATCTCTATGCATGAGTGGATGAAGTGTGTGAGGTGCGCTGAAGAAAAATTCCTACAAGTAAAAAACATAGCCCTGTTGTGCTCGCATACCCGTAATGACAATAAAAGTGTAAAAATTTGGGAATTTACTGTTAATATGGACGAAACTATTGCATATAGATAAAAAAACATAAGCAAATGCAATTCCAAATTAATAACAAATGTATATTAATTATGAACGGTTTAAAAATAGTTATGCAAATTAAGCAGTCAAAAGGTTATTTATTAATCGTTTATCTGCACTATATATATATATATATATATATATATATATATATATATATATATATATATATACAGAATATCAAGTCTAATGTTGTATTCTTGATTGAAATAACAGTAACCCATTTTGATTATTAGATAGGAGTGATAAATGAAAAAAACTTTCGCATTTCCTCATTTAGATGGCAGTCTTATTCAGAGTAGGATACGTTTTGTATACGTACCACGATATATGTTATTTATTCTTGTACCGGAATCGCGAAATTATCTCATTCCCCTTTATTCAATATGTTATTGTATTCATATTTTATAAAACTTTCTTTTTTTCACCAGGCATAGCTTTCACCTTTCGTTAATGCTTCTTATGTTTGACTTGCATGACACAGACTAAGAAATTGTACTCCTACAATTCCTCTTCTAAATGAATGCTTATTGTTGTAATATGTTCGCTTCCAGTTTTTGTGTGAGAAACTGGTGTAGATTTTCTTATTATTTATTGCGTGAGAAACTGGTGTAGATTTTCTTATTATTTATTGTGTGAGAAACTGGTGTAGATTTTCTTCTTATTTATTGCGTGAGAAACTGGTGTAGATTTTCTTATTATTTATTGCGTGAGAAACTGGTGTAGATTTTCTTATTATTTATTGCGTGAGAAACTGGTGTAGATTTTCTTATTATTTATTGCGTGAGAAACTGGTGTAGATTTTCTTCTTATTTATTGCGTGAGAAACTGGTGTAGATTTTCTTATTATTTATTGCGTGAGAAACTGGTGTAGATTTTCTTATTATTTATTGCGTGAGAAACTGGTGTAGATTTTCTTCTTATTTATTGCGTGAGAAACTGGTGTAGATTTTCTTCTTATTTATTGCGTGAGAAACTGGTGTAGATTTTCTTATTATTTATTGCGTGAGAAACTGGTGTAGATTTTCTTATTATTTATTGCGTGAGAAACTGGTGTAGATTTTCTTCTTATTTATTGCGTGAGAAACTGGTGTAGATTTTCTTATTATTTATTGCGTGAGAAACTGGTGTAGATTTTCTTATTATTTATTGCGTGAGAAACTGGTG
Organism: Sepiola atlantica; assembly: GCA_963556195.1. Taxonomy (NCBI): domain Eukaryota; kingdom Metazoa; phylum Mollusca; class Cephalopoda; order Sepiida; family Sepiolidae; genus Sepiola; species Sepiola atlantica. The sequence continues at coordinate 36,920,417 of OY744546.1, read as the reverse complement.
TAGATTTTCTTATTATTTATTGCGTGAGAAACTGGTGTAGATTTTCTTATTATTTATTGCGTGAGAAACTGGTGTAGATTTTCTTATTATTTATTGCGTGAGAAACTGGTGTAGATTTTCTTATTATTTATTGAGTGAGAAACTGGTGTAGATTTTCTTATTAGTTATTGCGTGAGAAACTGGTGTAGATTTTCTTATTATTTATTGGACATCCCCCAAGAAAATAGTCGTCTTATACAAAACATTGTATTAACGAATTTACCTGGAACCTAAAAGTGAAAGACGGAAACATATGTGTAGGAAGTATAAGAGAGACACACACACCCTAAATATATTAAGATTCCTCCAAGTACACCCATATAAACACATGCGTGCAAGGGCACTTGTTCTACATACACCAGTGCAGACCTATTTCACACCACTAAATATACTAGTAAATCAATATACGAATATACATACAAAAAGTAACACCGTTTAATGAATTTAAAGATTTCGATCCCAAATACTTCAATGGATTTTTCAAAGTACTCACCTGGGCCTAATATCTTGTCAATTTTGAGTTTGTAATGATCGAAACGTATTCAAATTTTCAGAACTAACATAATGTGTTATCTAAGTTTAATTAACATATAAATAAAACTCCAGTGTAGTGTCCCATGGAAAATGCTTTCCAAATCATTTGATAACTATTATTAATTGATAACTATTATTAAGCTACCAGTATGGTCATCCAGAGTTTTCCGATGGTATAGACAATAACTTTACTTGTTTCTACCCCCCCTATCTTTCTCCTTCCCCTATATCTCCGTTTCCTCTATCTCCCTTTTATCTATCTCTTTACCCCTCTACTCCTTTGCCATCTCTCCCTCCCTTTCTCTTCCCTTCTCTCAGCTCCGAAGTCAAAAATGATTTCCCATTCTCCGACAGAGGATAAACAAGATTGTACACTTTGATCCAAGTTTGAAGTCGATGAAAAAAAAACTCCTTAAATATCGATCCCACCTGAATGATTATGTTCTTGGTGACCCCCAAAATAATGAATATTACAAAAAACTTGCCCACATTCTGTCCAAGGCTATGCTGAAAAAGAACATATCAGCTTTGTGATTGTGTCTTGTGTAGTCTTTTACTTCTTGCTGGGCACACAGCTGCGTACAAACAGACAACATCCCTTTATATAATAGATAACAGATTTATTTAGTGAAGTTGAAATTCGATATCACATTTTTTTTTATTGACATAGCCCTCCGTACGAATCTTTACAAGTAACCTGATAATAACATATGGGTTTGAACATTGTCCAGCCATAGTGTGACACTGTAGGATAGACTATACGTGAATTTAAATTTAGGTCAGTTCTCTTTTTCTCACAGATGTTAATTTATGTACCGAGCAATCGTTCCATTAACCTAATTTTAGGCAATTGCTTTAATTTCTAAACTCTTATTTCGAAGGAAAGCATATTTTTACAAGGGCAACGTTAAAATAATCTATATATATCCTATCTCCGAAAATATTCAATAATTCCTCGATCGAAATTCCATTACTGTTGAAGACGACTCATTCTTTCGTCTCTGGATATATTGGTAAGTAGAGATTTTAACCGAATTTTCTGTAATACTTAGATACCATGTAGAGTCTACTTCAACGTTTTCTAACAGTGATGATTAAATATTTTTGTCAGTAGTTGTATATAACAGATAGATTTCTCTCTGTAAATATGCATGTGCAATATGTTTGGTATATATGCAAGATTGTGGCCAATCTACACACAACCGCAATCTAGATATAGACATGACGATGTAATATTTAGGTTGGAAGGCATACAAAGAAGAGTAGCAAAACTAAGTAAAACCAAGCGTAGAAGACTATAGTTACAATGAAAGATTAAAAAAATTGGGATTAACTAGAGAAAAAATGAGATGTGATTTAATTGAAGTTTTCAAAATAATTAATCGTATTTCTAACTACGGTGGACATTAAAAAAATATTTCTCTTAGATGTGAAAAGTAATCGTGAAGGCAAATTTCGAAAATAATTTTTATAATAGGATGATAAATTTTGAGACAATTTGCAAGATTAGATTGACAACAACAAAACAATAACAACGGAGTAATTTGAAAATAGAATTAGATGACGTAAAAAATAATAGTAGAAATGGATTTTGGGGCATTTGGGGGAATTATTCGATGAAATATTCAATCGAATTTGATTTCTATATCAATATTGCATTAATAGTGTAACTGTCAGTGGAAAATTATTTTTATGTGTTGAATTGGGAAGAGTTACAAAACATTCTAAGAGACATAATACGTATAAAAATAATCATAACAACAACAATAATCATAATGGTAATCGTTCTGTATTATACGCATCATTCGGCTACTGTTCTCATTCTGTCCGGAATTTCGACTGGGATCCTTTATTATTGACCGGGTAGAAGTCATAGTTTTACTCGTACTGAGGCTTAAACCTTCAGTCTTTGAAGACGGTCAATTAGAACGGATTACACTTAGCACTTATATCCGTTGCGCCACGGACATTCGAAATTCTATACAGGTTCCCGAGTTTTACATCAAGAATCACGAGGTCGACACAACGCACACGCAGCCGAAACGTTCTGATAATAACATCCAAAATGAGAACAATAGTCCGAATAATCCAAATAATACAAATTATCAATCTTCATCTAAGCAATTCCGAATAATAATCGTATTGTTAACCAAATTTGTCACTGGACAGTACCGGCATTACATAAAATAACTTTTTCATTTTGTCCATGACTTAAGGTCAATTACCGCCCTCCCATCTTTGTTAAAACATTTTCTTTAAATAATTAAGTGAATCAACTTTATTTCTTTTCTCTTAATTTTTTACGAAGATTTAAAATTTTAAAAATCCTTTTTTTAATCCTAACCGCAACCCTGACCTAACCCTAACTCTATCACTAAGGGTGCATTTCTGTTTGTATTTGTTGCAATTTTGGTGGTTTGTCACAATGTTATTTGGGGGCAGAATGCGAGTCATTTTTCGGAAGACTGAAAAGCCGCTATCACCGCGGCTAAACTCATTTTTGTTTTAGAGTCGTATTATGTAGTATCTGCCTTTTACATTTTTCACGACTTTACAAATCGTAAACTGCTTCGGTCATTTACGGATTTTTCTGTAAATCGTAATCGAACACATTCGGACCAATATGGGAATAGAATTTATAGAATCAAGTCAACGGTAAAATACTTTTAAAATGTTATCTACAAAATTATTAAAAAAATCTTTTGTTCGAAATTAATTCTATTTTAATGGTAATATCTCCTAATTTTCTTTTTCGACCATTTTTAATGAAAAAAAATGTACACCTATAACTTTATTGATTTTATGAAATTTTGTAGTGGTTATACGGTCGCAATTTATTATTTTATTTTAAAATACGTGTTCCCCGTCCGTCACTCCACAAGTTTGTCTAAAATGAAATGTTTTAATTAAGTTTAGAAGAAAGAAAAAAGTCTTTTACATCATTTTGTTTGGCGGGAGTGACGAGGGGTGCCTCCTTTAATAAAATCAAAAATAAATTGAAGTACATTAATTGGTTAAAGTGTAGGATAAAGCCCCTTGAAAATCATATATTCCATTTAGTTTTAGACCACACCGTCTCTATATTAATAAGATTGTGCGAAAACGTCTCGTGTATCTTTGTTAGTGTGTTTATCGCCTCTACGTAACTTATACATTAACAAAATATTTCCTATTAAAATATTTTTATTGAAAAAGCAACAACATAAAATACAATTGTACGACTCTTATTTTAAAATAATTTAATTACGAAATTAATTCCACCAGAATGCCTTTCTGTTCATCGTAAAAAAATTCAGCAATTTTAATATGTCGTGAATAGATGAAAAAAGAATGTTATTTCGAAAGTTAGAAAGAATTTAGAAGCATGTAAATTGTCGAATAAAAAGTCATTTCTTACTTTAGCATTTTTGGCAAATCTTCATGATGCAAAAGATTTAATATTCCGGAAGCAATTTACATCGAATAACTTTATAAATAGAAATTAAAGCTAATTTCACTTGACGAAATTACTTAGTTTTATAACAATTTGATTCAACTAACAATTTAATGACTACACAATACCTTGAGAATTAAATTAAAATTCTATTTAAATAAAAATTCGGAAAAAACCCCAAACAAACGGCGTAGTTTAAAAACGCGAACCAAAATGAAATGTTAAAAAAAAACTCCCGGGCAAAGCTGAGTAGGGGTAGCCATATTTTGATAAGTGATTTGTCTTAAAGTAAATATTTGTCATGAAATAAATTTAATTTATTTTTTAAAGTCTTGATCATGTAACTATAATTTTAAGTGTTAAATAGCTTGAGGACTTGATTATTTAAATTATCGACTTTCACTTTTCTTGACCTTTTGGCTAGGAACAACGTGTAGCATCGGTCAATGAAGTAGAAATCTATCTAGACTGAGGTAAATTTTATTTTTGTCCCAATCCAGAGTGTCTATTTATTAGTACTGGATTTTTCCCACATTAAAAAAACGACCTTGTGGATAACCATGCCCTCATGGGGAGGATAGTATAGAGTCCCTTCTATCTTCTATTGACCATTGTGCACGCCACATGTCTGACAGAGACGCGAGACATGACGAAGTTGTCAAATTGAACTAGTAATAAAGTTTCCAGTGGAATTCGTGAAAATATGATTTCAAAAAGAACATAAATATATCAATGATTTATTGCTTCGATAGATAATGAATAGCGTCTTAAAGGGTCCCTAGACAATTAGGAATTTATAGTGAAACAAAAGTTGCGTAATCACAAATCTCACTTTCCCTTAACCGGTATTTCTTAAGTCCTATACCATGAAAACATCCAAGACGATCTAGAGAAATCTGGAATAAACGGAGAGAACAATATTTGAAAGACCAATCTACCAAAATATTTCATGTACGAATAGATCGTTTCATCCTGTTTTTTGCTTCAACAAAAATGATACAAAATAAGCAACACAAATGATAACAATTAGACGTGTGATAGAAATATTTAAGCAATTTATTAAACTTCTAAATAATAATATAATAAATCAAATCAAAGATAAAGAACAATAAATAAGCATTTAGAATTCCCAGCACCAATGCAAGGGAGATAACTTGACCGGAGACCGGGATTCTTTAAAGTTGTTTCCTGCTTCATATCATTAACACACCTCAACTAACGTAAGCTTTTTAGCGTTTATATGTGATCGATATTATAAAGATACCTAATATATCTTATAATTTCAATCTCGAAGAGATAGATTCATACTATGTCAAAGGCTATCGGAGAAAGTTACATTACTGGCTAACGTATAGCATTAAAAAATGTCACCCATTTAACTAATATCTTGGTTTAACGTTACTCAACTTCAGTGATCCGACTATACCTATAAGATATACATACATAACTTAAAAAAAAAGATATTTCACCTCAAACAAGGCACTGTACACGTAAGGGGCTCCTGAGAATCAAGGAGTAAGTTTAGCGTGGACTCCTAAGTTTGGAGCTATGCAGTGAGATGTCTGTTTACATTAGTTTTAAACCTCTGCATGTCAGTAAAGTCGGGGAAACAAGGAGCAGGGAGAGAATTTCAGAGGCCGACAGCACGAGGAAAGAAGCTGCTGGAGTAGAATTCTCTCCAGCATCTGTGGTCCTAGCTGATTGTCGAGTTGCTTTAGAGTATCTGTGTCGAGGGGGCACTAGAGCAGCTACTACATCGGAGCACAATCCATTGAAGTATTTGTAAAAAAAGCAGAAGGATGCAACATTGCGTCGATGGGACAAGGGCTGGAGCTTGGTAGATAGTGAGGAACCTATTAAGTTGGTGACTCTTTTTTGGACATTGTCTAAGAGGGAGAGACTAGTGGAGGATGCACCAACCATGGGCTTTTTAAAGATACAAGATAATGTCAGATGTGAGGAGTTTACTAGCACGGTAGAGGGAGCCCACCTTCTTTGCAGCAGCCTTGGAAAGGACTTCAATGTATTTGATCCAATTCATGTTACCTGTGAATGTTAGGCCGAGTAGTTTGAATGTTAACTCTCAGGTAGGGTGTTATTTGCCATGGCAATCGGTGGTTGAAGAGGTTTCTTGTAGTTATTTAAGGAAAGGAGCTTTGTCTTAGCGGTGTTAACAGTTACCAACCATTTCTGCCCCCAATCCACTACAGCCTATATAATTATAAACTACTTATATATATATATATATATATATATATATATACTAGCAGGACCCGTGTCCCGGCGTTGCCCGGGGAAATATAACAGCCTGATTTAAATTTTTAAGTTAAATGAATGGATTCAGAAAATAAATCATTTCACTGGAAGTAATTTAGGTAATTAAAATTGGATTTAACATGGAGCTGTGCGCTAGCGTTCTTGTGTTTGTTCCAACAGATGTCTCCTTTATAGTGGTAAAAGTTATTCGTACAAAGCTCTTGAACATCCGACATAAAACTGCCCATGACTAAAGCAAGGTGAAGTCAAGTTTAGACCCACCCCTGCCAATGATTGTCCTTGGAACTTGTTAATTGTCATGGCAAATCACAATTTAACTGGGAACTGAAGCCTTTTAAATTTTATTGCAGAATCCGACGGAATAATGGGTATTCTGGGAAGGAATGTCAGTTTGCCCCTTGCCAAAGCAGTTAGTATTACAGCTTCTATCACATGAGGTTGCATGCATTTAACACAGTCTCGTTCCATTACATAGCCTTGGAGCATGAAGATTCCGGAGTAACATAATTGCGCATCCAGCTTTCAGCTGTGTGTTAGCATACCAGGCAATTCTAATGAATCTAAAAATTCTGTAGGGTATTGTACAGCCTGGACGCGATCGAGAATGGAATCCACAAAAGTGAACGTTACAGTTTTAATGTACTTCCACAAATATGGCAATTTAATGCAAGCATTAAGCTCATCAGAGGGACTTCTACGTGGAACAATAGGAAGCGTTTGTCGGAAATCACCTGATAATAATAGTGTTATGCCACCCATAACAGCATCACGTCTCTTGAGATCACGCAATGTTTTATCTAGAGCCTCGACCGCTTGTTTATGTGCCATTGTACATTCATCCCATACGATGAAGGAACAATTCTGTAAGACTTTTGCTGAATCTGACCCTCTTTCTATTTGACAAATTGGATCAGCATCTTTTGTTAGATAATGGCAAGTTAAATGTGGAGTGAGCTGTCCTACCACCAGGAGTACCTCCGGGTGCATCAAGGAATATCAGGCCACTTTGCTGATCTTCTTCAGTATTAACTACAGTACGAAAAATATGAATTTGCTCATTATTTAGTCGTGCGATACCATCTCGAACAATTGATGCTTGCTCATGAGGTTGATAACTAATTTCACGCGTCCATGCAGTAATGACCGGATGTGTATTAGATCGATTAGGTGAGGTAAGACCCAATTTTGTGAGTGGTTTACCATTGATCTTATAAGTCATATCTTCGATATGAACTAAAGCCATATTGAAGATGTCGTCTTAAAATGTTATATCAACTTCAGGCTGTTGATTGTGTTTCCTAAGAAGGAAATCTTCACTAAAAGCTTATTTGTGTGCATCCCAAAGTCGTTTCGGATGAGACACTGCACATGTCAACATGATGGCAAACAAATGTCTCAAATTGTCGGCAGATTCAGATATAGATGCTTCCTGTAATGTAGCATCCCGGTGGTTATCATCTTCAAGTAGTCCATGTGCACTACATGCATCCCTGAATGTAGTCATAACTTGACCATTGATCGTTTTTAGGTCATTAAAGCTCTGTGAACCTCTAACATTGTGTAGAAGCATTCTCAAACAGAAGCAGTCAAATTGATTTGAATGCACGGTGTATACCCTGCCCCAAAACTTCTGTTCTTTTAACGCACGGATAGCCTGGAACTGGCTTACCCTGTAACCGTCGCTTGAAGACCTTAGTTTTAGTGTCCCAGGTATAATAAACTGGAACTTCTCAGTACAAAAGTGTACGTGGAAAAAATGTGTTTGACACAATGTGAAGAAAGTTGTTAGAGTGGTTGAAGGTGGATTTGCAACTCTATCTGCTGCAGTACTTTCAGTAAAGTATATACGCTGTCCATTTTCTAGATGAACTGATAGGTGAATAACTGGGGGGGGGATGATGTATATGTATGTGAAAGTTAAGTATTCTCCAAATGGCTTCATTGGTTGATATGTAACGTCCCGTATCGTATCTCTTAACTTCATCATGAGCATTACTTTCAATTGTGAAGATAGCTTGATCACTACCCTTATTTACATATTTACAAATGTATTTTATTGATTTCATGCTGTTGCAATATTCAACATTGATATGTGCATCAAAAATCTCACGAAGCAGTTTATTATGTGGTACAACCCATCGGTTATCTACAGGAACTGTTATGTTGGCAGGTAGGGTAAGTGTCGTCTCAAAACCTCCAGCTAAAGGAGATAGTCGTCGATATTGTGAGTAGCCATTTGTATCCGATTGAGTTTCACTCAAGCTCTTACTGCAGTGTCCATCTTTGAGACAGAGTGAACCTCTGTTTCCATGAACCATATGGTGCCTAATGAAATCATGTAAAACCGGATCTGCCACTAGATCTTGAATTTCCGCACTGATAACTGAATCTATGTCAGAGGATTTCAATTTTTATCCTCTTTTCTGCCATTCAACAGTGTACATGTATAAACAATAGCAAGCAATTAAAAGTAAAGATGATTGTCTGCATGTAATGTTATAACAAAAATGTTTTTATTACTTACTGTTATGCCCCCCCGTACACATGGTGGACCGTACATTTGCTCGCCAGAAGGTGAATCGTAACGTATTTTGGTCACGTGACTCAATCGCAATCATGAAAAAAAAATAGAGAATAGTCTTCATTATTAAAAATAAGCATATAATCGTAATTTTAGTGCCCCCACCCCCATCCGAATACAAATTGTAATGCTCTGCAGCCTACATTAATTATATTTGTGTGTTTCAGTGGATTTTAATGGGGCTATGTAGGCCTCTGTAATTTTCCAAGGGCCCTTATCACAGACAGAGCCGGTGTTTAAAAAAAAATAAAAATAAAATTTATGGTGAAATCAAAGTAAATTGCTTTCAGTATATATCGGACAGGCTTCGTTTAACTCTATTAATTTTCATATTAATATTATATTCCCCATCGGTGGGTTAGTGTTTACGACGTTACAGTTTTTGGCGTTCGATCCCATTCTACTAAAACGATTTTTTTTTTAATATTAAACATTTGGCAACACGGTAGCACGGGGGACTTAAAATTCTATCAGAATAGTCAATAGTGATCGTATAAAACGAAAATTTATAATGTAAAATGAAAAATGCAGTCTGGCATTTCAGGTTGACTCGTTGGAATGAAGTTGTTTAAACTTTATGTAAATAAGGAAAACGTAAATGTTTTTATTAATTGTTAGATTTGAATTATATTTTGAAATTATTATAATATGAAATATCAGAATTATTCAATTTTTGTTTCGTATCGTAGTATGTTTTCGATTGTGAAGGTGGTCGGATTAATGTAATCAGTTATTCGATTACTGTGAATTGTTACGAAAGAAGAATAACTGAATGATATTCGTCTAATCTGTAAGCGCGGTGGTTTGTTATCTTTCTTTAAAAAATGTATCTAATCGGTTTGTTTGTTTTGTTACTTGTCTCAAAGTATTTAACGGTGAGGGAATTCTTCCCAAAGAAGTTAATCGATTTCGACAATGTTTTTGTTTTATTTATTAACTTATAAAAACAATGTAAATGTTTTTTTGTTATTGTATGAAGTAAAACTTTCGCAAAGTATGCAACAGTGATTTTTAAAACGAAAATGTATATTTTTTATGAATATTCATTGATTTATTTATTGTATGATTGAAAAGTTTCTCAAAATAGTCAACAGTGAATTTTTTTATTGTATGAATTAAAATTCTATTAGAAGAGTCAATAGTGATCGTTGAAAACGAAAATTTAGAATTTAAAATTTAACATTCAGTCTGGCACTCGGTGGAATGAATGGAAGTCTTCCAAGTGATGTTTGAAATACAGAAGTATCGTTATTTAAAAGTCAAGGATCTGTTCTTTTGAATTGTTTTTCTTCTCATAGTCGGTAACTGAACTCCCATTTGTAAAAAGTATATGCTTATTTTATTAATGATTTGAAAAAAAAACAGTTCGGTTCAAATAGTGTAGAAGTCACATGTTTGTTTTTAAAGTAAGTGATAGGTATAATTATTGGTATATATTGCTTCTTGAGTTGTATATTTCGTAACATAATGAAAACTTAATCGGTGTTCGGTACGTGAAATAAGGAAAGAAAATGAAAAATAGGTGTAAACTGAGGCCCCCTCGGCAGAAACATAAAAGTTATTTGGAATATTGTTTAGTATGTAATATAATATTTTTGATGTGTATTCTTTGTGCAAAATAAATTTGGTTCAAATAGTGTAGAAGTCACATGTTTGTTTTTAAAGTAAGTGATAGGCATAATTATTGGTATATATTGATTCTTGAGTTGTATATTTCGTAACATAAAGAAAACTTAAATATTTTTATCTTATATTTTAGAGTTGACATTTTTTTATTTTTGTATTATGTAATCGGTGTTCGGTACGTGAAATAAGGAAAGAAAGTGAAAAATACGTGTAACCTGAGGCTCCCCCCCGGCAGAAACCTAAAAGTTATTTGGAATATTGTTTCGTATGTAATATAATATGTAACTTGTTACTAATGTAAACTGATCTGATTGAGGCTTGCGAAGAGTAAACTAATGGAAAAGTAAGTAATACATATAAAATCGAATAAGAAATGTTGTACTTTCTGTCAGAAGTGTACTAATGTATTTATTAGCACAATGAAGGTGAATAAATCGTCGTGTTTGTGATTGTCATTGTGTTCAGTTTAATGTAATCTGTTATTCGCTAACGTGTAAATGCTACGTAGCAAGAATAATAGAATGTCAATCGGTTAATCCGTAACAGGTTTTTTGTAACATAGTACGCTAGTCAGATGTATTGAAGGGAGCGTCTGTTATATTTTCTGTGCAACTTATGCTACTGTGTGGTGAGGTGAAGGCATATTTAACGTAAATAATAAGTTTTAAATTATCCGTTGTGTATTTGTTCCCGGTGTAGACTGGTAGCGTGAGAGGAGTAAAATGTTAGAGAGAAATGTTCTTGCTACTACCTGTATGGTGTCTGGTTTTGGGAGAGTGACTGAGTGAGGAACGAAAATAACAATTTGCCCGAGGTGGGTGTAATAGTTTAGAGTTTGCTAAGAACACGCTCGAGCGAATAAATTTGATGTTGTAGTGATTGTAGTAACCTATTGAGTTCTAGTTTATTTTCCTATTCGACGCGAAGGTACAGGGGGAAAAACGTTTTTACTTTATATATAAGATATATATATATATATATATATATATATATATATATATATATATATATATATATATATATATATATATATGTTTGAAAAAAGAGACAAACGGAAAACAGGTTAGAATGCAGGAGAAAAACAAAAACAAGAGATTTGACCAGTTTCGTTCGTATTATCGAACGTTTTCAGAAAAAGTGAAGATTTGGAAACAATTTTATTTTGAAGGCATACACATGGAAGAAGGAAAAGATGATTCGATTGGATCATATGAGAAGACTTTTAGCTACATTGAAATATGATTTGATAAGTAGGTGACATTAGACCTCTTCAAAATTGACCTTTTTCTTCAAACATATGGAAACTGATATTATTCCCATTCTCCAAGGTCTAAATTAGATAAATATACCAGTTATTGTGATCTTGGACCTTGGCTATGCCTGCCTCAAGAGCCATGTAATTTTATTGTTGACGTTTTTCAAAAACGCTGCAAAATTTGGGATATTATGTCCTTATTTTCATTGTAGCTTTCCAGAGGTTGATGCTATAGCATTGAAAGTGGTACCAAATGAAAGCTAATAAAACTTTCTTGCATATGGTAGTAAACATATGAACACCTGTGTTAATTTTAATTAATTTTAATGCACAAACATATATTTTTATGCTTGGAAAGGATGCCATCATATAATACATAACTTTATCTCAAAAATGTTACTCTTAATGCATGTATATAATTTATTATCACTAAGTATGTTTTATCTCTTCAATTCAGATTGTAAGTTAAAGCTGATTTGTTAAGATTTGTGAACTGCTGACAACATGGCATCTGGAAGACAACTATGCTGTGGGAAAGTGGTCAGCGATACAAGTGAACGGGATGAACCAACTGAAAAGAGAAGAAAGGTGGCAACTCCTGCCACAAGGTCATTCAGTGATGTGTATCTCATTGGGCAACCCAGCTCCAGCATCAGCGGCTCTCAACTTCCTACTAATCGCCAGGTGTTCCAGTATTTCCTGCATTTGAGGAATGATAATCCCAACAGTGACAATAGGTCTTTAGCCCATGATACAGTGGATGTCGTTTTGCCATTCTGGAATATGGAAAGGATTAAAACACTAACTAGACCAAATGCAGTCAACCGTTTCATGATCCTCCATGAAAAGTACAGGAACATTGTTAAAAACAAGGGAAGAAATAACAAACCAGAGGAAGAGAAACGAGCTAACCTTTTGAAGGACTTAGACAAGTTATTTGATATTGGAGCAAAGGATGTTGTGGAGGAGATAAGAAGCAACAGGCTGCTCACAAAGCAGACCAAGGAAGAGGACGTCAATTTCTACTTGGACCAACAGACAACTCGCCTGGCACACATGTCAGGTCATGATAAGGTGTTTGAGAAGAAGTCTAGAGAGAAAAGCTTCCGAGAAGAAAGAGAAGAGAGAATGTTATAATCAGTGACTGCTGCAGCAGCAGAAGTTGGGAAAATTTCAAGTGATGAAGACCCAGAGAACAGTCAAGGCTCTGGTACTAGTGAGGGTTCAGAATACACTGAGACAACACCAAGCTGTTCATCAAAACCAAGTACGATAACCTTACACTTTCCACACTCAGTTATGACCAGTGAAGAGATTTGTAGCACTGCAGATCGGTTGTCACTCTCTGACAACCAGACTACAGCCATGGTGTCTGCAGTGTTGAAGGCAGGAGGCGCAGATCTTGATGACTTTGTTATATCAGCCTCTACTACAAGACGAAATAGGATAAACACTCGTCATAACTTGTGCCAAAGTTACATGAATAACTTCAAGGAAAGTCCGCCAGATTACTGCACACTACACTGGGATGGAAAACTTCTACGGGATGTTCTTGGTGAAAGATAACCAGTGGAAAGTCTTGCAGTGCTCGTCTCTGGTACTCCACAGTATGAAGAAGGGAAGCTGATTGGTGTGCCCTTCATAGAAAGTTCCACAGGAATCCAACAGTGTAATGCTACATTGGAACTGATAGAAGCATGGGGTCTCACAGACAACATTGTAGGCTTTGTATTTGATACCACAGCAAGCAACAGTGGCATCAACAAGGGTGCAGCGAAGCTTATTGAAGAAAAACTAGGCAAAAAGGTATTCTACTTCGCTTGTCGCCATCACATATCAGAGGTAATAATTGGAAGTGTATGGGAGGCTGTGTTCAGCAAGGTCAAGAGTCCTGACAACCCAATGTTCAGCAATGTGAAAGAGAAGTGGGACAAGTTGGTTAAGGACTGCCCAAGAGTTTTGGGCCTAGTTGAACAAGACTTGAAACAGAAGAAGACAAGCACAATTTCAGTCTTAAGCAATTTCCTTGAGGAAGCAAGTCCGAGGGCAGATTACAGAGAGGTGGCAGAGCTGTGCCTGATCCTGCTTGGTGAGGAACCTCCTCGAGGTATCCACTGGGCCAAGCCAGGTGCCATTCACCAAGCCCGCTGGATGGCCATGAACATTTACTGTATGAAGATGCTCATGTTTTCCAAGTAACTAAAATACAACACGGACACTATCTTCAAGCTGGAGGAGATGAACAAGTTCCTGACCTTATTCTACACCAGCCACTGGGTGACCACCACATCTGCAGCTGATGCACCTATCCATGACCTCCAGCTTATGAAGAACATGCTGCAATACAAGCAGTATGACTATGAACTGGCAACCTCTGTTCTCAAGAAAATGAACAACCACCGCTGGTATCTGACCCAGGAACTAGTGCCATTCACCTTGTTCAGTTCACATGCCAGCATGACCAAGTCTGCAAAAGAGAAGCTCGCAGTCAAGCTGTCCGAAACAGAGAAACCTGAGAGTTACAGGAAAGGCAAGCCAGTGTTTCCTGTCATCAATGCAGCTACAGTTCTCACAGACCTGGTAGGGCCAGAGTCTCACTTTCTGTTTGATGCTCTTCGAGTGAAATGTGACTGGCTCACTACTCCTGCTGACACCTGGGAAGACAATGACAGCTACAGGAATGCACAGAAGTTTGTGAGGTCAGTGAAAGTGACCAATGATGTGGCTGAGAGAGGTGTGAAACTAATGAGTGACTTTGCAACTCAGATCACAAGTGACCCAGAGCAAAGAAGCTGCTTACTACAAGTTGTGGAGTACCACAGGAAAATATTTGACAGTTTCAAAAAAGCCACATTGAACAAGTGATAATACATGTATTAGTAACATCCTATCTGACAGTTTCTTATGCAATATATGTGTCAGTGCAGTGCTATCATACTACCAAACTGATTTTTTGTAGTGTCCCAGCTGTTTGTGCATTAAAATTAGTTAAAATTTACACAGGTGTTCATGTGTTTTATTGTACTTACTACCATATGCAAGAAAATTTTATTAGCTTTCATTTGGTACCACTTTCAATGCTATAGCATCAACCTCTGGAAAGCTACAATGAAAATAAGGACATAATATCCCATATTTTGCAGCGTTTTTGAAAAACGTCAACAATAAAATTACATGGCTCTTGAGGCAGGCATAGCCAAGGTCCAAGATCACAATAACTGGTATATTTATCTAATTTAGAACTTGGAGAATGGGAATAATATCAGTTTCCATATGTTTGAAGAAAAAGATCAATTTTGAAGAGGTCTAAGCTGACATATTCTTCCTTATTTCTTATTCGTTTTTTTATATTTTTATTTATTTTTTTTTCCATTTTCGCACCTACCGAGCTAGTATAGGGGAGGCGATAGGCGGAGGGGGTAAAGGCGATAAGAGGGAAGAAAACAGAGAAACTAGCCAGGATAAACACACATAAAGTGGAAGATATATGTATAAGCATGCATACAATTATGTATGTAAATATATATAAGTATAAATAAACATAAACTAAACTAGCACAACATAAGAGTGGGCATGAAATTTATACACCGGACACAAGCCCGCAAAAATTAATCGCAAAATATCAAAGATAGGTCTGCTTATTCGTCTCATTTTAAGTTTATAAGCAATAAAAATCTTAAATTGACAGTCTAGAAAAAATCTACTTTACAGTCAAACCAATGTGAATGATATATTATTATAAGAAAATTGGGTAGGCCAGCCTATATTTCTCTATGGCTTTTAAAAAAGTAAACGATGATATGAAATATATGTAAGAAAAATCCTTAGGTTATGGATAGGGTTAAGTTTGAAAGAAATGTATTTAAAATGATGTAATTAGCCGTAAACAGTAAAAGACAATAGAGCTAACATCATAAAGATTGCCCCCGCCTGATGATGATTTGATGAATTAAATCGACAGTACTCGCGAAAAAGGAAAGTAATATTGAACGTATAAAGATCAATACTAAATGGACTATCCGGAAAATTGAAAAGCTACAAAAGATTTATAAAACAACAAAAAATGTTATATTCATCAACCTCTATCTTTAACTTAATCTATCTTTTTTTAAGTTTACAATACAAGTGCACATTTAAATAAATAGATCGGTGCATTTAACTATTAACCTTTTCATTGGTCGATCTCTCCCAATACTTCTCTATGTCTCTTTATAAATCTCATTATATGTTTCTGATTTTGTTCTTCCAGATTAAACAGAAAACGATTGCCATGAAGCAGATGATCCTGTTGCAACTTGCGATCTTCGCAATTCTCTCAATTCCTATGACAAATGGAGAAAACATTGTCTTTTTATCTGTACCTCTGTACAGCCATTTAAACCCAATGGTGAAAATAGCCAACGAACTCTCAGATCTCGGCCACATTAGCTACATTTTAATTCCTGAAATATATCGTAACAAATTCCATCCGATTAAAGATGGCGTTAAATTCATCATTGTCGAAGAGTCCCAGGAATGGCTACATTTCAAAGACAGTGCAATTAAATTTTGGGGACGAAAAAGCGAAATTTCCAAGGAAGAATTAATGCGGGCTACAAACAAGTTCGGTGACTACTATCTTTTTAACGCTAGACTTTTCCAAACATTAAAATCCTTAAATCTTAGCTTGGCTGTGATTGGTGGAAATACAGCGTGTTTATGTTTTTCAATTCTCGCCTACAAGCTTAATATACCTTTTATCTTATTCGGGTTAAACATACAATTATATTGGCACCGTACACCTTGGGCCCCAACTATATTTCCAACTAGATTCGTTCCGTTTTCTGATAGAATGACATTTACTGAGAAACTGAAGAATTTGTACGCTGTAACTAATGAATATATCTATCCGAAAGGAATTCCAAGGCGAAGTGTCAAACAATACGTCCCTGAGCGTCCAGATATTGATTTTCGTGACCTCATGAAACAGTGCGAATTGTTTATAATCGATTCGGATATCTACCTGGATTTTCCGCTATCAGCTCTGCCTAATGTTAAATATATTGGTGGAATAGCAACAAGTCCCGCTTGTCCGTTAAAGGGAGAAATCTTTGAGTTTATGAACGCATCTAAATATGGAGTAATCATTGTATCATCCGGATCTTTTGTCAATTGGACAGATGATCATGAAAACAAGATGGCGGAAGCGTTCAGAAAAATCAAATACGATGTCGTCTGGAAGCATTCAAATTCTTCATATTCCCGCCAAAATGTCTTTTTAACAAAATGGCTGCCCCAGAACGATCTTCTGGCTCACCCAATGACCAAATTGTTCATTACTCACTGTGGCAACAACGGTCAATATGAAAGCCTATACCACGCTGTTCCCATGATAGGATTTCCTATTTATGCTGACCAACCTTATAACTGTCATCGAATGCAAGTCAAAGGTTACGGAATAAGAATGGATATGTACAATTACAATGTGGAGGAGTTGGTAAAAAACATTGAGGAAGTCATAGAAAATCCAAAATATAAGAAAACTATTGCAAAAATGAGCCAAATATTTCACTCTCAGAAAGAACGCCCGGCTAAAAGGGCAGCCGGCCATATTGACGAAATTGTCAAATATGGTGGATCTCATTTACGGTCAGCCTGCCAAGATATTCCATTGTATGAGTTTTTAATGTTGGACATTTGGGCTTTTATTTTTTTAACTGTATTTTTTTTCTTGTGTCTTGCCGTTTGCATTGTGAGAAAATGTTATAAACTTGTTTCTGGGAGAAACAAACCCAAGATAGAATAACACCACGAGAAAATATATTAAGATATGTACAATTTAATCTTTTCTTTAATAACATGAAATTCATATCACATTTTTTTCATCCATTGTTTATTAATATTAACTAGTTTTAATATCCTGAATTTACAGCCATTTATATTGTTTTTGTATTGATGTTTTCTTGCTTCCTGCTATTATTTATAGA
>OY744546.1:36785206-36900206 GCA_963556195.1 Sepiola atlantica | reverse complement strand
ATTGGAAAATTGTGTCGCATGCTTTCTTGTAATTGATCCTGCCATGGATATGTTCTTTTTCTGCTTTGTACCTTCTTCGGAATATTTCGGTCGATGTATAACAAGTCATTTCTCGCTTCCGACACCCTTCATGTTCATTGGGGAGTAGTCCACGTTTATTAAAGAAGTGGCAAATTTGTTCGGTCAGTGGTCCCGTTAAAATTTTTCTAGTGGTTAATAGGTAAGTTATCGGTCTGTAGTTGCCTGAGATCGATCCCTTCTTGCTCTCTTTTCGGATAATTATGGTTCATCCTTCAGTCATCTATCATGGTATGTCTATTTCGTGCATATATTTTTCTTAAATTTTGTGGTAGTATTACACGTCGGGTGATGAATTTTATAAACCATGTATTCTGCCGGACTTGGTATTTTTCATTTTTCTTAAAGTCGTTTTGAGTGTTTATCAATTAGTTTCGAATTAATTTCAGTTTCCGCTCTTTTTTTCAATTTCCTGAAGATGTTTCGCGTTTTCAGCCATTCGGTATTTATCTTAGTCGTGTAGCCTTCCAACATGTTGCTCCATAATTGTCCTTTTTCTGTCGTGTCCAGTTCGTTGTTTTACTCTTTCCTCATTTATATTTTACGAAATTTCTTTGCATTATTTTAAAAAGTCCATTTTGTTTGCACTCTGCAGATTTTCATCGGCATTTTTTTTACTTCACTGGTATATTTTGTTAAGTTTTTCTCCTTCGTTTGGCAATTTTTCATCTTTCCCCGTTTTCTTTGGCCTTATTCACAGCTTTAGCTTTCTGTTGTTTTTTATTTGGGGTTTAAATCTGTTAACCCCTGGCCTTCTTGGTACATTCTTTTAACTGAATCTTATTTCTATGCTTAATTTCGTAATTATTGATTTGACTCCTACATGAATCGTTTACGTCTATAATATTATCCGTTGAGTTGTATAGTAGGATTCTCTTTCGTTTTTCTGTTTCTGATTTTAATGATGATTCTTCATTCCTTGTGGATGAAAGTTTTCTTTTGTCCTCGTTCATTAATCCGTTGATGTGTTCGAATTCTGCTGCTTCTTCCTCAGTGAGTTTACAGAAAAACATATTGGAAGGGAAGTGTTTAATATCCAGGCCGTGTGTACGGAAATGTAATGTTGACAAGAAGAGATGCGCCTGGCGATTATCAAAAAATAAGATCATTATCGAATGGCTAAAAGGTCATTTGAATAAAAGTAATGTACCTAACATCAACCTCCTGCATCGGAAGAAGCGACATAACATGATCGCTTTTCATAAGATAAATGTTAGATGTATGAAAAGTCATGTTGGCAAGAAAAGATACACCTAGCGATTGTCAAAAGATAAGATAATTATTGGATGACAAAAGGGTCTTTAAAAAGAAATGATGCACCTAACATAGGAAAAACAACATAAGATCGATCGTTAAAAGAAAGTGATATGTGCGGATTATGATAAGTCATTGGCAAGAAGTAGATGCCAGGTGCAATCAAGTAATACTGAAAGAGAATACACAAATATTTTTGATTGTTAATTGATTGAAATTCCATTGCCGAATAAAACGCCCTGGGGGCGTGGCTACAGAATCATGCAGTCCTGTCGGAGCGTTTGAGGTGGTAACAAATTGTTATATAATAACAACCCAAAATTGATATCGACAGTTAGTGGACGCTTGGGCCGAGAAGAATCAACCGTTGAATTCCTGTACGTGCATCTTCCTTCTACTAACCCACCATTCCTCACTGTCATGACAATAAAGATATATCGTTATATTTTCATATGCAAATGCGTTGTCATTCCTTTGAAGCACAGCATTAATACCATATCTTTGATTTAGTGCTATGCGACTTGTGACGTAATGACGTATTTGAAATAACCTTTCTATAACAAAACAAACTCAGCACAAGACGCGGACGATTGCGACGCGACACCAAATGAAAAAAGGAAGAAGAAAAGGAAAAGAGAGGTAGGTGACTTTCGATTTTACCTTGCGTGTTTTCATCTTTTGAAAAAAAAAAATAGATGTATAGGGATATTATTGTTATTGATAAAAACCTACTCAAATTTTAATTGTTTAATTGTCTTGGTTCGGTTCTGTTCCGATTCTGAGAGTCTCATTTTTATATTTATAATGGAACAACACACTTCTGCCGATTTTGTTTAGGGTCTTACCGTAGAGTTAAGAAACGTAGCTTGTTCGTTGACGAACACGCTGAGAGGCGAGTCCTTCTTTAAAAAAAATATACAACGGCTGGTGTGTAGAGAAGATGGTGGGAACAGGGTTTAATGCAACGGTACTTTAAAGTTGTACGCATTGTAGATGAACACAAGTGTCAGACAGACAAGGGGTTCAACGGTCGGCCAGTTTGTTTACAGGTTAATGTCCAATAACGTACGGCTAACATGGGATGAATTAAAATGATCTTTTGAAGATTATTATGTGGTTCTCGTCAGCCCCAATAGTTGAGTTAGCTAATGTCAAACAGGGTATGGTAGTTTGGTATGGTTTGGTAGTTTTGTTTTACGGCATATCAACCCTTTTTGGGTCATTTAATGCCGATTCTGGTCATTATAGTAAAAGTTTTTATGCTTCAAGTTCTTTATATCTTCAAATGTTTAATCATCGTTTTTGGTTTGGTAGTTTTGTTTTACGGCATATCAACCCTTTTTGGGTTATTTAATGCCGAATCTGGTCATTATAGTAAAAGTTTTTATGCTTCAAGTTCTTTATATCTTCAAATGTTTAATCATCGTTTTTGGTTTGGTAGTTTTGTTTTACGGCATATCAACCCTTTTTGGGGTTATTTAATGCCGAATCTGGTCATTATATCAAACAGGGTAGAACAGAGGGAATCTATGACTATATGCAAAGAGGAGTACGTCTAGCGAAGTTTTCACACATAGGAATTGACGGTGGGAACCAAGTGTTACTAAGCAAGTGCTGGGATTCTTAATATAAGGCCTAAGGGATCGATATATTAAGATGACGGTGATGAAGGATGAACCACAAACCTTGGAGGCGGCTTATCAGAAAGCTGTATCCGAATTAAAGTGGAAAATCCGTCTTGATGCAAGCCAGGAATATGAAGACGAACCCATTGAGTTTTGTCGCTCTAGAAGGCGAATTCCAATGGAAGCCGTAAGTCTAGCTAAATACAAAAAAAAAACAGGGATATATATAAGGAAAAGAACTAAAGGGTCGAGATACAAAACTCGTGAGAGAGGAAGAAACGAGCCTGTTATTAGGTGTTGGAATTGTTGTGAACAATGCCATATAGAGAGATTTTGTAGACAACGTATCCAGGGAAACGGAGACGCCGTGTCTGTACGACGCCCGACGAACGGAACAAGGTGGTACCGACGCATGTTGTTGGTAATATGGGCGCGCTAAATTCCGTTTCCGTTAGGATAGAAGGTAGAACGTATAAAGCTTGAGTGCATACATGAGCGAAGGTATCAGTTATGAATAGAAGAATTTACGAATAATTTAAACAGAGACTCAAACTAAAAAATGGTGTTAATTTAAGGACTGCTAATGTGTCCCCATTAACTGTGAAAGGCCTCTCTCGATTTCAGATTCGAATAGGAAATCAGTCCACCCCGCATGACTCTTTCGTTGTGAAGAATTTCAACAGAAATATAATACTTGGCAGTGATTGGCTTATGCAAAACGGGGTGAGAATGTATTTTGGTTAAGGGGCTTTAAGAATCGATGATGAGTATGTGGCCTCAGAGGAAGATGTTTACATTTCGGCAGAAATTAGATTAGTACAGCAAATAGCATTAAAACCCCAGCACATGCATACTTTCATGGCTCGTACGTTAGAGAGGGTGATGGAAAAGAATATGAGAAAGAACAACTTAAAAACTGATACGTTAGCAATTTCAGCGGAATATCAGTAGCTAATGCTTTGATGAAAATTGGCAGGTTTCGTAAATTCCTCTTTCTCATAATGAATAACACTAACCAAACAGTCACCTTAAAACGGTGGTGTTCGGTAGCTAAATTTAGTAGGGCTGGTAGCATTGGCGAAATTACTATATCCGATAAGCAACAGAACCAGATCTCTGATGAAAACTTGGAGGAGATAAATTGAAGTTAAAGATTGATGTGTTGCTGATGAGAATTAAAGATTTGTTCGTTAGTGAATTAAAACAATTAGGTAAAACTGATACGGTAGAGATGCGTATTGATACAGGAAGACATGCACCCTTAAGAAGATGGCCGTATCCAACATGGCTTAAGCTAAGCAAATTGGTTGATTCAGCAGTTGATGAAATGATGCAAGCAGGTGTAAGCAAGAGGTGCAAAGGCTCGTAGAGTTTCTCAATAGTTTTAGTGGAAAGAAAGATGGTAGCAAAATATTATGTGGTGATCTTAGAGCACTGAATAAAGTTACAAAGAAATAGCGTTAGCAGTCATTAATGATATACTGTCCTATCTCGGATCAACAAATTACTTTTCTAAATTAGATTTGAAGTCTTGATGGGAAAAAGCAACATAAGATCGATGGTCAAAAGAAAGCGATATGTTGGAATTATGAAAAGCCATTGGCAAGAAGTACAAGCCAGGTAGAATCGAGTCATAGTGAGAGAAGATAATCAAATCTGTTTGATTGTCAATTGATTGAAATCCTGTCGCCAAATAAAACGCCACAGGAAAATGCTGTTCCGTGGGGGCATTTGAAGTGATCACAAATTGTTATATAATAACAACCCAAAATTGATATCGGCGTCGAATTCCTGTGCGTGCATCTTCCTCCTACTAACCCACTATCCCGTCACGACAATAAAGATATATCATTATATTTTCATATATCAATGTGTTGTCATTCTTTTTAAGCATAGCAGTCATACCACAAGAGGAATACTTTAAAAAGGGAGATTCTTTAAGAATTAGTTTTATGAAAGTCATACCACAAGAGGAATACTTTAAAAAGGGAGATTCTTTAAGAATTAGTTTTATGAAAGTCATACCACAAGAGGAATACTTTAAAAAGGGAGATTCTTTAAGAATTAGTTTTATGAAAGTCATACCACAAGAGGAATACTTTAAAAAGGGAGATTCTTTAAGAATTAGTTTTATGAAAGTCATACCACAAGAGGAATACTTTAAAAAGGGAGATTCTTTAAGAATTAGTTTTATGAAAGTCATACCACAAGAGGAATACTTTAAAAAGGGAGATTCTTTAAGAATTAGTTTTATGAAAGTCATACCACAAGAGGAATACTTTAAAAAGGGAGATTCTTTAAGAATTAGTTTTATGAAAGTCATACCACAAGAGGAATACTTTAAAAAGGGAGATTCTTTAAGAATTAGTTTTATGAAAGTCATACCACAAGAGGAATACTTTAAAAAGGGAGATTCTTTAAGAATTAGTTTTATGAAAGTCATACCACAAGAGGAATACTTTAAAAAGGGAGATTCTTTAAGAATTAGTTTTATGAAAGTCATACCACAAGAGGAATACTTTAAAAAGGGAGATTCTTTAAGAATTAGTTTTATGAAAGGCAATTTTTTGGATTTTTGTTGTATGCTTCTTTTTACAGCCTTTTTCTCTAGTAAGACTGTGTTCTTTATTTTGTGGTAGAAAAGTGAGGGTTGTGCTCGTTCTTTCAACCTATTTTCTCTACATTGTTTAGGCGTTATTACATTTTGTGGTAGAAAAGTGAGGTTTGCGCTCGTTCTTTCAACATATTTTCTCTACATTGTTTAGGCGTTATTACATTTTGTGGTAGAAAAGTGAGGTTTGCGCTCGTTCTTTCAACCTATTTTCTCTACATTGTTTAGGCGTTATTACATTTTGTGGTAGAAAAGTGAGGTTTGCGCTCGTTCTTTCAACCTATTTTCTCTACATTGTTTAGGCGTTATTACATTTTGTGGTAGAAAAGTGAGGTTTGCGCTCGTTCTTTCAACATATTTTCTCTACATTGTTTAGGCGTTATTACATTTTGTGGTAGAAAAGTGAGGTTTGCGCTCGTTCTTTCAACCTATTTTCTCTACATTGTTTAGGCGTTATTACATTTTACCCGCGAACGATAATCATTTTTCAAATAATTCTCTCTTATTTAGTAACATATTTTAAAAATATTTTATGGCTCTAGTTGATTTAATATTTTATTGAGCTATTCATGTTTTTGTTTATTGTTACTTTGGTTAAGAACTTACGAATCACAAGCAGCACAAGCCCATTTTTGAATATTAATAAAAACCGAATTGAATTACATTCCTGGGTCTATTTTATTATTTGTCACTTGTTTTGTTCTTGTTGTTTTCACCATTTTTTTTCTTGTTACTAAAAATATGTCAAGATCGGTCAGAACGTTGTGAGAATAACATACAAGATGTAAACAGTAGTCGCAATGATCCAAACAATTCCAATCAGTAGATATTCTCACACAAGTAAATACCAGTGATCACTCACTTGTAAAAATAAGTGTTGCTCACTGAAGACTGAGTGACAACAAGTCTCCCCAGATTTTTAGGCTTCTTTTTACTTCGATCACCATTGATCAAAATTTATTACATTATTTTGATTCGAGAAAATGTCTATAATTTAAAGCTTAGTGGGTCTTAAGAAGAAATTGAAATTCAGGCAATCTTGCTCAATTGGTGTCTAATGAAAATGGATGAAATTCAATATTAATGTGATATATTTTTATTCAAATGGGAGGTTGGGCCCATATTATACCTACTAAAAATATTTCAAATGCTCCACTAAAAACTGAAATGTGGGGAATATTTATTAATTGATGTCTAATACCTATTGTTAAAATTTCTCCCCAATCCTAGGTCTCTGAATTTTTCCGATGGACTTCCACATTTTTACCACCTGTGCATAAAACTAAATTAAACTTAATATCACGCACATGTAGACGCCTTTATATCCAGCGGCTGTGTTCTAAAATTAGTTTAGGAGTGAATCCTGTGCATTCAAATATATATAAACATATTTGACTTCATATATATATATATATATATATATATATATATATATATATATATACATATATATATATATAATGTGTGTATGTGTGTAGATATATATAAATATATATATATATATATTAGGGTAGGTCGATTTTACACTTTTTTTTAAATATTAAAAAAAGGCACGTTCCGAAAGTTGTATATAGACCTATTAAATACTCATGCAAAAAATTAGATCAAAAACTTCAGCGGTTTTTTGAGCGTTTGGTATCAAAGATCGTAGACAAGAATATACTGAAAATTCCTCGTTTTTGCAAGATTTGCTTGAATATTGGTGTGAAAACCAAATAATTTTAGCATTTAAAAGCAGGGAATGTCCTTTTATTTTATAAAAATGATATGAATTAAAGAAATCTTCAAATTGAAAATTTGCCCCCCCCCCCCTCATTTTCAGTATCTGCTTTTGTAAACTACCTTTTAACGTTATGAATTAAACAGTAATATTTGAATACCTAAAAAAATGATTTTTTCTGTTATTAGTGAAAATATAACAAGCAAAGAAATAAGGAAAAACCTAACACTATTTTAATGAAGCTTAATATAGAGAGTCAAATTGCTCCATATAAGAGAATGTGAGGGCAAATCTGGCAAGTCAAGCTTGGTTCCATTCATCAACGATTCTCGAAGTTCAGATTCAGTAAAATCTTCCGTCATTGGTGGTTCAAAAATGCCGCATAATTTTAAATCTATTAATTGTGTCCTATGTGTGGCATTAAAATTAATAGGTAGTATTCTTTTTAATCTTTTTCTGGTTGACTCCTCACTCCTGAAAGAACAAATTAATTAATTGAATTATTAAAAAATTCCAATCTGTACTGCTTTAATAATTATGGTGAAATTAGATAAAATCTTTAAAAATCATTCTATAAATTGGAATAAATAATTGAGTCAGAGATATATGAATAAATATTACTTACCTAATGGCCAAAATTCTTTTTAAAGTTTCTTCTCTTACTTCAATCTCCTCAGATTTAACCATGGAATATAGAAAGTTTTCAGGCAGTAAACAAAATGTATTACCTTGTATATTTCTAAATGTGATATCTTGGATTTCCTGAGGCTGCTCCTTAATCCTCTGAGTCATATTAAAAATGTGCACTTACTGATTGTGGAATTTACTATTTCTTTTAATTTCAAACCAAAAAGTGGCATACACATTTACAATAAAATTTACTACATAGTGTAGTTTTGTTGTGTGCCTTTGTGGGTATGCACCACGAGTCCATAAACACATAAGCCTGATGGCCAAAGTTAACCATCTTGCTTGGTTTAAAGGACCAATTTTCCAGGAGGCATATCTAGAGTCAACCTTACCTCTAGAAATACCTACTGTGTATTCATAAAGGAGTCTTTGGTCAGAACTAAGATCATGTATTTCATCAATTTTGGAAAATGATATTTGGGGTAAATCATATCAATCATTTGAGCATAATTTCCCCAGAGGGCTACTGAATGTTGTAGGGCCCTTTGCGCAACCATCTATGTTTTTAAAAAGGGCTCTGAAAGGTAGTTCATTATGATGCAAAGAGCAACCAATTGTGTGAAGAGTTTTAAAAAGTTTTTTTTCTAAAATTGCAAACATTCCACCATCGCAACTTGTGTTGGTATTAGTGTTGTCAACAAGTATAGCCTTGATACTGTTCTCACTGTGGAATTCATGCAAAACATCCACCACTTGATCTGCATGAACAGCACCTGTTGCACCACTATTCGGAAGAACTCTATGTGTCAGATATTTACTTTCACATGGTGTTTCTTTTGTAAAAGTTAAATGGTGTTCTGGTCCCTTAGTTTTTTTCATAATTCTCTGTCTATTTTCATCCACAATTTCCTTATACATCAATGTGTCCTTATCCATTCTCCCATCAACTCCAATACATATATTTTAGGTGGGGTAAAAACTCCTGGCTGAAATAGTTTTATTTATCTACCTCCAACAAGGTAAGATGTGACACAAGGTCAGGAAAGTGGGATTAGATAACCCTGCGCTATAGAGGTGAGCACTCTGGCCATTAAAAATTGACTGGGCAGCCCCGTCGGCATTCCCCTGTAGGGGCGCCTCAGACAGTTAGCAATAAACTTACTCCTCCCCAAAGAGGAAAGGCAAAGCCTGGGAGGATGCACCTCCTAGAATTGCACAGGACGGACAAGCCCCAATAGACGGGCGTAAATCCAGACCCAAAGGCCCGGATGATACCGGTTTATTTGGTGGGGTAAAAACCCCTGGCTGAACTAGATTTTATTTATCTACCCCCAACAAGGTAAAATTGACAAAAGGTCAGGAAAGTGGGATGAGAAAGCCAGTGCTCGAGAGGTGAGCACTCTGGCCATTTAAAAATTGCCTGGGCAGCTTCGTCGGCATTCCCCGGTAGGGCCGCCTCAGACAGTAAGCAATAAACTTACTCCTCCCCAAAGAGGGAAGGCAAAACCTGGGAGATGCACCTCCTAGAACTGCACAGGACGGACAAGCCCCAATAGACGGGCGTGAATCCAGACCCAAACGATACCGGTTTATTTGGTGGGGTAAAAAACCCTGGCTGAACTAGTTTTTATTTATCTAACTCCCACAAGGTAAGGTGTGACAAAAGGTCGGGAAAGTGGGATTAGATAAGCCAGCGCTCGACAATTCAATATATATGTGTGATAAATTAACAGAGAATCAACACGGGAAGTCAAATTCGCCCGATGAATTTTCAACCGGTGAATACCATAAAAAATATCCAATAAATAAAACGCCTATGTAAACAAATAATTATTTATATATAACATTAAATATCATAGTGTTTTATTCCTTTTTAATTTGAATATGTACATTTAATTTCTTAAGAAAAATAATAATAAACTTTAAAATATTTATTATTAAGTAATGTATTACTTTTTTTTGTTAAAACCCGGGTTTAATTTAAGGCGACACATCTGCCGGTGAAATCTCGGCAGTGAGAAAAAATCTCGATTTATTTGATCTTAAAGTTGCAATGCTCAAATAAATACAAAATTTTGAAGAAAAATATTTCTTGTGGTAACTTTTGACATTATTTGGCAACTTTCTTCGAGTGCGATAATTTACAGTTTCAAAATCGACCTCCCCTAATATATATATATATATGAGTGTATATATATATATATATATAGTACATGTATTCTATTAGTTTCTGTAGATGTAAATCCGTTGAAACTCAAGTGTTTATAAAAAGTGCTCAATAACAAGTACAGCTGTTTATAAGTATACATTTTTATTTATACAAACATTATTGGTTACATATGTGCATACATGTTTCGGTTGCACTCTTCTCAGAGAGTCAACCTCATCAGACCGAGGATTCAGAGTACTCTGAATCCTCGGTCTGATGAGGTTGACTCTGCGAAAATAGATTTGTGGTTCGTTGAACAATCGGACAATAGTTTAGTTTATCATTTACTTGCGAAGAGGCTACCTTAATAATTTAATATCTACTGTTATAAATTCATAGCCAATATTTTAAATTTATTTTCAGACTTTCGAAAATAAGAGCCGTTTTATAGAATTAAAACATAGAAAAATAGAAGATATGTCATATTATTATCATTTTTTTTCATTTTTCAGTTTATTTTTTATTCATATTTGTATCTACCCTCAATTGCATAAAAAGGGGTTAATATTACTTAAGCCGGTAAAAATTAATTCATATTATTATTACTTCGCAAAATCACTAACGTACTTGGTTAATTCGAAATTAATGGTAACTATTTAGTGCATTACATGTGTGTTATTCTTATTTGCTATCAGTCTTGATAAGAGTTAATGATAGTTTGAAAGTTTAAGACTGTATTCTTAGTTTAGCATTTGTTATGTATTAGTAGACAGGTTTTTCTATTTCTGCAATTACAGTCCTTGTTATTGTTATCATTACTGTATTGGGTCTTATTAAGCTGACTGTTGTTTCTATTTTTATGTTCATGGTTCAAATGATGAATGTTATGGCTTTTAATTATTTTACTTGAGTTTTTTTGCCAGCTATATCTAAGTGGTATGATATTTCTATTAAATATTTTATGCAGTGGATTATTAGTAGGGATATGTACATTTAAAAGGATGACGAACCTATGACCTATTAGGTTTAACAGTTGGAGTGACAGGTGAACCAAATAATTTTCAGCTTCCAAGCCTTGTTCCAATGTTTCTATTATTTCGATTGTTGTATTCAATCCTAGTGTTCGTAAAGCCACTGTTTTATTTAGCGTTGTTAACAATTTCTTCATTAAAGGTATTATTACCAATTCTTTGACTGATACAAATTAGAATATGTTTAATGGTATAAGAGGGTGATTTGAGTTAGGCTAAACATATAACTAGAAACCTTAACCCTTCATGTAAAAATATACAACTTTATAAATCGCTACAACATTCCAGCTTAAAAAAATGCGGTAAAGTTAAATTAATATAATAACATATATTATAAATAATAATAATAATAATAATAATAATAATAATAATAATATTAACAAAACGCATTCATTCCACTTGATAAGCATGCACATTTTCTGATTGAATTGTTGCGTCTATGTTCTGTTCGAAAAAAGAATGAAAACATACTTTTCACGGCATAGACGCACCACATATTTTGAAATATTGACTTCTCTGTTTTTCTTCAAATCAGTCAACTTGTAAAAAAAGAATTATAAAATATTATTTAAAAATGATGTATATATATATATATATATATATAGAAAACAGTATAAAGAAGATGCAGTCTTAAATTTGATCCTCCACAAAAAATGTTCTCCTTCGCAAAGAGTCAATCATCATCAAATTATTATTGTAAAGATAGTTTTGAATTTTCCAGAGGTAGGAACAAAGTAAATATTTTAGTGAGAACATGAAAGTAATGTTCTGCAAATCTTTCAAAATTCTCTCAACCCCCAAAATCCAGAAGTCTACTATAAATGAGTTGACATTATCCAGTTATTTCTTTCTCATGTCTCGTAATCGTTAAACATTTGAAATGAAAAACTTGAAAAATATAATAATGGACGCTGTTGTTCCTAAAAGGCGAAATAATTAAACGAAACGAAAAATCTTTGAATGGAAAACGAAATAAAAAGGGGGTACTTTTCGAATAAATTATTTTATTTACCAGGTAAATATTCTCTCTTTAATGTCAGCTGCCTAGAATGTGAGGGACGATTGGAATTTCGAACCACGCGATGCTTATGCTTTATTAAATTGTTTATTTCATATCAGCAACTTCACTACTTTAAACAATGGCAACTTGTCACGTGGAATCTTAGATTACACAGGGTCAACAGCTATGCGAATCCAGGCCATCGTGAAACTTGAAAACAATGTAATCTCATTGATTCAAGTTGAATCAAGTACATGGCATGACCATAGGTAACGGATGCGAATATTGTCCAGCCACAGTATGACAACGAAGGTTTCATATACTTAAGGTGAATTTAAATTTAAACCAGTTTTCTTTTTCTTATCGATGTTAATTTATGCACAGAGCAATCGTCCCATTAACATACTTTTAAGCTATTGTTTTAATTTCTAAAATCTTATTTAGAAAGGGGCATATGTTTTCAGGGGTCACGTGCACATAATGTATGTGTATCTTATCTCCGAAACAATTATATAAATCTTCGATCGAAATTTCATTACTGTTCAAGGCGACCCGTTCGCTCATGTGCGTTCATATTGGTAAGTAGAGATTTTCAGTTAATTCTTTGTAGTAACTCGACCTTTTTTATAACTATTTAAACGTTTTTTTACAGTGGTGAGTCAATGTATTTTTGTCAGTGGTTGGAAATAAGATATGCACTTCTATAAATATGCACATGCATTGTTTTATTATACAAGATTATCATCAATATACGCACCGCTGCAAGTTATATATGCAAATTGGAAGATAATATTCTGATCAGGAGGCGTACACAGAAAATAGACAAAACTAATTAAAAAATACAGTGATAGTGAAAGATTAGAAAAATTAGGATTAACAACTTTACTAATGGTAAGAGTGTTCGCTAATGGGTCGAGAGACTAGAGTTCAATCCTCGGTCGAGTCATTCCAAAGAGTTTTAAACAATGGTACTTTATACTCCCTTGCTAAACACTCAGCTGTATAAACTAGTACTTTTTATATAGACATAGTCTGCATTTTGATTACCTCCTCACACACATATATACATTTTTTGTTATCTTCTCAAATTTTTACACATTTTGAATTTTAACTACTTCCATGCAAATTTATCTATCTATGTAATTCCTTTGATGATAAGATTCCAATCATTAAAAAGCCTGGCTTCAGAACAAAATAAACATGCTTTTATTTAAATCACCTTTCATTAAACAACTGAAGATGAAATAGATTTGTCATTCTTATATTTTTTATTTCTCTTTTTGCATTTATCTATATAATTGCTCTATCCCGTATATTTAGCTTAAATCATTTCACGAAAGGTTAAAATTTCTAAAAGTATACATCTTACTTGTAGTTTCATACTCTCTCTCTCTCTATGTATATATATGCATATATATACATATATATATATACATATATATATATACATACATATATATATACTTATATATACACATATACATACATATATATACATATATATGCATATATACATATATATATAAACATATATATACACATATATACACATATATATACATATATTTACATATATAAACATATATATACATATATATACATATATTTATATACATACATATATACATATATTTATATACATATATATATACATATATACATAAATTTATATATTCATATTAATATATATATATATATATATATATATATATAGTAAGTTATGAAAATATATTTATGGCAATTAAGCTACACAGATGCGCTTGCATTTCATCCCCGGAGAGAATCGTCAGGCTAAAATGCATTTTAGCCTGACGATTCCTTCCGGGGATGAAACGCGGAAGCCTCTGTGTAGCTTAATTGCTATAAATATATTTTCATAACTTACTACTTTGCTCTACTCACGTATCGAGCGCTGTTGAAGTAAATACTGAAAATTGATACACAAAGAATGATATCTACTTTTAACATTTTATGTGGATACATGAAATAATAATATTATATATATATATATATATATATATATATATATATATATATATATAGAGAGAGAGAGAGAGAGAGAGAGAGATAGAGAGAGAGATAGAGAGAGAGAGATTTCGGCGATTCAAACTATTTTCCAAATCAATTCTCAATGTATTACGGTTGTTTACATCTGTTTCTAAGCAGCATTTATTTTTGTTATACAATGGATACATAAATTATAAATTCTGATTCTCCACAGAAAAAAAATATTTTACAAATCAGAAATATCGTAAGTGCAATACAAAACAAACTCATTTAATATACATGTCCCCCCAAATTATCTAAATTGAGGGTATACATGTGTATATTTATATGTATATATATATATATATATATATATATATATATATATATATATATATATATATATATATAATTATGTATATATATATATATAATTATGTATATATATATAATTATGTATATGTGTGTGCATTGTAGCTGTATATCTTATATATAAAGTGAATACGTTATTTTCACCGTACCTTTGACGACAATTAGAATAAAACTACATGCATTATAGGCTACAAAACTTACCACTCTATTCAGCTGATTCACTCGTGTGTGATTTAAGGAATTTATGATTATTTCACCCATCTAACAATAAATATTACTTTTAGACCGCCATCACAGAATCTCACAAAAACATACTCCATGCAGATGGTAGCAAACAGTTTTCTCTCTTACATTTATCTATTCCTACCTTCCCACTTAGCGCCGGAAAATAGATTACATCGGATAATTTATACAATTATCATCACTTCAAATTACAGTGTCATATCTGTTACTTAATCTATTTTCTTTTTGTTCAGTGAAAAACACATC
Source organism: Sepiola atlantica (assembly GCA_963556195.1). Lineage (NCBI taxonomy): Eukaryota > Metazoa > Mollusca > Cephalopoda > Sepiida > Sepiolidae > Sepiola > Sepiola atlantica. The sequence continues at coordinate 36,885,261 of OY744546.1, read as the reverse complement.
TTTCTAGACTGTGGCAATTTTAATTTGTTTGTATTACTTTTTCTCTATTTAACTATTTGTCGATTTTACAATAAATTTCTTTTTGATTGATTTTTATTTTTTACTAAGTATTATGATACTATAGTACTTTTTTCTCTTCTCTGACAGTGAAGAAAAAATCCTTCAAGACTGTGGCAAATTTATTTTTCACAGATAAAATTGGACCCCCCACTTTATATTTATCTTTATTTAGTTACTAAATAAACATAAAGGTCGATCAGTGAATGAAAAATCTTTCTAGACTGCCGCAATTTTTATTTTTTAAATTACTTTTCGTCTATTTAACTATTTGTCGATTTTAAAATTTATTTCTACATTTTTTTGTTTATTTTTACTTATTACTAAGTGTTAGGATACTATACTTATTATTTTCTCTCCTCGGTCATTGAACAAAAAATACTAAACTGCGGAAATGTTTTCCCCCATGGGAGATGGATTTTCAAAACATTAAAAACCACTATTGTTTATTAATTTAGATGAATTTAACCTCCAATCAATATGGGAACTCAGGATTGGGATAAAAATTGCCTCCATCTAGAAGTATTTGCTCTTCACTGACCTTAGTAAGCTTGACGCATGTTTTTGGATAACATTTACTTAATTTTCGGGGGATTTGGGGAAGTGGTTTTTACTTTTACTTACAATCGTAAGGGGACAGCCACACAAAACATAGAGCAATCTATTTTATTTGATTCAAAACATGGATATATCGCATTTTACTAAACTAAAGTACTTTCCGGACCCTTTTCAACTTCTTTTAAAATAATTAATACTCTAATACTTATATATTTCTCATGCGCAACGCCGGGGCACGGGTCCTGCTAGTATATATATATATATATATATATATATATATATATATATATATATATATATATATATATATATATATATATGGCCTGTGCCCCGGCGTAAATGGTAAAAGTTTAAATGAAAAGAAAAGAAAAGGAAAGAAATGATATGCTCAATGGAAGACGTATCAAGTAGAATTAAATTCCCGCAAAATAGTGTTGTTTTCGATAATTGTAAAGCTAGGAAAGAAAAGTAATGATATTAATATTTTCGGAAAATAACTTCTGAGGATTAGCGATTGTTTGAGTAATGTTCTATAAGTACGGATGGTCAAAATTGGAAAAGTCTACCTGTGTAATGTGTGAATTATTACTGGTAGCGTCGTGTAAACATATATTATAGACGTCCATAAGATGAACAATTGGATATTTTTAAGCCGAGACCTCTGTTCGTTTTACGTACGCTGTATTTTGTTTTAAATTGAGTTAGAAGCCTTAAAAGTGTTATGTATTTAAATACCTACGTGTTTATGGCAAAAATGTATGAACTGAAGAAGAAAGTATACGCGTAACAATGGAAGATTCGTAACTGAAATGGATTTACTCAATGAGATTGATAAGTACGTCACACCATTTTGAATCAATGTACAGTAGAAATGAATCCGGTCGTTTATTTAATTCTTATATTCCGGAATGAGTTGAAGTTTATTGTTAATAGTTGTAAGCAAAGAAGGGCAGTAAATAATCTTATGTAATCCGATATTTTGGAATTAGCAAGGTATATTATGGAGGGCTTGTTATTTGATTTACGAATTCGGTATATTATGTATGAAATTGTCAAAAAAATGAAATGAAACAATTACGATGATCATTGTATAAATTATCCGATGTAATTTATTTACCGGCGCTAAGTGGTAAGGTGGGAGTAGGAAAATGCTAGAGAGAAAATTGTTTACTACCATCGGCATAGAGTATTTTTTTGTGAGATTCTGTGACGGCGGTCTAAAGGTAATATTTATAGTTAGATGGTGGAAATAATTATAAATTAAAAACAACGTGCGAGTGAATAAGCTGAATAGAGTAGTGTGTTTTGTAGCCTATGATGCATGTAGTTATATTCTAACTGTCGTCAAAGGTACAGGAGAATACGTCTTCACTTTATATATAAAAAATAACCTTATCTAAATATATATATATATATATATATATATATATATATATATAAATATATATATATATATATATATATATATATATATATATATATATATATATAGCATAAAATATAGACATACGCCTAAAAGCGCAGAGGATGCAGAATACAATAATACAATAAAAATCAAGACATATTTTTTTCTCATATATATCGTATATTTGTATTTAACTTTTGCCTATATTTTATGCTAAATTTCTTAAAAGATTCTTTAAAAGAATATGAAAAAAATAATATTTAATATATATATATATATATATATATATATATATTTAATATATGCGCGTGTGTGTGTACTTTGATCCTGTCTAACAAAAGTTAGCGAGTAAAACACGAGACCTTTTTCTAACCCCCGGATTAAAACATTTCAAGTGGAGAGGGGAGGGGAGAAAGTAAATAGCATGTTAGACAGCCACCGCATAGTTACAATCATTCTAACATGATTTTGCGAAGAAGTCCACTTTATAATAAAAAGTCCACTGTGAATGTTTTTTTCCCATTACCAACGTGATGTCCGCAGATTGAGAGCGTCATACATATTTTAAAAATATAATTAACATAGAATACAATTTTTTATGAGGAAAGAAGGGAAGGTTTAATTTTCATAATAACTAATAGTAAAGAGACGAAATATATAAATGAATGTAAGAAAATCGCCCCAAAAGAATTCAAGAACAGACATGACTGTATGGGGAAAGCAGTACACTGGGAACTGTGCAAACAATTGAATTTCAGATACGTAGACAAATGGTACAAACATAAACCAGAAACAGTACTGGAAAAGGAAAAACACAAAATCCTCTGGGATATGGATATACAAACAGATAAACTCATACAAGCAAGGAAACCTGATGTTATTATAATGGAAAAAAATAAAAATCTTGCAAAATCGTCGACTTCGCCGTTCCAGCAGAGTGAAAATCAAAGAGACGGAAAAACGAAGCAAATACACAGAACACGCCAGAGAACTTAAAGGAATATGGAGCATGAAAAAAGTCAATATAATACCAATAATCGTAGGAGCACTAGGAACAATCCCTAAAAACCTGGAGAAAAGACTGGGAGTAATTGGAATCAAAGGGACCACCGATACCATACAAGGAACGGCAATGATCAAAACAGCTGCAATCTTAAGGAAAATCTTTGAATGCGGAAACCAGCCAGCATAAGCTACAAAGGGTAACCAGTCACATGGAATTTACAACAGGAAGAAAACAAAACCACACGAAGAACACCACCTCACAAACCAAGGAACAGAAACTGCAAGAAACATCACTTCATAGTCTCCCCCCAATATAAATTATACCGGCCTCAGCAAACACCACACACAAATGAACCAATGAACAGAAATTACAAGAAACACCCTTCCCTTTCCACCCATCCCCCTAAAAAATATAATATAATATGGTATAATATAATATAGTATAATATAATATAATATACTATAAAAAAAGAAGAAAAATGGCGCTGGCCGGGGCCGACACCAAACAAAATATTTGTAGAGGATCAAGAAGGATTAGAAGACCGAGGAGAGACAGCAAAAACCAGACCTCCACTGGAAGAGTGCGGAGAATGCTGGGACCTTGGGGAGGCTTATTGTCACCTAAATACCAATTGTCCTTACCAGCGAGAAATCAATGCTAAGAGGCTGTTGCGATACAGCAAGGTTATTTGCGGTGGTTATCGAAAAGAGGTAGAGAATACTGGAAATCTGAGGAGGCCTGTTGTCACTCAGACTCCAGGAAATACCACTGGTTGTCGTCGGTGAGCAATCACTGACGATGATGTGTGTGAGAACTCTTAGTCAGTACAACTAATAATAATAATAATAATAATAATAATAATAATAATAATAATAAAGAAAGGAAATAATAATTACGTATGCACATTTAAATTTATGAACAAAGAAGGAGAGGCTTAATCTCAGTAATATCTGATAATAATAAAGATAGCAAAGAATTTCTTTAACTTTCAATATAGACACAAATATTCTATTATTCGTCTTTTTCTTCTTCTTCTTCTTCTTCTTCTTCTTCTTCTTCTTCTTCTTCTTCTTCTTCTTATTATTATTATTATTATTATCAACTTACGCGGAGTTCTCAAATTGGTCATCATCAGTGACTGCTCACTAATAGTAACCGGTGGTGTTCTCTGGAATCTGAGTGACAACAAGTCTCCCCAGATTTCCAGTAATCCCTACCTCTTTCAAATTGCAAATGACTTTGCGTTTTCACAGCATCCGCTTACTATTGACTACTCGTTGGCAAGCTCATTAGTCTTATCTGTGGATTGGGTAGTAATAAACCTTCCTAATACTTTCCGCACATTTCTAGTTGAAGTCTTGTCAGTGCTCTCCTCCTCGGTCTGTCTATTCTCATTCACAGTCATATTGGTATTATATTGGAATTATATTGACTTTCTTCATGTTCTATATTACTTTCAATTCTCTGGCAAGTTCTGCATATTTGTTTCGTTTTTCTGTCTCTTTGATCTTTACCCCTGCGTTCTGTTGGGACGGAAAAATCTACAATTTGGCAGTGTTTTCCTTCTTGTTATCTATTAGGATATCCGGCCCACTTGCTTAGATGAGTTTAACTGTTTGTACTTTTATGCCCAAGAGGATATTGTGATTTTCGTATTCCAGTATTATCTCCGCTTTGTGTCTGTACCTTTTGTTTGCGTGTCCAAACTGCAGTCGTTTGCACAGTTCACAGTGTACTGCTTACCCTATGCAACCGTGCCTGTTTTCAGGCTAGTTAGCGGCATTCACTTATTATATGATAAACCGTTTCGTCTTTTTGTCCACAGAGTTTATATTTACTGTTTTCCTGGGTCTGATCTATTTTAGCTTTGATGTAGTAAATTCTAATCTCACAGCTGTCAGTAGCGATTCCGTTTCTCTGTTAAAGTCTCCTTTTCATAGCCATGTTCAGGTGTTTTCATGAGTCTCTTTTCTTGTAATTCTGATGAATTCTCTTCCCACTTTTCTTTTCTGGTCTTTTTGTTGGTTTCGCTACTCCATGTATTGTGCATTTGGATAATGTGTCTTGCTGCGGTAATCAACCTTTATGTGTTCTGAGTTATGTATTTTTCAATTCATTTTTTTTGTGTTATCCACAGATTTTTCTATACGTACCAGTCTTCTCCCCATCTTTCCTTTTCACATAGTCGGTCAGTATAATTCTTCGGGTGTAGTGCATTTTGCATGGCCATTAGTTTCATAGTCATCTGGTTCTCGGCCTTTTGGTTGGGATCAAAGTGTAGTATCTGTTCCGATGGATACTGCACCCCATAGACTGGTATTGTCTTGGCCTTCAGGGCTTGATTTCCGCCGGTCTATGGGTCTGTCCTGTGCAGTTCTAGGAGATGCACCCTCCCAGACTTTGCCTCCCCTCTTTGGGGAGGAGTAAGTTTATTGCTTATTGTCTGAGGCGCCCCTACAGGGGAATGCCGACGGGGCTGCCCAGGCAATTTTGAAATGGCCAGAGTGCTCACCTCTCGAGCGCTGGCTTATCTAATCCCACTTTCCCGACCTTGTGTCACATCTTACCTTGTGGGAGGTAGATAAATAAAACATCTTACTTGTGAAACTGCCAATGTGTTTATTCCTTTTACTAAGAGTTATCTTATTCATCTATTCTTTTCCAATTTTTTATTTAATTTCTGTTCATTTGATGGTACTTGCTTCCAGAACTCTCAAATATTTATAAGTATCATGTTCGTCAAGTGCCCTCATCCCATCTTGGTTGGCTTATGTATTGTGTTACCCTGCAAAAAAGATATTGAAGTAAAGATAGTGTATTGGTCACTGACTACTACTGTGGATTTAGCGTACTGGGTTCAAGTACTGTCCCAATATGTCATCACTTACACTACTATTCTTGGAAAGCAGTTGGATGTATATTTAAAATTGTCCGAAGGCAGCATTGATGGAATTTCCCAGAAGGCGAATAGTATGGTTATATATGGCCTAGAATTAGCATCATAGATCAACCTGGTTAGTATAACTGCACTGTACGCCTATTCAAAGTAATGGCTATGTGGTGGTCACCGGCATGGACTGTGGCTACGGCGTGACCTGTGAATTAAAAGATTACACTTATATATATATATCTTAATAGATACATTTTTTATTAACAACAAAGGTTACGGCATAGCTTAATAGTGCAATACCAGAGCTCTTAATGTTAGCACACCGTAGTTAATGAAATACACCAATTTCCATAAATTCATTAAACAACTGTTTTTATTGGCATACAATTGTTTTTGCCTTCCTCTATCACATACATTTCTTGAAATACAAAAATATAAAAATATATCCACAATTTTGTTTAGGGGCTTCCTCAGTGCCTGTTTAGATGTGTATTCTTACTGCTTATTACTAATTATTGATATATACATATTAGATTTTATGAAGGCTTACCAAAGCATTCCTTTCAGGACACCAATGATCACCATTAAAGATATTTTTTCTTGCAAATATTATTTATTCAAATTAAATGTTTTTTCCTATACGTGTTTCACTACCAAGCAGGTACTTGCTTGGCAGATCATCAAGGAAATTAAATGTCTGGAATAAGGGTTTCAACTGCCGACAATACACAATGTGGCGTTGCAATAGTTGAGGTCACTTAAGAAGAGAAGAGGAAAAAAATAAAATTAAAAGTTAAAATTAAAAAACAAAAAAGAACAACGATAAAAAAAGAAAGTCCTAGAAAATGTCTTAGAAAAGTAGCTCGTGCATTATTTCTGCCACCAAGCCAACAAGCAAATAATCGGTCCCAAATGCATTCAAAAAACCCCAAAAAACCCGGAACAATGTGCGATAATACACTTTCACGTCGGGCGGCACAATGATGAAAAAATCTCCCCCCCCCCCAAAAAAAACAAAAAAAACTAAACCATTCAAGATACCGCTCACATGTTGCTTTTCCTTGTGATGAATTAGATTTAGAATTCCCATACTATCATTGGATTGGAATGGTAACTTGTGAGCGGTCTCTTGAATGGTTTCTCTTAGCTGTCCATCTACTCTTGATATGTTTTTGTGTTACTATATATTGCCTTTGATTGATGGTTTATGAAACAGAATAGGACTTTTTTTACCTTATATGAATAGTTGTAGTTGCAATTAAGGTATTTTTAAGTGAACTATATAAGAATCACCTAAACCCCAGATGAGTGCGAGCTATTAACCCATCTGGGAAAAATAATTTATGTTCCTTATTCATGGTGAACTGTATGGAGTTCACATGCTCCAGCAATGCTTGAATATCCTCCTGATGAGGCCAAAGTGTAAACGTGTTATGTACATATCGCAGCCACATTGATGAGTTTATTAATGTGGACCCTAATATAATTTTCTCAAAAGATTCCATGTATATATTGGCTAGTACTTGGACAATGGTGATCCCATAACCAGACTTTCTTCTTGCTGATATATGTAAATAGATAGACGTATCAACCTCGCGCGCTCGACCTTCGTACGTCTTAACAGTCGCTTATAGGGTCGGCGCGATATCTGTATCATTACGAAGATGCGTATCCATCAGGCACTGATTCAGAGCATTCTGCTATACGGATGATAGACCCGGTCTCTCTGAGCCGTGGATATTCGCCGAATATGGTGTCTGTGTAGAATCCTGCGATTTACTCTGCTGGATCGAGTTACCAATGCTGCCATCCATTCGCGTAGCAGCATTCAGCCTATTGAACGGGGTCTGAAACGAAACCTCCTGCGATAGTTCTGGCAGGTTTGCAGACGTCCTGACGCAACTATCCTCAGTAATGTTCTCAATTCCCAACACCTTCAAAATTGGCGGCGCCGCCATGGCAGCTGAAGACTTGGTTGGATACAGTCAAAGCCAATCTCACTTCTCTCATTGCCCTTCAAGTCTATAGTGTGGTGTACGGCGACCGGACGCAATGGGCAGGATGCATCCGTAACAGTGCGAATCAAACGGCCGGCTTGATCTGAAAGGTGCAAGTCGAAACAAGTACAAGTAAGTAAGATATATATAAAATCTCATCACGAAGCATGTAGTTTTTTACACAGAAAGTCAACATCTCCATCAGATTATTTATTGGGATGCAGGAGCGTTCTCCCAAGCAAGTATTTGGTTAACTTATTCCGTACCACGGTCAGAGTCTCGCCAGTCGGTAATTTTGTAAACTGACTCACTACTCCAAGACCTACGATCTGGTCGGAATTAATAGGAGGATTATTGATTTTTTTCCACGAAGTGAGCAGAATGTAGTTATTGAATGTAATTATTGATTTTTTTTCCACGAAGTGAGCAGAATGTAATTATTGAATGTAATTATTGCTTTTTTTCCACGAAGTGAACAGAATGTAATTATTGAATGTAATTATTGATTTTTTTTCCACGAAGTGAGCAGAATGTAATTATTGAATGTAATTATTGATTTTTTTTCCACGAAGTGAGCAGAATGTAATTATTGAATGTAATTATTGATTTTTTTCCACGAAGTGAGCAGAATTCTTGATTTATGCAAGCAAACAAGTTTTATGAGAGATATATTCTTGCGACGATATTTGAGGCCTAAAACTGAGTGGACAAATTAATAATACAAACGCACGTTTAAGTAAATACATTTAATTACCTATCTTTTCATTGATCAATTACTCTAAAAACAATCACCATCTCTCATTCTAAATCTTTCTGATTTTCTTTTTCCAGATTTAACAGAAATTCATTGCCATGAAGCAGACTATCCTGTTACAACTTGGGATCTTAGCAATTCTATCACTTCGTACGACAAATGGAGAAAACATTGTTTTTCTTGCCTTACCCATGTACAGTCATTTAAATCCAATGGTAAAAACAGCCAACGAACTCTCGGATCTCGGACACACTAGCTACATTTTAATTCCGGAAATATACCGTAACAAATTCCATCCAATCAAAGATAGCGTTAAATTTATCATCATTAAAGAGTTCCAGGAATGGTTGAATTTCAAAAAGATTGCAATTAAATTTTGGACACCAAAAACCGAAATCTCCACAGGAGAATTACTGCAGGTTACAAACAAATTCGGTGATTACTATCTTTTTAACGATAGCCTTTTTCAAACACTAAAATCCTTAAATGTTAGCTTGGCTGTGATTGGTGGAAATCCAACGAGTATATTTTTCTCGATTCTTGCCTACAAACTTAATATACCATTTCTCTTGTTAGGTTTACACATACACTTATATTGGCACCGTACACCTTGGGCTCCAACAGTATTTCCAGATAGATTTTTACCGTTTTCAGATAGAATGAAGTTTCTACAGAAACTGATGAATCTTTTCACTATAACCCATGATTATATATATCCAATAGGAATTCCAAGTCGAAATGTCAAAGAATACGTTACTGGACGTCCAGATATTGATTTTAGAGACCTAATGAAACAGTGTGAATTGTTTATAATCGATTCGGATATCTACCTGGATTTTCCGTTATCAGCGCTGCCTAATGTTAAATATATTGGTGGAATAGCAACAAGCCCTGCACGTCCTCTACAAGGAGAAATTCTAGAGTTTATGAACGCATCTAAATATGGAGTTATTATTGTATCATCCGGATCTTTCGTCAGTTGGACAGATGATCATGAAAACAAGATGGCGGAAGCGTTCAGACAAATCAAATACGATGTCGTCTGGAAACACTCCAATTCTTCATATTCCCGCCAAAATGTATTTCTAACAAAATGGCTGCCCCAGAACGATCTTCTGGCTCACTCAAAGACCAAATTGTTTATTACTCACTGTGGCAACAATGGTCAACATGAAAGCCTTTACCACGCTATACCCATGATTGGATTTCCTATCTTTGGTGACCAACCTTATAATTGTCATCGAATGCAAGTCAAAGGTTATGGAATAACATCGGATATGTACAAGTACAATGTGGACGAGTTGGTACAAAATATCGAGGAAGTAATTGAAAATCCAAAATATAAGAAGGAGATTGTAAAAATGAGTCAGATATTTCACTCTCAGAAAGAACGTCCGGCTGAAAGGGCAGCCGGCCATATTGACGAAATTATCAAATATGGCGGCTTTCATTTAAAGTCGGCCTGCCAAGATATTCCGTTGTATGAGTTTTTAATGTTGGACATTTTGGCTGTTGTTTTGTTGGCTTTTTTTCTTATGTTTTATCTTAGCGTTTTTATTTTGAGAAAATGTTACAAATTTGTTAATAGATGTAAAAAACGAAAGACAGAATAAACACATGAGGATTTGATTCGATATGGACAATTAAATCGTTTCTCTAATGAGACGAATTTCATATTAAGAAAAATAATTGTTAAAAAATTTAATTAGAAATATGTATGCCCAAAAGTGCTTTAGCGATTGTTTCTGAAATAATAATCAGTATTGATTAATTAAAATACTGTGAATTTACTTATTGGAGTACACACACACACAAACACACACACACACACACACACACATATATATATATATATATGTGTGTGTGTGTGTGTGTGTGTGTGTAGTGGTGGGTCAAATTCTAATGGTTTTGAACTTGTCTTAAATCAAATCATTTATATATATGTGTATTTAAAAAAAATTATATTTAGAATTCTTTTATATATATTCAAAAATAAATGTTATACCATTAAGTAATTATAATAGCTCAATAGTGCAAGGCTAGATCTATGTAATATTCAATATTTTCAATTTAATTTTATATAATATCTATGTTGTAAAGAGAGGATTCACGTCCTTTCATAAAACTTGTTTTTTATTCAGCATACAATTATTTCGGCTTACACCAATATATTTGTAATATGCTTTTGTGCATTTATGTCTGGGTGTGGAAATCTTCAGTATTAATTATACAAATCAAAGCAAAAAAGAAAAAAAACAATGGAAAAGTTAGGTGAGCAGAGCCTTAATTAAAATCAGTACTCATTATCAACATGCTATCTTCTTTTTTCATTGGAACTATGCTCTTATTATATTCTGGTGGTAACATATACGTATCCCATCCTTTTACCTGTTTGCATGTCTAGTCATTAATTATCAGCTTAAGTATTGACTTAAATATTCCTGCATTAAAACATATATTTTCACTGACTGTCCTTTATTGTTTCGCCCAATCATTTAGCCATTTATTTTTTCTTATTTTATATTTCTTTTCTTACATTATACTTTTTTATATCCGTAAATTTAGATGACTTCTGTTTTGTCCGAGTCACTGGAAGCAGGTAGACTTATCTATTTCAATCTATCAATAACTAACTATTGTATTTACAAGATTATCGGTAGTATTTAAAATATTTTATATATAAATATAAACACATTTCATATAACTAATATATATATATATATATATATATATATATATATATATATATATATATATATAAAGTGATTATCCTCTATTTGTTGACGGTCATAGCTTGATATCTTAAAGCTACATATGCTCATCTGTTTCAGCATATAAGTATATTTACTTTTTGAATAATCACTTTAAATAATCTTTATATAAACATTCATAATTTATTCCAGTTTTTCTTTGCTATATTCTATATACTAATTTTTGCTTAAAATAAATTATATGACAGAATATCGTTTACAGGTCAACTCGTGTTACTTAATTTACTTTCTGTAGCTTAATAAGTATCGATTTTAAAAGGATTAAAACATCGAGGTGCAACGTACTCCTTTTAATAAAAACAAATAAAATATTTTATATTCTCGGCATAATGGAATATATTGCCTCAGTCCGTTTTCAGATGTTGCTGTCTTTTCCCTATTTGACGTCACTTGCACCACAGAGTAGCAGTTCAACTGGTAATAATGGTTACGATAAATTATGCAGTTGCTTATTTTGAACAATGTACATAATGGTTCACGTAAAAATACGACCTGCTATTATGTTTACATAATTTTTTTCAATCGGCGTTAACGTGCACTGTGGACAATTCAATGAATTATTTCCTGAAATAAAATTTCTACTTGGGAATAATAACTTTTTCTTCAATTGATTTTACTTATACAGTGATTACAGTTGCAACGAACACGAGAGCCAATTTCCCAATGCATTAACACCTTCTTCCGTTGGGGGGCAATGGTTTCATTATCTATAACGTGAGTTGCTTTCATTCGCCGGAGAATGTCAAGAAAATTATTGGAGATTCTTTTTAATCGAAATTGACTTTTACGTTCTCTTAAACTATAAATATTCTTTTAACAGCTCCGCTACGCGCAGACAGTTTCGCTATTTCTTTCTATTTACTTTTCGTATAGCCACCCGAACTTATTATTAGTCTTAGGATATAAAGAAACACTGCACTTGACAGCTTTATTTACGATTCATCACAGCTCTAAAGTTAACGGCAGGTAATCTCCCAAGCATTACCAGCTCCTTTCTGAGGAAGATGGGTTGATTGTCTGTCGCCTGAGGCACTCTCATCCGTGAGGGAGTGTCGATAGGAACGATCAGTCATTTTTAAAAGCTAAATTGAGTTTTATAGGTCTCATTGACTTTTCATGATTCCGTTAATTTGTAATAGACAAAAATCTATTTTCTCGGTGTTCACCAAATATCTACATATCTTCTCGGGTTGGTAGTTTTTGCCTTACGTTTTTTCATGTGTTCCCTTCTTTATCTCAAGTTGTGCAGATTTTTACATTCAAAATTCCATTCGTATGTCCTGACCAAAAATTCTAGTTGTGCTTATTAGCGTTTCTAGTTCACTCTGCAAATAATTTAAGGTCATCCATATCTAATATATTTGTCCTTTTATTTACGTGCTGGCGATGAGTTTAGACACAAGGTCAGATAGGGGTTTCAATAAAACTAGCACACTAGAGGAAATGCATTCTGGCCTAAAAATGCTTGAGCAGTCGTATCGGTATTCCTCGATTAAGAATGAATCAAGCAATTAGCAATAAACCTCAGCCCGACAGAAGCAAGGCCACTTTCGGACTGATTGTCGAGGACATACACCTCGACTGAAACACATACTATGATATTTTCCTTTGTCTTTTAAAATTTTTATTCGCCATTTCCTTAGTATGTTGTTATATGGCAACTTGGCCATGATAAAAAGGATAGGTGATAAATAGTCTCCCTGGAAAATACTTTTCTGTATTTTTATTTCTGTCAGGTTTTGTCTTTTGACTGTCAGTTTAATTCTCCATATTTTCACAGATTTCTCCATAAAGTTGATAATTTTTTTGATGTTCTATACATCCGTAAATATTCAATGATCCATGCGTAAAGGATTGTGTTGTAGGCTTTGTTTTAGTCGATGATTTCAATGCCATGATGTTAATCATTTTTATGCTTTTTACCTCCTTCGGAATATATTGGTCGTGCCTCGCTTTTTGCTTTCCGGCAAACATTCGATTATCCACACTTGGAGAACTGTCCACTTGTTAGTAGTCGATCGATGCCATATTATGTTTTCTTTCTATATACTTGTTTTAGCATTCTTTGATCAAGATCGGTCATTTGTCAATCTTTTTGTTCCTAGAGAGGTACTTCGCGATTTTTAATGGAGTGGTAGATCGCTTCGGTAATTGTGTTGTTATGATCTTCAACATGGATGGTAGGCAGCCCACTGTCTTTTAGATAAATGTGTTAAACTCCTTAGTAATTCACTTGGTATATCTATTTCGTGTATTCATCTTAGACTCTTTGGTACTCTTTCAAGATCGGAAATTTTTACAATCATAATCTTTGTACTGCGTCGTGCCACTATGCTTTCTAGTTTGCTATTTTCTTGAGTGTTTTTTCATTAATTTCGTTTTCTGTTCTTCATTCAAATTCTAGAAGATATTTCTATCTTTTCCAGTGATGCGGCGACTCTGTTTCTCCTGTATATTGCTGCTAAACTTGTCTAGTTTCTGTCGAGTCCTGCTGCTCTGTCTGCCGTCCTCCATTTACGTTTTGGAAAGTGTATTTCCATTGTTTTTAAAAGTCGTAATTTTTGTACAATTCCGATTTCTATCTGTATCTTTTGTTCGTTTGTTAGTATTTTTTGTAGTCTTCGTTTTTTCTCTCTTAATATTTCTTGTTTGTCAGCCATATTTTAACTTTTCCATCGGTTTATATCGTCTTTGACCTTATTCACAGTTTTAACTTCTTTTTGTTGTTTGTTGATTTTGTTATCCAATTTAGTTTCCTATCCGGGTATTATTGGTCAACTCTTTTCACGGGGGTTAGATCTATGTTTAGTTTACTAATCACTGATTTGAAACATGTATACACTAAATCGTTTATCTCTATAATATTATCTGTTGAGATGTATTAGAGAAGACAGTTAACCTTTTTTGTTTGTGATATTACTTTTCCCATTCTTCATTTCTTAAAGATGGGAGTTTCGTTTCGTTCTCGTTCATAATGCCTTTCACTTCTGTTACTTCTTCGTTGATTTATGTGCTTTCTTAGTCATTCCTTCTTGCAGTTTCGGTTTTTATGTATTTCAGACATGTGTGTTTGTTTTATTCTTTCCTGATTTTACATCACATACCCTTTCTTTTATTTCCATTACTTCCTACTTCGAGAACCATCCTCTTTTAAGAGTGTATCTTTTTATCTGCAATTCTGTTTCGTTGCATGTTAGTCAGTAGACATGTCCCATACATTATTCATGCAGTTAAGGTAACCTTTTTGTGGGTTGCATTCTATCTCGAGCCTATTCAATTTTGTGAGTTGTTTTTTGTTTGCTGCATTGATCATTTCTACTCACCTTTATTTGGTCTGTCACATTCTTGTACTTGAAATAAGAGAAGCAAACATTAACAAGATTTTGATCGGATTCTCCACGTTGGCCATCAAGGTAGCACCTGTTAATCATTACACTTAGAACTTTTTTATGAATTCCGTTTGTTATTATTGTATTATGTTATAGTTCATAGTGTTATGTATGCAACAACACCAAACTCAGGTTTAGTTTACTTGTGATCCTGACACATAAAGAATAAGGAGCAGTTATACTGGTCACGGCACCAAATGTAACCTCTATATAAACCGACAAATGGCTTGGTGGGTGAGAACAAAATTGTGCAGAACAAAACGACGTTGTGTAAACTTCGATCAACGAAAATTATCAACCAACGCCCATTGTAACCTCTGTTATTCGCTCAGGTCGCATCTCGTGTTAGCTGCAGGGGAAATTTAAAGGAACAGACACACTTTGTTGATGAATGACAAAAGGTTTAATTAACAATTAACAAGAATGTCACTAGAGCTAAATATAAAAATCGATCGTGTTCTTTAAGTTGTATTGTGGGTAAATATTCTTCACCTTTCTTTTTTTACATTGGCTGATGGTAACAGGGAGTTTTCAAGACTTGGTTATAATTTATCTGTGGGGCAAGTTTCTTCTATGTATTAACTCAGAGTCCTTATATAAAGAGGATTCAAGAAGGGGACAATCAGTATTCACAACATTAGCTTTCAAACTGTTTGTTTTTCCAACGTCGACTTGCTTACATAAAAATTTCATTTCGGACGCAAGTGAATTGAGTTTGGGAGACCATATTGATCCTCTAGTTTTTTCTTCTTTTCGTTCTTTCATCTAATGAGACCCACCCCCTTTGGTTCTTGATATATCTCTTTTCTGAGCGAAGGGTCTACCCCTTTTTACCCCACTTGATCAGCGGAGGCCAATGCTTTAAGCTCTTCTTAATTCTGTCCGAATGAGATCCCATCACCTCTTTTTTACTCCCACTTACTCTGGGCTCTATCTTCCACCGTCACCTGCTGCTACCCTCTGATGTCTTGATGGAGGGGAGATGGGACTTTCTTCCATTTGACTTCTAAAAAAAGAGTATATTACATTTTCTTTTTCTATTTCTCTTCTTTGTTAATTTTTCCTTATCAATCAGCATTTCCTCAAAATGAAGCCTTTATTTTGTCTCTTTAAATTAAAATTTCTCTGGGTAAGCTGATCCTGGTTACCTAACAGTTTTTTTATGACGGATATTTTAGATATTCGCCTTAAAATTTCCATAGTTCAATTCTAATAAAATAATTATCGAGACGTCGGGCAACAGAATCAGTCACCATTCCGAGTCATCCCTCACCACTCGGAAACTACATACATGCAGATAGAGAAAGAGGGAGAACGAGAGCGATGTAGGCGGTATAAAATGGAAGAGCACGTAGTGGAAAAATGCGAACAGATGGGAATGGAAAAGTATAATTTATGTTGATATGTGGTGTAGTGGTTACAGGCGTCCACGTTTGTGACCACTACACCACATATCAACAGAAATTATACTTGGCGTTCAAGATTTGAGTGCTGTGAGAGCTACTGTATGACTTACACTAATACCCTTGGGGCATGTATGTTTCCATATATCCTCCCTCTAGCTATGGATTAAATAGTGAGCTAGACAAGACGCACAAGCGTGTGTTATTCAGATAGTTCAGGAAAAAGAAAAACTCCGAAATAACACATGCCTTCTTCTATTTATCTCCTGACATTGTTTCCAATCATCTTGGAATCCACTCGATGGTGAACTCAAGCACTGTCGGAGAGGTGGACCGGTCGTACGATTCTAAACCAGGACTCGAGTCACCATTGATCCTTAGTAATTCAGGTTCACGTAAATTGTTTAGACTTACATAGTATTATACGCACATTTATGTTCAACTACTGAACTACTAAACTTTCTGTATTGTATGCAGTTTCATCATGTCAGCTGGACTTTGCTCTTAAATGTAACATTTCCAAGTAAAGAATTAATTGCTATTTATTTTGTAAAAAGCTGTATTTTTGTAGATACTTATTTTCACACACACTATTTTATATACTTTTGCTACACACTGTCCGTATTTAATTTTCAATTTTGGCTCATATATGCTCATATATCTTCCATTAAATAAAACTCAATTAGAATAACATCTTTTTCGTTTAAAAATCTTGACATGGTTTCCTCGTCCCAATTATTTTGTGTTTCTGTTTTTCCATAAACGGTGCGTCTTTTTTTGTAGAATTTATAACACGAGCCGGGGTATTGCCTTCGTAAAGTCAAGAAGGCTGTGCAATCGAATGTTGAATTTAAAAGACAAAAGAAGTGCAATTATGATTTTTAACAAAAATAATTGAATAAACAAATGAATTGAAAAAATGGATAAATAATTTGAAAATGAGAACGATAAATAATTAAAAACTTATTAAATAATGGATTTTGTAAGTGTTATAAAAATGCAAAAATATTTGGAAATAAATATATAAACACATGTTTTTATTGTTAATTTAAAATTGTAATTCTTGTCCAGAAATACAATTTTTTGTGAGATGTTCAGAATGAAACTTGAATTCTAATGTTTTATTTGAACGGTTTTAGAATGTTATTACACACAAATAACTTCTTCGTACAACATAAACTTTGAACATTATTTTTATATAAAAAGACGAACTTTAACGAACTTTATAGTCGATATTATATATTATCTGATGTATATTATGATTTTATGATCGGGAAATTTAAAAATAATATTGTCGATAAGTAGACATAAAAGTTCAATTTATATACGTTCAAAAATAAATGAATATTTTGTATTAGGCCAAACAACACATTTTATATTATGCAGACTTGTTATTGTGTAAAATAATTTGTTCAAATTTTAGAGAAAACAAGCAAGTATTTGTTTTTTATTTAAGCTTTTTTATGATACAGATTTGTAAAGCATATTGAATTTTAGTCTGAATTACATTTTTAGTTTTACCTTCAAATCACAATCAGACTTTACCTTTAAAAACGACATGAGCAAAACTATCAATATTTTTTGAAAATACCAAACAATTACTAAATCACAGGGGAAGTAATTTCAGACAGAAATGATCACCGTTATATAACGTGTAACCGTCACTTTCGAAGAGTCTTGTTTACTTGCTTAGCACCATCCACTTTGACGTCATCAGGTAACCGAGACTCAATGGAAAGGCATTCTCTTTACGGAGGTCACGTCTGGGACCCGCCATTGTGGTCACTAACAGTTATTCTTATGTACCTATATATTATGTACACTTCTGTGTATAAAGATTTATTTTAGATTATGACGTTTTTTTTCATATTAGTTACCCGAACCTGCATACTTATAATTAACCAATGCTGTTATTTCGTCAGAAGATTGTTACATATTTCTTCCATCTCTAACAGAAACTGCATAGTATACATTATTCTTGCAGGATAACATACTGTGATACATTGTGTTCCATTATAGATCTCGCAATTATCATCTCCATTTAATAAGTCATATAACGCTTTAGATTATAGTGTAACCCATTTCTAGAATATTTCCTATTGGACATCTTGTGAAATATTCACAGGCCCCGCTAGTTATTATCATTTTTTAATACGTGTAGTATGTAAAATGTAATACAGATGTCAGATAAGCAAATTATTCTCAAGTTAAGAGTGGATTATGTGTTTGCTAGCAGTTTGTTGGTTAATGTCAACTCACAATCTCACGCATTCGTTCCATTTACTTAATTTATAGTCTTCAGTCGCATGTAGATAGTATTTATCTACGCATTTGAAAATTACTCGCATTCTAAATGTCATAACTGTTCAAGGTAGAACTACCATTCGTTCGTTGGTCGGGTGTGAACAAATTTGTAAGTAGCGATATTTTCTCCGAATTTTATTCAATACCTCGACCTCCTTTTTGAATATACAGTGATGAATGTGTTCTTTTTAGTGTTGGAATTCTTTAGATTGATAATTGATAATTTGTATTATTTGAATTATTCGGACTGCTGTTCTCATCTGGAATATTATACATAAACGTTTCTGTGTAGCTTACTTGCCATACCATAGGCATATTCTCGCACTACTACTAAGATCTACTCACGTATTGAACACCATTTAAGTAAATACTGGATATATATATATATATATATATATATATATATATATATATATATATATATATATATATATATATATATTACATTACTATATACTATTATAGCATGTATATAATTTTTGGTTTTGTTTGGTAGAAAGAAATCACCCAGAGTGCTCGATTATTGAATAATAAGAGCATAGTATTTATCAATTGATAAATGAATGTTAATATAAATTATTTATATTTATGTAATTTATTAAATCGTAGAGAATTTTAAGTTAGTTAAATTACTTAATTATTGCTTACTTTACTGATGTCTTCCCATCTCTCTCTCTCTCTCTCTCTCTCTCTCTCTCTCTCTCTCTCTATATATATATATATATATATATATATATATATATATATCTATATATATATATATAGTCTAAAGAAGCTTTGAGTTATTTTAAACAAAAAAAAAAAAAAAAAGGAAAATGCAGTTTAAATTCCCAGAGAAACTAACTAAATCCGAAATAGTGTAGACTTAACATTTGTTGGAAAATTCATAAATAAATAATATATAATAGTAAGTAAATAAAATAAAAAGGGGGATTTAGTATCTAACAGTGAAACAAAAGCAGGAGACCTTAACGTAAGCATCTAATATTAACACGGGGATCTTCAGCTGTTTACCATGAAACTGTTTCGGAGATTTAAAAACAGGACAGTTATATGCATGGCTCTCCAATGGTACAGATAAAACTACCATTTCCCCAATAATTCAGCCTAAAATGTTACTTATATATATACATAAATAAATAATAAAATAATAATAATAATAATAATAATATACTACCTTAAAACTACCGTGTGATATGGTAATTTGCATATCAAATAAAAAATTTTTATAACAATAGTAATACTAGTAATAATAATAATAATAATAATAATAATAAAATACTATCTAAACACTACACCTACGAACCATTCTGCGATATGGTAGCTAGAAATAAAATTATATAGGAATTAAGGTTGCATTAAAAAAAAAAAAAAAAAAAAAAAAAAAAAGAAAAAAAAAAAAAAAAGCTTTAGCACCTTTGGTACCAGAAAGGCAAATAGATAAGAGGAAGGAAACCTAGCCATACAGATCCAAATACCCAATATATAGTCTAAAGAAGCTTTGAGTTATTTTAAACAAAAAAAAAAAAAAAAAGGAAAATGCAGTTTAAATTCCCAGAGAAACTAACTAAATCCGAAATAGTGTAGACTTAACATTTGTTGGAAAATTCATAAATAAATAATATATAATAGTAAGTAAATAAAATAAAAAGGGGGATTTAGTATCTAACAGTGAAACAAAAGCAGGAGACCTTAACGTAAGCATCTAATATTAACACGGGGATCTTCAGCTGTTTACCATGAAACTGTTTCGGAGATTTAAAAACAGGACAGTTATATGCATGGCTCTCCAATGGTACAGATAAAACTACCATTTCCCCAATAATTCAGCCTAAAATGTTACTTATATATATACATAAATAAATAATAAAATAATAATAATAATAATAATAATATACTACCTTAAAACTACCGTGTGATATGGTAATTTGCATATCAAATAAAAAATTTTTATAACAATAGTAATACTAGTAATAATAATAATAATAATAATAATAATAAAATACTATCTAAACACTACACCTACGAACCATTCTGCGATATGGTAGCTAGAAATAAAATTATATAGGAATTAAGGTTGCATTAAAAAAAAAAAAAAGGAAAAAAAAAAAAAAAGCTTTAGCACCTTTGGTACCAGAAAGGCAAATAGATAAGAGGAAGGAAACCTAGCCATACATATATATATATATATATATATATATATATATATATATATCAATTTACGAATTATTGAATCAAATTACGACAGAATATCTTACAGACACAAATGATGCGATATTCTTTAAAATAGAGCTATAAATCTCTATTTGAAAGAATATCGCATCATTATAAAATAACTAAAACATTTTGCTTATCCAAAAGAAAAATAGAGTAATAAATCAGCCTCTGCCAACTGGAAGCGAATAATGACGCCGGAACAATATTTTAGAAGGACAAGACTACACGTACACCGAGTGCTTCTGTCACCACCCACGATCTGATGTTTCACGGGGACTAAACTACACGTATACGGTGAGATAATTTTACCACTTCCGATCTGATCAACTCACGGTATAAAGTCGACTTTCAACAAGAGAAAAATCGTCTTATCTTACTAATCCGCTAAGCGCAATATATATATATATATATATATATATATATATATATATATATATATATATATATATATATTATTTTCAAAATAAATCCATATACATATGTGTTTCGGTATGGGAGGAGACATTTCCTGTTGGGCACAATGTTCGAACCCGAGGCGCGTACCAATGCTCCGCCAAGCATTGTCTAGAAATAGCAAATAGAATACGACGGCTATCCAGCTAACAGTCGAGAGAACTCCGTAGGCGGGGCCCAGACTTATGTATTACGGAGAATGACGGCTTGTCAACTTATGAGTATGGATCCGAGGGTTGTTTTTTCGTCCATCTCAAGCACTTTTCAGTGTAACAATGGTCTTCACGAGTTAGCTTGTTTTTTGCTAAAATGTTGTTACTCAGGGCTCTTTTTAAATTTTAATTTATAGTTTTAGCGGGAGAAAAATAATGTGTAATTTAATCTGTTATTTATTTATGCATTTATATTTTTATTGTTATTATTTTGTTGTTGTTTTATTAGGGTATTTAAATTGTAATATTGAAGAAATAAAGAGTAATTTAATTTGTTATTTATCTAACGAAATCAGTTTGTTTGATTTCGACAGTTATACTCTGACCGATGCATCATACCACTGTTCCGAGAGCTTTAAAATGATCTTTGCTGCATACAGGACCTGCTCTTTCAATATTATCACCCATTTAGTAATTACATGTAAATACACACACACACACACACACACACACATATATATATATATATATATATATATATATATATATATATATATATATATATATATATATGTGTGTGTGTGTGTGTGTGTATTCTATATTTTTGTTATTGCTAGGGATGGGTCATCCAACCAGATGCATTATATTAACCCGCTATTTTAGAGACTCCAACCAAGAGATCTTTTGAGGATTCTAACCGTCCCTTTAAGTGCAATTGTTAGTATCTCTCTTGCACTTGGTTCACCGGGTATATTCGTCAAGTACGTTTTGAAATTCTTTTTTATGGGCTCGGTTACTCCGTTGATTACTTGAATGATGGAGATCTTACACAGGTTCCCGTTTTTTTTTCATGTCGTACATAAGTCTTTGGTATTTAGTTATCTTTTCTCTCTCAGCTCTATTTAAGCCAGCATCATTAGAGACACTGACTTCAACTAGGGTTGCTATTTTTTCCCTCTTGTCCCATATTACTATGTCAGGTTTAATAGGCCCATTTTCTAGGTATGTAGCTCTAGGGATTGGTTAGTCATAGTGGATGGTGTATGACTTATTTCCAACAGTTTTTTTCTGGTATATGTTCCCAGGACTTGCCGCTACACTAGATATTCAATTTTTTACAGATGGTCCAGTGGATAGATTTACACACTCCATTGTGTCGCATTGTAACGTAGCCATCCCACAGCAGAACCTTACAACTTGATGATAGGTAGCTCACACCCTCTACTTCTGTGTTGCAGAACCTGCATTTGTTGTCGTTGCTGAGACCACTCATCTTCTTAAAAGCATTACTCATTAAGCCTTTTTCTTGAGCAGCCATTACTATCCTATTCTGATTATAGTGGAGCGATCCTCTTTTTATCCAGTCTACAGACACTTCTTTATCTATATATTCCTGGGAGAGTTTACCCAGAAAATATTTGGCACGTTGTTGGTTGGTCCATTCTTCCAGTTTTCTGTTATGGAAGATCTTGGTGTACTTCTGGTGGCTCTTTTAGGCTATTTCAGTGGCTGGCTTGTTTTGGTGTTTCTGTCTTATTAAATGTTTGGCTACGTTTCTGATTGAGGTCGTTCTACCAGCTCTTGTTCTATGATGTAGACATACCATCATAAGGTTTAGATTCTGGGAGCTCATCAGATATTGGCCAGTGCTCACAATTGTGGCTCGATGTTAATGGTTACTCTGAGAGACCCATACTTCCTGATCTACTGAGTAGATACAGCCTCGGTAGACACTGATCCTTGTACATTACTCTGTACAGTGTCAACATTTTTCGTGTTTTAGTGTCTAGCCTGTTAATGTTTTTTGTGGCCAGTCAATAATGCCAAATCTGTATGTTATCACTGACATTGCAAGTTGGTTAATGGCAGTTACTTTATTTTTGATCGTGAGCTGTGATTTATAGATTTTTCTTAGACGGTGTATATATTACCTGCCTATTTTTTCTCTCATCTCATTCAATGATTGAGTGAATATGTTTTTTTTATCAATTCCTAGGTAGTTGTATTGTTCCTGCTTATATTATTCATGTATATACACATATCATATTATTAGGTGATACAATATATTGTGTCTATATTTAGTATTTAATTCAACGATACTCAATACGTATGTAGATCTTAGTAGTAGTAGTAGAATGAAAGAAACTTATATTGATGGTTTCCTGTGAGAATGAAATTTGGACGCCTCTGTGTATCTTATTTGCCATACATATATGTTTATACTATATAAATTTATATATATATATATATATATATATATATATATATATATATATGTATTGATTTTTTTGGGAAGTACATCATTTTATTATCGCAAGCAGGAAGAAAATACATGTTTTTTTTTTAAGTTAAAAAAGAAGAAAGCCAGCTGCCCGGTTTCACCCTCACTGAGCAAGAGACGTATTGTTAAGTGAAGAAAATAAAAAACATAGAATTTTACGTACAGTATTTTCTTTCTTCCTTTCCTGCTTGCAATATATATATATATATATATATATATATATATATATATATATATATATATATATATATATTAGAGAATGGTAGTTTGCTTGAAGCATTGCTGGGTATAGTAGTAGTAAGTTTTTGAAATGCTGTGGGCAATGCAATTCCGGGTAAGATGCAAGTTGAAAGGAAAGGAACAAAAACAATAAAAATAAATCGAATACGATATAAGACTTACTATTTATTTTTCCTTTTTTTTCCTTTTTTTTTTTTTTTTTTCTTACATAACAGCAAGAGTGTTTTAGCTGTCCGGGTGATTAAAAATCACTATTTGATATTTCGGGAAAATACATCCCTTTTTCAAAAATAATTAGACCAGAAGAAGAATAATATTTTATTCTTCTCCGACTGTGTAGAGAATAATACAAAACAAAATGGCTGCCAGATATAGACCGCAGCAAAAACAGTTTCACAGGGAATATAAATTAAGTTAAGTTTTATTTTAATATTATGTTAAATATATGATTGGTGTTTAGAATATTAGTGTAATGTTGGTTAGGTGTATGGTGTTCGATAAACTGTTATTTTTGATAATATATATATATCATTTTTTTATTTATTTATTTATTTTTTTTTTTTTTTATATTTGAATATTTACTTTTGTTTTATCTTCGTATTTTTATTTTGTTTATCTTTCTATCGTAATTTAAGAATTTTAATATAAATTAAAGTAATTAGTCTCATATTTTAAATATTCTAGATCTATCTACTATTGATTTCGATTATCATCTATTAAAGAAGTGTTATTAATTACTAATTGTGAGTTTCGTCAAATTAGATTAACGAATTAACTTATTAACTTGATATATTTATCATAAGATAAAGGGGAGTAACTCTGGATTTTTAAAAATATTTTTTTATAATTAATTTTTTTTTTAATTTTTTTTTTTTTTTAATTTTAAAAAATTTTTTTTTTTTTTTTTTTGGTGGAGATCTGTATAACAATATTAGTATATATATACAACATATATACACAAATGCATATATACATATATATATACATATCTATGTATTATTGTTTGTTTAATTGTATATATTCATCAATTTCTTTACATATTTGTTTGTTTTGTTTTTTTTGTTTTGTTTTTTTTGTTTTTTTTTTTATTTTTTTAATTTTTTTTATTTATTTATTTTTTATTATTATTATTTACTTGTTTAATTTATTTTATGAATTATTTATTTAATATTTGTATGTTATTTGTATACATTCTATATGTGTTTGGATTTATTAATTAATAATGCTAGGTTATGGAGTGACTTATTTTGGTGGGTTGGACGAGTATGCTGAATATGGTTTTTGGTTTGTGGTTCAAGTGTGTAAGGATGGAAGTTCATATGGGGAGGGGCCTGTTTGATTGTTTGGGTGTATGGTGAGTTTATTATGGGAGGTGAGTAATGGGTGAAGTGGTGGAAACGGACTCTGTTAAGTGTTAGATATGGGGGTTGGTTGGTGGATGGGGGGTAGATATTATAGAATGAAAGGTGAGTAGAGCTCGTGACGTTGATTGAGTGAGGGGTTTAATCTGGAGATGAGGATTGATTCTGTGATTCTAAGGTCACCGATGTTTCTGACAGACGCTAAGATGGAGACGTGAATATCGCGCTGAGTGTTTGAGCAAATCTCTATGTGTTTGTGGAAAGAGGATATACGGGTATTCAAGTGCTCCTTTATGCGCAAGTGTAGCGGTCTTGTAGTGTTGCCGATGTAAAATTTTTTGCATTTATTACACTGTAGTTTGTAAACACAGTTAGTGCGAAGGCACAGACCTGTGTTGGAGATAGGGCAATTGGCCAGGGAGCAGGGTTCGGGTGTGTGGTTAGTGTGTTTATTAGATAGATGTTGGCGTAAGGAGGTGCCAGTATGTGTTAGTTGTATGTTAAGGTTTTCCTTATGTATTGCCTTGCGGATGGAGGTGGTGATCTTATCGCTGAAGAAAGGGAGTTTTAAGAAGCATGTGTTAGCGAGGGTGCGGTGTCTACGTGTTTTGGGCTTATTTAGGTGGGCTATGGTGGGGGCGGGGTAGCCATTATTTTGGAGGGTTTGGTGGAAGTTTTTAGTGTGTGATATTTTGTCAGCAGCAGAAGAGCATTTATTTTGTATTCGGGTAATTTCATTATGGGCATAACTTAATTTGGCTTTTGTGGGCAGGGCAGACTTATAGTGTATGAAAAGGTTTTTGCAGGCAGGTTTCCTATAGAAGTTAGTGTGTATAGAGCCATCTTCGGTGATGTTAAGGTTGAAATCAAGGAGAGAGAGTGAGCCGGACTCGTTTGGGTGTTCTATGGTGAATTGTATGTGGGGGTCGGTGTTGTTGAATGTGTTGAATATTTGTGTGGCTTCGTCTTGAGAGGATGTAAGGATTAGAATGTCATCTATATATCTGGAGAAGAATATATAGGAGAGGCAGGAGTTAAGTGCTCGTTGTTCTAATTCAAATATTAAAAAATAAATAAATAAATAAATAAATAAAAAAATGATATATATATATTATCAAAAATAACAGTTTATCGAACACCATACACCTAACCAACATTACACTAATATTCTAAACACCAATCATATATTTAACATAATATTAAAATAAAACTTAACTTAATTTATATTCCCTGTGAAACTGTTTTTGCTGCGGTCTATATCTGGCAGCCATTTTGTTTTGTATTATTCTCTACACAGTCGGAGAAGAATAAAATATTATTCTTCTTCTGGTCTAATTATTTTTGAAAAAGGGATGTATTTTCCCGAAATATCAAATAGTGATTTTTAATCACCCGGACAGCTAAAACACTCTTGCTGTTATGTAAGAAAAAAAAAAAAAAAAAAAAGGAAAAAAAAGGAAAAATAAATAGTAAGTCTTATATCGTATTCGATTTATTTTTATTGTTTTTGTTCCTTTCCTTTCAACTTGCATCTTACCCGGAATTGCATTGCCCACAGCCTTTCAAAAACTTACTACTACTATACCCAGCAATGCTTCAAGCAAACTACCATTCTCTACTAACACTTCGTCTAGGCCAGACACAGTTTGCATACGCCAGAGAATTATTCCGACTCTCGGAGAAACGTGCCAAAGCCAGCTGCCAGATCCGCTTCCTCAAAAGATGCCTCAAGCACAACATAACACCCAACACTATACAAAACATCCACCTACCTGCCTGCCTCCACCTACCCATACTTTACCCAGCCAGAAAATTCATACATAAATATTGTATCAAGAAAATTATCCAATACCTCCATTGTAAACTTCATCAACTCATCAACACCATCACAGAGATCAACTCCTCACTATCCACACCCACAGAACAATCAACACACAACATATCTACGGCTGTCAATGATGCCTATCACCATTGCTTCAACCTCGAGAAAAACCGACTTAAACGGAAATTCACTTGGCTTTCCCAGAAATATTCTCAACCTCACACCACCAAGAACACTAGTACCACCAGAACCTACAACTCCAACAACCACCTCACTAGCCCCCCCCCCATGGTCACTGACCTCACCGGCTCCCTTACTACTGCCGAGACTGAGCTTCTCAGCCTTGGCCCCAAATTCATCACCACCCAAAAGCTAAACGACCACACAAAACTCAAGATCGAGACTCAATTCTGTAGAACAGCTTATCACCTCAAATGGCTCACAGCATTTAATCAACCTACCCTAGACATCCCTAATAATACAACCAACACTACTAATTCCTTCCCTGTCTACCAGCTTGACCACCCACTACACCCACCACCTAGTAACCACCTACTTGATCAAAAACTTTCTAGATTAAAACAGAGGATCCTTGATATACTCCAACAAGAACAACCCCACATCACCCCTAACATCACCAGATCCCAACGCCTTACCCTAGAAAACCTGAAAAATAAAAACCTAGTTTACTTACCCTCTGATAAAGGTAAGGAATTCTGTATCATCTCTCAAGACTCATACAACATACTCGCTCTCGAACATCTTAACAACAACAACCTATACACCCCCGCCCCCAACATTTCAGCCACATTAGTCCAAAACTCCATTAACAACACCTGGTCCCAAATCTGTCTCACACGTAACCTCCCCAAAAAATACAAAATCAACTTCACCACCAAAAATAGCAGACTTCCCACCTTCTACCACCTCATTAAAACACACAAGACCAACACACACACACAAATTAGACCTATAGTCTCTAGTATTGAAGGACCACTCTATAAAATCTCTTGGCTTCTCTCTCAACTACTCAAACCACTACTCTCCACCTTCCCCGCACATGTCAGCAGCTCCGACCAAGTAATTAGCAGACTACACTCACTCCAACACCAACAACTACAAACTAACAACTATATATTTAGCCTAGACGTAATCTCCCTCTACACCTCAATACCCGCACACCCAGCCATAGACCTCATCACCGACCACATATCTTCCTCTGACAACCTAGAGCTCTTCGGACTAACACCTACTGACATTCACAATCTCTTATACATCATCATCGACAACACATACTTTACCTTTCAGCAGCACACTTTCAAACAAATCTCCGGCCTCCCCATGGGTTCTAGCCTTTCCGGCCTCTTAGCCATCACCTACATGAACCGGTTAGAACAACGAGCACTTAACTCCTGCCTCTCCTATATATTCTTCTCCAGATATATAGATGACATTCTAATCCTTACATCCTCTCAAGACGAAGCCACACAAATATTCAACACATTCAACAACACCGACCCCCACATACAATTCACCATAGAACACCCAAACGAGTCCGGCTCACTCTCTCTCCTTGATTTCAACCTTAACATCACCGAAGATGGCTCTATACACACTAACTTCTATAGGAAACCTGCCTGCAAAAACCTTTTCATACACTATAAGTCTGCCCTGCCCACAAAAGCCAAATTAAGTTATGCCCATAATGAAATTACCCGAATACAAAATAAATGCTCTTCTGCTGCTGACAAAATATCACACACTAAAAACTTCCACCAAACCCTCCAAAATAATGGCTACCCCGCCCCCACCATAGCCCACCTAAATAAGCCCAAAACACGTAGACACCGCACCCTCGCTAACACATGCTTCTTAAAACTCCCTTTCTTCAGCGATAAGATCACCACCTCCATCCGCAAGGCAATACATAAGGAAAACCTTAACATACAACTAACACATACTGGCACCTCCTTACGCCAACATCTATCTAATAAACACACTAACCACACACCCGAACCCTGCTCCCTGGCCAATTGCCCTATCTCCAACACAGGTCTGTGCCTTCGCACTAACTGTGTTTACAAACTACAGTGTAATAAATGCAAAAAATTTTACATCGGCAACACTACAAGACCGCTACACTTGCGCATAAAGGAGCACTTGAATACCCGTATATCCTCTTTCCACAAACACATAGAGATTTGCTCAAACACTCAGCGCGATATTCACGTCTCCATCTTAGCGTCTGTCAGAAACATCGGTGACCTTAGAATCACAGAATCAATCCTCATCTCCAGATTAAACCCCTCACTCAATCAACGTCACGAGCTCTACTCACCTTTCATTCTATAATATCTACCCCCCATCCACCAACCAACCCCCATATCTAACACTTAACAGAGTCCGTTTCCACCACTTCACCCATTACTCACCTCCCATAATAAACTCACCATACACCCAAACAATCAAACAGGCCCCTCCCCATATGAACTTCCATCCTTACACACTTGAACCACAAACCAAAAACCATATTCAGCATACTCGTCCAACCCACCAAAATAAGTCACTCCATAACCTAGCATTATTAATTAATAAATCCAAACACATATAGAATGTATACAAATAACATACAAATATTAAATAAATAATTCATAAAATAAATTAAACAAGTAAATAATAATAATAAAAAATAAATAAATAAAAAAAATTAAAAAAATAAAAAAAAAACAAAAAAAACAAAACAAAAAAAACAAAACAAACAAATATGTAAAGAAATTGATGAATATATACAATTAAACAAACAATAATACATAGATATGTATATATATATGTATATATGCATTTGTGTATATATGTTGTATATATATACTAATATTGTTATACAGATCTCCACCAAAAAAAAAAAAAAAAAAATTTTAAAAAATTAAAAAAAAAAAAAAAATTAATAAAAAAAAAAATTAATTATAAAAAAATATTTTTAAAAATCCAGAGTTACTCCCCTTTATCTTATGATAAATATATCAAGTTAATAAGTTAATTCGTTAATCTAATTTGACGAAACTCACAATTAGTAATTAATAACACTTCTTTAATAGATGATAATCGAAATCAATAGTAGATAGATCTAGAATATTTAAAATATGAGACTAATTACTTTAATTTATATTAAAATTCTTAAATTACGATAGAAAGATAAACAAAATAAAAATACGAAGATAAAACAAAAGTAAATATTCAAATATAAAAAAAAAAAAAAAAAATAAATAAATAAAAAAATGATATATATATATTATCAAAAATAACAGTTTATCGAACACCATACACCTAACCAACATTACACTAATATTCTAAACACCAATCATATATTTAACATAATATTAAAATAAAACTTAACTTAATTTATATTCCCTGTGAAACTGTTTTTGCTGCGGTCTATATCTGGCAGCCATTTTGTTTTGTATTATTCTCTACACAGTCGGAGAAGAATAAAATATTATTCTTCTTCTGGTCTAATTATTTTTGAAAAAGGGATGTATTTTCCCGAAATATCAAATAGTGATTTTTAATCACCCGGACAGCTAAAACACTCTTGCTGTTATGTAAGAAAAAAAAAAAAAAAAAAGGAAAAAAAAGGAAAAATAAATAGTAAGTCTTATATCGTATTCGATTTATTTTTATTGTTTTTGTTCCTTTCCTTTCAACTTGCATCTTACCCGGAATTGCATTGCCCACAGCCTTTCAAAAACTTACTACTAATATATATATATATATATATATATATATATATACACTTTTTTGTAATATAGTAGGAAAGTCTGTGGAGCAATACAAATTCAGTCCTAAATTGGTTCCATAACATACAGGAAAAACACAGATGCAGATTCACACAATTAGACATAGTAGACTTGTACTCATCCATAACGAAAGAAACCCTAGACA
This sequence comes from Sepiola atlantica, assembly GCA_963556195.1. Classification (NCBI taxonomy): domain Eukaryota; kingdom Metazoa; phylum Mollusca; class Cephalopoda; order Sepiida; family Sepiolidae; genus Sepiola; species Sepiola atlantica. The sequence goes on along the minus strand of OY744546.1, from coordinate 36,854,262 downwards.
AGGCCTTCACCTTTACATCACAAACATCAGTCAACTAGAAAAGGACACAATACTAAAAGCAAGACAAACCCTACTTTTCTTCGAAAGAAGGGTCTGAGTTAAAAAAATCAAACCCAGAGAACCATTTGAACCATTTGATGTTGCAGATATCTGCGACTTAGTCGGCTTGCTCATATTGGATACGCTCCAAAATAAATTACCAGACTATTTCTTTGGTCTTTACAGAGATTACGGACTTTGCTTGTCACGAAGCTACAATGGGAACACACTAGATAGATTTAGAAAAGATTTAACAAACACCTTTCAAAAACTCGGTTCCAAAATTACCATTAAAACAAATTTAGACCAAGTAGATTTCCTAGACACCACACTGAACCTTACAAACAACACCCACAAACCTTTCCACAAACCCAATGAGACACTCCGATACATACACAAGGGATCCTGCCACCCCCACTGTATTTTAAAATTTAGTCAATAATATTAGCCAAAGAATCTCAAACCTCTCATCCAGTCCCGAAATTTTCAACCAAGCAGCACCCTATTACAAAAAAGCGCTCCGCGACAGCGGGTTCAGAGAAGAGATCTCATACATCCCCACCGAGACAAATCACGGAGGCGCCGCAATAGAAGGAGGTCGGTGATCTTCCCCATCCCCATTTTCCACCAATACCAAGACAAGGGTAGGCTTTCTTTTCCTCAACTTACTCGACAAACACTTCCTCCCACACACAACCTGCACACACATTTTAACAGAAGTTCTATTAAGGTTAGCTACTCCTGTAACCCCATCTATGAGAAAAATCATTTCTGCGAAGCCCAAAGCAATAGTAAACGCAGGCTGCTCATGCCAGGAAAAAAACAATTGCTCCCTAGAGGGGAATTTCAAAATCGATTTCCTCGTATATGAAGCCACCGTCAAAAACAAGACGAGCTAGAGCAGAAAAATATATAGGCATGACACAGGGAAGCTTCAAGCAAAGATTGTACACACACAGAAACAATTTCAGATACAAACACAAGGAAAATACGGCACATGCGACCCGGATATGGCAACTTAAAGATGAAAAGACACCCTTCACCATAAATAGATGTCCTCTTTGTGATGCAGAAACACACCATATATTAAGGGCCATCGTTGAACCAAATACAGTCTGTCTGGATATCAGAGATTACATCTTTAAAAGATGCACTCACAGGAGACAAGCACTACTTATAAATTAGACTTAGCGATACACATAAAGGCCTAGAACCACCCCCTTAGCCTAATATATAACCCCATAATTGCCCCACTAAATACCGACTTCCAGTCCGGAAAATCCTCCCAACTATCACCCCTCATAAATATAAATAAACTTAAAAAATAGGAACAAATACCTTAATCCGCCCATATCCACACCACTACCCAAGACAAATAATTAATAACTTTCCCAATAATAATTTTTCAGTCATTAAGAGGGTAACACGCCCATTTCACATTATTATTAAATCCACCATTTCTTAGTTATAATGCTAACCTTCCATATCTCCCAAACAGATTCAATCTTGCCGACCCATTCCTTACTCTTATATCTAAACCAGTCTTAATTAGTCTACCAATATTATAACTCCCATAAGACTTCACTATACCTTAGTTAATAATAGTAAATCCCGAATACAAATCATTCAAGAACACCGCAGAGTTACTGCCCTTAAACACATCGACAAACTGCCCGGGTTATATTTTTATTTAAATTCCTTTTGGATTGATTTAAAGTCCTTTAATTCAGGATTTAAACTTGAATTTATTGTGTGTTTTTTTAACCTTTTTATCTCTTCATAAGTATAATACTTAAACCCATTTGCTCTCCCTATTTTCTTTAGAATACATTATTAACCCCCATAACAGTAACGGCCAAATATACGCTACTTATAAACATTGACTCACGGGATTTATATAGAAATATTTTTTTATTTTTTATTTTTATTTTTTTATATTTTAAAATCTTTTCCATTTTTAAATCTCAACTGTTACTTTTCACCTCCCCTTTTTTCAAAATTTATTACCCTTACACTAAATTTAAGCAAATATACATCAAACTCTAAGCAAATAACGCGTCCAAACGAGAGTGACACGTGACTTCACATTTCCGAAACAGATGACAACATAAGCTGAAGAGATCCGGATGGCTATATCATTCTGAGCTTGAAACCGACAGTACTAATGTTGTAACAATATTTCTGTATCAATATATATATATATATATATATATATATATATATATATATATATATATATATATATATATATATAGTCTCGGAAGTTTCTCAACCATTAAAACTACTATATATTAAAATAAAAACAAAAAAACTTTTAGTCCCAAGTCGTTCAGTGGAAAATCACCCATGTAAGTCAATTTAGTTTTTACAGTTATATTAGTTTGCTTCTAACATTATTTAAGGGATCATCAGTTGTTTACCATGAAAAACTGTTTCGCGAATTTAAAAACAAGACAGTATTTAATTTTATGTCTTCCTAGCAGAGTTGATCAGACCCCACTTCCCTTAAAAGACAAAAACATAAACGTTCCGTATACTAAATCTAAGTTTTGTTCCATATAAATGTTTTGCTAACTTATATTAGTTATTAAAAAAAAAATTAAATTAAAAAAAAAAAGTCTTCCTTACCTGTGTTGTTCGTCTGTCTAATAAAATTTATCCGTTACTTACAAAAATGTTGCTGCATTTTAAAGGGTTTGGACGAATTCATTACACTATTATTTAGGTGATTAATGTATTCTTATTTTTAGTTTTATATTATAAATATAAAAAATACGAACATATCAAAAAAAAAAAAATATATATATATATACATATATATACTTTTAGTCCCTCCCCTCCCCTCCTCCTCCTTTGTTGTCCATCTCCCCGTTGTAATCAACCCTAAATAAATACTAATCTTCCTTGTCCACTCACTCGGCGTTCACAAGCCAACTGCCGATTTTTCTCTCACTCACAGCGTTTCCAATCGGTGTTCATAAGCTAATTGTCGATTTTTTCTCTCTTTCTTCTTCTTCTTCTTCTTCTTCTTCTTCTTCTTCTTCTTCTTCTTCTTCTTCTTCTTCTTCTTCTTCTTCTTCTTCTTCTTCTTCTTCTTCCTTGTCCCATGTGTGTGTGTGTTACATTTTTGAGAGCTTTGAGAGGTATATTGAGTGTTACACTTTTAAAAAGTTTTATCGAATGTTACATTTTTAAAGTTCTATCGAGTGTTAAGTGTTACATATTTGAGAGTTCTATATAGTAGTACTTTTAGTGAGTTTTGAGAGTTCTATCAAGTTTTACATTTTTTTTAGAAATCTATCGAGGGTTACATTTTTTAGAGTGCTAATTAGTGTTACACTTTAGTGAATTTGAAAGTTCTATTGAGTGTTCTATTTTTTAAGAGTGCTATCGATCTTTACATTTTTATAGTGTTACTTTTTTTAGAGTTTCGGGGGTTCTATCGAGTGTTACATTTTTTTAGAGTTGTATCGAATGTTTCCGAATGTTTAGAGTACTATCCAGTGTTACATCTTTTGAGAGTTCTATCGAATGTTTCCAATTTTTTCGAGTTCTACTGAGTATTACATTTTTTGAGAGTTCTATCAAATGTTACAAAGTTTCAGAGTTCTATCGAGTGTAACACTTTTTTTAGAGTTCTATCGAGTGTTAATTTTTTTAGAGCTTTGATAGTTCTATCGAGTGTTACACTTTTAAGAGTTTTGAAAGTTCTATAACGTGTAACTTATTAGAGAGTTTGAACGTTCTATATGGTGTGTTTTTTAATGTGCTATCGATCTTGTCATTTCTTTAGACTTCTATCTTGTGTTACATGCTTGAGAGTTTTATTGAGTGTTAGGTTTTTTGAGAGTTCTATCAACTATTACAATTTTTGAAAGTTCTATCGAGTCTTGTATTTTTTAGAGTTCTATCCAATGTTACAAATTTGTAGGGTTATATTGAGTGTTACATTTTTAGAGTTATATCGAGTGTTACAAGTTTTGATAGTTTTGAGAGTTCAATCAAGTGTTACATTGTTTTAGAGTTATATCGAGTGTTACATTTTTGAGAATTCTATCGAGTGTTACATTTTTGAGAGTTCTATCGAGTGTTACATTTTTTAGAGTTATATCGAGTGTTACATTTTTTAAAATTCAATCGAGTGTAACAACTTTTACAGTTTTAACGTAATATCGAGCGTTCAATTTTTTGAAAGATCTATCGAATCTTTCTTTTTAGAGAGTGTTGAGAGTTCTATCGGGTGTTATATTTTTGATAGTTCTATCGAGTGTTACAATTTTGAGTTTTTAGAGTTCAATCGAGTGTTACATTTTTTTAGTGTTCTATCGAATTTTACATATTTTGCACGTTCTATAAAGTGCTAGCATTTTTGAGAGTTTCCAGAGTTCTCTCGAGTGTTTCATTTTTAAGAGTTCTATAAAGTGTTAATTTCTTTTCAGGTTTTGCGAGATTCTACTGAGTGTAACATTTTTGGAAATTTCTTTCGGGTGTTACATTTCTAAAGTATTTTGGGATTTTTATCGAGTGTGACATTTTTTCGAGTTCTATCGAGTGTTACATTTTTACGAGTTCTATAATGTTTTACATGTGTTAGTATTTTTAGAGTATTTTATCGAATGTTACTTGTTTGAGAGTTCTATCAAGTGTTACATTTTTTGAAAATGCTATAAAGTGTTTTAATTTTTTAAAAGTTCTCTCGAGTGTTACATTTTTGAGAGTTCTATTGATTGTTACATATTTAGCAATTCTATTAAGTGTTACTATTCTTTTAGAGTGTCCAGAGTTCTATCGAGTGTTACATTTTATAGAGTTCTATTAAGTGTTTAATCTTTCTTTTTTTTAGAATTTTGAGAGTTCTATTGAGAGTAACATTTTTGAGATTTCGTAGGGGTGTTACATTTTTTCAGAGTTTTATCGAGTGTTACTTTTAAGAAGAGTTATTTATATTTATATCGAGTGTGACATTTTTTAGAGTTCTATGGGATGTGTCATTTTTTTGTGTTTTTAGAGTTCTATCGAGGGCTTACATTTTATGAGAGTTCTATCGAGTGTTACATTTTTCAGAATTCTATCAAATGTTACTTGTTTGGGAGTTCTGTAAAGTGTTACATGTTTTGAAAGTTCTATAAAGTGTTAAAATATTTGATAGTTTAGAGAGTTCTATCGAGTGTTACATTGTTTAGAGTTCTATCGAACAAGAAGGTTACAATATGTTTGGTACTTGACTCATAACAGATGTTGTGGTCGCCATTAATGACTATTTCACAACTTTTCACACTCGACTCATCTCGGATCTTAAACTACTCATCGGTGTCGAAGGCATTTTTAACAAAAAATCAAAGCTTATCTCTTGTTTTCATTTAAGTAAATATAAAACAAACATAATGCTTAATGTTCTATTCATTTGGGCAATTAAAACACTTATCAGTTTTGTTTCTATACGACTCAAAGAACAAATAATAATATATGCTCATTCGTTATCGCGTGAAAAAAACATTTTTAGAAGAAAACATCGAGTTTAGTTATCGTATTCATTTAATAGACTACTAGCTTACATCCGCTTCTTGGGCAGTGTTTATACACTACCTCTGTATGTCAATTTCAGTCTTTACCTAAATTTTACCACTTCATAGCTCGTACTAAGAAAAATATTTGTGAAATTTCGTATTAATTATTTGCATGAGGAAGTATAAAAACTACGGTGAACGTTTATTAGCATTATTTAACATTCGAAATTCGTCTTTTAGATGAGCTATGCATTCTTTCGTATGTTGTTTTAAAAAAGGGAGACATCTATGTTTTGTTTTTTTCCTGGTAAAATGAAATATGGGGTCGATCTTGGGATGGATACATGTGTGTTTTGGGCAATGAGGTCGATTTAAAAGGATGTTTTCTAAAGTGAGTTTTTGATTAAAAATATCTTTTTCACCACTTTTTCTGATGAATTATTGCACTATAAAATTCATCATTTCGTTGAAAATCTGTATTGTCTGAACAACTGATGAAATATCTGTTCAAATGAATCTGCTAGAAAATAAAGAAATTGTAGTTTGAACCTGTTTCTCTATAGTCTATTAATACATACTCTAGAATTATATATTAATATTTATTGAATTTAAACACTGCAATTTTGACTACAGAAAATAAATATACGTATATGTGTTCATCTTCATCTTTTTCATTAGTTATTTATTTCATCCTTTAAGCTATCTGTTTATCCATTGCTTTTCCTGTTTCTGTTAAGATACGTCGTAACATCCCTAACTTTCACTTAGGGATGTTGGCAACCTTCTCGTGGTCCTTCCCGTAAGTACCCGATGTCTTTCCAGAAAGATTTCTAACTAGAAAAACATTGGGGAAACTAATGCCAACACTAGAATCATCTGATTCACACGAAAGAAGAAGTAAATCAAATGGAGAAATTAACAGTATAAATACACCTTTGAATATATAGATCGATACATCTGTGTATATATAGTTAATTATTCATCATTTTGCTGATCGATTTCTTCCAATATCATTTAAAATCTACTTATATCGTCTTTTTATGTTCTTTTTTCAGATTTAACAGAAACCCACTGCCATGAAGAACACTCTATTGTTCCAACTTGGTATCCTAGCAATTCTATTATTTCGTACGACCAATGGAAAAAGCATTGTGTTTCTTGCCTTACCTATATACAGTCATTTAAGTCCAATGGTGAAAACCGCAAACGAACTCTCAGATCTTGGACACACAAGCTACATTATAATTCCTGAAATCTATCGTAACAAATTCCATCCAATTAAAGATGGCGTTAAATTCATCATCGTCGAAGAGTTCCAGGAATGGTTGAATTTCAGAGAGATTGAAGTGAAATTTTGGGGAGTAAAAAGCGAAGTTTCCACAGCTGAATTACTGCAGGCTACAAATAATATGGGTGACTATTATCTTTTTAATGAGAAACTTTTTCAAACACTAAAATCCTTAAATCTTAGCTTGGCCGTTATTGATGGAAATGAACCCTGTATATTCTTTTCGATTCTCGCCTACAAACTTAATATACCCTTTCTCTTACAAGGTTTACATATACAACTATATTGGCACCGTACGCCTTGGGCTCCAACTGTATTTCCAGAGAGAATATTTCCGTTTTCTGATAGGATGACGTTTTCTGAAAAACTGAGGAACCTTTACGCTATAACTGATGAATATATCTATCCAAAAGGAATTCCAACTCGAAGTGTCAAAGAATACGTCCCTGAACGGGAAGATATTGATTTTCGAGACCTCATGAAACGGTGTGAATTATTTATAATCGATTCAGATATATACTTGGACTTTCCGTTTTCAGCGCTGCCTAATGTTAAATATATTGGTGGAATAGCAACATGTCCTTCTCGCCCCCTACAGGGACAAATTCTAGAGTTTATGAACGCATCTAAATATGGAGTAATCATTGTATCACCCGGGTCATTTGTCAATTGGACAGAAGATCATGAAAACAAGATGACGGAAGCGTTTAGACAAATCAAATACGATGTCGTCTGGAAACATTCAAATTCTTCATATTCCCGCCAAAATGTCCTTTTAACAAAATGGCTGCCCCAGAACGATCTTCTGGCTCACCCAAAGACCAAATTGTTCATTACTCACTGTGGCAACAACGGTCAACATGAAAGCCTCTACCACGCTATACCCATGATCGGATTTCCTGTCTATGCGGATCAACCTTATAATTGTCATCGGGTGCAAGTCAAAGGTTATGGAATAAAAATGGATATGTTTAACTACAAAGTAGACGAGTTGGTAAAAAACATCCAGGAAGTCATCGAAAATCCGAAATATAAGAATAACATTGCAAAAATGAGCCAGATATTTCGCTCTCAGAAAGAGCGTCCAGTTGAGAGGACTGCCCGCTATATTGACGAAATTATAAAATATGGTGGCTCTCATTTAAGATCGGCGTGTCAAGATATTCCGTTGTATGAATTTTTAATGTTGGACATTTTGGCTGTTTTACTTTTGGCCGTATTTATTTTTTTGTATCTTAGCATTTTTATTTTGAGAAAATGTTTCAGATTTATTGCTGGAAGAAACAAACGAAAGATCGAATAAGAACCCTCGAATATCTGTTTAGATAGGGACAATTATATCAGTTTTCGTAACAAAAACCGTAACTTTACAGACGTTTATATTGTTTGTTTAATAAAATATTATCTTTTGGAGTACGTACTCGCATACACATATGTGTGTGTGTGTGTGTGTGTGTGTGTGTGTGTGTGTTCAGCCAGCATGTTTCCATTAAGGAAAATATTAATATATAGTACGGAAGGTTTGTTTTTGCTTGATAAGCCTTTACTAAGTGTTACTACAGTTTTGAAAGCGTCGTTAGAAGATATATTTGAAATATTTAGAGAAACCAGTTAACAGACGGTTGGAATTATATCAATAAATGAAAATTTATGTAATCATTTTTAACTGGTTTTCTGTTAACTGGTTTCTCAAAAATGTTCAAATAAATCATCTAACAACGCTTTCAAAACTGTAGTAACACTAATATTATTCATCTCAAGCCTTTCAGAGCATTCACTACAAGCACCGGACATATAAACAAACTCTCCAATAACATCGGAGGAGATCGTCAATCTTTGGTCACACCGTCAGATTTTCACTATGAGAAAGAAAAAAAGAAAAAGAACCGCAATGTCTATTTACCATGATCATGGTTTGTTAAACCGAAAGTTCGGATTTATAAAAATATTTAAAGAAAAAAATGATTAAATAAATTTTTATTTATTGATTTATATCAATAAATGAAAATTTATTTAATCATTCAAGCGTCTGTTAACTGGTTTCTCGAAAATGTTGAAATATATATATATATATATATATATATATATATATATATATATATATATATATATATATATATATATATATATATATATAACGGTAAGAAGCTTGGGTTCAAGTTATTCGCATACGGAGTTCGAATCGTTTAACCGGCGATACAGTTACATAATCCATACTAATGATTGATGGTAAACATGAAACATATATGGATATATAAAAAATTTTTATTTATTAAAATAATTATTAAGTTTCGTTCAAGTCGAGCACTTTGAGATAAATTAAATTGAGATTCAAATTTAGAAATTTAGAAACATTTGTTAGTTCTATCCCTTTGGGTAAGTAAGAACACTGTCTGTTTCTAACTACTGTGTTTAAAAATGAAAATTTAAACATATATATATATATATTTATGATATTAATTTTAAATAAATAATATTAAATTATGTTTACCTACATACGTTAGCTTTTCGAGCTTTCGCTCTCATCAGTGCAGGGATTATAATCCCGGACGGTCGACGGTTCGAACTCCTGCCACAGAGTCAACCTAGACTCCGCAAGCAAGCGCTGTAACCATTAGGTCACGGGACATTACCATATTCAAGGAGGGAATTTAAGTTCTATTTATGCGAATGGCGGCATATCAAGAAAGACTGACTTAGAGATTCTACGAACGTTGTCGGAATATGCCTTATAGCTACGTGTCAGTCTATTTTTAACTTCCCCGGACAAGGCTCTACTTTAATCTTATTAAAGGGGCTTATAATATTAATTTTAAATAAATCATATTAAATTATTTTTACCTTTCGCTCTCATAAGTGCAGGGATGATAATCTCGGACGGTCGCACGTTTCGAACCTCTGACGCTGAATTTGGCAATAAGTACATGAGGTATTTATTGGATAAAAATTCGAGCTTGAAATTCGGTTTGTGCCATAGGAAATGGTTGTGAAAGCTCTTGGAGGATGGAAATACCGAAGTGAGAAAGCACCATCCATAACTCTACTGGAAGGGCACAGCGAGTACTGTGGAACATTCAACTTTTTCATTAACTATTTGTGTTTTGTTCAAGAATAATGAAAAAGCAAATCATTTTAATTTCAAATTTTATTTTAGATAATTACAAACAAGAAAGTTTGATTTTTTTTATCTATATCTTGTAAATTCGGCCCGTCATTCTGATTTTCATTCATTTTTTCTCTTCTACAAACAAATTAGAAACATTTTCTAAAATAAGAGCAAAAATAAGCACACTTATTCTTCTATCTAAGTATACGAACTAATATATATATATATATATATATATATATATATATATATATATATATATATATATATATATATATATATATATATATATATATATATATATATATATATATATATATATACATATACATATACACATATATATATATATATATTAATTGTGTGTATTTAGGCAGCATTTTCTCATTTATGCAAGTATTGTTAAAAACAACAGAATTCGTCTGTTTAATTATACCTTTTTTATTTTTTCAATTTTTCTGATAGTCTTTTTTGTATTAAAATATAAAAAAATGAACAAATGTTCCATAGGTTTCACGAACGTTTTCGATTCTTCGTCGAATCATCCTCAGGTGTCAAAAGCAAATGAACAAAAATGCTGAAGAAAGAAGAGTATTTTTTAAAAGACGGTGGAGAAACGCACAGAGAACGTTTTTCGCATTGTTTTAGGAAAGTCGTTGACGATTTAAATTCAGCGACGCTGGATGGCATCTCAGAACAAAATCGCATTACGTTAAGCATACTGGAAGAAACCATATACTGCGAACTAGTTAAACAATGTCGTAGGGATACATGGATGTATGGCCTTTTAAAAGTTGGTTTCAGACGCTTTTTGCAGAACATCACTCTTGCATAGTGGAAGTAGCGAGAACAATGAGCTAAACAACATTACAAACGCTGCAATGAATAAAAAAGGATAAAACATCTTCTAAACATTAATCCTCATTTCCTGTCCATAAATATTTATAAGTTATAATTAATTATGTAGTCTCAGCATTTAATCATATTGTTAGATAAAGAAAAATAATTCGACACTCATTTGGTAGTACATATATGCAAGAGTGTGTGCATATATGTATGAGGGAATAAAAAAGCAAAAAAAAGCGAAAGAAACACCGTGTCCGCCATTGGAACTTTGTTACGTGGTATGCCCTTTTTCGGTGACACCATATTCAATGCAACAACGTGTTTACCACTCGCTCCTTATCACGTAATAGAATTAGACAACGCCATATTTACCGAATATATTTGTCACTGGACTTTAATTGTGTAGTGGATTTTCTCTAACAACACCGTTTACAATACTGATCTTTATCAATCAATGATTTTAGCCCTTCGAGTGCTAAAACGACTTCTGCTTGTAACTCGTTCACTCCTTAGCAGCAACCAAATAATGCAGCCAATACGCCAATTTCGTTCCTGTCCTAGAATAATACCTCTGGCGTTAGTTGATATGGCGTCGCTGCTATTGGCCATCTTCACGGGACTCCAGCGCAGAAGCAACTATACTCCCTTGAAAAAAAAAACACAGGCTTGGTCGAAACGTCTCCGTTAACTTCGTTGTACCTTCCTCACATGTTGAATTTTCAATAAATACAGTTCACGTTTACTCCGGCAAGTGGTCGTCAACTGAAAGATAAGAGGTATGAAAGTATCGACAACTCAACAAATATTTTTAATTTAAAATAAATAAAAAATGTATATATTTTCGTGAAACTTGGAGTTAAAATAACGAAAAGGGTAAAAACGATACAGCCTCTCATCATTTGTGATCGTTTAGATTCCACAGGAATTTCATCAGGAATCTTATGCATTGGATACGTTACTACTGTGATGTTTAACATATTTTAATGTTGCTAAATTTCTATTTATAAAAACAAACTATTGGACAATTTCAAAAATAAAATGAAATAGCTAAAAAAATATGTTCAATATTAAGTAATTAAAAAGTATTTTAAAAATATTCAAATTATCAAAATTATAAAACTATTGAAAAAATATTTTTTTAAATTATCAAAACAAAAAAAAAACATTAAAAACAGTTTGATTTGATTATTTGTAATAAAGCATTCCTATTATAAAAAAAGTTTTATTTGATTAGTTGTAATACAATATAAAACATTCAAATTACAGTAAACAGTTTTATTTTCTAATAAAAAAGTAAAGTGAAAACAAATTAGTAATTGCTGCCTTCCCGCAAAAATCATCCGACCTAAAAGATAAGTGGTAACAGTTTTTTTATAAGCACCGCTTGACCTGGTCTGATTTCAAAACCGGAAGCTGTCATCAAGTAGATTGTTTCTCTTTGACTACAAAAAGTATTTCGTTAGTTAGAGAGTTAACACCTCTGCTTTTGGACGGAGTTTGGGATTCCAAGTTCAACTCGATAAGTTAATGGACTGTCGGTTTGAAAAGCATTTCTTCTCCGGGTGGAGAAAAGCAATTCACTTGGTGGGAGGGAGGGCATACGACAGTTTGCCCAAACTTCTTAACTTCGAACTCAAAACTAAACAACTCTGAAAAAACTCTAACTGTGAATTAATTCGTGATTGTTGCACCTTATATAAGATAACTTGCCAGTTGTCACATCAAATTCTACCTGCCTCATCCAATAAGCAATTATCTGCTTACTCACAGAAGCTCCCCTCTGGGACTGGACTTTGTTCTGTCACTTATTTGTCACCCTCTCTTCACCGGTCGACCGTTTCCAAGGCCGTCGGAGGTGCATATTGTCTACGACTCTGATTGTTGTTTTCACAAACTCACCTCGGTTTGCCATCTTTTAAATCATGACAGCTCGTTAGCAAAATCAGACAGCCGTACCCAAAACAATATTTTCACCAGTGCGACTTTCAACTCAGAAATACAATAACATGATTCAATGTAAAAAATAATCTAATTCTTTGTCTTATCCAATTCCACACGGATTCTCAAATATATCAAGTACATTAATCGCTTGAAATTCTCCGCGAATCTCCGTCACTTTGTTACATGTCGACTGACATTAAGCCCTTCTATTTTGGATGTCAAAGCACGTGATCGCACGTGATCGATATGTATGCATACTCTAAATCCAGCGTATCTTTATTTTCTTCCCATTGAGGTTCTACATGCTAGACAAAGCCGGATTCTTATGACGGCGATAAGGTAAGTCAAGACCACAACTCGATTCAGCCTCTCGCTCATCATGTCCGTCCCAGTGTGTGAATGTGTGTAAACAACCCGAAGAGTAAGCACATTCTTAGAAACATTAATAAACATATTAGAAATGACGCTAGTCTACGTCTCTGGTTTAAATCACAGTCTACCATTGACTTGTTCAAGATGTAAATTTATCCAATTTGACATTGCTGATTTTTATACGTCGATAATAAAAGAGATCTGAGATAAAGTTTTGAATTTCGCTAGACATTTACGTAGGCATTTGCGACTTTAATTTAGAAATTATCGAGCATGCAAGGGAGACATTCCTATCATGTGAGAGTCCTCGTACCACGTGTGGTATCTGTTCCGATGGATACTACACCCTATAGACCGGTGTTGTCTTGGCCTTAGGGGCATGATTCCGCCGGTCTATGGGTCTGTCCTGTGCAGTTCTAGGAGGTTCACCCTCCCAGGCTTTGCCTCTCCTCTTTGGGGAGGAGTAAGTTTATAGCTTACTGCCTGAGGCGCCCCTACCGGGGAATGCCGACGGGGCTGCCCAGGCAATTTTTAATGGCTAAAGCGCTCACCTTCTCGGACGCTGGCTTTTCAAATCCCACTTTCCGACCTTGTGTCACATACTCCTATAGTGGATAGGTGTTAAATAAAAGGAAGACACTTCCTTTATTTAGTGAATAAACCTCGATAAAATAATCCTACCAAGCGGACCCTTTGATGTACCGCTGGTGGTCATGTAATGTTACAGGCATCTCGATCTGATCAGGTGGTTTATTCTTGACTATCTTCGGAATAACTTCCCCAACCAGACCTTTAGTCTTTACCAAGATGACGGATTAAGCCTTTTCCTTGGCTTAAAATGGGAAACCCCTAGATATATGTATTTACTATTTCAGGAGAATTAAATTTAAGATAACAGTAGATACTAACATCTCAAGTGTTATCTTTTTGGACGTAAACCTAGTCTTAACAAAAACACACACCTTTAGTCCCTACCACAAGCCAAACAAACAAATTATATACATAAACACTCAATCCTGCTACTCGTATGATCTTTACAAATTTGATCCTTAATAATTCGACGGATTTTTGGCTTGTGTTCTAATCATGACATCTTTAGAAATGCTGCTCGTTTTGTGAAACGCTCTCCGCAAAAATGGTTTCAAAGACAAACTCACCTACATCCCCAACAACCCCTGAACTCTAATTGAGTTAATAGGAGAAGAATCATTATTTGGTTCATCCTTCTCTTTTCCCTCAACGTTGAGTTAAATATTAGTAGATATTTCCTTATTTTATTAGATAAATATTTCTCACCACGCAGCTGTTTCCGTAAGTTGTTCAATAGGAATTCAGTTAAAATCAGCCACCTTTGTTATAGCCCTTAATATCTAACAAGACTAATGTCATCACCACCCCCACCTGTTCACGTAGAAGTGGAAAATATGCTTACTTAATATACTAAGCATACACCTTATCAAGCCTTACTACCGAAACCGACGAGATATACACTGGTATGACATAAAGCAATTTAAAACAAGGCTACTATGCCAATGTGGTTTCTTTTAAGCATGCAGACAAATGCAACGCTGCTTCTCACACCGCCCTGTTAGAAAGTTGGAAGACACGAACATCCCATATACTGTCATGTAGAAGATTAGGAACACACGTCAAACCACTCAAGCTCCAAGTAGTTCTGTCATTGTAATGCTAAAACATTGAGGATTTCACAAGCTATCAATGACTCTTCAGTTATTTTTTCCTTTATGTAAAAGCAGAAATAGTCAGAATTTGCTTAATCTAAGAAAGTACTTTCTAGCAAGGTGGTCTGACAGTGGGCTGACTTAGAGCTTGCTATATACCCTGTGAAGTTCACTACATCACATACCCCGAACAAAACATCACATTACTCCGATACTAAACTACTCTGAGTGGCTTGTTTACCTTTCCTTAATTACCCGACATATTTACGAATCTAATTAACTGTAATGTCTCCAATCGGTTCACTCAACTGCAATGTTTACCCCAACACATAACCTCCATCGTTTATACGAGATTTATATGGGCGACAAACTCGATCATCCTACACCTTTTTCTGGTTAAACCTTAGATAAATGAGTAAAACAATGGGTCACATTTTTCAAGTAATATATATATATATATATATATATATATATATATATATATATATATATATATATATATATATATATATATATCGGAGCAGTGTTTCTAGAACATATTATTATGTACTTCTGTAAATATATACTCTTGTAAATATACCACTGTGTTGTCTTATTTATTCTTGGCGCTTGAAGGTCACAAGATTGGCGACGAGGAACTCGGACTAATTCGGACCAATATAAGCCGGATTTATGTCTAACAAAACACTGGTAACGAAAACTAGGACTAATGTCGGATACAACCAAACCATTACTACAACTGTAATGTTGGATTTTCGAAAAAAAGACTTAGGTGGTATGCTCGGAAAACATTATTTATTAAAAAACACAGGAACACGAAAATATGGTTGAACGACCTTACTTTTGTTGAAACGCTACAATTATTAACTAAAGTGTTTAGCCCTAAAACTTCTCTTTTTCACAAAAGGTGGAAATGTATTAATCTCACAAGGGAAAAAGACGAAAACTACACAAGCGTAGTTAACAAACTCTGCGATGATTTCAAGTTGTCGGAGTTGAGCGCTAACAATTTTAAATGCCTAATCTTTGCATCGGGGTTAATATCGAATACGGATGTAGAAATCAGAAAAAATGTTTCTTAATAAACAAGAGAATGAACCTGGTTTAACCCTTCAACATATCGCAGAGGAGTGCGAGCGTTTTATTAGTGTTCGCCAAGATCCAAGAGACATTGAATAAAGCGGTATCACATACTAGAAAAATCCCTAAGGAAAAGAATATTAATCTACGAACTAAATTTGATAAACGAACGAAATATAATTTGCCTCATAAACCGTGTTTTGATTGCGGGCAATTGCATTGGTGCAAAGATTGTCCATATAAAATGAAAAAGTTTTTAATTGCGAACGCATATGACACAAAAGTACACACTGCAGAGTTCAAAATAAAATTTTACAAAGCTTAATTAAAATTGCTAAAAGTGATGAACTTGAAAATATTAGAAAGTTTGTGTAAGTAAGAATGTTGAATAAAAAATATAAAAATGCAACTTGAGTCCGGCTCAGATTTATCGATAATAAATCTTCAAACATGGAAAACATTGGAAAACCAACTTTGATAAGAACTAAAAATGTAGCTAAAAGCGTTGCTGGAGAAAAAATAAGCTAATTGCTGAAATAACATTAAAAGGAAAAACTGTGAAATTAGAAATGTTTGTGATTACAACTAAACAACTTTTTAGCACGGACTGGATAGAGAAGTTTCAAATATGGAATATGCCCATAAACTTTTGTCTAAATATGGAAATCTTAAATGTTGAAGCAGAGAGACTAAAGAAAGAATTAAAACAAAACAGGCTGGTAGCTTTTTCCTGGTAGATTAGTAAGATGTAAAAAATGGGAAAGGCATATCAGAGCGATGCCATCGTACAGTAAAACGGATTGCGGTCAATATGCGCTTTTCCATAGAAAATCTTGTCCACTGGAACAACGTAACCCCCCCCCCCCAAATACGATGACTCGCATTTGACCGCACTAGCTAATGCGATCTACCGTTATGAAGTTCGGGTAAAAGTGGTTGATGTTAGGCAACAATTATCAGGTGCTGAACACATTCCTTACCAGGTCAGAGACTGCGTGTGGGTGAAAGCGCCGGAGAATCGGTGCACCACGGAATTTGGCCTTGGTCCTGTAACAGAAATAATTAGTTTACAGTCTATTCTGGTGGATAGAATGCCCCGACATGTGAAGGACTTGCGTCCCCGCTACAGCATCCCCCCGTCGGAGGAAGATTCTGACAACACAACGTTTTCAGAGAGCAGGTCAGAGAGTCTGTTACGTGACGACGAAAGAGAGAGAGAGAGAGTCTGACGATTTACCCGAATCTGAAATGCAACCTCACGCCTACAAAGAAGCTCACGCCTCCGAAGAAGCTCACGCCTTCGAAGAAGCTCACGCTTCCGAAGAAACGCCGCTTTTGCGAACGAGCACCCAACAAAAACGAGTCCTGCCGGGATTCCGCCTGGTTGATCATGAAATCAGGGAGGAGTGTGATGGCAGTGCTGAGAAACCAATGGATAAGCGGCCACAACTAGTATGCGTCCGCTTCAAGGAAACAGTGGCTGCTCACGGAAGCGAATCTTGCACTGTCTGATTTCGAGGCGACGATCGTGATTATGCAAAATAGGCGCTTTTAGACAGTCCAAAATAGCTCACTTAAAAACAGTGACATTTTTTATCGAAAAGGACATTTTTGGGGGATGCCCCGCAGCTAACGTTGTTCGCGTATGTCATCCGCAATAGTATTTCGCTTTTGGCTGTCACTTAGTATAATTGGGGTGAGTACTGCTTCTGCTGCTACTAAGAACGAACGTCTTATCTTTTGTTGGTGAAGAGAAGAAAGAAAATAATCCGGCACCAGAAAAAGGCGAATATATTGAGAGCTGGCATTCTGTGTGTTCTTTCAACTCTAAATAATTTACGTGACTGAAATAGGAATTAATTAATGAAAAATATCCTTGAAAAAAGAAAAGAAACAGTCAGTGTCGTAAATGATGCAACACTTTCATTTGTACTTCTGTTAATCTGATTTTTAGTTTTGTCCAATCTCCATTTTGTTATATTCTTGTTGTATACAAACTGTGAAGTTTGTTACTTATATAATTTTATATGTATATTTTTTTCAAAATCAACACATACATAAACTTATTGTGCAAAACCTTTACTTGCAAATAAAATATTGCCAATAAAATGTGTTTATTTCATCAATCACATAACATTATTAAAATAACAACAATAACAAAACTGTATGACTTCGCATGTTATATACAATAGATATGAACTGTTATATAAACGTTAAATAAAATTAATTTCAAAATACTTAATCTTTTATTATTTGCATATAATCTCTAGACGCACTTAATGTTTTGAGGAGGAGAGTGAATGTACGCACATAAGTAACGATTCTATTAACCTTATTTGAAGCATGCCTTAATTTATTCTACGTGCTTTTCTGATATGTGTATGATAACAAGTGTCTGTTTCAGATTTTAATTAGAATCGAAGGAGAGAGACCTGTTCGTCGCTTTTGTAAGTAGACATAATTCTTTTTTTCTAATTCTCTTTAATATATCGACTATTTTTTGGTCAGTACCAATGTTAATTAGAAGTAAACATTTTTTTCTCGCTATACATTTGTCTCTAAAGTGGGCTATATTTTATTTAATTAAGTGTTATGTAAAGGAGGTAGAAAGGGAATGGAATACTTTCGCGAAAATTCCGATAACACCTATTTTTGTGAACTATAAACATCACTTAATAAATATTATTCAATGTTAGTTTCTTTGCCGTATTATAAACGGTTTTTAGAGGACAAAACCTCCCATTTGAAAATTCAAATGTTTCAGATTTGCATTAAATTCGATCCATAGTCATGAACAAGATTCTTCTTAAGATACCTCAAACTAAAATTGTCTTTAATAAATCGACCATTTTTTGGTCAGTGCCGATGCAAATTAAAAGAACCGATGTTTTGGTGCCCTATATGTTTCTCTATTTGTTTAGTTTCTAAGAAGAGATTTTTTTATCGATTATCGCTCATATCTTGTCTGGATAAGAATTCGAATGAAATTACTTTTTATCGCAATACGATTACCCATT
The DNA here is from genome assembly GCA_963556195.1 of Sepiola atlantica. Classification (NCBI taxonomy): domain Eukaryota; kingdom Metazoa; phylum Mollusca; class Cephalopoda; order Sepiida; family Sepiolidae; genus Sepiola; species Sepiola atlantica. The sequence continues at coordinate 36,835,384 of OY744546.1, read as the reverse complement.
CGTTCGTTTTTCGATGTAGAGATATTTTTGCGTATTTGGACCCGGTTGATTCTCGGTAATAATTCCAATGGAACTACGCCTTGCCCCTTACCGTTTGTCTATTCTTTCGATTTCTAAGTAGAGAATAATAACATCCAATATGAGAACAGTAGTCCGAATAATCCAAATAATACGGAGAAATACTCCGTATTATTTGGATTATTCGGACTACTATTCCAATGTTGGGTGTTATTCTCACAACGTTTCGGCAACGTTTCGGCAACGTTTCGGCCGATGTAACCTCCGACTTTCTTCAGGTTCTTCTTGTCGAACTTGTACGGGAAGCCTTTATTTAATCCGTAGGGTTAGATTCAATTTGATCCATATTAATTAACAAATAATGTAAAATTCTCCTCATGACCTCTTAAACATATTTTATACTTGTATTCACCCAAAACAAAGTAAATTACAACTGAGACGTTAGGGGCTACTGTGAATTAGGGGCCAGATTTTTTGAGGCATGCTAAGCCGGGAGGTGTGCAACACAATTTTAGTTCGAATTACATTTGCATTTGTGCATGTTGGTACAGTCGGGGAAACAAGGAGCAGGGAGAGAATTCCAAAAAGCAAGCAGTTCGAAAAAGAATTGTACGAAGCTTTCCGGAATCTGGGGACCTCCACAGTGAATTGGTGGGATGTTTAACATTTAAGGGGTTCATATATATATATATAAAGCTATTTTAAATGTATTTTTTAGTTATTTTATGAACCGATCATTATTGATTCTGGAATATATATTCTAAAAATACGTTGAGTAACATTGACACATTTTTTATGATATATATTTACATTTAAGGGATCCATATATATTAAACTATTTTAAATGTATTTTTAGTTATTTTATGAACGGATCATTATTAATTTTGGAAGAAACAGTGAAAGTTGGTAACAAATACATAAATGTCTATAACTTTAGAAATATAGTATAGATTTGCAAAATATTTTGGTATATTACCTACTTAGGAGTACTCTTTCAGTGTGCAAAATTTAAACTTGTGCGATTTATATTATTGAAGTTATTAACAATATTATGATCTGCAATAAAGCGAGTAACACAGTTTATATATATATATATATATATATATATATATATATATATATATATATATATATATATATATATATATATACAGGGTGGGCAAAAATAAGGGTCCTATTTTTAAAAATTCATAACTTTTTTATTTATTGATTTTTAAAATTTTTTTTAGAATAAGTAAAGGACCCCTTCCGAAGCAAGCATGAGCCGTATTAGCCCTAAGGAACGTACCCTCATTTAGAAAACATTATTTTTGCTTAAAAAACTCAAAACAGTGTAAAAAACAATACTTTAGTTTTTGTAAGTTTTAAGAAGTGTTTTTCGGCTAAAATTTGTTTTGTTTATTTCAAAAAATCTCGGAAGGGTCAGTCTACACACACATACAGTTTGGTGAGTTTAACTTTTATTTTGTAGAAGTTATTCAAATTCAAGTTATTCAAATTTAAAGATAGGACCCTTATTTTGGCCCACCCTGTATATATATATATATATATATATATATATATATATATATATATATATATATATATATATATATATATATATATATATATGCGAGGCCTGTCTAAAACGTATCCGACCTGAGGCCAGAAAAAATATTTCAAATACCTGACGGGGTTGGGACCCTAATCCCCTTCAAATAGGCACCTTGTGCTTGCACATACTTATCCCACCGATCCACCCACTGCCGGAAACACCTCTAGAACTTTTCTTTAGGAATAGTGTTCATCTCCGCCGTCGCGTTCCGCATTATCTATTTTTTCGCATCCTCTCAACAACAGCTGCACTCCGAGCAGTTTGGGGCCTGCCCGAACGCTGGTCACTCCCCGCTGATCTGCGCCCATTTTCGAATCGGTTGAACCATTCCTTAATTTGTGTTACACCCATCGAATCTTCTCCAAACACCTGCTGAATCTAACGCGACGGCGGAGATGAACAATCAATGTTACCAAATTCTCGTACAGCCGTCCTCTTTACTAATCAAATTTTACTCAAATCCAAACATCGTCTGCAATCCTTAAGGTGTTTGTTAAGCCTTGCCCTCGTGGCCATGATGATCGATGAGTCGTTAGTTAAAATTAAATGAATTAAAAGTAATATTTATCGTTTGATTGATCGATATATCTGAATATCTACCCATATCTTTCTTTCTAAACTTACTTATATTTTTTGGTTTGTATTTTTCTTTTCATATTTCGCAGACTCGATTGCCATGAAGCAAACTATCTTGTTGCAACTTGGGATCTTAGCAATTCTATCATTTCGTACGACTAATGGAAAAAACATTGTCTTTTTTTCTTTACCCATGTACAGTCATTTAAATCCAATGGTGAAAACAGCTAACGAACTCTCGGCTCTCGGACACACTAGCTACATTTTAATTCCTGACATGTATCGTAACAAATTCCATCCAATCAAAGATGGCGTAAAATTCATCATCGTCGAAGAGTTCAAGGAATGGTTGACTTTCAGGGAGATTGAAATAAAATTTTAGGGACCAAAAAGCGAAATCTCTACAGAAGAATTAATGCGGGCTACAGACAATTTGTGTGACTATTATCTTTATAATGATAGACTTTTTCAAAAACTAAAATCCTTAAATCTTAGCTTGGCTGTTATTGATGGAAATACAGTGAGTTTATTTTTTTTCGATTCTCGCCTACAAACTTAATATACCTTTTCTATTGCAAGGTTTACACATACAATTATATTGGCATCGAACGCCATGGGCTCCAACTGTATTTCCAGAGAGAATATTTCCGTTTTCTGATAGGATGACGTTTTCTGAGAAACTGAGAAATATTTACGTTCACACGTCTGATTATATCTATCCAATAGGAATTCCAAGTCGAAGTATTAAAGAATACGTCCCTGAACGGGCGGATATTAATTTTAGAAATCTCATGAAAAAATGTGAATTATTTATAATCGATTCGGATATCTACCTAGATTTTCCGCTATCAGCTCTGCCTAATGTTAAATATATTGGTGGACTAGCAACACGTCCCGCTTGTCCGTTAAAGGGAGAAATCTTTGAGTTTATGAACGCATCTAAATATGGAGTAATCATTGTATCATCCAGATCTTTCGTCAGTTGGACAGATGATCATGAAAACAAGATGGCGGAAGCGTTCAGACAAATCAAATACGATGTCGTCTGGAAACATTCCAATTCTTCATATTCCCGCCAAAATGTCTTTTTAACAAAATGGCTGCCCCAGAACGATCTTCTGGCTCACTCAAATACCAAAGTGTTTATTACTCACTGTGGCAACAGCGGTCAACATGAAAGCCTCTACCACGCTATACCCATGATCGGATTTCCTATCTATGCGGACCAACCTTATAATTGTAATCGGATTCAAGTCAAAGGTTATGGAGAAAGAATGGATATGCACAATTACAAAGTGAAGGACTTGGTACAAAATATCGAAGAAATCATTGAAAATCCCAAATATAAGAAAAATATTGCAAGAATGAGCCAGATATTTCATTCTCAGAAGGAACGTCCGGCCGAGAAGGCATCCCGTCATATTGACGAAATTATCAAATATGGCGACTTTCATTTAAGGTCGGCCTGCCAAGATATTCCGTTGTATGAGTTTTTCATGTTGGACATTTTGGCTGCTATTTTGTCGGTTGTTCTTCTTATCTTGTATCTTAGCGTTTTTATTTTGAGAAAATGTTACAGATTTGTTTATAAAAGAAACAAACCAAAGACAGTATAAAAATATTCAAAGATCTATTTAAACATTGACAATTAAAATCTTTTATTTACAAATTGTTATATTCTTTTAGAAGATAACTGTAAAGATGGTCAATTAAGAAATATTAACTCAGGAATAATTTCATCGATAGTTTTTGTAATAATGACTAGATTGTAACACACACGCACACAGGAGTATATATATATATATATATATATATATATATATATATATATATATATATATATTGTTGAATATAATATCAGTAATAATATACTAAAATGTCTACAGTTCTAACTATAGTTTCGTACTTATTACATAAATCCCGCCCAAAACCTTCTATAATACTAACATATTGTATGTACCTGATTAACCTCATTCCCCTGAAGATGGACCCGGATGGGTCTGAAAGTAAGGAGACAAATCAGTCAATTCCCCTCCTAAACTAAGATCCTGATTCGGACTATTGAAAGGATCTACCAAAGGATATCTAGACATAAGTTGTCTCTTATATTGAACAATACTTGCCTCCAAGAGAAGATGCTGCCTAGATATACACACACACACACACACGCACACACACACACACACACACACACACACACATATATATATATATATATATAAATAGTATGCTCACTATGCACAACTGAAAAGGCAATCAATAACTCTACCATCATTTGTATGCCCATCAATATTGAGGTCTTAAGACAATGCCCCCTACAGAATAAAGTTTCTACTGGTCAAATGGACTAGAAACGAAAACACATAACTCACTATTATCACTATCCGTACATAAGTTGCAAAAACTCAACATTATATGAAATATATAAGGCATACCCTCCGGTCCCAATACCTTTCCAATTATTATTAAATTTAATTCTTTATATACAATATAACAACCCCCTACTCTTCCCAAGATATATTATACATATCACCTCCCAACCTAAATATAACCAACACTCGCATCCTCACAATCCCTACCTGTCACAAACAACATAGATATTTAGATAGCTCATCATATTCAATTTTTTTAATTTTACAACATAGTAAATATATTAGATAAATTAAATCTCACTAGTTAAATACCTAGAAATATATTTATAAAATACTATTAAATAAAAAGAGAAAATATTTATAACCAAGATTTAAACCTAACCGATTCACACAGACCCGTCGGTAGGCTCATAAAGGTTATTAGATACAAGCTAACAGAATTAATTAAATACAAGGACTCCACACGAACCCATACAGGCACCACACACATTACGATGATAGCAAGCCTATATTCACCCATCCACTTAATTTGATACCCCTAAGGCAAATTTCTCACTGATAAGGATACCCCCATCTATTAACACTAGGCTGCCAGATAGGTAATAAATTACAATTAAAACAACAGTTTTATACTCACATAAAAGCCCTCCCCCTCCAATAAAAAAATGAAATAAATAATATAAATATAAAACTTAACCCCTTTAATAACAGGAATACACCCTCACGCACTGCTAACCAACTTGCCGACTAATAAACAATACCGCACATCATTAATCCTAAATATAAATACACAATTGAAGCAGAGAAACATACAGAATCTGTTATCAACAGTTAAATTATTCTAAATAATACGTAGTTACGATTAAGACCCATATAAAAACACTGTCCGCCCCTATTAACTGGGTACATTCGCCAAAAGAGACGCTTGAGCAAATTCGCCGGAAAATATTACCGGTGATCGTTGAACTTCATTATTCGATTTGTTTTCATTTCGTGAGTCGCTGATTATTTCAATAGACTCTAACGGACTTTTTAAACGGTAAAAGGTCAATTCATATCGATGTAACCATGGCACGTCTGTAAAATATGTATCATATAGTTTTTAAATAAATAAATTATATATATATATATATATATATATATATATATATATATATATATATTTTAAATAAAATAAACGGAGTCATAGCGAAAGAGGCACTATTACAAGAAAAGAAAGGAGAGGAAATATTAAATAATATTTAATCGTCGATTTAAAACGAATAAAACGACAAAATAAAACTAAGTCCCTAGGTACCTTTCCAAAAGGTACCTAGGGACTTAGTTTTTATTTTGTCAATTTTAGTCGATCGTTTTATTCGTTTTAAATCGACGATTAAATATTATTTAATATTTCCTCTCCTTTTTTTTCTTGTAATAGTGCGTCTTTCGCTATGACTCCGTTTATTTTATTTAAAAGTAAATATTAATTGAATATACATTGTTTGAATTTCTTTACGAAACAGCAAGGTGGTTGATTTTCTTGGCAATCGGAAGAAACATTGATTAAGAGAATCGTAAAGAAAGTAGTAAAAGTAAACAATTTTTACTTATTTGTTTTGTGTGTATTCTCCTGTTGATAAAGAAGATGAGAAGATGTATGCCTTATGAAAGAACTGAGCATCGCGTCATATCAGAATTTTCATATTTGAAGACAAATGTTTTTGGAGTATTTTTTTAATTGTTAAAATTCCTTCTTATAATTATCCAATAGAAATGTATCTTGGAATTTTTTTTTGTTTCTTTTAGAAAAAAAAAGGTAAAATCTCACTTGGGGGTGAATTTTATAGAAATACTCCGGTTGACGGTTTTTGAATATTTAGTTGTTTTATTTTTTGTTTGAGAATATTCACTCATCAAGCCTTTGAAACATAACTTGAATTTATTCTCTTATTTTTCATTTTAATCTCAGAAATCAATGGGCCCCTACCTGGGGTTAACACCTGATCTCTATATGAGGTATATAAATATTCGAGTAGTCAACTAAAGTTCTTCTTTACCTCTTAAACGTTGAGTTAGTAATTGAGTTAGTAATTGACCAGTTAACTATGTCATAGTATATCTTTCTTATGGTCTCTTTGTCTTATCGGCCCACAGGACAACAATTCGTTTAGTCTGGTAGAGTATCCAGCTTAGTGCTGTTACTAGAGGCAACATCACTTGGAGAAGCTGCACCATTCCTCGTAAAAGCCATTGTGTAGCCATATCGATGGGATCTTATTTGGGCTTCGAATACTATGCTATTTTGAGTATTTGGTCAGGGTTTACTTGTAGAGAGATATCCCCATGTCAGGTTGTCCTGACAAACCCTTGTACAGAGATACCTTAGACACACGAGAACAGTGTTTGTAGGCATTCAATTTTCTCCGTTAGCATTCAATGAAGATTAATGTGTGTTTTAAAATGGCAGAAACAATCTTATAAATAAATTAAAAAAAAAAAGAAACTCGATACTTGATAATCTCATCATGCATGTATATATATATATATATATATATATATATATAGTAATTGAGCAACTTATCTACGCGAATGAATCTGAATCTCCCCCCCCCAAAAAAAAGTATCTCAACAACTTATTGTTGTGGCTCCGTTTGAGGGCCCGGAATGAAAACACGAACACGGGGTTTATATACAACAAGTATATTGAAGAAAAGTAAAATACAACACTATAGACTGGGGTTTACCCAGGTATTTAATTCCTTCCAAACGTAGGATAATGTGGCACAAGGCCGGAAGGTGGGGGAGAGTCAAGCCAGCGCTCCTAAAAGAAGGAGTGCTCTATCAAAAATAGCCTGAGCAGCCCCGTCGGAATTCCCCAGTCAGGGCGCCTCAGGCAGTAAGAATAAATTTACTCCACCCCAAAGAGGGAATGCAAGGCCTGGGACTGTGCACCTCCTACCACTACCCAGGACCTAATACATCAGCCCGACAGATAAAAGGCTACGGAAATGCCCCAGTTCCTACTAGACTGATTGTCGATGACGAATCATCGACTGGCATTGACCAGTCCGAAGTTTCTAAGCAACTGACGCTACTGAAAGACCGTCGAGCTAGTGTGAGTCCAGGTATTAATCCCTTCCACCCGCAGGAATATGTGGCACAAGGCCAGAATGTGGTGGAGACTCAAGCCAGCGCCACTAAAGAAGGAGCACTCTGACCTATCAAAAATTGCCTGGGCAGCCCCGTCGACAGTCCCCGGTCAAGGCGCTTTAGGCAGTAAGCAATACACCTACTCCAACCAAAAGAGGAGACGTTAGGCCTGGGGGTGCCCATCCTAGGACTAATACCTCACCTCAACAGATAAAAGGCCACCGAAATGACTCTGCCGGACTGATGGTGGAGAACAAATTCTCGACTAGCATTGACCAGTCCGAAGTCCCCCAGCAACTGACGTGACAGAAACACAGACGGGCTGGTGTGAGCACATGTATTTAATTCCTTCCCACTGCAAGAATATGTGGCACAAGGCTGGAATATGGGAAGCCTTAAGCCAGCGCCCTAATAAGGAGCACTCTGGCCTATCAAAAATTGCCTGGGCAGCCCCGTTGGCATTCTCCGGTCACAGCGCTTCAGGCAATAAACAATAAACTTACTCAACCCTAAAGAGGGAAAGCAAGGCCTAGAAGGGTGTACCTCCAAGGACTACCTATTATTAATACCTTAGCCCGATAGATAAAAGACCACAAAAATAGTCCAGTTTTTGCCGGACTTATTGTTGAGAACGAACCCCCGACTGGTATTGACCAGTCCGAAGTGTCTCAGCAACTGACGCAAGAGAAAGACAGACGGGCTGGTGTGAGCTCATGTATTTAATGTTTTCCTACCGCAGGAATATGAACAACAAGGCCGGAAGGTGGGGGGAGTCAAGCCAGCGCTCCTAAAGAAGGAGCTGACCAGCCCCGTTAGCATTCCTCGGTCAGGGCGTCTCAGGCAGTAAGCCATAAACATACTCCACCCCAAAGAGGAGAGGCAAGGCTTGGGAGGATGGACCTCTTAGGACTACCCATGACTAATTCCTCAGCCCGAATAATAAAAGGCCACCGAAATGGCTCAGTTTATGCCGGACTGATTGTCGAGAACGAATCCTTGACTGGTATTTACCAGTCTGAACAACTGACGTAGCAGATAGACAGCACGGGCTGGTGTGGGCCGGACACTGAGAAGCAGTTGCTTTCAGTATTTATTATGAATGGAATAGTCCAAAATCGGTTATAGGTGCGGTACCCTAACACTTATCAATAATAATAATAATAATAATAATAATAATAATAATAATAATAATAATAATAATAATAATAATAATAATAATAATAATAATAATAATAATAATAATAATAATAATAATAATAATAATAATAATAATAATAATAATAATAATAATAATAATAATAATAATAATAATAATAATAATAATAATAATAATAATAATAATAATAATAATAATAATAATAATAATAATAATAATAATAATAATAATAATAATAATAATAATAATAATAATAATAATAATAATAATAATAATAATAATAATAATAATAATAATAATAATAATAATAATAATAATAATAATAATAATAATAATTTTTTTCTTAATAAATGTATGTCTTCATGAAAATGAGAGAACCACTATCCCTGTGAAAATGTCAACAAATACCAGTACACGCCGTGGGACTCAGAAGAAATATCTGAGTGTCATGATGGGCAGGTGCTCCCTCGATTGCCAACAGGGGGACTCGGTCCGAATCCTGCGAATGTTGGGTCTTTTAATTTCAGGAAAAATATCACGTACTAAAAACAGGTAAGTATACTCTCTAATTCAAGGTATGACAATGACGGGCCAAACACAAAGAAAGCAGAAATGAAAAAAACAAACAAAAAACAAACATTAAAAGAAATGAACCACAAAAGAGAACAGACTGGTAATGGAATGATACTACAAAAGCCGCTACCACACAGTAAGAGTATACCGGAAACGAATGAAAGATCTATGGGACATTTCAACTGACAACGGCACAAAGGATAGCAGATCAAGACAAGACATATACTCAAGAGAGGGTGGTTCCCGGAGAGGGAATTAATGGAAATGAAACAAAAGATAAATGGCGTAGTAGATCAGTTAACACCACGTGACTAAAACTCTCAGGAAAAAGACGAGAAAAACATAAACACAAAGACTGAAGACGGCGAAGACTGCGAAACTACAGAACTCACTGAGGAAGAAACAAGAAAAGTGGAAAACATCAAACAGTTCATGTCCGAGAACAAAACAAAACTCCCATTCCTAAGGAACGAAGAGCGGAAGAAGTTAAAAGTTGAAACAGAAAAAGTAAAAAGAGTACTCGCGTACATCTCAATATACACTATCATAGACCTAAACAACTTGAGATATGCGGGGGAAAAATCAGTATTAAACTAAAAAGAGCAAAAAAACTGGCCAAAAGAATGGACAGACGGAATCAGGATGAGAGATCAGACTTGAAACCCAGATCACCAAACTTCAAAAAGAAGCTAAAACTGTAAACAAGAGTAAGGAGAACAATAAACGATGGAAGAGCAAAAATCTGAATCGCAATGAAATATTAAATAAGAAACATAAACTAAAACAAAAGATAGCAGCAAAAGAAGGAAGATTGAGACGATATAGATACAAATCGGAACAGTAAAACAGAGCAGGACCTTTGAAAACAATGAAAGCCAGTTTGACAAAAACGTAAACAGAGAAAGAACAACAACAGAACAACCGGACACGACAGAAACGAAACATTTCTGGAGCAAGATATGGGAAAAGGCTCAAGATCACAAAAAAATTCTAAATGGCTGAAAAACATGAAAGATAAACCACAGGAAATTGAAGAAGGAACAGAAACAGAAATTAATGAAGAAACTATTAAGACAACACTAAAGAGAATGGAAAGCACCAGGCCACGATGTATACATGAATACTGGTTCAAAAAGATTCACGACCCTACATGAAAATCTAGCACAGAAACTGAGAGGATGTATCCCTAAAACAGACGTACCAGAGTGAATAACCAAAGGAAGGACAACGCTAATACAAAAAGACGCCAAGAAGCGAACGACCCCAAGCAATTACAGACTAATAACATGCTTACCAACGATGTGGAAAATCCTAACAGCACAACTGAGATAGCAAATTTACTATTCCCTGAACAACCGTGGGCTACTCCCCGAGAAACAAAAAGGATGCCAAAAAAGAGAAAAGAGGGGCGCATGATCTGTAATACATAGATCAAAAGATCCTGAAGGAAGTCAAAAGCAGGAAAAAGAACATATCTATGACATGGATCGACTACAAAGAAGCCTACGAGAAAATCTATCAAGCATGGATAATTGAATGCTTAAACACGTACAAGATACCCGACAATATTATTAATCTCATAAAGAGAGCAATGGGAACAATGAGATTAGAACTGACAGCTGGAGGACAACACCTGCCGGAGATCAAAATAAAGAGAGGCTTTTTCCAAGGAGATTCCCTATCACCACTACTGTTTACCATAGCCATGATGCCACTAAAATACATACTCAGGAAATTTGATGCCGGATATAAGTTCACGGGCACAGCACAAAGAATAAACCACCTCATGTACATAGACGACCTGAAGTTATTTGCAAAAAGCAAAAAGGAACTGGAAAAGCTGATGAATACGACCAGAATCTTCACTCAAGACATTCAAATGGAATTCGGTATGGAAAAGCGTGCACTTATAGATATAAAAAGGGAAAGCTTGAGACGACTGAGGGAATGGAACTACCCAACCAAGAGCAGATGAAGGCACTAGGCGAACAAGACAGCTATAAATATTTGAGGGTTCTGGAAGCACACACCATCAAATCAACAGAAATGAAAGAGAAGATTGGAAAAGAATATCTGAGAAGAACAAGGAAGCTCTTAGAAATAAAATTATATAGTAGAAATCTAATAAAAGGAATACATACCTTGGCAGTATCACTAATAATATACACTGGACCATTCATAAACTGGACAAAAGAAAAACTCAGGCACCTTGACCAGACTATAAAATTAATGACTATGCACAACGCACTACATCAAAAAAAGACGATACAGAGAGTTTCTACAGGAAGAAAAACGAAAGGGTAAGAGGACTGGTAAATATAGAAAACTGTGTGGACGATACTAAAAAGAGCTGGAGAAATACATAAACCAGAACACAGAAAGGCTAATCACCGCAGCAAGAGACACCGTTCCAACGAACAACTCAGGAAGCACCGAAACCAGAAACAGACAAGAAAAGAACAGTGGCAAGAAAAACAACCACATGGATATTTCATAAGAATGATAAGAGAAGAGACGCACGAAAATAGTTGGGCATGGATGAGAAAAGGACACCTGAACAAAGAAACGGAATCTTTACTGATGGCTGCACAAAACAATGCGATTAAGGCCAACTACATTAAAGCTAAAATACATAAAACCCCCCAAAACAGTAAATGCAGATTGTGCGGACAAAGAGACGAACCAGTAAATCATATAATAAGTGAATGCCCAAAACTGGCTCCAAAAGAATACAAAAATAGTCATGACGGCGTGGGGAAAGTAGTGCACTGGGAGCTATGCAAATAAATGCATTTCGAACACTCTGACAAGTGGTACAAACATAAACTAGTAACAGTAGTCGAAAACGAAAAACACAAAATCCTCTGGGATATGGAGGTACAAACAGATAAACTCATACAAGCAAAGAGACCGGATGTCATAATAGTCAACAAGAAAGAAAAATCCAGCTAAATCGTAGATTTTGCCGTCCCAGTCGGCCACAGGGTGAAGACCCAGGAGACAGAAAAACGAAGCAAATAAACTGAACTCACCACAGAATTTAAAGTGATATGGAGTATAAAGAAAGTAAATATAATACCATTAATCGTAGGAGCACTAGGAACAGTCCAGAAGAAATTCGGAAAAAGACTGGAAGAAATTGGAATCAAAGGGCAGACTGAGACTATACAACGGACGGCAATAGTAAAAACAGCTGACATCTTCAGGAAAACCTTTCTACATAAGCTACGAAGACTAACCAATCACATGCAAGATGCAATAGGAAGAAAACAAATCTACAGAAAGAGCACCACAAGAACCGAAGGAACATAAACTGCAAGCAATTTTATACCCCCCGCCCAAAAAAAAAATTGATGGCACCAGCATTGGCTGATACCACACAAAACAGACATCCGCTGAAAGAGTGCCGAGAGAACTGAGACATTGGAGAGGCTTATTGTCATCCAAATTCCAGAGACGGCCAATGGTCGTTGCCAACGATGAAATCGATGGTAAGCGTCTGTTGTGATAACACAAATTCATTTGCAGTAGTTAGTTAAAGAGGTGGAGAGCACTGGAAATCTGGAGAGACTTGTTGTCACTAAAACTCCAGGAATACCACTGGTGATTATCAGTGAGCAATCAGTGATGACGGCCTGCGTGAGAACTCCTTGTGAGTAAACATAATACTACTACTAATAATAATAATAATTACAAAAAAATTGATAATAATAATAATAATAATAATAATTTTTATTATTATTATTATCATTGTTGTTGTTATTGTTATTATTGTTATTGTTATTGTTGTTGTTATTGTTGTTATTGTGTTTTCCGATAAAATTTTGCATTAGAGTACACTTTTAGATTTTATGTAGATTCTCTAACCTTTCTTTCTATATGAAACACACAAACATCACAATACATACACCCAGACATAGAGTTTTATATATAAGGAATATTTGGTTAATAAGAATATTATTTTGATAAATGTTTGGAAGATGGAGTCAGCCTTCGCTGGACAATTTTAAAAAACTATTATCTCATAGACAACAATTTGTAATTATTTTAAAGTTTAACCAATAAGCTACTCCCATGAGTTGATTGTATTGTGTTATTATCTTCACTTTTTGCTATTTATAATCTATACACACATAGGATTCTACTCGAGAATCAAAATGAAATAAGAACTTTACTAATTTAGAAAGTAAAACAAAATTTAAAATTTAAATATAAAAATAAATTAAATTAAAAATACAAATATAAAAAATGAATTAAAATGTAAATATAAAAAATAAATTAAAAATTTAAATATAAAAATAAATTAAATTAAAAATACAAATATAAAAAATGAATTAAAAATATTAATATAAAATAAATTAAAAATTTAAATATAAAATATAAATTAAAAAATTAAATATAAAAGATAAATTAAATTAAAAGTACAAATATAAAAAGGAATTAAAAATACAAATATAAAAAATGAATTAAAAATACAAGTAAAAAAAATGAATTAAAATGTAAATATAAAAAATAAATTAAAAATACAAATATAAAAAAATGAATTAAAATATAAACATGAAAATAAATTAAATTAAAAATTTAAATATAAAAATAAATTTAAAATACACATATAAAAAATGAATATGAAATATAAATATAAAAAATATATTAAAAATACAAATATAAAAACTTTAATAAAATATTTAAATACAAAAAATGAATTAAAAATACAAATATAAAAAAATAAATTAAAAATACAAATATAAAAAAATGAATTAAAAATATAAATACAAAAATAATTTAAAAATAATAATGTTACTGATAACACCTAAAACACAATTAAAATTCTTCCACAATATAAGGGTCCTTGCTTACTTGCCTTCCCGCGAGGGCACAGTTGGGCATAAGGTAGAGTTTAATGTGAGAACATTCTCAGCTCCCTAAAAAGAACTAGAACAACAAAGTAATTTTCCTTAGTCTAGAAGCATTTCTATTTCAGTAACCGTGCACAGAAAAGAATAATTGTAGTGTAGAACATATACTACACTTTTCACCTAGCCAAACAACCACGGATTTCTAATAAAAAAAGTAGATACCAAATAATATTAACTTCAGAAATTCTAATATAATACTAGAACATAAAATATTAAATATTAAAAGAAAATTTACTAATATAAAAATTAACAGAAAATAATTAAAAATATGTATGTTACAGATCACAGCTAAAAAGGCAATTAAAATTATTTCAAAGTCTAATAACATTATTAATTTCGGTAGAAACCATATAATATTGACGCTAGAAAAGTTGCTTGTTTAAATTGTGTCTAATGTAAAAGAAATGAAAATTAGTGGATGAAATTTAATCACATTTAAAATATTTAAAATTTTTCAGTTATAATTGTTTTATCTGGAAGTAAATCTGAAAAAAATATATAGTCCTTCAAAATAAATCAATCCTCACGAAACGATCACGGGGGTCCAAATCAACCACAGCAGGTTAATCGGCCTGTGGTTGGGTGCCTGAAGCGGTAACGCTATCGTTTCGGTTCCGTTCGGCTGGATTTACACTCTGGTTTGAATCCTCCGCGCGTAGTTCTGCGTGGGTTTCCAGCTCGAAGGAAATGGTTGCAGGTACAGCCAACGGTCGAAACGTTGATTAAAAGTTGACTTCGAAAGAAACCCACCTTAAAGAATAGAGTCAAAACGTACACCACATGTATTTCCTTTCATTCTTTACCGACTGACCGTACTTCCTCTGCTTGCGATCCGCTTAAAGGTCCTCCGGCACCTTCTGTCCACACTTCTCTGGGACGGGGGAGGCATTGGTTTCGCAGACAGTATTCAACGCCCTAGTGAGGAAGGATTCGAGGTGCCTACCTTGATGTGTCATAGATACGCCGAGAGACTGGCTTTCCCGAGTCAAACCTTGTAGCGAGGAATTTATGTTGGCACCCCGCAGTCGAGAGTGCTTTTTCCGACCTTGTTCTCGACCCCTCGATCGGATCGATTTCTGTCGTAGGCCGAGAGGCAAATTTCAGTTCTTTAGGGAGTGCTGTGTAGCGCTCAAAAAGCTACCTCGGTCCTTTCTCAATCAATGGATTTGTGAAGATCCGTTCGTCGAGCAGTTTGGGTGCTCGGAGGAGGAGATCCGCTTCGAATGGATTTGGGCGGCAGATACGACTCATCTCAACAATTCTGTGTTCTCTCTGACATGGAGATTTGCCAGAAACGCTTTACACCTCAATGCAATACAAAACAGTTCCGGGATGGAGGATTCGCCCGAGGATCCCCGCCGCGAAACGCTCTAAGAAGATACGCTCGATCAAGCTTTCTTCAAATGCCTCGAACTCAAGCGGTTTTGGCGGTATGTCAACGACGTGACGGCTCGTATAGATCATGAGCATCCTCTGCCGCTAAAGGTATCCTATATAATCGACAATGTCGGGCAGTCGTGGGATACGGAGAGACGAATGGTGTTTCTCGCAAACCTGACCGTAGCGCGAATGGTCGTGTGGACGTCGCGTTTGAGAGGAACCTTGGGGGTATCTTTTTTTCTGATCAGGATCTGATTGCGGTCTTCAAGCACTATCTTAAGGTCAACACCAGATGTGATAGAAAGAGATTACGTGTGTATGACACGGAGTCAAGCATGAGTACGTGTTCTCTGCCTGAGCATGACGCACGCGGTTCCTGCTCATGTCGGACTCCAACTGTTTGGATGAGTTTAGCCTCTTAGCTAGTCGAGTGTTGGCTTTTTGGCTAAGATCAAAGTGTAGTATCTGTTCCGATGGATACTGCACCCCATAGACTGGTATTGTCTTGGCCTTCGGGGCTTGATTTATGCCGGTCTATGGGGTTGTCTTGTGCAGTTCTAGGAGGGCCACCCTCCCAGGCTTCGCCTCCCCTCTTTGAGGAGGAGTAAGTTTATTGCTTACTGCCTGAGGTGCCCCTACCGGGGAATGCTGACGAGGCTGCCCAGGCAATTTTTAAACCCCACTTTCCCGACCCGACCTTGGGTCACATCTTACTTATGGGAGTAAGATAAAAACTGGCCTTGTGCCTAACTTCTGGAGAGGAGTAAGTCAATAGTCGAGTGAATGAGTCCGCTCCGTGTAATAGAGATCCTTCAAAATGCTCACTTCACACTTTCATTTTTTGCCCTCGGTCTTCCCCAATTTGTATTTAGCTTGGAAAGACACCACACATTCTCCAAACTTTATCCCCTTTTCTCCCATTCATATCCCACTCCAATTTAGAAACTAACATGCTTGTTTTCGGCTCTGAACAAACCGGAAAACAGTAGGCACTCTATTATTTAGAAAGAGTTCGAAGGGTCTTAATAACTGGTTTTTGTTTTTCTTTCTTCAACTCCCCATTTTATTCCAATGCATTTCTGTATATGAATCTATTTATGAAAAATAAAATTTCAAATAAATGTGGGGATATCTTAAGTAAGGTGGCCCTTAGAATAAATATGGTATTGTGGTGACTGAGATGATTCTAGTTAAGAGTAGGATAGACAATTTTATCACTTTTAGACCAAGAGTGACTAATGACCCCCATTTTACCTCACTTTTAATAGCCTTGTGCCTAATTTGTTCCGAATGTAAATCTGTATATTTTGTGAAAATAGATAATTACAAAGATGGTACGATAATATCATGGGGTCTGTTTCGCGCCAGACATTCATAGAATGGAAATATGTCACAAACTCCCACAAGGGTTTTGGAGATAGACTCCCATAACCAGACATATTCTGAAACTAAATTACAGAGAGATAAAACTGTGGAATTTCACGGGTACCGCTACTGGAAGGAGTAACACCGATAGTTTCAAACTTTTGTAAAATATGGGTGGTTTAAAGATAGATTATTCTCAGCTTAAGCATATAAATCTGTATGCGAATCCTTTGCGAGTTTGTAATTCATTTATGCACTCCAGCAATCGTCTCACTTACCTATTTTAAGCAATTTCGTAATTTTCTAAAATCTTATTCGCATGAGGGTATCGGTGTATAGGGTTACGGTAACAGATACATAATTAATGTATATCTTATCTCCAGAACGGTGAAATACATATTCCTTCTAAACTTATTTATTGTTTAAGGCGTCCTTTTTGTTCGTGTGTGAATATATTGATAAGTAGAAAGTTATACATAACTTTCTTTCTAAGCCTACATAGAAATTTCCTAACAGTATTTAGTTCTATATATAAACACCTACGATTTCGAAAACTATTTTACGTACTCCAGTTTCAACCTTCCTCCTAAATATGTTTTCTGTTAAAATAAGTGAAACCTAACTTTTCTACGAAATATAATATTGGATCTGTACATTTTTTAGGGAAAATTAGTTTTCTAAAAACCGACGACATCAAAATAATTATTTGGAAATTGTGCAGAACAATCAACAGAAAAACAAACAAATATTCAACAAAAAACTGCTACCAAAGGTAATCTATATATTAATACGATAGCGTGTGTGTTCGTGTGTCACGCTTCCGGCAAAAGCTCTACGCATGCGTGCCGCTCCTAAATTTTTAAAAACATTCAACTAGCCTACGTTTAGGAATATTTATATGTGTATCCCTCTTGCGGAATGGTTAGCGAGGTGGTATTTTTTACTTCGGCCCGACTGGTTTATAGTTCGATCCCAACCAGCCTCTAAGATTTTTATTCTACAGTTCGAGGGGAAGGGGAAGAAATAATACATTTTTTATTACCTGGTTAAAAACTACTGTTTTGTGTTGCTTAAAACTTAAAACTACTTTTTGTTTTTATGTTGGCGTTTTTAATGGCATTGTCTATTTAATTACGTTGACTGCTTAAAAAGTAGGGTATCGGCCAGTATTATTTTGTTGTTTTTTTTTGAACGGATGGCATATCAACCTTTTTTAGTAGATATGCGCAGTGTCCATCGTACACAAGTTACTATTTCAAACAATTATTTAACTCTTATCCAGAAGGGGGGGGGATGGCTCATAATAAAGCAAGCGTAACTTACTAACAAATAGAGGGTGCTTTGTTACATTAGGACCCGTATTGAAAACATCATTTCGTGTAATTTACACGGGTTCCGCTAGTAAAAATTATTTTACTACCTACCTGGCGAATATTTTTGTTTTGAAATCTTTATTTAACTTAGATTTGGCCCAGAACACTTCGGGATAACATGCTTCCCAGAACAACAACTATAGCCCTGACATGCTCCAGTCATAATAATAACAAACCTGATTCAATAAAGCATTTAGAGCTATTAATTACACGATCTGTTTTATCGCCGTCGTCCACTTCCCAATTCTAAAACTTGTTTTTTGCTTACTAATCCTACTTCCCATGACTAAATCATAATTGCACTGAATATCCATTTACTCTCTGCCTATTTTCTGTCAGTTTGATACTTGGTACGTACTGATTCGACACGTTTTTCTGCGCAATCTACGTTAGCCTTTTCCGGTTCCTTCCTACCAGTAACAACCTTTTCATTATTCAACTGAAGTCGCTTCCAGTAACTGTGCGAAAAGTACATGAAGCGCTTTTTTATACTGAAGATATATTACTCGTTTTTCTTCCTCCCTTTTTCTCTCTCTCTATCTCTCTCTCCCAGAAAGTCGATTTATTGCCTTCTCATACTGCCTTCTTAACATCTCATAATGTTGACCAACAATAAACCGCAACTTCAGATAACCTGTTTTATTGATCCTGCGGTGATCATTCGCTACTTTTTTTCTCATATATTTTGTTCATTTTATCCCATTCTCTATCTTTTCCCAATATCGTCTTGTAGAGTTTGATATATACGAAAATTTACAGACATCTAAATCGGGTCATTGGTGTACATGATAATTGTGCTCTGAGTATATCTTAGGGCTTTATCTCTGACTATTAGTCTGAACAGCATTAATGCACTCAATCCAGTCAACCTGTAAACATTACATGTGCGTTTTAATCATTTGCATCAGTTTCAACTTTTTGAGATTCATTCTATTATCGTTTTGAAACTTAGTTAAGTCATATTAACACATAAATGAAAGAAATTGGCCACTATTTATATTCATGTATTCAAATAGATGCGCAAAAATATGACCTTGTATCTACTTAACTTAACATAACAAGTAAACTCGACATCCTCGGAAATACACTCAAAAAATTTTCTTTGTCCCTTATTTTAAACTCGGTCAGGGAGTATATTTTATTTTTACTCATTACATCCGTTATTTTCCAATCCCTGAGATCCTCACTCTGTCTCATTCCTTTTTTAATAATCTGCCTTGGTTAATCAACTACCCATAGTCTTTATTGGTTATGAAAATCCCTTACTATATGGCCCCTTTCTTTACAGCCATTATATTCAGTCCATTTACACGCTCTCGCCAAGTTACCACTACGTTTGCATGTTCAACACACTTTTTCTCTTTGGTTATTTTCCTTTCTTACTGCATTGACGTTTGTTGGCGCCACGCAAACATTTCTTTAAAGATATATATTGGACCTGAGGAGTAGTATCTATATCTTTTCTTCTTTTAAACGGAGCCGTGTGGCCCATTCGATCACATTTGAAGCACCCCGGCTGCCCTAAATCTACTACTTCAGGGGCCAAGTCTTTAATAGAACGAAATTACGGGATTAGTCGTCACATTCTACGGGCCCTTTTAAAGATGTTACGAGCGCTTTTCCAACATTTTGCACGAGAAATATAAATATAATTATAACTGTCATTTAAAGACACGAGTTAACAATTATTCCAATTGCTCAGTTGGGAGAAATTTAAACTAACAACCTAGAGTGTACTGCTCTGATACTGCCTAGGATTGCTTTTTTAATGAAAACAAAGGATATATGTTTTTTTAGATAATGAAATGTAAGTAAAACACATCTTATATATTGGTATATTTAGTACCTATTGCATCTCTGTTTTTCTGTCCGTCTGTACTTATCCCCCTTTCTGTCTCCCTCTCTCCTCTCTCTCTCTCTCCCCCTCTCTCTCTCTCTCTCTCTCTCTATATATATATATATATATATACATATATATATATATATATATATAGAGAGAGAGAGAGAGAGAGAGAGAGAGAGAGAGATCTATATTATAAAAAAGAACGTCTGTGTGTAAAAATGCTTCATTTTCTATTTCACTAAATTTCTTCTGCTGGTAATAACGTCCTCGATGCGTGGGCTACTCTTTTCAGCTTCTCATTATCTTTCGCGTGTAGTAAAACGGCACATAATATCATTAGTTGAAACATATATCGTCTTATGATTATCATAATGCGCGAGCCATGAGTCATATAATTATAGTTTCTTCAAATTAAGTTTTATATTCAGAAGGCCAGTTCCATTTCTTATCTTTCTTAAGTAATTCATTTGGTGAGGTACTGATAGATGATGTGGGAATTGTATTAAGTCAGACCTCACTAGTGGGCCTTGAAGAGGTCATTTAACGTAAATATAATGGCATGCCAAGTGAAGTACCGGTACATGAGGGGGAACTGCGTTAAAACAGGCGTCACTACTGGACCATGTAGAGTCCGGTAGATACGAATGTAATGCCAAAGTTGATTACTTTGAGAATAACAAAGCCGCTGGTCTAATTCCGACTCTGTCATCGCAAGATATGTGACCAGCAGAACATTAAGTTTTCTGTCTTTAACGACACTTTGCATCGCCGTTCAATGATAAACGCACTTGGATACGACATGCAATAGTGTCAATAACTGACACACTCTCTATGAATAAAATTTATTTAATAATTTGTAAATCCACAAGAAGCTTGTGAGGTTGACACATTTGTATGAGAACGCATATTCGTTATCGCTGTATATCTAGCTGGATCTGGCTTTCGACACTTTTAATTAATTATGTGTCCGAAGTATTTAATTGTCGTAAAAATCGCATTCATCAATGCTTAGCTTAAAGCAGTATTCTTTAATTTTATTAAATAGTATTTTAACATGTTCACAGTGTTGTTCTCTATTTTAGCCTTTTATTAAAATGCCACTGTGATGAAGCAAATGTCACTCAACATGGCGTTCATTATTTGTTCAAATATTCCTGGCTCTATTTTAATACCAGAAAGAAGTCTATTAAACTTGTATAATCCTTCCTCATAGCAAAATAGTTTTCTGAAACGAAATATCTCTTTTCTAGTAGGATGAAATTAGCATATTTTTAATATTCAATAGATCTGAATATTCCAAGCAGAGAGTCCAACATTTTCTTGTCTGACCATGCATGTAAAACCGCGTGTCATCCATTTATCAAGTGATTATCAACATAGTCGCGTTTTTTACTGCGTCCTGAAGCTTCCCAACTACGTCTGATCAATGGAACCCGTTGTATGGCATATCCAATAATTCAATACACATATAATATTGAAAGAAACACCTATTATAAGCTCTTATTTACTTAGTTGAGCACGCTGTTTTAATTCAGTCATATTATACTAGCAGGGCTACCAGGCGTTGCCCGGGGCTATAAAAAAATAGAAGTTAAATAGCGTGTGTAAAATCTTTATATTAAAACTTCTGCCACTCCCCCTCTCACTCTCTCTCTAGCCATCCCTTTATCTGTCTCTCTTTCCCTCTCTCCCATTTTCCGGCCTTCTCCCCAACCCACTCTTTCTCCTCCTCCCAGCCCAATCCTTCTCCCTGTTTTAATGTGTTCAAAAATAATGTAATTCATTTATCGGAGCTATCCCTTATAAATGTAAGACTTTTATCTTACATTAATTGGTCCTGGGCAACGCCGAGTATAACAAAACACCTTGAAAATCTTGATGTTGGGTAATTCTGTGCACCCACACCCGCTTTCCAAATAACATGAAGAGAAATGATGTTAATAATGACAATCATCCAAATATATTTAAATGTAATACTGTAATTTACATTTAATACTCCCCAACAACTCAAAGTAAAACAAAGAATTATGTTACCCCTTCGCTTACAAAATATAATACAGTAATGTTATAATGACAATGTAGTTGCTCCCAAACAACGCCGAGTAGAACAACAGTTTCTATTGCCCTCTGCTTCACTTACTAAATATAATACTGTAATGCTAGTAAGGAGGCCGTCACAGTACTGACAAAAGTACAGTTTAAATCAAAGTATGAAGAAAATAATGTTGATAATGACAATTTATTTGCTCCCGGACAACGCTGAGTAAAACAAAAGTGTCTGTAACACTTAATAAAAGTGTCTGTAACATTAAATACAAATAATAGTGCAATTTTAGTATAGATGCCCTGACAGAACTTCCAAAATTACTGTTAAAATAAAAGTATGAAAAAACATAATGTTGATAATGATTATTGATTACAGACAACATCGAGTAGAACCAATAGTCCTGGTCAATTCCTAATTTCGGGCCCCTCCCATTTCACAATAATATGAAGATAAATGATGTTGAAAAAGATAATAGTCCGGAGAGATTTAATATATACCGGTTACTAAAAGTAATACTGTAATCTTACAATTTTGGATTCCAGACAAAACCGAGTATGACAAATGGTCCAGGCCAATTCCTAATTTTAACATATTAAGAAGATACGTAATGTTAATAAAGTCAATAGTTCGAAGAGAGTAAATATATACCAGTCAACAAAAGTAATACTGAAATTTTACAATTATTGATCCCAGACAACGCTGAAAAGAACAAATGGTCACGGGCATTCCTAATTTATTCTCCACCTCCATTCAACATATTTAGAAGATACATGATGTTGATGAATTCAATAGTCCGAAGAGATTTACTATACCAAACTTAATACTGTAATCTTACAATTGTGGATCCCGGACAATACCGAGTAGAACATATAGTCCCGGTAAATTACTAATTTCTTGTTCCCACCCCCATTTCACAATAATATGAAGATAAAAAATATCAAGCACTTCGGGTTATGGCTTGCGGGATATGCAACATTCTAAAAAAGACAGAGAAATTCTTTATCCCGAGCAACACTGCTTTTAAACATACCCGCTCTATCTAGATATAAAGAACTATCATGAGCAATTTTGAGTTACTACCTGCTCTATCCAGGATATTCGTAAAAATGCAAAAAAAATAATGAAAAAAATTGAATGGGAAAAACTGAATGTAATATGAATGAAAAATAATAAAAATACAGATGAATATATGAATGAAAAAGTGAATGTACAAAATTAATGAAAAATGAATGAAAAATGAATGTAGAATCAATTAAAAAAATGATGTAAAAAAAAAAATGAAAAAATTAATGAAAAAATTAATGAAAAAAAAAGAATGAAAAGATGAATAAAAACACGAATAAAAAAGTAAATGAAAAAAACAAATGAAAAGTGAATGGAAGAAATATAATGAACAATTAATGCAAAATAAATGAAAAACACGAATGCTAAAAATAAATGCAAAATAATTAATGTTAAAATATCCATAAAAAAATGAATGAAAAATAATGAATTAAAAAAGTAAAAAAAAAAAAAATCAAAATAAGTGAATGAAAAAGTGAATTAAAAAATTAATGATGAAAATTGAATGAACATAATTGAATGAAAATAATGTGAATGAAAAAATGAATGAACAGAAATGAATGAAAATCGTATAAAAAGGAAAGACTGAAAGAAAATAAATGAAAAATGAAAATAATGAATAAAAATGAATGAAAAATTAAAAAAAACTTGAATAAAAAAAATGAATGAAAAAAATAGAATGAAAAAAAAGAATGAAAATTTAATGTAAAAAATAAAGGAATAGAAACTAATGAATAAATAATGAATGATCAATGAATGAAAAAATAAATGAAAAGGATAAATCAGTGAATAATAAAAATTATGAAAAATAAATGAAAAACATGAAAAACTGACGAAAAAAAAATGAGATTATGAATGAAAAAAATGAATGAAAACTTTATATAAAAATGAATGAAAAATGAATGAAAAAATGAAAAAATGAATGAATAAAAAGAATGAAGAAAATAAATGAAAAACATGAAAAACTGAAGAAAAAAACAATGAAATTATGGATGAAAAAATGAATGAAAAATTTATATAAAAATGAATGAAAAATGAATGAAAAAATGAATGAATAAAAAGAATGAAGAAAATGAATGAAAAAAAGTGGAATGAAAAAAATGACTCTTCCCCAAACCTTCAATTATTTTTAAAACCTCTGACTCTGACTCCTTCCCAAACCGCCGATTCTGACTACTTCACTACAAACTCATGTACAGAACAGGCGCGGTTGTAATTGAGCAATCCTTGCTTCACTAGATACTCATTTTCAGAAAAAGTGCGGCTGGTATTAAGCAACCCTTGCTTCACTACAGACATGTTCAGAAGAGTTCCGGCTGGCGATTGAGCAACCTGCGCTATCCAGGATATTAAGCATTTTGGATTGACTAACTTATACCACTTACCAGATATTATAATGTATTATTACTATTATGACTCCCGAGCAAAGCCACACACTTTGTCTAGTATACAACATAATAATAAAATACAAAGAAGTTATTTCTCCCAGGCAATTCTGAGGTTTAATACACCTGCTCTATCTAGGATATTGAGCACTTTGAGGTTACTACCTGCTCTATCAAGGATATTGAGCACTATTGATGATGGGTCCCGAGCGACACAGCATTATAAAAACGACAGAGAATATCTTTATAGTGGGCAATATTGCGTTTAAACACACCTGCTCTATCTAAAATATTGAGCACTGTAATGAACACTTTTCAGTTACTACTTGCTCTATCCTGGATAGTTAGCACTTTGAATTATGGATTCAAGGGTATACGACAATATTAACAAAAAAGACAGAGATGTTCCTTATCCCGAGCAACACTGCGTTTAAACACACTTGCTCTATGTGCGATATTGAGCACTTTAAGTTAAGGATACTTCCGGATCTCTACCAAAATAAAACTTTCTTCACCCACCCCTATCTTTTAAGTGAGTAGTAATAAAATAAAATTAAGAGGCCTGCAGAGAGGTACTGAAACCACCCAAGTAAAATTTAGGAATCTTCCAGAGTACTATTGTATATATATATATATATATATATATATATATATATATATATATATATATATATATATATTACACATTAAAACAAGTCCTCAAATAGCGTATGCATGTCGCATATATCGTTTTTGAACTTAAGGAGACCTGCGCAGCACTACTAAAAACACCCTTTTCTAGTTTCTGATCACACCTATCACTTCTGAATAGAACGTGAAGAAACGATAAATGACATCTAGAATCAGCGTCTATTAATTTTAAGATAAAAATGCAAACTCATTTCCAGTCTAGAAATTTGTTGGCATTATATTCCCCCTCCCCTTCAAGATAAATGACATTATTTCCGTAAGATTTCGAGGAATAAAATGTCATGTAGGATTTTTTCGTATAAACACCAGTTTTAAATTTCCGATGTATGTGATAGTGGCCATGGGCAAGTGAATATTTTCTTTTTTACCATTAAACAAATTGAAAACAAATTATTATTTGCGAATAAAAAATTCGGACTAAAATATAATGGATACTTTTATTTTGATTAACACCGGTTTGCAATTTCGGATTTCAGATAGGAAGGCCATGGACAAGTGTATATCTTCTATTTTACCATTAAACATATTGAAAAAATTATTATTTGCGAAAAAAACAAAAGTTAAGTCAAAAATATAATGTAGGAATTTTCTTTTGATTTACATCGGTTTGCAATTTCTAATTTCAGATAAGGCGGCTATGGGCGCATGGAAATCTTCTCTTTGACAATTAAACAAATTATTGAAAACATATTTTTTGCGACAAAAAAAAATCCGGCCTAAAATATAATGTAGGATTTTTCTTTTGATTAACACCGGTTTGCAATTTGTGATTTCAGATAAGGCGGCCATAGATAAGTGGATATCTTCTATTTTACCATTAAACATTATTGAAAACAAATTATTATTTGCGAATAAAAATCCGGCCTAAAATATAATGTAGAACTTTTCTAACCCGGTAAATTAAAGTGTAAAGTCTTTTAGCCCGGGCAACGCCGCATCTAAACACACCTGCTTTATCTTTTGTATCGAGCACCTTTGCTATAAGATATTTTTTGATCTACTTCTTCTTCTTCTTCTTCTTCTTCTTCTTCTTCTTCTTATTATTATTATTATTATGCACTCACTAGGAGTTCTCACACAGGTAATCAGTGATTGCTCACCGGTGGTATTCCCTGGAGTCTGAGTGACAACAAGTCTCTCCAGATTTCCAGTATTCTCCACCTCTTTTCGATAGCCACAACAAATAAACTTGCAGTATCACAACAGCCGTTTACCATAGATTTCTCGGTGATAAGGACCATTGGTCTTCTCTGGGATTTGGCTGGCAAAAAGCCCCCCCCCAAGGTCCCAGAACTCTCTGCACTTCAAGTGGAAGTCTGGTTTGTGCTGTCCCTCCTCGGTCTTCTCATCCTCCTTGAACCTATGCAAATGTTGTGTGGTTAAAGCCTAGGCTGGTACTATTTTTAATTTTTAATTTTTATTTATATTTATTTTATTTTTTTATTTTTTACTTATTTATTTATTTATTTATAAAAAAATTATTTTTTTAAATTTATTAATTTTTTTATTTTATACTTTTGGGGGGCGCTTATGGTGTTTCTTGCTATTTCTGTTCATTGGTTCACTTTAGTTTTGTGTTAGCTGAGGATGTTGTAATTTATTGGGGAGAGATTAGAAAGTGATGTTTCTTGCAGTTTCTGTTCTTCGGTTTGTGATGTGGTGTTCTTTCTGTGGTTTTGTTTCCTTCCTGTTGTAGATTCAATGTGACCCTTCGTAGCTTATCCGGGTTGGTTTCCGTATTCGAGGATTTTTGTTAAGATTGCAGCTGTTCTAATCATTGTCGTCCTTTGTATAGTTTCAATGATCCTTTGATTCCAATTTCTCCCAGTCTTTTTGCAGGTTTTTGGGGATTACCCATAGTCCTTCTACGATTATTGGTACTATACTGACTTTCTTCATGCTCCATCCTCCTTTCAGTTCTCTGGCTAGTACTGTGCATTTGCTTCGTTTTTCTGTTTCTTTGATTTTCACTCGATGGTCTGCTGGAACGGCGAAGTCTACGATTTTGCAAGATTTTTCCTTCTTGTTGATTATTATAACATCCGGTCTCCTTGCTTGTATAAGTTTGTTTTGGTATATCTATATCTCAGAGGATTTTGTGTTTTTCGTTTTCAAGTACTGTTTCTGGTTTATGTTTTTACCGTTTGTCTGCGTATTCGAAATTCAATTGTTTGCACAGTTCCCGGTGTATTGATTTCCCCACACAGTCATGTCTGCTCTTGTATTCTTTCGAGACTTGTTTGCTACATTCACTTATTATATGATTTACTGTTTCGTCTCTTTGTCCACACAGTTTGTATTTACTATTTTCCTGGGTTTTATCTATTTTAGCTTTAATGTAGTTTGTCCTAATTGCATTGTTCCGTGCAGCCATCAGTAAAGATTCCGTTTCTCTGGTCAAGTGTCCTTTTCTTAGCCATCCCCAGCTATTTTCGTTGGTTTCTTCTCTTGTCAGTCTTCTGAAGCGTCCATGTAGTTGTTTTTCTTCCCACTTTTCTTTTCTTGTCTGTTCAATTCTGGTTTCGGTGCTTCCCGAGTTGTTCCTTGGAACGGTGTCTCTTGTTGCAGTGATAAGGATTTCCGTGTGTTGAGTTATGTATTTCTCCAGCTCTTTTTTTGAGTCTTTCACACAATCTTCTATACTTACCAGTCCTCTTCCCCCTTTGTTTCTTTTCATGTAGAGTCTGTTCGTAGCGTCTTTTGGATGTAGTGCGTTGTGTATGGTCATTAATTTTCTAGTCCTCTGGTCAAGGTGCCTGAGTTCCTCTTTGGTCCAGCCTATGAATGGTCCAGAGTATCTTATTAGTGCTACTGACCAGATGTTTATTCCTGTTACTAGATTCCTGCTATATAATTTCGTTGCTAGGAGTTTTCTTGTTCTTCGTAAATATTCTTTTCCAATCTTCTCTTTCATTTCTGTAGATTTGATGGTGTCTGCTTCCAGAACTCCAAGATATTTGTAGCTATCCTGTTCGCCTAGCGCCCTCATTTCCTCTTGGTTGGGGAGTTCCACGCCTTCTGTTGTCTCCAGCTTTCCTCTATTTATTTCTAGTAGTGCACACTTTTCCATTCCGACTGAAGATTCTGGTCGTATTTATCAGCTTTTCCAGTACCTATTTACTATTTGCAAATAGGTTCAGGTCGTCCATGTACATCAGGTGGTTTACTCTTAGTTCTGTGTCTGTAAACTTGTATTTCCTGAGTATGTAGTTGAGTGGCATCATAGCTATTATAAACAGTAGTGATGATAGTGAGTCTCCTTGGAAGATGCCTCTCTGTATCTTTATCTTAGTCAGGTGTTGTCCTCCGGCTGTCAGTTCCAGTCTCCATGTTCCCATTGCTTTCTTAATAAGATTAATTATCCTGTCGGGTATTTTGTATATTTTCAAACATTCAATGACCCATGCTTGAGGGATTCTGTCATAAGCTTTTTTGTAGTCATTCCATGACATGGATATGTGTTTTTTTCTGTTTTTTAACTCCTTCAGGATCTTTTGATCGATGTATAGCAGGTCGTGCGTCCCTCTTTTCCCTTTACGGCATCCATTTTGTTCTTCGGGGAGTAGTCCACGTTTGTTTAGGGATTTGTAGATTTGTTCTCTCAGTTGTACCGTCAGGATTTTCCACATTGTTGGTAAACAGGTTATTGGTCTCTAGTTGCTTGTGGTAGTTTCCTTTTTGGCATCTTTATTATTATTATTATTATTATTATTATTATTATTATTATTATTATTATTATTATTATTATTATTATTATTATTATTATTATCCTCGGACAACGCCAAACTGGTTAGGATAGCCGTGGCTAAACTTGTAAAGCGTACATGTGTTTGTATACTATTGATTTGTAGTCACCCATTTAGTAGTGGATATGCTATTCATTGCGTAACTTCGATTGTACAGAACCTGGTATTCCCAAATTATCACCCATTTATTAGTGGCCAAGATATGCGTTACTTATCTTAGATTGTACACACCTGATCTTCTTAAATCGTCATTCACTTAGTACTGGCCAATATATGCGTTGCTTAACTTCGATTGTACTGCACCTGGTCTTCCTAAATCGTCACCCATTTAGTACTAGTCAGGATATGCGTTGCTCAACTTGCCCTTCGAAAGATAATGATGGCAATAGAAAGTTTCTCACGGACAACGCAAATTACTTGTTTCTAAATCAAGGAGGCCTCCAGAGTTCTACTAAAATCACTATTTCTGATTCCCGCCTCACTTTTATAAGGACAGTAGTCCGAAGAGAAACGTAATAAAAATAAATAATGACAATGGCGTAAAAATATTACGTAACCCTATCACTGTGACGTCATGTACTTATCACTATGATGTCATGTGCGCAAGGTAATATTAAAAATGTTGATCACATTAAACGAAAAAATGGCTATTTAGTCCTGTAAAAATGAATCTCTTTTTTGGTAATTTTTCGATATTATTTCCCGGTGTTATGCCGGTTAACTTAATACCTACTTTGTGGGTATTTTGTGCAGTTTTCAAGTTTTAGCGAGACATACAACCCCACAGATTTTTGTCTCTTATATATTGAAACTAGCAGGGTTATCCGGCATTGCCCTGACTCCCCCCCCCCGGTTTTTCTTCCCTCCTTTTCTGCAGCTGAGCCCATTTCATCTCTCTGGACATAGACGCAGACAACTCACTTTAGGTAATAAGTCGACATTTTATTGTCAAATTAGTACATATGAACATTGAAAACGCTATCGATATTCGAAAATATTTTTTGTAATTTTTAGCGCTAGGTTTTTCAAGCTG
The DNA here is from genome assembly GCA_963556195.1 of Sepiola atlantica. Lineage (NCBI taxonomy): Eukaryota > Metazoa > Mollusca > Cephalopoda > Sepiida > Sepiolidae > Sepiola > Sepiola atlantica. The sequence continues at coordinate 36,805,123 of OY744546.1, read as the reverse complement.
CTTACATGTAATCGTCATAAAAATGCCCAAGATTTGTCATCCACCCCCTTCCCACCAAAAAGAAAAATGCACACAGACAATTTATTTTCATTTTAAAAATATATTTTCTTATACAGGGTGGGCAAAAATAAGGGTCCTATTTTTAAAAATTCATAACTTTTTTATTTATTGATTTTTTTTTGATTTTTTTTTAGAATAAGTAAAGGACCCCTTCCGAAGCAAGCATGAGCCGTATTAGCCCTAAGGAACGTACCCTCATTTAGAAAACATAATTTTTGCTTAAAAAACTCAAAACAGTGTAAAAAACAATACTTTAGTTTTTGTAAGTTTTAAGAAGTGTTTTTCGGCTAAAATTTGTTTTGTTTATTTAAAAAAATCTCGGAAGGGTCAGTCTACACACATATAAAGTTTGGTGAGTTTAACTTTTATTTTGTGGAAGTTATTCAAATTCAAGTTATTCAAATTTAAAGATAGGACCCTTATTTTGGCCCACCCTATATGTCGTTAAAAACGCTATCTGGCCCGGTAATGGGTGTCCCCAATCAAATTTCTGAAATAATTGATTTGTTTTATTTTTAGAGCCACGTTTTTCAGGCTGTTTACATGTAATCGCCCTGAAAATGCCCAACATTTCTCATCCACCCACTCCCATACTTTATACCAGTGTATTTTTTACGAATGAAGGAGGTCAGTAATTTAATTCGGGTCAAAGTCTGTAAAAGCACGAACTTATTTTTTTAATGAATACGTTTTTAATATAAATATTTGTTAAAACGAAAATCTGTTGAAAAAAAAAAATACAAAATTAAAAAACGGAACCGTGAAGACACAAAGGTAGATTTCTCATTTACTGACCTTGATTCTTCACAAAAAATTGAAATGAAGCAAAATTGATGAAAAATGTATCCGTCGAACGAACTTGATTCGAACCGGCGCATCCAGGTGCCCAGTCCCCGTCGTTACCACTTGTCCACCGTGCTATTTCCTTTTGGCGAGCGGTGACGTATGCAATTAAGAAATGCTTCTTAACCTTAAAATTTGACCACCCCCACTACAAATGTTGTGTCCGCTCTACAGGAAGAAATCAATGTTTTTTTCAAATGTTTCGATATTATGCGACCGGTAAATATAATGGGCGATTCGGAAAATATCAACTTTATGGGTATCTTTTGCGTATTTGTCAAGTTTTAACTAGACATACGCACATACCTTAAAACATAAGTTCGTTCTTCGTGAAAAATGTTAATTTTTCAGCATAAACAATGCTCAAGATTTGTTATCCCCCTCCACACCCCCCCAAAATACACACGCACAATTTAACTTTACTTAAAAAATATGTTTGGTTATATGTCTTTAAGAACGCTATCTGGCCCGGTAATGATTCATCATTTTTTAATTTTTAGCGCCAAACTTTTAAACGTATTTACATGTAATCGGCATAAAATGCCCAACATTTGTTATCAACCCCCTCCTATGAAAACATAAACACGCACAATTAATTTTCCTTTTAAAATATATTTGGTTATATGTCTTTAAAAAGCTATCTGGTCTGGTAATAGGTCATCATTTCACGTTGATTTTATATGTAAAAATGATCACCCACTATATATTCAAAAACATTTTTTATTGTTAACGCCTTTTGTTGTTTTCTTTTATTTACTTTTTCTTACGTAATTAAACAACGTAGGTAATTTATTTTTTACTAAGAATAAACTATTTATTGAAACTACGTTGATAAAAGCTTATATTATTTATTAATTAAAACAAAATGATTACTTTATACTAGCGATTTTTTTTACGAACGAACATTGTTCTGTTTTCTATAGATATGGGCCACCTTATAAAAAAACACGACACCAAAATAGGAAATAGGAAGTAAAATAACCGAACTCTTTTTGTGATAAGCCCAACGATTGCCTAAAAGAATAACAAAGAATTTGATTGGTTAACTAGCTAGACTAAACACCGCGTGAATATATCAAAACAGCCGACAACACAAACTCCATGCATTTTAGCCTAACGATTCCCCACGGAAATGAAACGTGAAAGCCTCTGTGTAACATAATTGGCATAAATATATTTTCATTACTTACTACCTAGCTATACTCACGTGTTATCATTGTTGGAGTAAATACTGAATATTGATACATAAAAGATTATATCTCCTTATAACATTTTATGTGGATACACGAAATAATAATAATATATATAAATATATATATATATATATATATATATATATATATATACAAACAACCTTATACAAACTACCTTATTCAAACTACCTTATTCACGTAACCGCGTGCTATACACAGCGGCATATCAACATTGTCGTCGATAACATCACGACGAATTTCAACTTGACTGCGAGAGATATGTCTCAGTCAGGGAGAAAAAAGAAGAAGAAAGAAAATATGCTTATACTTCTGACAAGTGTGTTTACCACCGAAAGTACTCAAGTTTTAAAAAAAAGAAGTGTTTAAAGTAAATAAATAATTTATTTAAAAAAAATAATAATTTTCGTTGTCCAGGTTTTCAAAATATTTCTAAAAATATTCTCTTTATTATTGCCATTTTAGCAACGTTTTCAATGTAGGACTTTTCAAACTACCTTATTCACGTAACCGCGTGCTACACACAGCATCATATTTACATTGGTCGTCGATAACATCCAGACGAATTTCAACTTGACTGCGATAGATATGTCTCAGTCAGGCAGAAAAAAGAAGAAGAAAATATGCTTATACTTCTGACAAGGGGATTTACCACCAAAAGTACTCAAGTTTAAAAAAAAAGTTTTTAAAGTAAATAAATAATTTATTTTAAAAAACAAATAATTTGCGTTGTCCAGGTTTTCAAAATATAAAAAAAAATTCTCCTTATTATATATATATATATATATATATATATATATATATATATATATATATATATATATATATATATATATACAAATAAAACAATAAAAATGAATATTGTATTTTATATTATATCCTATTGTGATAGGTCAATGCTCTATCATATATATATATATATATATATATATATATATAAAATTAAATGAATTATGACAATAACAATTAGAAAGTGAACAATGTTTATTTAATCATCAAGTAGTCTAAACAAGGAATATATCAACAATTTTTTTTCCTTTCCTTAACGTATGGATTTTCAATTCGTTATCACCAGAGGAGATCATCGGAATAAATCTGCAAAAATCATATTACTGTAAACACGGATTTTTTTTTAATTAAAAAATATATAAATATACAAAAGTACAAAAAAATTCTTCTTGGGCAAATAAAATCTACATCGAATGAAAATTGCAACATGTCCAAAAGAGGCAAATCCCGCATATCATGAGTATCAAGTAAATATAGCAGAAAATGTGTCCGGATTCGGAGTATAATATAAGGGTTCGAATCCTATAATGAATGTGCGACTGACCAAAGAAAAATATAAGAGTATAAAACTAAAATAAAATCACATCAGAAAATTAATTGACTTCCTTAGGCAAGACAACAAGTATGATATAAGGCCTTAAACGACCAAATGCAGATGCAGTATATATATATATATATATATATATATATATATATATATATATATACTTCGAATAGAAAAATCTTAATTTAAGAACAATATGAACTTTTTAAAATTCACAATAAGAAAACTGATTTTTAATTTTCTGACGTGAATATTTCTGTTTTTGTAACACGAAGCATTCTAAATTAATATAAAATTCTTGTCATCAAAAGCGTTTTAATTGTCCATACCTAAACAGATCTCCAAATGTTTTTTATTCTGTTTTTGTTTTGTTTCTTCTACAAAGAAAATGGAAACATTTTCTCGGAATAAAAACGCTTAGACACAAGGCAAGGAAAACAACCGACAAAATAGGAACCAAAATGTCCAACATTAAAAACTCATACAACGGAATATCTTGAATTGCCGATCGTAAATGAGAGCCGCCATATTTGATAATTTCGTCAATATGGCGGGCTGCTTTCTCGGCCGGACGTTCCTTCTGAGTGCGAAACATATGGCTGGCTTTTGAAATATTCTTTTTGTATTTTGGATTTTCAATGACTTCCTCAATGTGTTTTACCAACTCGTCTACTGTGTAGGTGTAAATATCCATTGTTATTCCATAACCTTTTACCTCTATCCGTTTACCATTAAAAAATTGATCAGCAATTATAGGGAAACCAATCATGGGAACAGCGTGGTAAAGGCTTTCATATTGTCCGCTGTTGCCACAATGAGTGATAAACAATTTAGTGTTTGGGTGACCAAGTAGGTCATTTTGAGGTAGCCATTTTGTGAGCATGACATTTTGGCGGGAATAAGAAGAATTTGAATTTTTCCAAACGACATCGTATTTAATTTGTGTGAACGCTTCCGCCATTTTGTTTATGTGATCAGCGGGCCAATTAGCGAAGGATCCGGGTGATACGACAATGATTCCATGTTTAGAAGCGCTCAGAAACTCAAGAATTTCCCCTTGAAGAGGAACAGCAGGAATTGTTGCTAGTCCACCAATATATTTAACGTTAGGCAGAGCTGGAAGTGGAAAATCCATGTAGATATCCGAATCGAATATAAACAATTCACATTGTTTCATGAGATCTCGAAAATCAATATCTGGACGTTCAGGGACGTATTCTTTAATATTTCGACTTGGAATTCCAATTGGATAGATATAATCATACGTTATAGCGTAAAGATTCCTCAGTTTCTGGGAGAACGTCATTCTATCAGAAAATGGAAGAAATTTCTCTGGAAAAACAGTTGGTATCCAAGGAGTACGATGCCAATATAATTGTATGTGTACGCCTAGCAAAAGAAAGGGTACATTAAGTTTGTAGGCGAAAATTGAAAAGAAAACACTCCCAAGTGTTCCATCTACAATAGCCAAGCTGATATTTAACGATTGTATTGTTTGGAACAGCTTTTCATTTGAAAGGTAGTAATGGCATAAGTTGTCTTGAGCCTGGAATAATTCTTCCATAGAAATTTCGGTATCCGGTAGAAAAAACTTTCTCCAAATCGCTTTAGTATTCAACCATTCTTGAAATTCTTCGACAATTATATATTTAACACCATCTTTTATTGGGTTGAATTTGTTACGATAACTTTCAGGCATTAAGATATAACTGGTGTGCCCGAGATTTGCAAGTTCGTTGGCTGTTTTGATCATTGGATTCAAATGACTGTACATTGGCATAGAAAAAAAGAAAATGTTTTCTGTATTGGACTGAGGTATTTTCAGAATTACGAATATGCTAATTTTCAGAACAATAGACGGCTTCATGGCAATTTATTTCTGGTTAATCTGGAAAAAATGAAAAACGGATAACATTATTAGATTTTGATCGATTGATACATGGATAGAAAAAGATAAAAAAACCGACTTCGGCGTTTGAAGAAGAATTATTTAGATCAAAGGGAGACAATTCATAAAATATATTAAAATATTTCTCAATTATATCCCCATGATCATTTTTTTTTATAAAAACGTTTCCTAATGAACTCCACAAAAAGAAATTTAAATAAGAGATAGATAAACATAAAATAAAATAATTGTTTTTTCGCAAAATAATAACCGATTATAAACACATTTTTACATTGGTCTCGTGCTATGACACTTTTATCGAGCATTTTTACCTAACCGATTGACTTTAGATTGTCGGAAACTATTGAAGGACTTACATCATGTGACTTAAACATTTCGTTGGGCTTGTTTGTTTTTCAGCGATTTTTAAGCATTCATTATCTATAGTGCATGGCCATCTTTAAACTTCCTCATCTTCAAATCTCTCCATTACTACAGAGTTCCTGAAACCTCTATCGTAAGGTTGTTACATATTCTTTCTTCTTTCGATTCAATATATTCATATTCTATAATGTTTTAGATATTATATAGCCTATACTATTTTAGATATTATATAGCCTATACTATTTTAGATATTATATAACCTATACTATTTTAGATATTATATAGCCTATCCTATTTTAGATATTATATAGCCTATACTATTTTAGATATTATAGCATATACTATTTATTAATAAAGATATTATTTTGCTTGGTGTAAGACTAAATTATTTAAATTAAAGTTAGATGTGAGAAAATATTGCTTTATAAATTATTGTTATCTCTATATATAAATCAGGATTTAAAAAAATAGTATTATTGCTTTCTGTATTTATGCTTGCTGTATTTTGAATAGGAAAGTATCATCTCTATAAATGCCAATATTATATAGTCCATTATTGCGGATTGTTATATATATATATATATATATATATATATATATATATATATATATATATATATATATATATATATATATATATATATATATAATTAACTTGTTACAAATATCCAGGGGGTATGAATCCGAAGTAAGTTGAAACCGGGTTTATGAGAGTGCTCAATGAAAATTCAGAGCAAAATATATATTTTTTTGATTTTATTCCATTAGTTGCGACAAAACAAGTTTTGTTTCATTGGTGCAAATAGCGACCAACTCATCGGGCTGGCGATGGAATTCAAATGGCATAAGTTTTAACTTCACCTTAACGGGAGATTGAAAATTGAAAATACATTGGAGGGGGGGGGACAGAGTTGGGGCTTTGTCTATAACGGTGACATGGGACATGAGAGGGGAGGGGGGAGGACCCCAACAAGTCGTGTTTCAAATTATTGCGTAGGAGGTTTTCCCGTTTGTGCTGTGATGATCTCAATTTCGGCCGGGGTGGGAGGAAGGGAGATGGGGCGACGGCCAGAGTGAGTTAAATTTAAAATGAGAATAAAATTATGATTATAACCGTCATTCCTATTTTATTTTAATTCTAATAAGTAATTATCATGTGGATAAAAATGTTTGATAATTTTAATTTAGGGTATTAATTGCTACTTCTGCATTTTATTTATTTTATTTTAATGTTTTGTTTATTATTTGTAGTGAATTTTGTTGTGATTATATTTTTTATTTATTTTTTTATTTTTTTATTTTTTATTTATTTTTTTTTTTATAAATTGTGATTATATTATACCGAGATCAATACTAGTGGAATCATTTTATAAGAGAAGTTTCATGGTGTTACCAGTTCTAGCATTAACAAAACCGATTATGATAACAATGATAACGCCTGCCAATCATACCTACGATAGTCGCAGTGATAATAGCCTTAATAAAAGCCTTAATAAAAATAAGAATAAAAATAAAAATAAAAATAAAGATAAATATAAATAAAATTAGAATAAAAATAGAAATAACAAGTTTGTAAGAATATTAATGATAATAACAATAATAATAATAATAATTGTATTAAAAAAAAAAAAAAAATAATAATAATAATAATAATAATACTACTAATAATAATTATTATTTTTTTTTTTTTTTTAATACAATTATTATTATTATTATTGTTATTATCATTAATATTCTTACAAACTTGTTATTTCTATTTTTATTCTAATTTTATTGATATTTATCTTTATTTTTATTTTTATTTTTATTCTTATTTTTATTAAGGCTTTTATTAAGGCTATTATCACTGCGACTATCGTAGGTATGATTGGCAGGCGTTATCATTGTTATCATAATCGGTTTTGTTAATGCTAGAACTGGTAACACCATGAAACTTCTCTTATAAAATGATTCCACTAGTATTGATCTCGGTATAATATAATCACAATTTATAAAAAAAAAAAATAAATAAAAAATAAAAAAATAAAAAAATAAATAAAAAATATAATCACAACAAAATTCACTACAAATAATAAACAAAACATTAAAATAAAATAAATAAAATGCAGAAGTAGCAATTAATACCCTAAATTAAAATTATCAAACATTTTTATCCACATGATAATTACTTATCAGAATTAAAATAAAATAGGAATGACGGTTATAATCATAATTTTATTCTCATTTTAAATTTAACTCACTCTGGCCGTCGCCCCATCTCCCTTCCTCCCACCCCGGCCGAAATTGAGATCATCACAGCACAAACGGGAAAACCTCATACGCAATAATTTGAAACACGACTTGTTGGGGTCCTCCCCCTCCCCTCTCATGTCCCATGTCACCGTTATAGACAAAGCCCCAACTCTGTCCCCCTCCCCCTCCAATGTATTTTCAATTTTCAATCTCCCGTTAAGGTGAAGTTAAAACTTATGCCATTTGAGTTCCATCGCCAGCCTGATGAGTTGGTCGCTATTTGCACCAATGAAACAAAACTTGTTTTGTCGCAACTAATGGAATAAAATCAAAATATATATATATATATATATATATATATATATATATATATATATATATATATATATATATAAAATATTTATAAATAAATATTAATTATTTATTACCTACATATATCGATGTTTCATGCTAACGCAATCTTTAGTGCAGGGAGTTAATTCCCGACGGTCCGATCACAAATCGCCACTGATTCGCAGTTAAGAGTGTTCCCCCGTTGGCCACCGTGAATTAGCTAATAATTAGGAGGAATTTAACTTTGTAGATACCGAATCGGCGTGCATTTTACACGAGCAGCGAAAGTGATCTTACAACAACAAACTGTGTTGGAGCTCGCATGAAGCTATTAGTACTGTTTGTTATTAAACTCGCTCAGATACATATATATATATATATATTAGAGTTTATTCGCCTATTTTAACCACATCATAGCCCACCATCAATTTTTGTTGTATTTGTTTTTATTGGCGTATTTTGGTTATGATATAATTTAAATTTTCTTCAGTGTTTTATGAGGTTTATATTATTTTCTGCAATATTTATATATTATTTCCCCGATTATAATGTGTTATTTCGAGTGTTCTTATTAATACAAGAATAAAAGTATCTCGTACGAAACTGTGTGAAGATACCACTTTTGTTATTTATATTTTTAAATCATTTAATTAAATAATTACAATTTTATATATTATTTAATTATATAATTCTTGTTTCCAATTTTTCTTTACTGATTTTTTCTGATTTATTTTTGTAGAGTTCACTAATGTTCAAGTTCATTTATTGATGCAATTGTTTTGTGATTAATAACACTTTATATTTTGGCTAGATATTTTATTCTGTTATTTTAACTTGAGTGATATCATTTTTTTTCAAAACTATGGAATAATATGGAATAATAGTCAGATTTGTTTATAATTTTTATTGGGTTTGTAACCTTATTTTAGAAACGATTGTTTATCTGTCTAAACTCTGAAAATGTCGATTATATTTGTCAATTCATTTCCGAATACTGCTACCTTATTATAATTTAAAGTTATTATGTGCGGAGTAATTGCTGTTGTTGTTTTTATTGTTGCTGTTGCTATTGTTGTTGTTATTGTAAGTTATGTCTACGAGAAAACATATAACAATGCCTTGATATCAATAATTTACTAAACAAAATGATCGCACTCAAAATGGAGACACATGCATCGGTTCATCCTCTCTAGTTTAAAACCAGAATACATTTATATAGAAATAACACAATTAAGAATGAGATGAAATAATTAATTAATTAAATAATAAATAAATAATAATAAATAGGAATAAATGAACGAAACTATTCATAATATCTTATATAAAAGATTATGCGTAGACATTTTATATAGTTTATTAAATAAAATGTTGTAAAAAGGGAAGTCTCTATGTAAAATGAGATAAATATTGCTACTTACAAATATGTTCACACACGACGAACGAACGAAACCTCTCCTTGAACAATAATGCAATTTCGAACGGGAGTAATTTTAAAATCGTTTTAAAGATAAAATACTTCTTACACGTGACCGAAGTTTATTAATTAAGTAAATGGAACAAATGCTTGACATGATAAACTTCACATTAACCCAGAAAGAGATACCAAAACAATAATGTACTTTTAACCTGAAAATACTTTTCTTATCTGACACATGTATTATCTCTTTCATACTTTTATACTTTTATACTATCCGTATTTAAAATATAATTATTTTAATTATCTCCAACAAGTGTATATTGAAATATTGTAAAATAATTAAACATTTTAAGAATTGATTTTTAGAATATTATGTAAAATTACTAAAACAAAACTGAACTATATCTATTTCACGACTATCTAAATAAAATAAAATAAAACTTTATGTAATAATAATAATAATAATAATAATAATAATAATAATAATATAATTATACTACTACTACTACTACTACTACTACTACTACTACTACTACTAATAATAATAATAATAATCATAATCATAGTAGTATTAGTAATAGTAATAATAATAATAGTAGTAGTAGTTATAATAATGATAATGATAATAATAATAATAATAATAATAATAATAATAATAATAATAATTATTATTATTATTATTATTTAATAAATCAATAACTTATCTAGGAATAATTAACAGTAAGAAGCATACTATATATCTATGAATTGAGCATAACATCCCCAGCTGTTGCAATCTATTTTCCTTTTGGATAATTAATACTACTATTTGAAATAATCGATAACTAAAAAATCTATAAGTATTCGTTTTATTTCGAGATTTAGATAATGCAGATTTAAAAAATGAATATTGTAAATATTTTAATATAATGCTAACTTGTATTAAATAACTTCTAAAAGGATATAATATAAAATAAAATAAGATTAGATTCAACTATGTATTCTCTGATTATTAAAACAATGTATTTAAATATTTAGATTATATTTCTTTTTAACCTTTTTGGTAAGATCAGATTTATATCCCTCTAGCTCTTAATCTAAATGCAAACTGAATAACTAACGCATTATCCCCCTTTCAATTAGAACTCTTCACTATCGAAGCGTCCATATATGGATGTCAACATGCTCATTTGTTTGAAGAATTACTGTATTTTGCTATGATTCCTTTGAAAATTTGAGTGATAAAAACATCTAACATAAATAAATATGTCAAATAGAGATAAGCAAAAGGCTTATCTCTATTTGACATATTTGCTTTATGTTGGATGTTTTTATGAATTTTTCTAAAGAGTAAAATTCTTTATCCATGTAACGGTATAAGCAATTCTGAAATTTTTTCATTCCATGCTTTTGCCTTGTGCCAGCCTCCTTAATAATGAAGGTTTCTGAAATGTGAGCTATAACCAGCTCATAGAAATGTTTATTTCTACACTTTGTTTTGTTTGTAGGATTTGTAGTTATTCTAGCGTGGACTTTACGCTAGATGTACTGGATAGATGCGGTCTGATGAGTTCATTTAGGCGTTTTGTTAATTAATATATGAAAGTAGTAATTCAGAATATGATAGACCGGAGAAAAGAATCGGGTTTATGTATCTTAACTGTTTTGTATAAATAACCAGGTGTGTAATCCCCAATTATTTTTGGAAGTTGGTAATTGTCTATTTTTGCGTCATTAGAAGTGATACGTCTGTTAATTCGTGTCTTTAATATATTAATTGGATTATTGTGAATTTTTTAAGTTTAGTATGGTAATCGAGAATTGTTTTTAGTTTCGTGTGATCGTCGAATTCATTAAGTATCACACACATGTTTCTTTTGTTCACTTTTTATGATTATATTTGGATGATATCGGAGTTTATTAGCAGTTTTTTTAATTGGGAGTTAACAATGAATTTGATCGGATATCATTACTAACTAATAACACTCATACCGAATAATTATCCAAGATTAAATTAAACTCAATATACAAAGGATAAATTGTATTACCTAACCACACGCAACGTTAATCTATCTAGTCACAAACTTACAAAACACCAAAAAGAAGTCCTAAATATTGGACCTAATTGCCACCATTTTAATCGATTTAACCATCAAAACAAAAAGCAGAAATAAAATTATCATATAAAAACATAGTTAACCTTGAAACAGAAAATAAATTACAACACATCCTGGCATACGTGATCTCCTAAAAGCAGAATCTATAAAAATTCGGCACGTTAAAAAACGATCCCATTTATTATTACCTCTCAATTTACAAAAGCTGCTAATAAACTGTGCGATCATCCAAATATCATCATAAAAAGAGGACAAAAGAAACACTGTGTAAAACATACCAAAACGTGTAAAACTAATCTCTTCCACCAACAAAGCACTATTTCTTGAATAAAAATTAAAAACAAGTACTTATTAATAATGAATTCCCTAATTATATCGTTCAATAACCAAATTAGTGTAATGTGTCGAAACTTAAATAGTACTACTACTACTACTACTACTACTACTACTACTACTACTACTACTACTACTACTACTAACAATAATAATAATATCCGACATAATAACTCAAACTCTATCGACCTATTCTATCGCTATCAAATATGACTAAACTTTAGATTAGATAAAAAAAGCATTAAAATATTGTACACAGATATATATCACCCATTGAGAACAATAATAAACTAATACTCATTATTTACCACACGAAATTAAATACCCCAACTCTTGTTACAACAAACAACTCCTTTCCAACTCCCAAACCATTAGAAAGGACCAATGTTACTTCTATTTCAAATGCCCTTTTGGAGAATGCAACTCTTATAATAATAATAATAATAATAATAATAATAATAATAATAATAATAATAATAATAATAATAATAATAATAATAATAATAATAATGATGATGATGATGATGATGATGATGATGATGATGATGATGATGATAGCTTGATTGGTGTAACTACCACTACTCTTTCTCGTAGACTTACAATGCACCTGGTAAACTCTATGTAAATTTACCAACATTTTAATAAAATCTTACTGCAATGCTTCTGATTTAAAAAAGATTTTATTTAACAACACGAAAATATTGCATTCTGACACTTATTTAAAAAGTTAAAATACCTCAAATTATCTTTATTAAACCCCAGTAACCTACAATTAATAGCATTACGTATCAACGAGTAACAGCATTTTAAAATGTTTAACTTAAATACAATTTATCCTGTGATGTTAATTTTGGAGTTCCGGAATTTAAATTGTAAATTTTCTTCTGGAACTACAACAGTCTGTTGTTATGACGTTTAACGACTTCAAAAACGACTGTGTTTGATTCGATGAATATGCTAGTGATACTTATAGAATATTCATTGTTTTTTAAAATTTTGACACAATAAATTTGAAAACATAAAAAGGACATAATAAAGCAATCAAGCAGGTGCATTTAACAAGGTTTGCGTATATATATGAGCAAACAATGTAAAACATAATAGAATTCCCTATATATATATATATATATATATATATATATATATATATATATATATATATATATATATATCGAAACAATTTTTTTATTTTTTTTATTTTTCATTCTCCACGAAATTATTATTTGCATAATTATCAATAAATTATACAATATACTACAAAACCAACACCACAAAATTAAAATCACCCTTGAACACAGTCACACAGAACAACCCTTCGTAGATATACTAGTTAAAATCAAAAATAAAAATATTATCACAGACATCTACCACAAACCCACAGCGCCAAACAATATCTCCAATTTTAAGAGCTACAGCCCCAAAAGCTGCCTAAAATATATACCCTATTCCCTAGCACGTTGAATCTGTACTATAGTCAGTAACAGATACCTCCGTATTGTCCGACTGGGGGACTACGGAAAACCTTATCAAGAAAAGGATACTCCTTACAAATAATACACAAAAGTATAGAACTAGCAGAAAACATACCATTAGAACAATTACGAATCCCCAAAAAATGAAACAAAGAACATATATTAACATAGTCTCTACACATAACAAAACCAATCCAGAACTGTTCACAGAAATACCAAGAAACCTAACCTTACTCAACCAAAATAACAAACTAAGCAACATATTAAAAACAACGAAAATAATAAAAAGCAAACGCCAACCAAAAAACCTCAAACAAATTTTGACTCAACCAACACATAACACAAGGGTCACAAAGTGCAACAAGGAAAGATGTGGGTTTTGTGATATAATAATAGAACAGAACTCATAAACATTCAAAAACCCAGCACAAACATTCACAATAAAAAATTGAAACTGCACCTCCATAAAGGTTATTTATGTACTTGAGTGAATTATATGCAACGAATCTTATATAGGCGCCACCAAAACACTTCATAATAGAGTTGCATTACACAAAAGCAACATAAAAATCAAACAAAATAGAAGGTGGTTTGTCTCTCAACATGTGCACTCGTGCAGCGGGGGTTAATTCAAATATATGCCCATCTTCTAAACTCAAAACTACTCATATCTTCTAACACAAGAAAAAAACTTTATATCTAAATTCAACCCAGCATTAAACAAATCATAAAACAAATCAGATGACATGCGGACCACACACATCTACATACATATAAGAACGAAGGTGCATACATGTATAGACAGGAACCCATATGCATGAACATGCGTGTGCATGTGCGCATCCACATACATAGAACGGATATGTGGCACGCTTGCGTGTGTGTGTACATGCATACATGCAAAACATGATGTGGGCGCGCGTGTGTCTGTCTGTCTATCAATCTGTCTGTCCATTCATCATTTATCTATTGATCCATATATCTATTTATCCATATATCTATCTATCCATCTATCTATCTATCTATCCATCTATCTATCTATCCATCCATCTATCTATCTATCTATCTATCTATCTATCTATCTATCTATCTATCTATCTATCCATCCATTTATGCATCTATCCATCCATATATCTACCCATTTGTCTATCCATCTATCTATCTATCTATTTATCAATCTATATATATATATATATATATATATATATATATCTACTTATCGATCTATCTATCCACTCTTCTACCTATCTTTCTATCTATATACTTATCAACATATCTATCCACTCTTCTATCTATATACTTATATGTCTATCTATCGATCCATGCACCTATCAATCCTATTCTATCTATCTATTTATTCATCTATCTATCTAACCATCCATAGATCTACCCATTTGTCTATCTATCTATCTATCTATCTATCTATCTATCTATCTATCTATCTATTTGTGTCCAATTGAATTCTACATATATACAGGACTGTTTCCCCTGACTTTTATTCCCGCTCCCTCCCTCTCTCTCTCTCTCTCTCTCTCTCTCTCTCTCTATATATATATATATATATATATATATATATATATATGTCTGTGTGTGTGTGTATATATATATATGTAGATATATATGTGTATATGTAGTCACACACACACACACACACACACACACGCACACACTCTAACAGACAGAGTGCCGACAATAGCATAACATTTGAAGACCAACTTTAAGCATTCTGAACAAAGTGTACTCAACCGCCGCGCACGAAGATGGCCGAAAAGGGTAAAATTAAAAATCACACATAATTAAACAAAACAAATAACTTTGACCCAGAGAAGCAAAAACTATGAACACACATACACTCACGCGCGCACACGCGCACACACACACATACGCGTGCACATGCGCAGAAACATTAAACTGTTAAAAATAAAACATTTTTTCAAATATATCTAAAGAGAGCAAGCAAGAAAAGCTCGAAACGTGTTATAAAATCACAAAATTATAAAATGATAAAATAATAAAATAACAAACAATGGTTAAAGAAAGTTTTTTTTACAAATGTTGGTAGCCTCACGTCTTTAAATAAATAATTATATATATATATATATATATATATATATATATATATATATATATATATATATATATATGAAAATAAAAATTATATATAATTATTGAAATAATAATCAAACTTCATGGAAAATGAAAAAAGTAAACACCGAAAATTGTTTGTATGTTAATCAACATTTCGTATTAACTTCAAGACTTTCAAGATTAATGATTCGAAGAAAGAAATCAATATGTTGTGCGTCTATGACGTGAAAAGTGTATTTCTGTTAATTTTTTTCAAACGAAACATAAACGTTAGAATTCAAAATATGTGGTACGTTTATGCAGTAGAATAAATGTGTTTTTTATTTATTTTTGTATCGATATTATGCATTACAACGTGAACATTCTTTTAACTTTAAACAAACTGGATTCATTAGCCTCATTCTAAAGAAATATCGCTGGACACTTTTTGAATTGAATCAGCACTTATATACACTATGAAGCAATTACACAACGTAACGGCATTGAGCGCCATTAAAACACGTTAATTAGCGAATATTGTTAAGAATCGAACACAACATTCTGAATTACTCTTAGAGGAAGATGGGAGACATTTCTAACATCTATTATGATTTTAATATACATTTACGTTGTCTGTAATTATTTAATCAATAAATGTTTCTAAGTGATTATATATATATATATATATATATATATATATATATATATATATATATATATATATATATAGTCTAAAGAAGCTTTGAGTCATAAAAAAAAAAATGTAAAATGCAGTTTAAATCCCCAGACAAACTAACTAAATCCAAGATATTGCAGACTTAACATTCGTTGGAAAATTAATAAATGAAAAAATATAAGTAAAAAAAAAAAAAAAAAAAAAAAAAAGCGGGGGGTTAATTATCTAAGAGTGAAACAAAAACAGGAGACCTTAAGCGTCTAATATATATATATTATGGCCGGGAATTCGAACGAAGGATAAACCAAAGTGGCGATGGATTTGTGGGAGAGATGCCTTTATAGCAGCATGTCATTCCTACTGTTTCGATGTAGCCCGACCACGTGTGGATTGGTCGAAGTGGCCGGACCACGTGTGGATATAATTAACAGATTAAAACAAACAAAGGGAAAAAAAACATTATTATTATCTAAAATTATATTAGAAAGAAAGCGAAGGAATAATAAAGCTAACACACAAGAATGGTATTTAGCAAAATCAATAATTAAGAGTAAAACATTTATATTAAAAACAAAACAATTTATTTGACTAAGACATTTTGTAAGGTTCATTATTTAATGATTGCAAAAGTTCTGTTTGTAAGTTCCTGTTTATACGAATGTATATATATATATATATATATATATATATATATATATATATATATATATATATATATATATATATATATATATATGCGAGCGTGTTTGATGTATTTTTGTATGGCAATTGTAATGTGTGTGTTTGACGGAATAGTTCATCATTCCTGGTAGGAATTAAAAGAGATTACCTTTTGCCTCCCCCACCTCCTCGGCCCAGCCGGTGTGGGGGTATCGACGAACTCCTCTGTGTGCGTTCTCCCCGAAAGCGGAAGAAAAAAAGAGAGAAAGAAGGGTGCGTTATTTGATTTTATAGGCAGTCAAATCACGCGTGGTCAAGCTGATCTGTTGGTCCCTGATTGGCTGGAATCTTCGGCTAACGTGCTCTCACGAGATCGTGCCCTCTTCTCTACCTCAGAGACAAAGAAGGACTGAGTAAACAAAAAAAAGAAAGTTCGCACATAGTAGCGTCTGCTACATAACTTCCCGGGTTAGAATGGAGTTGATAGATCTGCTGTAAACTTATCTACCCTTTTTGTAGTAGTAAATATGGCGACTTAGGAATTTTTTGGGTAATTCGGACAGGAATAGCATATGAGAGAACCTTTTAAAATAGTTGTCGTCATTTTACTATCCCTGCACAGAATCGATCCCCCATTTTGTGTGTCCGGGTTTGGCGTTTTGCCAATTGTATTAAATCTTCTTTTTTATAATCTTTCTCAGCTAGGATTTAGCGTTCATTCTATTAGGATGAAGCTGTAGTTTTGTGGTTGTTCCAGCAAAAATTAGCGTTCGTGTGCAAAATTTTAATTTTTGTGTTTATTGGATTTTTCTGCCACGCGAAGCGGGTAATATTTGGTAGTTCTGGCTTTTGGGTGTGTATTTATTTATTTTCTGCTGGAACTTAGCGTTCATACTAGAGATCCTGTGGCTGAAGATATAGCAAGTGAAAGAAATGTCTCTAGCATGAAGCCGGTTATTTACTGTTCAGGATCAATTTCGACGCCGCGTTGAAATTGGCGCATCTGTGCAAGTATTCTTGAGCTGATTAAGATTTTATCAGGTTGTAGATGTCTCAAACAGAGCTGGATTTGAATTGGGAGGATTCAACGCTTGGCGCCTTTTGTTGCTTCCTTTATTCCTCGTCTGATAAGATTATTATTTTTTTTTTGGTTGTCGGGTTCACGTCGTTTATTTTTCTTTAATATATATATATATATATATATATATATATATATATATATATATATATATATATATGTATATATTGTATTTGCTTACTCTTGATGTTATTTTGTAGCTCCATTTTTTGTGTGTGGCTTTTGTCATGGAGTGTCGTTTGGCGGGATGTTTTTTTGTTAGGTATATTTACGCCACGTGGGTAGATATTTTGAAAAGAGATTCTTGCTTTTTTATAGACTTATTTCGCCTTGTTTCGTAATAAGAACTTTTTTGTTGTTTATTGAAAGGATTTTTTTTTCGTTAAAGATTAGTTTCGTGAAAGAAGAAATTTTTTGTCTCGTAAAAAGAATTGTTTTGATCCGTGAAAAGATTTTCTTTCTTTGTCTTGTCGCGTGAAAAGGATTTATTTTGTTCTCGTTAAAAGGGATTTTTTCTTGTTTTTTGAAAAGGATTTTTTGTGTCGTGAAAGTCTCGTTTTAGTTTTTGTAATTATTATTTTTTTTGTTTGTGTATTGAGTCGTATTTTCTTTTTTTTATATATATATTCTCTTCGTATATGAATTTTTGTTGTTTTGCCACAAGCTCGGATATTTGTGTGTATATGTATTTTTTGTGCTTGTTGGCACGCCGGACAATACTTATTTTCGAACTTTTGATTTGTTTTTAGTTTTACTTTGTTCTAAGCTTCCTCCGCTAAATTAGATTAATATTTAAATTTATTGATTTGTGGGTTGTTTTCAGAAGGATTAAAAAAAAAATTCGTATCGTAAGATTGTATCTTATCAGAAAGATTTAGTTAGAGAGTCACCAATTATGGCCGGGGGTTCGAACGAAGGATAAACCAAAGTGGCGATAGATTGCCGGACAAATGGTTATAAGAGAATGAATCCTCCAACCATAGGTTGTGAGAGAGATGCCTTTATAGCAGCATGTCATTCCCACTGTTTCGATGTAGTCCGACCACGTGTGGATTGGTCGAAGTGGTCGGACCACGTGTAGCTATAATTAACAGATTAAAACAAACAAAGGGAAAGAAAAAATCATTATTATTATCTAAAATTATATTAGAAAGGAATAATAAAGCTAACACACAAGAATGGTATTTATCAAAATCAATAATTAAGAGTAAAACATTTATATTAAAAACAAAACAATTTATTTGACTAAGACATTTTGTAGAGTTCATATTTTTAAGAAGTGCAAAAGTTCTGTTTATAAGTTCATGTTTGTACGAATGTATATATATATATATATATATATATATATATATATATATATATATATATATATATATATATATATATATATGCGAGCGTGTTTGATGTATTTTTGTATGGCAATTGTAATGTATGTGTGTGTGACGGAATAGTTCATCATTCGTGGTAGGAATTAAAAGAGATTATTTTTTGCCTCCTCCACCTCCTCGGTCGATCATTTGTGAGGGGTGCATTCGCCCATGGCCACCGAGAGTTGACAAGGCCACGCAACAAACTTCTTGCCCCCCTCTGACGTCATTGTGGTTGGTTAACTTAATTTCGCGCCTTTTAAAATTTTATTTCATAATTCAAAAAGTTAAAATACCTACTGCATGTGTTTGGATTTCCAAAAGAGAAAGAATTATGGCAAATATGGATACACGTAATAAAGCGAGATATGTTTACACCGACTAAATATAGTGTAGTAAGTTTGAATTTTTTTTTAAATATATAAAAAATCAAAAGTCTGAATTACTTATTCATTATTTGATAAAAA
>OY744546.1:36727706-36780206 GCA_963556195.1 Sepiola atlantica | reverse complement strand
TGAAAAGTGGGTAATTATTTTTATACTATTCATTCTTGAATATAGAATTCAGTTTTGTTCAATAAAAGCGAGTAATTATTTTATTTTTGCTATGATTTTGCTTTTATGTTTTTAAGCGTAAAAATGTATTTACAAAAATGAACCTTTTAAAATAGAAAGAAATAATTCGTATGAAGTATTTGCGAATACAGTCAACATTACGTTGGGTTGGTTTTTACGAGTACATAACTTTCTTTTTGTTAGGGCGCTAAAAAGCGGGAAGTTTGAGCAATAGATAGAAAAGCCTGTAAAGTGATGGAACGGAAGTCGTATTCTGAACGGAAGTCGTATTCTGAAACAAAATAGAAAATATGACACCCTAATCACCACAAATTTTATAAACTAAATAAACGTTTTAGTGTACATTTTTCAAGTTTCCAGAAAGAAAATGAACGTATGGACGTTTCTTCTTAAAACGAATGAAATTTCAAACAAAAAATGTCTAGTCATTTCGTCGATAAAAATACACAAACTATTTAAATTTGATTGAATGTTCTGAACTAGGTTAATAGAATGAGTCATTATTATCATTATTATTGTTGTCGTCAATATTATTTTTTCTTATTCACTACGAGTTTTCACACAGGTCATTGTCAATGATCGCTCACCGACAAAAAGAGGTAGTGTTCCACTGGAGACTGAATGACAGGTCTCCCAGATTTCTATTATTCTCTGCATATTATTTTGCGGTCTTGCAACAACCGTTTGCCATTGATTTCTCGCTGACAAAGACAAACTAAAAAAAACTACGCAGATCGATAGAATATTAAACTTTGTTGCGTTTGGTAAAACTTATTTGTTTTAGATTTATTTGTTTTTTCACCCCTTATTTGCTTGTGAACTACATTCCACCATCGCCAAATCACCTCTC
Source organism: Sepiola atlantica (assembly GCA_963556195.1). Classification (NCBI taxonomy): domain Eukaryota; kingdom Metazoa; phylum Mollusca; class Cephalopoda; order Sepiida; family Sepiolidae; genus Sepiola; species Sepiola atlantica. The sequence goes on along the minus strand of OY744546.1, from coordinate 36,779,296 downwards.
ATTCTATTCCCTGGCTAAGTAGTTAATGCTAATTTTTCCAATCTGTTCCTGTAACTGCATCGTTTGCTTTTTTGGGTAATTTTATAGAATCATGCTCGTCTTCAAGTGAGTATTTTATGGATTTTTAAAGTGCACTACGAACAATTGTGTCATTGAACATAAACCTAACCCTAACCCTAACTCTAAACCCTTACCCTAGCCCGGTTTTGAGACGAGAGTAATTCTATAAAAATACACTCTTATTAGTTTTATCACTCGTCTTTGTATACCTTCTGATTTAAATATTATATTCCAGTATTCATATTTAGATTGCGGCGGTGCGTTGATTAATAGCAATAGGCAAAAAAATGCACAGGCATAGTTACAGAGAGCAATCTATCTGTTATATAAAAAACATATTTACTCACTACAGTTAAAAATCGTAGATTTTAAAAGATGACGAAGCATTACAGAAAATTCATTGGAAATCTCTACTTAGCAATATATTCAGACACAAACGAACGGGTTTCCTTGAACTATAATTAAATTTCGATCGAAGATTTATTGAATCGTTTCAGAGATAATGTATGTATATATTATTGTCACGTTACCCTTGCAAAAGATATACCCCATTTCTAAATGTGGTTTTAAAAAGAAATTGTCATGTTTAATGGGGGGTTTGTTCTGGGCATACATTTCCAACAATCAGAAAGAGAACTGGTTTAAATTTAAAGTATGTTGGAGTCTATTAAACCTTCATTGTCACACTACGAATGGTTAATGTTCAACCCCGTATGCTGTGATCAGGTTACCTAACCGATTGGACTTGAATCGATGGGATTACATTGTATCCGGATTTTAAGTGGACCCGTATTCTCACATTTATTGGCTACATGTAGTCTAAAGAGAAAGTAGTGAGATTCTACGTGATGGATAGTTTTGATGCAGTGTAGTTAGCGGTATAAAATAGAATCACATTCAAAAAAGCAAAAAAGTCTCTCCCCGTTGTAAAAGTAAGTACTAACCATGTCTCATCCCCCCCTTAGATGTATATTTCGTTCACCGTTTAAAAAACCTCAAAAAACTTCGAAAGTCGACTGGGATCAAACGCTAAAGCTGGAGGGAATGGCCAAAACCTCTAATGACCACACGACTACAGAAGACAATACTGAATGTTATGAAAAATAAGTCAGTTAAACGAAGTCTGAAAACAATTTAAATTAACAAAAGAAATAGAAAAAAAAACAGAAGAAGAAATCAAAGGAAGAAGAAGACGAAATGACGGGTGGTGTAGATGAAGAAGAACAAATCCTACTTTGTTTTTTAATTCAAACTCTGACGACACTGTTGTGCAAATTATATTCCTCTTTAAGAAAGTCCAAAAAAGAGTCTCCAATCTGATAGGTCCCTCACTATCCAACAAGCTCCAGCCCCTGACCCATCGTAGCCATGTTGCATCCTTGTGCTTGCTTTACAAGTCTTTGAATAGAATGTGTTTCGATGAACTTGCTGCTCTAGTGCGCCCTCAACGTAAATACACCCGACGAACCCGACAATCAGCTAAACCCCATCAATTCACTGTGGAGGTCCCCAGATGCCGGAGAACCTTCTACTCCAATATATTCTTTCCTCGAGCTGCCGGCCTTTGAAACTCCCTCCCTGCTCCCTGTTTTCCCGACTGTACCGCCATGCAGAAATTTAAAACTGATGTGAACAAACACTTAGCTGCACAGCTCCGAATTTAGGATGATCCCCTAAAATTTTACCAGAATTCTCAGTAGCCCCTTAAATCTACAGTGGCAACTTACCTTGTTTCGAGTGAACTCAGTTAAAAAAACAAAAAAACACACTTAAACCACTTCATTTTTTTACATCAGCTGTGAGAAATTCTTATTAATACCAGATTGATCAGTCGCTCCTGTGACATAGAAGACCGTAGATATGTTTTTATTAAATTCATTTTTGAAAATGACCGTTCACAACTTAATATGCGATCGTAAGCAGTAATCTGTATGAAACACACAGCGTCGGAAATACATCCATCCCATACTGCAGTAAAGACTCCAGAGTATATTTAGGATTAGGAGGAACTCTATTCCTTCCGGCTCGAAGCAGCATCACAAAATGGATAATTTCATCATATAACTGAATTCTCCTTCCAGTAGGTGCTGAAGGCTTGTAATAACGTGTTCACGCTCATTGCGGATTACTTGCACAGTATCATGCCAGGAACTTCATTCTGTGCCACACTGTCTTTTCACAGTTCGGGTGACAAATGATTTTTACACTTTCCAACGAGAAGTATATGAGGAACAAAAGTAGAGTTTTTTAGAGTGCCAAAAAATGTAACAGCAACAAGTTGCACCTCACATGCATGGAGACAGGCCAATTTAAGGCTATGGTTCCCACAGTTGAAACAGTTCTTGGCTTAAGTTCATCATTTTTCTTGAACCACTCCTATTATTCCAGTCTTAACTGCTGCGTTATCATATGCAGTCGTTTAGGAACATTTTGTATTCTCCCAACTTTCCCAAAATTCCATTGACCAGGCTGACTGCATTTTCTTGTCGACGTGTAAAACTCCAAGAAACGTCTCCTTTATTTTTACTTTTCTGCTTTTATTAATATGAATATAACGCAGAATTTCAGAAACCTCATCTTCATGGGCAATATCTGGAGTTTAATCCAGTATTATACTAAACTATTTTGCGTCCTTAATTTCGGAAATTATATTTTTCTTGATTGTTTCACCAAGAAGATCGATTATCTCGTTTTAAATTCTGTTGGACAAGTAACACTTTTTGGTTTATCTTTCCCTGTCTGCAAGTATTGTGCTACACAATCACAACCACTTTCCTTTTGAATAGACAAGTTTCAAATCAAGTGTCAAGGAAAAGTCCAATACAACGGTAAACAATTCCAGAATAAGCAGAAAAAAACTCGTGTTATTTGGTAGTTTATCAATTAGTTGGCATCCCAAGGTTTGAGCATCTTGTTTACCCTACCATGTAACCCACTGTTGAGGATATATTAATTGAAAACCTTTCCCAGGGGTATTAGTGAAAGTAGTGCAATAGACTCGACAGAATTAAAATCTTAAACATCGTATGCATAGTCGAGGCCGGTAACTACTACATGGCTGTTATTTTGAATAGGCGTACTGTGCATTCACACTAACCACGCTGACGTCAGGCACTAATTCCTGTATATCACAGTCATATTCCTCTCCTATAAAATTCCATCAACGCTGCTTTTGGGCAATTTAATAATAATAGTGTAAGTTGCGGTGTAGCTCGATCAGTACTCGAACATATTACGCCGATTTCAAGGTTCTAGTCCGCGACCACGACAGGGATTTACTTCAATATTGGTTCTGACAGTAACAAAATACAATAACGTTATTCAAACAATATTTCATTTATTTTTTAGACACTGCAAAATATGGCAAAACACTTCTGTACAAAGAAATATGCGATTGACAAACCCCCAATACAAATTGTAACAATAACGGCCCAAACATCAAGCATTAAAAATTCATACAGTGAAACATCTTGAATCTCCGAGCGCAAATGATCGCCACCATATTTGATGATCTCATTGACAGAACGCGCCGCTCTTTGTGACGGTAGTTCACCACCTGATCGAAAAATCTCGCTTGTTCTAGCAATGTTTACCCTGTAGACTGGGTTCTCAATAACTTCTTTGATATTTCCAACTAACTCGTCAACTGTGAAATTGTTGATGTCCATCGAAAGACCGTATTGCTTTGCTTGTAAGTACACACCGTTGAATATCTGATCGACAATACGTGGGAAACAAATTAAGGGAATCGCATGGTAGAGGCTTTCATACTGACCACTGTTGCCACAGTGAGATATAAACAGTTTCGTGTTCGGGTGACCCAGAAGGTCATTCTGTGGCAGCCATTTTCTTATTAGGACGTTTTTGTGAGAAGTGGAAAAATTGGAATGTTTCCAAACGACGTCGTATTTAATCATACTAAACGCATCCGCCATTTTATTTAAGCTCATGTCCCAATTAACAACCGTACCCGGTGATACGACGATGACTCCATTTTTGGAAGCTTTAACGAAATCTCGAATGTTTCCCTGAAGAGGCTCTGCCGGTCGAACAGCTAATCCACCGATGTATTTTACATTCGGAAGCGCTGGTAACGGTACATGAAGAAAATGGTCAGAATCAATAATATACAGTTCAGCTTGTCGTATAAGATCATCAAAAGAAATATCCGGTCGTTCGGGTGCATATTCTTTAACTTTTCTAGCCGGCGAACCGGAAGCTGGGTTGATATAATCCTGTAAATGAGCCCAGACGTTCCGGAGTTTCATAGAAAAAGACGTTATCTTGGCTCGGTTTATGGAGAAATGTGGAAGGATTGAGATCGCCCATGGTGTACGATGGATATTGATCTGATTATTTAGGCCGACGAGAACAAATGGTATTTTCATTCTGTAAGCGAAGATAGCAAAAATATTACTGACGAAATTTCCATCAATAATCGCTAACGACGCATTGAAGGATTTCAGTTTTAAGAAAAGTTTTTCATTTAAAAGATAACGTTCATGGAGCTGACGTAGAGTCTTAAAAGCTTCTTTTAGTGAATACTTTTCAGGATCTTCAAAATGTTGTACAACTTTATCGCTGAATATTGTAAACTCCTGGTAATCATTGATGGTGACGAAGTTGATTCCTTTTTTCGGAGGACCAAACTTGCCGCTATATTTTTCGCTTATTGTAATGAAGCCAGTGTGACCATAAGTGATCAATTGCTCGGCTATTCTTACCATGGGCTGTAGATGACCATAGTATGGTAACGACAGCATCAGAATATTATCACCGATAGCCAGTTGAAAGGATATACTACTGAGTATTACGACTTTTAAAATGTGTTCAAATTTCATCATGGCAAACTCAAACTCTGAAACGAAAGTAAAGTGAAAAAGTGAATTTTGAAATCTATAAAATATACAAAGAAACTAACAAACATTTAATACGATATATATATATATATATATATATATATATTCTATATACAGTTAAGACGATGTTGCCTCTGTAGAATGGGAAATAACCACATGCATCACAGGCTACTAAACTCACCACTATATTAAGCTTATTCACTCGAACGTGTTATAGTAAATTTGTGATTATTTTATCCAGCTAACACTAAATATTACTTTTGTCCCACCATCTTAGACCAAAAACATACTCTATAGAGGTGGCAGTAAAACCTTTTCCACTAACACTTTACTACTAACACTTTCACCATCGACACCGGGAACTACTAAACAACGTCTAATTTTAAAAAGCGTGACCCTTATTATGTACTATTCGTCTGCATGTAATTTACTGCATAATACAATACATTACGCACCCATTTACTGGGCGCTCCATCTAATTCCGTTGATTTTCAAGAATATCGGATTACGTTATTTCTACCTATTACGTATACAGTTGTACTCATTCCGGTTTTTAGAGAATATATTTAACAAACATAGTTCCTTATAGTGTTCCATTATTCAACGTGGCGGCTACAATTTCTTCAGCGAATCGACTTTATAATTACTTCAATATACGTATATGTATTTACAGTACTTTGACTGTGTGCATGTGTGTATGTGCGTAGGTCTGGAAAAGGCTCCCAAGATACTCAACAGAACATCCATAAAGTTGCCATGGTCAGAATCGTCCACCTTTCGAACGGATAATATCCCAAAATTAAAAAAAAACATCGTATAGAAATTATCCAAAATGTCTGACGGGTGGACACTAAATTTGATCGACTTTTGTCGAATCATTCAATCTGTGCAGGCGTGCGTGTACACGTGTGTGTACGCGTGCGTGCGTGCGTGCGTGTGTGAGAGTATAACACTCATGCTAGCTTGGTTTTAGTCAATTACTTTTCGCTTTTATGGTCTGGAGGGTATCGACGAACGTTCATTAACCAACAGTTTAGGGTTCGATCCCAGTCTACTCACACAATTTTTTCATTATCTTTTTTAAAAGTGACTTAAACATACATCGAAAAGGGGGGGGACGAGGGAGCGACCGGTGATAAAACAGCCTTTCATGGGTAAATACATTTTCCACTATTCCAAACCGACATTAAACTTGTCCAATGTGACCTATTTGCATTCTGTCGGATGTTGATAAATTTTAATTCATTATTTTATATTTCTCCCGGGCAACGCCAGGCGATGGGTCCAGCTAGTATATATATATATATATATATATATATATATATATATATATATATATATATATATATATATATAGTAATCTAATGTATCTTAAAAAGAGTTGTTACGGAAGATCATAAAATATAGGTTTCAATATTCTCCACTTGATGCTGAATGGGGTACTGGCCTTTTCAAGTTGAAGGCCCGGGTGGCTCCAGCTATAATCAAACACTTGTCATCATTACAGAATGAGTACATGAACGCATAGAGGCTCTGTTTAAATTTGCATTCAATCATCTCTATATATGTTTTCGTCAGTCTACGGGATGATCCCGTTGGAATATTTACCTCATATACAACGGACAGCTGAACTCTTTGGTTTATTTTCGACAAGTACAGGTGAGTATAGAGTGGTGTCTCGATTTACATGTTAGTAGAGATCTTATAGACGGATCACATGAACAGCTGACTTTGACGGCGTTCCTGTTGAAAAGTTCGTGCAGGTTGCGCTCGGGGAGAATCAATCAGCATACTCACCAAGTTCAAATAAGTGTAACCTATATGCAACAGAAAAACTAAGGATTTTACAAGCAATCACAAGTCCAATAATTATATTTAGATAAAAAGTCGAAAATTTTCAAATTATGTCATCACAGAAGAAAGTATCGGTTAGCAAATTGAGCCACCCTTCAATCCCTGTAGGAGAATCGGCAGGACTGATTGGAGACAATTCGCATTGTTCCGTGTCATATATTCGTCAAAAGTTCCCCACCAGGGCCTATGAGTCTGCAGTAAATGTTAATAGAGTCAGCTTTTGGATACCCCTGCTAAATAAGTATCCTGAGTCTATGTTTAATTAAATACGAATCTTTTGTAGAGCCTTTTGTAATCATACCTATTGTTTTCTGACGAGTTACATATTCATATAGTATTAATTTTTACGCCCCTAATTTCATACTTAACATTTTCCATATATCTACTTTAATTCCAGGCCTCTCCCATATACAAACACTGTTACTAGGACAACACCCAGAGACTATGAGCAGTCTTCTAAAATATTCTTCAAAACGTCTAACCACACATGCCATACGATTATTACCCTTTTCAACCTTTTCATTAATTACATTTTTTATTCCATAACACCCCACCTTTCCCCAATATTGTGTACCTCTATTCCAAAGATAATAGTCACTCTAATTCTCATTTCAAGCTTATACATTTTATTTTTAGATTAGAAGGATTTTTGTTATTAATTTGGTTATAGAGGGGACATAACTTAGTGATGGTTTTCGGGTTGGTTATCGTCATTAACTTATGTCAATTTAACATTGTTACGTTTAATTTTTATTACATTTAATTGCTTTTTTTATTAACCTACATATGTTAATTTTTTATGATTTTCGAAACTTTTTTGAGTATTTAAATTGAATCAATTCCCCCTCGCAATATTAAAGTTGTGGGGGACCGTTACGTTAAGCTTTACTCCATTATAGTAAAACCTGATGTGACGGTCATCAACACCTTCAATATTGTGAGGGAGAATTGGTTCAATCTAAATACTTAAAAAAAGTTTCGAATATCATAGAAATCTTTATGTGTGTGCTAATTTAAAAAATATCTAGTATATATATATATATATATATATATATATATATATATATATATATATATTATATTTGACAACAGAAGCTGAAGAGAGCCGGATGGCTAAGACTTTCCGTGCTTGAAACCGACGGTACACATGTTGTACTAATTTTTCTGTACCAAAATAAATAAATAAATAAATAAATATATATATATATATATATATATATATATATATATATATATATATATATATATATATATATATATTAAACAAGTTCAAATTAATTTATAAAATGAACTTAACGCCAATATATTTCCAAAAGTGCTCAATACAAGGTAGAGATTTATAAATATTAATTATATAAACATTTTAACCAGCTTACGCAAAGACAATTACGTTTTAGCAACCCTACGTTTCGTTGGAGCCGAGAAATAATAAAAGTTATAATCAATGGATAAGAAACGGAAATCACAAATGAAAATAAAATCTCCAGAAAAAACAAAACAGCAACTACACGCCTTCCTAAATGAAATCGGTCTAGATGTGAAAATATATTTATGGCAATTAAGCTACACAGAGGCTCCCGCGTTTCATCGCCGGGGGAATCTTCAGACATTTTAGCCTCAAGATTCCCCCGGGGATCAAACGCGGGAGCCTCTGTGTAGCTTAATTGCCATAAATATATTTCCATAGCTTATTATATATATATATATATATATATATATATATATATGGAATTTATTTAACTCTAACACAATATTTCACTCTAACACAATATTGGCTCCACACCACACCTCTCTAAAGACTTCTCGTATCGGAATGAATTCAAAATTGAACTGAGGATAGAGAAATTCACACCAACATATTCACTAAAAATATACCTGTTCCCAACTTGCACAGCATCACATTCTCCTTCATGGATAGAATCACGGATTTTACCAACAGATTCAGATGGAAAGCGTATTTCGTTTTAAGGAACGCGGAATCTGATCAAAAGGAAACATTTAACTTCAGAGGCTGTGAAGTCTTTCGAAGCTGATCTGTTTGATCTAGTAAAGATGATTAGGTTTAGAAATTATGCCGACCGGTTTCACTCTAAACTGAGGAAAGACATTGCGGAGATTAAAAAATCTAACAAAGTTTGGGTCAATGCCGATAAGTCAGCAAATATTTATAAGATGTGCACATTGGAATATAGTAGGACTGTTTTGGATAAAATCTCTAATAATCATAGAAAGGATATTCATGGAATAGAGTCTATGATAAATGGGGACACAAGAGACTTCACGTCCAAACTAAACATTGAGGATAGAGTGGGAAAGATAGAGAGGAAGAATGCATATATCTTCATCAAAGACCACAAGAAGAATTTTCATAATAAAAAACAGTCTAGACTAATTAACTCCACCAGATCTTAACTTGGCCACGTCTCTAGAGAGATTCTCAGGAATATTATAAATGTGACGCTGTAAGCTACACAATTTAATATTTGGAAGGATTCATCGGGCACCATTAAATGGTTTGGACTAATTGAAAACAAGGGGAATGCCCCCTTTATCCAATTCGACATTATGGATTTTTACTCCTCAGTTTCTAAAGAGTTAGTCACTAACATCATAAACTATGCTAGGAACTTCGTGGATGTATCCGATGAACAGGTAAGATTGATATGGCTTGCCGTAAATTTATCCTTGTAAATAATCAGGAAACATAGATTAAACAGAACAATAGCAACTTTGATGTCCCGATGGGAGCATTTGACTCAGCACAGATTGCCGATCTGGTGGGCATTTTTATAATTTACACTATTAGTAGAATTGTAGAGCCTAAATTAGTAGGTTTGTATAAGGATTGATGGATTAATTGTTTCCTTAATAGAAAGGGCCCTGGTATCAAAAATACTCAAAAAATTAATAAGAGCTTTTAAATATTTATGACTGAAAATAGATAAAACTCCAAACTGTAAGGAAGTAATTTATCTAGATATTGAACTTGAAAGAGGGGATATACAAACCCTTTAATAAAGACAACCACACACCATCTTCTATTAACGCTAGATCCAACCACCCGAAGTGTATAATTAACGATTAACGAGTAACACTAGAATTAATAAACTCGCGGCAAATAATGACATTTTTGAAGCTAATAAACACTTCTATAATAGAGCACTAGATAGAAGTGGCTACACTGAAAACCTCGAATATACCGAGAAGAAAATTGAAAATAAATACAGGAATAGCGTCCGCAAAATAATATGGTTCAACTCACCTTACTGTCAACTATCCAACGTCAACATCGGTAAAGCGTTCTAGAACCTAATAGACAAGCATTTTAACACAAACAATCCACTAAGTAACAGATTCAATAGAAAAACAATTAACATTAGTTACTCTCGTACCAAGAACATGGATAGTAAAATTAGTCCACATGATCAGAAAATATTAAATAATTGTAATAACATTAAAGCAAAAGAAAATAAGTGTAATTTTCAGGTGAAGAATGAATGCCTACTAGTCGGTAATCGCAAAGTAGAGTGCGTCGTTTATAAGGCCACGATATGTTCGGAAGATAATAACAGGGACAAGAAAATCTACATCGACATTTCTGCGGGAAACTGGAAACAGCGTTTCTATGGCCACAAACACTCATTCGTAAATCCAGAACTTAAGAACAAAACGAAGTTAGCGAAACAATGGTGCCTACTGAAAAATGAAAACCGAACACCGGTCAATCTTGTGTGATTCTAACATTCCGCATGGATTTAGGTAAAGATGCAATTTGTGTTTGGAGGAAAAACTAAGAATCCTGAAATACGAAAACGGTAATTTCTAAGCAGAAGAGATGAACTAATGGCGAAGTGTAGACATAAATGTAAATTTAAAATAACTAGTAACTCATAATCCGAGATGACTTGAGATCTGTAGCGGTGGATATACTGAATTGGGTATGCCTGGATTCTTTTCATCCGTTATTCTTTATCTTTTAATTCCCTTCACGCTTCTTATTTCTTTATCTATGTATCTCTTTATTTTATTATGACTAAAATACAATTATCATTATTATTATTAAGATCCCATTATAATATATTTATATTTTTATAGCTATTATATATTTATATATTTTTATATTTTATATCTATTAATAATATTGTCAATGTTGTTATTATTATTATTATTATTATTATTATTATTATTATTATTATTATTATTATTATTATTATTATTATTATTATTATTATTATTATTATAATCAAATAATTTATTTAAAAATGGCATGCGCAAACGATTATTTTCCTTAAAAAGCGCATTGACCTTTGGGTAAATTGAATTTTTTAAATTGATATATGTTAGATTGAAATGTCTAATATATATATATATATATATATATATATATATATATATATATATATATATATATATATATATATATATATATTAGACATTTCAATCTAACATATATCAATTTAAAAAATTCAATTTACCCAAAGGTCAATGCGCTTTTTAAGGAAAACCATCCGCCCGATCCTCTGCTTGACATTTCCTAGTTCCCACATCATACTATTATTTTTGTGTACCTGGAAAAATACCTTTTCCCCAGGTAAATACATCTTTTTAGGAACTGTAGCATTCGGCGGTTTTACCTGTTTAGGCAAAAGTTTCTCGAAGACCGGCCTAATTTTCCTCGCAAACATTAACTCTGTCGGCGACATCTTTGATGGAGCGCTTTCATTTGGTGTAATTCGGTACACCTGTAAAAACTGTTGTAACGCCTTTCCTGAGGGCGTTCCTTTAGCTTTTTTCAGGGCTCTTTTTAGCGTGTCCACGAACCTCTCTGCCTGACCGTTCGATCGAGGATGATAGGTTGGCGTTGTTATGTGGTTGACCTGGAAATCCTCGCAGAAACTTTTAAAATCTGCTGACGTGAATTGCGTGCCATTGTCCGACACGAAACAATCGACCACACCAAACCTAGCATACAATTCGTGAAGAGCACTGATTGTAAAATCCGTCGTTGGACTCTTGCATCTAAATACCTCAGGCCATTTTGAAAAGCTATCAATAACTATTAAGTAATAGTTTCCCTCCAATGGACCTGCAAAGTCCACGTGTATCCTTGACCATGGATGGTCAGCTTTAGGCCACGGGCTAAATTGTATTGGGGGCACTTTTGCAGCCAATGCGCATCCCTTACACGACTTTACCATGTCTTCAATATCAGTGTCCATGCTCTTCCAGTAAACGTAGGACCTCATGAGGCTCTTCATTCTAGTAACCCCAGGGTGCCCCGTATGAAAATCCTTTAAACATTTTTTCCTCAGCGTGGCTGGGATTACCACCCTTTCTCGGTACAACAGTACCTCATTGCACATAGAATAAACTTCCGCCGCCGATTCATCTGATTGCATTTTTTGTTTCGTTTCTTTGATGAAACTATCTTCTTCAGCCTCCCTTATTATATCTTTCAAAGTCACTGGTAATTCCCTGATCGTATTGCACAGTATTTGTGTATAGTCCTTTTCACTTTGTAGTGACGCTATTACTTAGTCCTCCAGCGGTTCCCTTGATTTCGGGATTAATCGCGACAATCCGTCAGCGTGACCTAACTTCGCAGATGCAAGAAATTCCATACTGAAATCGTAATTTAGCAGGATGGTCGCCCATCTTTGCAGTCTGTTGGCTGAGTAAGTTGGTATCCCTTTTTTTGAACCGAAAATGGTTATAAGCGGCTTGTGATCAGTTTGTAGTTTGAATTTTCGACCATGTAAAAAACGGTGGAATTTTGTAACTCCGAATATGATCCCCAGTGCTTCCTTCTCAATTTGGGAATAATTCTTCTCGGCTGGCAGTAAGGTTCTCGACGCATGGGCGATCGGTTTAGTGGACCCATCTGGCATTTTATGTATACGGTGGGGGCTGCCCATTCACTATAGTTAATATGGGTCAAAATCCCTGTGTTAACTAGTCTTTCTAATTCTTCTTCAATTTTTTCTCTTGAAGCGAACGGTACACTACGTGGTTTTTTAATATTGGTTTTGCTTCATCCAGCAATTCGAATCTCGCTTTTATTTTCGTGCAGCATCCAAGCTTTTCAGAAAAAACACTTGGAAAAGATGTTTTTAGATCCTTTTTTAGTTTGTCGGCTTCGGCCGTTAAATTTTCGACTTTTTGACAAAAATCACCCATTGGCGAGTCCCATAATTCAAATTCTTGGATCCAGTCAGATCCAAATAAATTTGATGTGTTCCTAAGAACGAATACTTTTAACTTTTTTGTCTTTCTTTTTAGTGAAACATTAATAATTAATTCACCTTCAAAATGTATCTTTTCACCAGTTACCGATCTTGCGATTTTATTCGTCTTCATCATCGTGGGCTTACCTAATTTCTTCCACGTGTGAACATTTATAATCGATATATCCGACCCTGAATCGAGTTGCAGATTTACTTCTCTATTTCCGATTCTCACCGTAACATATTTCCTTATGTTCTCTGTTGGTGATGGGTCCCTTTTTGCAGTTTTTATGTAGTTCTTTTTTCCTACTTTTGCTCTGCAATATGAGGCCTTGTGCCCTGCTTGTTTGCATAGGTCACACGTTATTTTCTTATGGTACCAACATGCATTGTACCCATGAGGTCCTCCACATTTACTACAAGGGGTCCTAGGCTTTTGTCTACCATGATAATTTTGTGAAGGGTTCTTTTTGCCTCTTGGTTGGTAATAGCTGGCGGGGGAGTGTCCTTTATTTTTGGAGCGTATCTTTTTAATGTGAGCGATACCTGCTTCCTCTATGTTTCAGGAATCTTGTTTCACTGCCACGAACCGTTGACAATCTTCAGCCAGTTTCTGAAGCGTTAAATCAGGTTCTAATTCCAGTTTATTTAGAGCACGACGTCTTATATCGGCGTCTTTTGTGGCTATCAAACCTTGTGTGAATATTAGGCATCTAAAATTATCTGCCATTAATGATGACAACTTGAAGTCGTCACAGTTTTTATTAACTATAGACGCAAAAGTCGTATAATCCTGATTTTCCTTATGTGTAATATTCATACATTTCCATCTTTTATGGAAAAGGCTTGTCTTTGGACAGTATAACTCCATTAACAGTTTGACTGTTTCGTCAAACGACAATTCGTTGGTTTTTCTTGGCAAAATATAATCCACGAATTTGTTATGTTCGGATGCACCCAACTTCCGTAGTAATAAACGAACCTTCTTTTGATCCGTCCATGAACCACAATCAATCTTGAATAAGTCTTCAAATCTTCTGAAGTATGTTTCAAACGTTAGGTCTTCCTCAGGAGCATAGCGAAATGTATCAATGGCTGACCAGATCGCATTTTGCGAAAAAAGCGTACTGTTTTCCTGTCCGTTGTCCTTATTCATTAAAACTTGCGTTAACAAATCCATTTTTTTATCTGATTGGTTTTTATGCTCTAAATGTAATTTTTTCAATTCCAATATTTGTTCGTTCATTTCTTTCTTTTCTTCCGCGGCGTATTTCATCATTTCTTTTCTTTCTCTTCGCTGTTTTTCCTCGAAGTATTTCATTAAACTTAACCGCTTCTCGTCATTTTGTTTCTGTACTATAAATTGTTCTTCTCGAAACCTTTTTTCAAGTTCTAATTGTTGATTTTGTTGAAGTTTTATAATTTCCAAAATCTGTTTTGAAAAATTCTCCATTTTTTAAATTTTTTTTTATGACAAAAAAAGCGTTTTCAGAAACAAACCAATTCTTTTTCTATAGTACCAACTCTACAAAAAAAACTTTTACAATTTTTGTATCTAGTTATATTGACGAGTATTTCCTTAATTTATTTTTTTCCTTGTGTGGCAATTTTCCACTAGAAAATAATTCAGCGTTTGTGTTTATACAGTAAAAAGTTTGACCCTTTTTTTTTTTTCTTCAATTTTCTTTTCGTAACGTGTAAGTATTTAGTTCAAATCTTTGTTGAACGTACACTTTTTTTTTCTTTTACAAAGAATTAGTTTGTTTTTTTTGTGAAAAAAAAACGAGTTCATAGCATTTATTTAAATATTGGCCATAATTTCCGCTTTAAGTGCGTAACAGAATATCATATTTTCTCATTAACACAAAGTGTTATGCCGTACCTGCTTGTTGAAAGTGTTTTGTTTTCAACGTGCCAGTCAGTCAGAGAAAAATTTATTTAAATCGGAAAAATCCGACGTAACTTTTTAATTTTGTTTTTCAATGCTAATGCCTTTTTAAGACAATCTTTTTAGAACGAACAATTTTTTTTTTGTACTTACTGAAACTTTGAGTCATTTTTTTTCAGTTGTCGTAAATCCACGCCATTTATGAGTTCCGTTTTAACTCGTAGTTTAGGCTTCTTGTGGCTTTTTTTCCAACAGCAAGATAAGACTTTTTTGACGACGTCTTTTGTTGTTTTTTTCAAGAAAATCCTTGCCCGAATCTTCGTTATTCAGTTTTTTGTCGAATGATCCCGTAACTTTCTTGAGTAATCCTGGTAGCCAGTATTCGTGACTGGTATGAAATAAAAATCCTCACGTATGTTCTTTACTAAATTTCTCGTCGCCAGTGTTGTAGAGCCGTGCTAAGGGTCACAAAGATAACAACCACAAATTGTGACAGGTTAAAATATACAATGTATTTATTAATAGCAATACAGTAACGCCACTAAATGTGGTAGGAGATGACCGGATTCCTACCATGCGGTAAAACATGAATAGGAATGTCCTCTGATTGAGTTTTTTCAACCATGGTATTTATTATAGATGGTTGCTTCCATTAGTTCTTCAATAGGGGTGATTTGTACCCCACAACAATTATGTTGTAAACTGTTCATTTCAATTGTTTCAACTAAAGACTAATTATGTTGTACACTGTTCATTTCAATTGTTTGAACTCAGACTAATTATGTTGTAAACCGTTCATTTTAATGGTTTCAACTAAAGACTAATTATGTTGTAAACTGTTCATTTCAATTGTTTCAACTAAAGACTAATTATGTTGTACACTGTTCATTTTAATTATTTCAATCTAGACTAATTATGTTGTAAACTGTTCATTTTTATTATTTCAACTCAGACTAATTATGTTGTAAACTGTTCATTTTAATTGTTTCAACTAAAGACTAATTATGTTGTACACTGTTCATTTCAATTGTTTCAACTCAGACTAATTATGTTGTAAACCGTTCATTTTAATGGTTTCAACTAAAGACTAATTATGTTGTAAACTGTTCATTTCAATTGTTTCAACTAAAGACTAATTATGTTGTACACTGTTCATTTTAATTATTTCAATCTAGACTAATTATGTTGTAAACTGTTCATTTTTATTATTTCAACTCAGACTAATTATGTTGTAAACTGTTCATTTTAATTGTTTCAACTAAAGACTAATTATGTTGTAAACTGTTCATTTCAATTGTTTCAACTAAAGACTAATTATGTTGTAAACTGTTCATTTTTATTATTTCAACTCAGACTAATTATGTTGTAAACTGTTCATTTTAATTGTTTCAACTCAGACTAATTATGTTGTAAACTGATCATTTTAATTGTTTCAACTCAGACTAATTATGTTGTAAACTGTTCATTTCAATTGTTTCAACTAAAGACTAATTATGTTGTTAACTGTTCATTTTAATTGTTTCAACTAAAGACTAATTATGTTGTAAACTGTTCATTTGAATTGTTTCAACTAAAGACTAATTATGTTGTAAACTGTTCATTTTTATTATTTACTCTCAGACTAATTATGTTGTAAACTGTTCATTTTAATTGTTTCAACTCAGACTAATTATGTTGTAAACTGTTCATTTTAATTGTTTCAACTCAGACTAATTATGTTTTAAACTGTTCATTTTAATTGTTTCAACTAAAGACTAATTATGTTGTAAACTGTTCATTTTGATTGTTTCAACTCAGACTAATTATGTTGTTAACTGTTCATTTTAATTCTTTCAACTCAGACTAATTATGTTGTAAACTGTTCATTTGAATTGTTTCAACTCAGACTAATTATGTTGTAAACTGTTCATTTTGATTGTTTCAACTAAAGACTAATTATGTTGTAAACTGTTCATTTGTATTGTTTCGACTCAGACTAATTATGTTGTAAACTGTTCATTTTAATTGTTTCAACTCAGACTAATTATGTTGTAAACTGTTCATTTCAAGTATTTCAACTAAAGACTAATTATGTTGTAAACTGTTCATTTCAAGTATTTCAACTAAAGACTAATTATGTTGTAAACTGTTCATTTTAATTATTTCAACTAAAGACTAATTATGTTGTACACTGTTCATTTTAATTATTTCAACTTAGACTAATTATGTTGTAAACTGTTCATTTTAATTGTTTCAACTAAAGACTAATTATGTTGTAAACTGTTCATTTTAATTATTTCAACTAAAGACTAATTATGTTGTACACTGTTCATTTTAATTGTTTCAACTAAAGACTAATTATGTTGTAAACTGTTCATTTTAATTATTTCAACTTAGACTAATTATGTTGTAAACTGTTCATTTTAATTGTTTCAACTAAAGACTAATTATGTTGTAAACTGTTCATTTCAATTGTTTCAACTAAAGACTAATTATGTTGTACACAGTTCATTTTGATTGTTTTAACTACAGACTAATTATGCTGTAAACTGTTCATTTTAATTCTGTAAAAACTTGTTTATAATTTGTGTTTAATACAACTCTTAAATTAAAAATATGAGAAAAAAACAAACAAGCAAATGGCCGCCAGCGATTAAAACATTGAATTAAAGTTATGTTATCAAGACTTTAAAAAGTAAATTTATATTTCTGGAATAAAAATACGATTTAAGACCAATTAATTTAATCCTAAATTCTGCAAATATCACGCGATATACGGGAGATTTTTCATCAGTCTCTTTTCAATTCGACAATTGAATCAAAAACGTGTTTTACATAATTTAATATTTTTCAATTGCATTTAGTTTTATTTCAAATACTTGCCAAACCTACCCGTCTTCAGGCAACAATTAATCGGCGGGGGGAGGGGGGCGTATAGTTAAAAGCAATATTTTTTACTCAAAGAATTCAATAATTTTAACAACAAAATTGATTCAACCAAATTGTTATGAAAATATAAATACATTTCTTAAGAAAATGCTGCTTTAATGTCTATTTATAAAATTATTAGGTGCAAATAGCCTCGAAAAATGTCAATCTTTTAATACATGAAGATTTGTTCCTAACAAATCTTCATGTATTAAAAGATTGACATTTTTCGAGGCTATTTACATCTAATAATTAGATGCAATAGACAGAAATTACTTTCTATACAACATATTAAGATTTCAGCAGTGCATAGATTCATTGTAATCTTGCATATTTAAGTAAAAACATTACACATGCATATTTACTGGCAGAAATACATTTCTTTTATATAAACATTAGCATGGAATATTCAATTATCTGTTAGAAAGCGTTTAAATAGTCGAAGTATTACAGAGAATGAGGTGAAAATCTATACTTACCAATATATCTACAAACTAACGAACGGGTTGCCTCGAATAGTAATGAAATTTCGATCAAAGATTTATTTAATCGTTTCAGAGATAAGATATACATACATTATGCACATGGTTTCCTTGCACAAATATGCTTTTCTGCCAAATAAGATCATAGAAATTAAAGCATTAATTTGTAGGAAAAAGAGAACTGGCCTAAATTCAAATTCCCTTAGAGTCTATGAAACCTTCATTGTCACATTGTGGATGTACAATGTTGAAACCAATTTGCTGTGATCAGGTTATCCAGTAAATTGAACTTGAATCAGTGAGGTTACATTATAGTCGGATTTCAGAATATGTATTCACAGATCTTTTGGCCACGTGTAGTCTAAGGAGTAAACATCACGATTCCACGTGACAGGCTTGGCAATTATCGATGTGCCATTGTTTGAAGCTGTGTAAGCCATCCAAGGGAGCAAAAAAAAGCTTTCGTGGCTGGGAATTCCTGTCGTCCTATACGTTCTGGGCAGCTGGTTTAAAAGAGAGAATGTTTTTAGGGCTTTTTAGGTTAAACTCACAAGATTAGTACGGAGAGTTATGTTAGTGAAAGACGTGTTATATTGAATTTCAAATAAACATTTTATAAGTTAATCAGGCGATGTTTGTCAATTGATTGTGAAGGAAAGTCAATTTGTTACAACATATGGATAAGCATTAGCACAACAACTTGATTCTAGACAGGAAACACAACAACGGTCACCACCTGCCAAGTGGCATATGTAATCAAGCCAGAGGACAAATACATCTTCAAATATTGGGTTTACTGGCGTGGAGAAAGCGCAGACCATACTGCCTTTAAGTTTTATTTAACTTAAACTACCCGTAGTAAGCCATACATACTTACAAACCATCTGAAATTTTAGAACTCATTGACATTGTTATTTCGGAGTTCATTATGCTGAGAAATAGTGGAACCGAAAACAAATTTGTTCTACAAAAATGCATTTATTAAAACGTTTATTAAGTGACAGATGGACGAAAGAAAATATATTTGTCTCAATCTCTTCTGAAGACTATCCCAGTCTAATAATAGAAACCGACAGTGACAATGAAATATAAATGTGTATTGTCTCTGTCGGCCTGGACAGCAAAGCCGTATACCAAGATCAAATTACATTTCTAAAATAAAATGGTACGAAGAACCGTTGTTGATATCGATTTCGATATAGTAATGCTAACTATTTATTTTTTAGCGGTGATCGATTTCATGTTTATTTAATTTACTTTTTTTAATTAAGAATTTTATTTCAATTTACTGTACTTTAGTAGAAAAGTTAATATAAACATTAGCAATCGGCACAGACAGTTATTGAAATTGAGATACACTTACCCGGGGAGGCAGAGAGGGGGGTTCATTGCTGCCTACAGTGTTGAACGCTCGAAAAAAATAATAGATAATTAGATTCCACTGACTATAGCTTTATTCATTATTAAGTATATATATATATATATATATATATATATATATATATATATATATATATATATATATATATATATATATATATATATAGGTAGAAGAAATAAGAGTGATAAACATGTATGAATCTCCAGATTCATTTCAAACTTAGATTGTTCAATGCAAGGTACATTCTTTAATAAACTAATGTTTATTGTTCTTTCCTTGCGCCAAGGCTTTTCAAAGATCGAAATCTTATCATCAGAGTAGATATACAGATAGATAAGTTGGCTGTGGGAAAGCCAAAGTTCAAACATTTCCACAGCCAACTTATCTATCTGTATATCTACTCTGATGATAAGATTTCGATCTTTGAAAAGCCTTGGCGCAAGGAAAGAACAATAAACATTAGTTTATTAAAGAATATACCTTGCATTGAACAATCTAAGTTTTAAATGAATCTGGAGATTCATACATGTTTATCACTCTTATTTCTTCTACCCTTATAATTGCTCTATCTCGTATATTGAGCTTAAACCATTTCACTATAGGTTCTATTTACTAAAAGTTTACTTTTAGTTTATATTTGATTATATATATATATATATATATATATATATATATATATATATATATATATATATATATATATATAACAGGATCTATATCCTGGCATGGCACAGGAAATTATATTTAATCAAGAATTTTCCGGCTCTAAAAATTAAACTACAACTATTGTTAATCTCTCTCTCTCTGTCTGTCTGTCTGTCTGTCTGTCTGTCTCTCTCTCTCTCTCTCTCTCTCTCTCTCTCTCTATATATATATATATATATATATATATATATGTCTACATATCTATCTAACTAACTATATCTCACTCTCTTTATATATATATATATATATATATATATATATATATATATATATATATATGATTGTTTTTATTCAAACAGACACGTACACAATCTGCAACACTGGCATGTTTATGTTATCGACCTACAGCAGTTAAACAGTGAGGTCTCATCAGGCAGAATTAAGATTTGATCCTTCCTTTTGGTGGTATTTGGGAAACCAAATATATATATATATATATATATATATATATATATATATATATATATATATATATATATATATCAATGTTTGTGTGTATTTTTATATTGGTCTGGTCCCTATAGAAAGAAATGTTAGAGGATCTACATAAAATATAAAAGTGTATTATTATGTAAAATTTACCGGGGAACATAATGAAAGTGGCCCCGAGTTCACCTCTAGTGGGGCTATTAGGGCATAAGTTTTTTAAAACAATTATAAAAAACAACAAAGATAGGGAAGACAGACAGGAAAGTGTAAAAAGTACAGAAAAACATATAAATACACCATACATATGGTTTCTCAGAAAGTATTTCACTTAGCGTTAGTATGTGCTTCTGATTTTAGTAAAAAGCTTTATATAACATTTTTCAAAAATTTCCTTCATAAACTCTCATTCAAGAAAAATGTGTCCAATACGTCCTCAAAAGTAGACAAATTCAGAGCATTCGTTAGCCGTTTGAATTACGAAACACTCTCGATAATCGAATATTTAAATGCAGTAAGTTTCACAAATTATACTTTACGTGATCTAAACACTGGTCACTGACTTTTGGCTCATTAATTTAACCTTTCTCTAAAATATCCCATTCAGAAAATCCGTTTTTTTTAAACAAGTACAACCAACACATTCATTATGATCGAATGATACATCTACAAAAATGTTAATCGATTTTCGCATGATATAAATAGTGGAAACTGACATCTGACACAATAATATTACTACCAAACAAAAACACGGTCTCGATATAAATTAAATTAGAAAAACATACCCCTACATACCAATGTGTCCACAAACGAACGTACCAGTCACCATCTCTTAACTAATGACATTTTGAAAGGCAGAGTTTGCTAACCGTTTCCTAGATACCATGTACATGACCCATTTTTGTCACGGAATGTTAACAATTAGTTAATTGGTTCAATTGCAGTAGTGCGTAATTTGACCTCAATCATACTAATAATCTTATAGTTAACAGGCAGGGTGGTGTGTACTATATGGCTCTTATAGTTAAATAGCACAACGGCGTTGGGCAGTGGCCTGCAATAGTCTGATTATACCCGGGACAATACTTGAATTCATGTTTCTTAATTTACGGGCATAAGTATTTAAATGTGCGACCTATCGTAGGGGATTTAGTAACTAAGTGTCATAATCTGCTTGACTCGGCATAAAATATAGCCAGGTTTCGAGTCCATAGGCCACGAGTGTCGTATGAGTTCCGACCAGTTGCTTTCTCAATAGCTCTGTGCCCACGCTTCGTCCAAAGATCCGCAAAACTTTTGGTTAAGTGTACAGTTGGCCTGTTCGTCAGAGAAAGTGTAGTCTTCGTAAGTCTAGAGAACACTTAATTGTCCTTGGCCCAACAGGGTATGAATCTGCAAGATGAAATGAATTACAGTATATAAAATGGACAAGACCTATTTGTCTTTAAAAATATATACTTTTATTATAAAATGTTATCAGCTATCCCTGGGCGCCAATGTAGTCGGCTTCTACGAAACTCGTAGCTTTCAACATGTATCTGTTGGTATCAACGGTAGCTAGCAAACTGATTCTCTGTGCAGCGAGAATATGTCACACAAAAATCGACGCCTCTTTTGTTTAATCTTTGAAAGTCATCACAGAAACTCGTTGTCAACTGTCAACACGTCGAACGCGGGCTGTTCACCTCATTGGCATTTGTGCACTTGTTGCCCTCCGAGTTATTTCAAAACATAGCCGATTAGCCTGTCAGCCGATACGAAATATAATATTTCAAATCAACTCGGTTTAGGAACAATATTGCGAATTCATTATTCCATTAATTAGAGCAACCTTATTATTCACTGTGCCAGAAATAGTGTAAACTATGATGAGAAACGAAGTCGGTATTGAAGAACTCATCAACATTGTTTTAGAATTCGCAGAGATACACATTGACAAACCTAGAATTAAAATCGATATAACTGAGAAATGTAGAAGATCAGTAATAATTTAAAATAAAGATCAATGGATAAAAAACTGAATAAAAAATTCATTTGATTTCGCGATGAAGCCCTTTGATTTTGAAATAAACTTAGCCCTTTTAGGTCTATATATTCGGTATACTTTGTTAAATATATTTGAAAATAATGATATCGGTTTATATATAGATAATACATTAGTTCAACAAGCGCAAACATCACTGAAGATGAAAACTAGATTATGTATATAAGGAAATGAAGAAAATAGGCTTAAGAGGTGAAGTATTAGCAAATCTAAAATCAACATACTTCCTAAATAGACTTCAAATTAGATAAAGATACATATAAGCTGTATTTAAACGATGTCAACCATGTCGAAAATTCAACCACCTCATCGATTATAAAACACAATCCCAGGTCTCTTGAGTGTAGATTTAGCAATAACTCAACCCATGAAAATGTATTTCTTAAATTATGTAACGCTTTTATAGATAGCTTTAAAAATAGTGGGTATGTCAATATCGAAAGTAAATATTAAGAAAAAAATTAGAAAAATAAAAAAAATAGGAGAAATAGAAATATCGTTTTGCTCACACCATCGGATGGCACCGACGCCGAGGGACTTTTAGCGCCAGTCCTACTGTAAAAAAGGTACCCATTATTCTAATTCTTGAGCATGTCTAAAATGTTAGCTGCTTATCATTTTCCAACTCTGGATTCTAGCAAATCTGTCTATTCATCAAACTAATAGAAAAACGTAGCATTTTTCCCTTTTCCTATGTATAGTCATTTGAATCCTATGGTGAACACGGCAAACGAACTCGCTAAACTGGGACACACCAACTATACTATCATTCCTGAAAGTTATAGTGATAAATTTCATCCAATAAGACATGGCAGTTAAATTTATAAATACATATCAATTATTTATTACCTACAGACATCGATGTTTCATGCTAATGCAATCTGCAGTGCAGGAAGTTAATTACCGACTGTCGGCGGGCGCGAACTCCGATCACAAATCGCCACTGATTCGCAGTCAAGAGCGTTTTCCCGTTGGCGACCACAAATTAGCTTAGAATTAAGAAGGAATTTAACTTTGTAAATACCAAGTCGGATGGTATTTTACAACGAGCAGCGAAAGTGATCTACAACAACAAACTGTGTTGGATATATATATATGTATAAAAAATCAATGTGAAAGGTATATATTTTAATATATCTTTTATTAATTTTCTATATTTTCACGTGTAAGAATATCAATTGTCCCTTATGTATAAACAAGTTAAAAAGTCTTTCTTAAAAGGAGAACAGAATTTTCGGCAACGATCCTTCGGCCTTCGTCAGTGTAATAGAGGCTTGTGTGTGCACGGTGGGAGGTAGGTGGTTGGTGGTTTTATGGATAGGTAAAAAGAGGGTGGGGAAGGCCAGTGAAATGGTGAAACAAAACAGGAGTCCGTCCCTAATAGCTGAGAGGCAAGAGTAAATTGGTCATAAACATTATTCAAATGTACCCGGATATGAATGAATGAAAATAAATGAATATATAGATAGATACACAAGTGAACCTGTGTGTATACATACCCACGCCTACACAAAAACACATCAGCACGTTAACCTACGTATGTCAGCTTACCTATACACCAGCGCCACACAGACATACATTTATATATACATGAAGTAGGAGAGAGAGGAGAGGGGATAGGGGGACATGCCAATTGGCTTGAGTCATGGAAAGTTCAGAGTGGAGGTGTTTTTTTAGTAGACGGGGAGTTTGTAATGAAAAGGTAAAGTACTGTGGAGATGGGTACATGCATATATCCACATACACACCCACACACACACACATACACACCCATATATATATATACATACATATATATACATATATACATACATACACATGCATACATGCGTACACATAGATACACATCCGTACCCACACATACACGCACATTCATGTTGAGAGAGAGATGGGGAGAGGCATAGGCAGATACATGTGTATAGGTATATACATGCACATAAGTACACCCACAAGGGCATACGCACACACATATATATGGAGAGAAAGAAAACCGAGAACGAGAGAGAGAGAGAGAGAGAGAGAGAGAGAGAGAGAGAGAGAGGGGCATAGACAGATGAATGAATACACTTTACTAGTTGACCTGGCAAGTATAAAAAAAAAACAACAGACAAAAAAGTGGATATTGGGACTCTTCAATTGGGTGGGATGCTAACATCTTCCCACCGTAACACACACTTGTTCTTCGCCTGTTGGAAAATATTGTCGGGCAGTTCGTATGTTTGTAGAGAGAATAACTATTGAGAAGTCCCAGGTCTATATTTAAGTCCTGAGGCATGCGTGTTTAGTTTCAGAATGAGTTTTGTCTCATATTTTAGTTTGTGTCGTAGTGATCTGAATTTGGAAGTTATATATATATATATATATATATATATATATATATATATATATATATATATATATATATATATATATATATATTGATTGATTGATTGATTGATTGGTTGGTTGCATTCTTCTGACCAAAGAAAAAACGTCAGGCCATAATTAGAATGATTGTATTGCTTTTTTATTTCAGCGAATGTTTATATTTTCCGTCTTATGAACAACCCATAAAGTAAGCACAAATATCGTCCTTAGGTTTTATAAGCTGCTCACAGAGACCATTTATTAAAAATAAAAATAAGCACACTGGTCCAAAGCAAAAAGTAGAAGAGATGGTGACTTGAAAATTGGCCTGTTATGTCCAATTACACTATTTTTGCAAACAATTAACATAAATGTTTGCTTTGATTATTTGTCCGAAAAAATAAATCATACATTTACAAGTGAAAAACAAGTTTGTTTTTCTCTTATTTACAACTTCGTTTTTTTATTTTTATATCTTTCAAAATAGAATTAACATTTATTTTATTCACAATTTCTGTTTTTTTTCTGAAATTCAAAATGTTCGGATACTATACTTAATCTTTTCTCTCCTCAGTCAGTGAAGCAGAAATACTTGAAGTAATTTTCTAAAGATCTAGTCATCGCCTTGGATATGTGTGTGTTCGATTTGTCGAGAATGGAGCGAAAGTCATCAGCAAATATACCCATTCGGACGCGATCGAATCAGATAGGTCGTTTTTAAAGATCAGGAATAATCAAAGTCCAACTATCGACCCACTGGGCACAGCCGACTTCATGTGATGTTGTTCTATGTACGGCCATCGAGAAAGATCAGGACCTTTCCTTTAGTTAAGGATGTGATTATATTAAATATTCGTCCAGTAATGCCATACGAAGTCATTTTTCGAAAAATCATCCATGCCAAACATTGTAAAAAGCCTTGGATATATATATATATATATATATATATATATATATATATATATATATATATATATATAATGAAGAAGAATGGAAAGGAATTAGAGAAGCAAAAGTCAAATCATAATTCAATTCAATTGCTCAGAGCAAGGTATATTCCGCAAAAAAGGCAATTTATTCAAGCTAAATTTTCCTTAAGCCAGACTTCCTCTGATGATAAGATTTTTATCTTTGAAAAGCCTGGCTTAAGGAAAATTTAACTTGAATAAATTGCCTTTTTTGCGGAATATACCTTGCTCTGAGCAATTGAATTGAATTATGATTTGACTTTTGCTTCTCTAATTCCTTTCCATTCTTCTTCATTCTACCTGCTCTATCCTGGATATTGAGCTATATACTCTTCACAATAGGTTTCACTTTTCCTAAAAGTTCGCTTTTAGTATACCACTTTATATATATATATATATATATATATATATATATATATATATATATATATATATATATATATATATATTATTTATTTATGCATAACTATTTATTTATATCAATTATTATTTATTTATATTATTTTATATTATTATCATTTAATTATTCAATAATTAATTATTATTTACATTATATTTATATTTATATTATTTATCTATTTATATTAATTATTTATAATTATTTAGGTATTTATATAATTATTTATTTATTTATTTATTTAAAGTGCAAGATATTGGATAGCATATTTGATATGCAGTTTTATTTTAATATTCTGATGTGTTATTCTAGTTTAAATAAATATAGTTCATACCATATTTAAATATAAAGTTGCAGATAATTAAAATAATTATATTTTAAATACGGATAGCATAAAAGTATGAATACATGTGTCAGATAACGAAATTATTCTCATGTTAAAAGTACATTATTGTTTTGGTATCTCTTTCTGGGTTAATGTGAAGTTTATCATCTCAAGTATACGTTCTACTTAATTGATAAACTTCGGTCACGTGTAAGTGGTATTTGATCTACAAAACGAGTCGAAAATAACTACCGTATATCACTACTCTTCAAATAGAAGTCCCCATTCGTTTATGAGTCAATTTATAATCTCAAGCATTCGTTCCATTTACCTAATGTAATCAACTTCGATCACGTAAAAATATTCGTAAAAAAGTCCCGCTCGTTCGTCGTGTGTGAACATATTTGTAAGTAGCGATATTTTCTCTTAATTTCATTGAATACCTCGACGCCCTTTTCAAGTCTACTTCGATGGACGATTTCTTATTTTGTCTAAAACTATTAATACTAAAATTCGATGTTATATCTGCCTCTCTGAGTGAGTATGACTTCGCTATTTTAATTTTTATTTCAGCAAGGATTTTAGGTCATCCCGAAAAAGCTTTTAAATTTATATTGGTCAGCGTATTATTAATGGTTTCACCCGAACAACAAAAGTACAAAACAAAACAAAAATACTCCCGGTATTTCGTAACATTATTTTAAAGAAACATAATTGTATTGAATGGTCCGCATGCTCTCTTATATCATTTTCAAAAATCTACCTATTGTATTAACACTTATCCACGAGTGACTTTTGGCCTTGATAAGTCATTAGTAAAAAAAAAAACTACCAACAATAACAATAGACGGACATAAAGAAAAATACAACTTCGTGAAATATCACACAGGTCATACGAAGTTGATGGTGTTCCTCAAGACCTTATCGATGTCTGACAGTGTCAATGAAAGTGAATAAACTGAATCCATTACACTTTCTACAACTGTATTATTGTTATTCTATTGTTCGAGTATTTCTATTATATTTTACTGTTATTAAAGTGAATAAACTTTATCTAAAACATGTGTTTTCGTATTGCTGTGTTACTTATTTCACTGTTTTGTACGGATTTTTAGATTTTCAGACCACTAAAGTGAAATGCGTTTTCTAATATGAATTAATATCTATATATCGACGGCCGGATAAGGATTTTGAATGGTGACTCGGGACCAGGATTTCAATTATTTAACCGGCGGAATAGTTATATATAGTTGATGATTGTTAGTAAACAAGGAACATATTTCTCTTGAGAATAAATATTTATTAAGATAAGATTAGTAAAGTTTCCTTAAAATCAAGACTTTGAAAGAAATATAACAAAATTATATCTAGACAATATGGGAGGATAGACTATTCTCTGAGATTACTATATTCGTAAATAAATATAGGTTTTACTTCTCTCCGATTTAATATAGCTATCATGAGTCGATGGTGACTTGAAGCATAAAAACATTTTCCTAAATGACCGGATTCGGCATTAACTAACCTGATAATGGTTGATATTCTGTAAAGCGAAACAACCAAACAAACCACGATGAATTAATACTTTTAAATCTAATGAACTTGAAGCATAAAAATGACCGGCTTCGGCATTAAATAACTCGAAAAGCCTTCATATGCATGAAACGACACAAGTAAACCAAACACCATGAATAAATACTTGAACATATAAAGAACTTGAAGCATAAAAACGTTTACTAAACTGACCGGATTCGGCATTAAACACCCCCAAAAGAGTTGATATGCCGTGAAACAACCAAACCAAACACCATGAATAAATTATTGAACATATAAAAAACATAGAAAGAAATGACCGGATTCCGCATTAAATAACCGAAAAATAGTTGATATGCCATAAAGCAAAACAACCAAACTAAACACCATGAACAAATACTTGAATAGGTAAAGAACTTGAAGCATCAAAACTTTTACCAACATGACCGGATTCAGCATTAAATAACCCGAAAAAAGTTGATATACCGTAAAACAAAACAACCAAACCAAACACTTTGAATAGATACTTGAACATATAAAGAACTTGAAACATAAACACTTTTCACCATACTAAAACTAATTCTTCGGCATTAAATGACCCATAAGTAGTTGATAAGCCGTAAAACAAAATAAACTAAATCAAATCGTTGAATTATCTTCAGGTGACATAAACAAATGAACAAAAAACTGAGAAAAGAAAAGAATTTAAAAAGCAGCAACAGAAAAATACACGCATGTGACATCAGTTAAACGCACAAACCGCTGCAGTTCAAGAAGAAACGTTTACAATTTAAATTATGGGACGCCAGAATTAGCATCACAGGATGAATTGTATTATTTTAAACATTTTTAAAAAATGTTCTTATTTATTCTAGGTTGCTGGGGTTTAATAGAGATAACTTCGAGTATTTTTCTTTATTTATCACAAAAAAGATTATTAGAGAAATTGAAAAAACAAAAAGCATAACACTTTTTTTTATCTCCCTCCGACAGCGGTAAGATGTGACACAAGGCGAGAACATCGGATTGAATAGCCAACGCTCTAGAGGTTGAGCGCTCTGGCCTAAAAAAAAAATGCCGGGGAATCCCCGTCGGCATTCCTCGGTAGGGGAGCCTCAGGCGATTAGCAATAAACTAACCCCTTCTCAAAGGGTGAGAAGGCAAAGCTTGGGAAGGTGGACCTCCTAAGACTGCACAGGACAATCCGTAAGACCGGCGGAATCAAGGCCCGAAGGCCAAGACGGTAGCGGTGTAAGGAGTGCAGCATCTATCGGAATAGATACTGCACTTTGATCTTAGCGAAAAGGCCGAGAAAGGAGTTTTTAAAAAGCAGATTTATGTTATCTTTAAGAATGTTTGCTTAAATGAAAGAACACCGCCTAAATATACACAATATACACACGCGCACACACACACACACACACACACACACACACATATATATATATATATATATATATATATATATATATGTGTGTGTGTGTGTGTGTGTGTGTGTGTTGATCCATCTATCTAACAATTCAATTATTTATCTGTGCATTTCTATATCTACCACGATGTGCTATTAGTTAGCTAGATATTATGCGCTCATCTCTTACTAAGTTTTTATGTATCACTCGCACTTTCCCTCACTGTATGTTGTGTGGCACTCGCTCTTATTATTACTCCCGTTTCAACTCCTCTCTCTCCCTTAAAAGAGACAGTAAAAACATAACTGCCATCAACCATAAGTAGATTGAAAACTTCAACGTATGTATTATTTAGTTCCATTAGACATAATTCCCACTTCTGTTGAAAATGAACCAATTAAGTGCTCGGCCGTAGGTTCTAAAAGAGCTAGTTTAAATGTTATTAACCAACTATACATTACAGTGTATGTTAGGCGTATCGGGGTTTCATCGTTACGGACAGACATTATGTGGGGTAGAATCCGTCTTTGTATCCGTGCAAAATCTTCAGCGCCTCAGAAATCGAAGAAAAACGTGGGGAATGAAAAATAGAGTAACACTATTAACCATCTACATGTGGACGGTGTCTTTTTCGAAATGCAAAAGTAACATCGTGCGGCAGTTTTAATCTCTATTCACCCCCCTCTCTCTCTCTCTCTCTCTCTCTCTCTCTCTCTATATATATATATATATATATATATATATATATATATATATATATATATATATATATATAACCTTTAAGCTCATACACCTAAATCCAGATATATATAAAAAAAACATAAATAAATGACCGTCGTAATAAATAATATCAAATATTGTAGTAAAAAACCCAAACCCCTAAATAACAACCTCTCATAAACACGGAACTTCTCCCATAAAGAGTTTTAAAAAACGACACCGTCCACATGTAAGCTGTGAATGTTGTTCTACCTGTTTTTTTTTCATTCTTTCTCGCACTTCTTTCGATTTCTTAGACTGTGAATATTTTGCACGGATACAAAGACGGATTGTACCCCAAAGACCGCCTGAAATGATAGAAAGCCTTCTACGCCTAAGAGGAACTGTAATGTATCGTTATTAAATAAAATAATATATATGTATATATATATATATATATATATATTATTTTATTTAATATATATATATATATATATATATATATATATATCATTCACACGCAGCAGTTTGAATAATATGCTTACGGTCAACATTTACCCAATCGTGACCAATTCTTAGGTTTGTCATTAATTCAGTTTTCATCCAAACTTGATGCGGTTTTTGCCCTAGAATTGACTAGTCCCAAGTCTTTTTGGAACATAAAGTAATTTAAATTTGGTCCAGTAGAAAAAAAAGTAATTCTGTGTGGTCATCAGCTTGTAGGATAACCCCCCCCCCGCATTTACTTTGAATAACCATAACTTTTTTTTTATTTAAAACAAATATTTTTTTTTTATACCCAAAATGTAGCAAACAACACAAGGAATCTGAAAAAATATATATCGAAATGAGTTTAAAGTATGGAATGGTTTAGTAGCTTGAATTGGCAATTAAGTAACGTTCCTCATGCCCTTTAACCCGACATAACAACTTTTTAAATTATAGATATAATTTAAGGATGGAAAAATAGAAAGATAGAACTCGATGAGCTGATTCGAAATATGTTAGTAATAAAAAGATTAGTGCCATAGACACAGATCTGCGTGACTTTTAGTAGAAAAATAAAAAAAGTGATGATTGATTTTTTAAGCTAATTTTTTCAGGAAAAAATGACAAAAAGAGCCAAACTAAAAACTGAAGCCACACTTTTAGATAAAAAAGCCCCTCCCCCAATGCCAAATTGAATATTCTCTTTATTAATGAAGACAATGAAGAAATAATGGCTATATTGAAGATATAAACTCTTGGGTATGTTAAAGATGCTACCCCCAAATATTTGTATCTTTTTTCTATTTGTTTTGTATTGTTTATTTAGCGGTGAAAGCAATAATGTTCCTATGAAATTGAAACTGTGGGCTTTTTATATATATGCTATTCGTGTAAAATTAAAAAAAAATATGTATATAATTATTGCGCTGAATAAATAATACTTTCTACAGTATACATATTATTTGTTATATCGTACTGGAAAACTTTAAAGAATATTTGAACATATATTTAAATAATTGTTGATAAATTTGTAGATATATACCCTCAGCACCCTCCACTAAACAAAAATTAGATCATTCTTTTTTATGCGATTACGTTTTGGGAAAGAAAAACAATTATTTCAGAATTTAGAGTTTTGCCTATAAATTTATTAAAATTGTCACACATTTCAGTCCGATCGCTATCGGGATAGCATTTTAAGAGCATATAACCATATTTTTTTGCAAAGGATACAAATTGTGTTTTTTTATTGGGGCGCGGGAATAAAACATCTATTAATCCTACCACTAACCCTAGGTCTATGTAAAAACAGCCCCTCCCCTCCAAAAAATCACTAAACTCTATCAATAACCTTAAGTCCAGGTGGCAACCCCAAAATGTAACTAGAACGGTTGCATACTTTCTTAGCCTTTTGTCTAGGAGAAAAATGTGGTGTCAATTTTTGTATAATTTTGTATTTGATGTGCAAATAAATATTGCAAAGTATAGTATCTGCTCTGATACTGCACTTCGTCTTTTCTGTCCTCGGCGTGTGAAGGAGAAATCTTTCTAGACTAAGGCAATTTTCATTTTTATTACAATCCAGAGTTCTCCTTTTTAGATATCTGGATTTTCCACACATTAAAACCCGACTTTGTGTTTACCTTGGTGCGACGGAAAATTCGGCAATGGAAAATTCGGCAAACTGAAATTCGTCAATTTTGTCAAAGTAAGGAAATTCAGTAATTATGAAATAAATATCGATAGAAAATAGATTTTAGAACCGTTTTTGCCGGGGATATAGTTGTAAATAGGGGGCTAATCCCCCTCAACCAAAAAAGAACACTTCTTATATTATCTTGTTGGTACTTGTGCAGTTTACGGACCGGGTTATTTTTTAGATAAGATTTTCAAGTTAAATTCAATTTTCTTTGTTTATTAAATTGTTAAGTGAAAGTAGAGAATCGTTAGCAAAGCCCCCCTCCCCAAATGAAGAATGCCTTTCTAAATAATGTTATGATTTCAACCCGGTCCGTAAACTACAAAAGTACTATATTTTCCAATTATTAAATTAATAAAAAAGTAGTAAATTAAAATATTATTACAAGATTAAATCCATCATAATGCATTTCGGTTTCTTCATAAACAAGTAAGCCATTTTAATATTTAACAAAATAGTAGAAATAATAAATTCGTTACTTCATTTGAAAGGAATTGGGAATGTTTAAACCGTCGAATAGAAAGTCATTTAAACTTGCTTTAAAATTCTTAGCAAATCTTCATGCACAACCCCCAAGATAATAAAAATGGAAAAACAGGAACATTCCGAAAAAATCATTTTAAAAAATGGTTTAAATTTTACTAACAATTAATTTCAAATGTATGATAAGGAAAAAGTATAATAAACAATTAAACACACCAGATGTTCACCGCCACACACTATCCGCTATGCGACGTGATCGAAGTTTTACTGACAGACAATCATTTAGTTTCCAGTTTCACAATGGAAAAATAAAATGTAATTTTCAAAATTAAATTATATATTTTTTTAATTAAAACAAAATAGAAAGGTTAACACTAAAACATATTCGTCGGTATGTAGAGAATTTTAATATTTTAAAATCAGATAGGGAAATAAAATCATATTGAGACCAATTAAAATTGTAAAAATAACTTTTGAATATAAATAGATTAACTCTTTATATTTATTCTAATGAAACTATAAATAAATTAAGGAAAATTATTAGAAAACTATCTGACAGGTGGTTTTCTTTATCTTGTTCTATTACAAATCCATACCTTCTATATAATATTAAAAATACTAGATGAAATTAATAAATTGTAATATGATAGCGATTATGCTATTTCATGTATAGTTTTCTGTCCGCAAACTAATAAGGTAGAATCCGTAAGATGTTGATTCGGTAATAGTTCAAATGTCTTTTAGGGAAAGATTCGCGGACACGCATTAAAGATAAGAAGATATGTTGGTCTCCCATTAGAAAGCATTCAATATTGAACTATTACCGAATCAACATCTTACGGATTCTACCTTCTACTAGCGATAAACATGTCGCTATGAAAACAAAATGTCTTGTACCCCTGACAAAGACGTATTACGTCGAAAATATACTAAAATATTGCCTAGCTGTGAGATTGAGTAATGTTTGCCAAATGAAACGCCATGTAAACTCCTCTAGATAGCCACACTCAGCTATTCACTCAACAAGGTGTTCATCTCTTATTAAGTTTCTATCATTCTCACTTTCCGTCACTGTATGTTGTGTTGCACTCGCGCTTATTTTACACGGTATCTATTACCCTCGTTTCCACCGTTTCTTCTTTTATTCTCTCGAAGCTAATAAAGACAGGAAATAATAAAAAGATTGTAATAGTCCATTATAGACAATAGGAAATCCCAAGATCATGTCTTATTCCTGCAAGAAACCCCCAGGATAAATAGATGGATATATTCGCTACTTTTATTTTTATATCTAAATAGTGTGTACTCTAGCTAGCTTGAGAATCATACACGTTGGTATTATTTACATTGGACAATAGCCAAACAATTATCATACACAGTTCTTTGTTTCTAGAGGCGTTTAGGCGCTCTCCAATGTTAAACGGGTCCAGTTAACACATGACGTGGGAACTAAAATAATTAATATTTTGTTATTTCCCGTCCCTATTTTAGATTTATTTAGTTTAGTTGTCCATGTATTTATTTAGTTTAGTTTATTCATTTGTTTATTTATAGTTTTTCAAAACTAAAGTTGATTCTGTCTCCATAATTAATTGCTATTTCGCTTCTAAAATGCTGTAATTATTTTTTAACTGTAACATTTCTAACTTCTTGTTCAAGCATAATCAATATGCGTCGTCTAAATATCTGAATAACTTAGTTCATCGTAATACTTTAACCCCAAGTCGCCTTCTTTTATCTCCCAGTAATGGTTAAATAGTGATGTTTGAAATTAGTATTTTTGTTATTAAATATGCTTTTGTGATTATTTTGCCTAGTTTTAAATTTAAGGGTGGTTTCTTTTATGTAGTACGTTTTTGTCATTCGAGTTTTACGTGCAAATATACATACATAGTGTTGCAGCAATATCCGACACTTGACAAAAAGAAAACGAAATAGGCAATAAAAAAGGTTGTATATGAAGAGATCCAGCAGTTTATTAAGCAATAGTTTATTACACACTATATTATTTTTCAATGTAACCGCCGCCGCCGGCGGAGACGACCATTGTAAGGCGGGCGCAAAATGCGTCAAACGCCTTAGCGGCCATGTATTTGCCAATAGCAGCAAACGCCTCTACGATGACAGCCTTTAAAGTCGATCGTGTTGTGAGCGTGCTTGTTGGTCTTGGCGTCGGCCACTCATTTGAAAAAATAAAATCAAGGGGGTTCTATTCGGGTGAGGAGAGCGGCAACAAGTTCGGCAACCAGTGGTGAGGTAGATAGTTGAGCAGCTACGCCTAGGTAATCTTGGCCTTGTGTGCAGGAGCGGAGTCCTGCTGGAAGACGTGTGGGTGTGTGGTGACGATCTCGTCCATTCAGGGCTTAACCGCGCTCTTAGTACCTCCTGGTATTTCATTTACTTCATGCCAAGTGTTGGATTTTGCTGTAACATGGCGACCAGCGGTGAAGAACATTTCTGCTGGAAAACGTAGGGGCGTCCGGCGGCGTTCATCCAGGGCTTAACCACATTTTTCTGTACCTTTTTCGTTCACTTTATGTCACTTTATGTCACTTTATGTCAAGTGTTTGGATTTTGCTGCAATCTATTCCTCTCTCTGTCTGTCTGTCTGTCTGTCTCTCTCTCTCTATCTATCTATCTATCTATCTATCTATCTATTTCCCCTCTCTCTCTCGTTCTCTCTCTCGCTCTCTCTCGCTCTCTCTCGCTCTCGCTCTCTCGCTCTCGCTCTCTCTCTCTCGCTCTCGCTCTCTCTCTCTCTATCTCTCTCTCTCTCTCTCTATATATATATATATATATATAGTCTCGGAAGTTTCTCAACCATTAAAACTATATATAAAAAAAAAAATATATATATATATATATAAAAAAATATATATAAAAAAAAACTTATAGTCTCAAGTCTTCCAGTGGAAAATCACTCATGTAAGTCAATTTATTTTTTACACTTATTATATTAGTTAGTTTCTAACACTATTTTAAGGGATCATCAGTTGTTTACCATGAAAAACTGTTTCGGGAATTTAAAAACAAGACAGTATTTAATTTCATGGCTTCCCAACAGAGTTGATCAGACCCCACTTCCCTTAAAATACAAAAACATAAACGTTCCTTAAACTAAATCTACGTTTTGTTCCATATAAATGTTTTGCTAACTTATATTAGTTATTTAAGTTTATATATAGGAGTATATATTAAATGAACATTTCAGACAAAATGTAAAATTATTTTATGGATATGTGGATAAGCAAAAAACATGCTAGTAGAATTAAGGACACCAACACATCATTAAAACATGACTAAGTATGTCGGTCGATGTGTTCGACCATATTCGTTTGGTTATTATGGTATTTAACAAAACTCAACATATTTATGCGATGTAGAAAGAAAGAATTCAAGAGGAGAAACGAAGATAGGGAGGGGAAGCAATAGATAGTGTGTTGTAGTTATGTTAGAGGAGGAGATGAAAGAGGAGTGGGAACATTAGTACGTAAGGAGGAAGGACGTAAAAGGCAAAGTGGGCGGCATAATAAACGAAAGCACGTAGAGAAATATATTAAATTCAAAATATGTAGTAGACAGAATAACTTAGAAACACGTGATGAGAAAAAACGTGAAACCTTTTTTTTTATTGAACCATGTGGTAAAAATAAATAAAATAAAAAGAAAAGGAAAGAGAAGAAAGAAAGAAAAGAAAAAAAAGAAAATAAACACGTAGAGGAAGGATAACATTTCGTGGGATAGAGATTATCCATTATCATATTTTAAAAATTATATTCACAACGTATAATTTTAGCTATTATGTCAGAGATGTAAAACATTTGTTGCATGTTGTTATTGAATCGTAGAGTCGCACTGGATTCGATCAGGCGTCGTAATTTTACATTCTAAATATATTTGATAATTTTTGCCCTTGGCAAAGCAAAAACAATAAAATATATTCACGATGTAAAATAACGATTTCTGATCGAATACAGTCTGATTCACTTTCCTCCTTATTACGTGTTCCTAATTTATTCTGTCCACCACATATTTTAAATTTTATTTGCTTCTCCATGTGCTTCCATTAATTTTCATTTTGCCGCCCACTTTGCCTTCTACCTCCTTACTTACTGCTCTTCCCACTCCTCCTTCATCTCTTCTTCTAACATATCTACAACACACAGAATCTATTTTCTCCACCCTTCATACTATGGTTTCCCCTTGACCTCTTTCTTCCTATATCGTATAAAGATGTTGAGTTTTGTTAAATAAAGCCTCATGACGAAACAAATTTGATGGAACCCATCGACCGAAATATTTTGGTCCAGTTTTAATGATGTGTTGGTGTCCTTATTTCTACTAGTATGTTACTTTGATTATCAACATTTCCATAAACAAATTGTACACACACACACACACACATACATATATATATATATATATATATATATATATATATATTTATACATATATATATATATATATATATATATATATATATATATATATATATATAAAACCCATCAGAATGCTAGATTATTAAATACAATTTCCTAAAATTGAAATAAGAGCGTAATATTCATATATATATATATATATATATATATATATATATATATATATATATATATATATATATATATATATATTACAGAATAAGACAAACAATGTATTATGTCTCCTTGTTTATTGTCTCTGTTTTTCCTATCACATGTTTATATATCAATTATTAATTGGTCCCCCGATTTATAAAATCGGATGACCTATGTTTTGAGGCCTTTCCGTCCGTCCGTCCAAATTTTTCCCCGTAACCATCTATTGAATTTCTCTGAAATTTTGCATGGAGTTGTAACTTTGGTCAGGTTAGAAAGTGACATTCTCCGATTTTTGAAAAAAAATCTGGTTAGCCCCCAGGGGGACAAAAGGCCCCGAAATCGCAAAAATGACATTTTTTGCCCCATAACTTTTCATCCATCCATTCAATTTCTCTGAAACTTGGCCAAAATGGGAAGGCAATTGTTCCTAATAGAAAATAAGTATCGCTGACCTTGGAAAAAGTCTGATTCGCGCCCCCAGGGGGTCAAAAGCCCCCAAAGTGGCAAAAATTACCCTTTTCTCCCATAACGTTTGATCTATCCATTCAATTTTTCTGAAAGTTGGCCAAAATGTAAAGGCAATTGTTCTGGATATAAAATGAGCATCCTTGACCTCAGAAAAATTCTGGTTCGCGCCCCCAAGGGGTCAAAGGGGGATCAAAAATGCCCCAAATTGCCCAAATTTATTGCATTTTATACTCGCCACATCGATCACATACAGAGGGGGACCACATACGCGCGGCTTGTTAACATTAGACATTGTACATTTTAAAAATAACGTTTAATATTTCCGAGTTCGCTCTAGTGATCGGTTTGAATATATGCTCACGCGTTAAGAGGCGTTAAATATTTATTTATACACTTCTGACGTTCAGATATCTGTAAAACTGCAGTGTTTAGATAATGTACATTCATTATTCATTAAATATATATATATATATATATATATATATATATATATATATATATATATATATATATATATATATATATATATGAAGATAAATGAAGGAAGAGAGATAAAGATGTACGGATGACAAATCCATTTAATCTTTAATTGTTCAATGCAAAGTGTACTCAATAAAAACATGTTTCTTTTTCTTTCCTTCTATCGAACCACCCAAAATCCATCATTCATTCAATATTCCATTCAGTTTCTAATAGAATTTCTAAACTATCCGCTAATGAATCTGTCTTCGAACAAAATTCCAATTTCTACAATAACGAACTACTTAATTCGGGCTACATGACAAAATTAAATACAAAAATAATCTCTTTATCTAGAAAAACAAACTATTAAGTGTAATCACACACAACATTGCAATACAGGATAAAAAGCAGATAAATACTACATTACGCAAGAAAACCAAAACATATAAAAATAAACCCACACAAACTATTGACAAACTAGCTTACCCTCAATAACATAGTAAAAATATAAAGAATTAGAAGAAAGAATAGCATTTTGTTTAATCCTCCCTATAACTGTAATGTTAAAACAAATATCGCTAAGGAATTCTTCAAAATTTGAGATAACTCTTTCAAGCACCCATATAAATACAGCACTATTTTAAATAAAAACTCTATTAAAATGTCCTACCCTACAATGCGCAATATAGCGAAAATCATCATCATCTCTAATAACAAAAAACATTAAATCTGCCCAGCAACCAACACTCATTATATCCCCTACTAATAATTGTAATTGCCAGAAATCCAGATAATCCCCGTTTAATAGCAATTGCATGCAAAGTAACGTCATATACGCTTGTACTGTTAAACAATTCCCCCCAAATGCCATTATTCGAACTGACACAAACATGCAAACTCTACCCTCACCCTATAGATCTCCACATCCCTCACTCCCTGTACTAAATGACACCCTAAATAGCACCCCTTGAACTAACCAACAACATCCGCCAACTAACAATAACCTTGATTTGATTCCCCAAATTCTCTTAACTTCTCCAGCTAACAATTCCAACTTAACTTTGGCCCATAACTTGAGCATACAAACCCAAACTAGTCCCGATACTATAAATAACACAGATACTATAATAACAACCCATACAAAATACACACTTACATTGGGACTAGTGCCTTCCTCATCAAGACACGAATCTCAAACCATATCTACTTCTTCAAACACACTAATAACAATGCCACTGGCACCTCTCCATCCAATTTAATAAAACAAATTTAACAGTACAAACACTCCCTACTCCTTACTTTGGTCAATATTAAATAGGTCTAAATCCTACACTCCAGGATCCACTTTCTGCCAACTATGTACATTAGAAACATTTATAATAACTATAGCAGCTTAAAGCAAAAAATATTATTAACTCTAAAAACGAACTTATCTCAAATTGCAGGCACAAGCCAAATATTCAAATATATAAATGTCATTACTCCCTCTGACACTTCTCCTCCCAGCCAAAAAAACCCTCTCTAACATTAGACTAATTCTTAAATTCTATAATTTGTTAATTTATTTACTCTTAACTTTTACAACCTTACAAATAATCATCTTAATAACATAGCGTATCCTCCCTTGTGCACCTTATAACTCTATTAGCCATGATACTTAATGTAAATTGAGAACTAATATTATTCTTCTTCACTTCACTAATCCTTAATCGCCTCTACTCCAACACTCGAATTCGTATTTCATTTTTTAAATTACTAGCCACCCCCTTACATACTTATCCATTGCCTCTCTTATCTCCTTTTTGCATACAATCCATCGACTCTATGGACACTTCGCTCTACCGACAATCTTTTTCTCATAGATTCCATTACTCTCACCTTTAAACTATACTGGTTACTCATATAATGGCCCATTTGCCCCCTTAAAATCTATCTGTAATTTCAATACTCCATATCATCACTTCGGTTACATAATTCAACCCAATCCCACCCCATAATATTCATACAAGAACTCAATTGTTGCAAACATATTAGCGCTGTTCCCAATCCTAACTTTAGTTATACATTAAAGTATCTCATTTAGTCATGCATCTAATAATTAACTAACTGGGAAATCTATAGAGTCTTTAAACATTAAACTCTGAAATACTATAATTGTCCGGATTATTACACTTAAACACGTAAATTCCATATTTCCAATCGTTTAAATCCTAATTTTCCAATTTGAGCCCTTTTGACCTTTCTGAATTATATATACTTTTGTATAAAAATCCGTATAAATACGAGGACACTCTCCCCTCCGAAACTGTTTACTTACTGATCTGAAAGGCTACTGTTTGTAGCTTATTGAAGCCCCGCCCCGACTCCTAATTGAAGCCAGCCCAGGCCTGGCATTTTATTGCTGCTTACTAGCGATGAGCTGTAACTAAACAAACCCTTCCTATATCCTACTTCCAGCATCAACCATAGTTCCATCCACTAAACCTCCTCATCCACTCTCCTTTTCTCTCACTCCTACCCCCACTTTTTAATGGCTTCGTTTCCGACCAAAAATCTCACTTTCTTTTCTGAGATTCGATCGAAGTTTCTACTGAAATTCCCTACTGCCTACTTATAATATACATAACATTGTAAATGAAGTAATAACGTAGGTCCAACAAAACGCAAATCACTCTGGAGTAAAAAACGAAGGTCCAAAGAAACGCAAATCACTCTGTCCGTAGATCACAACGTCCTCTGTCAACTTCCAAAGTAGATCTCAACGTTCGTCAAACGTGCACTTACTTCGCACCGTTTCGTTGAAGACGGTAAGAGACCCGCTTTTATTATACTGAGGCACACCTAATTTGCATGCGTGCAATGTGACTTCGCGAGACTCTGCGTGAACCGTACGTAATAAAGGTTCATGGACGCCATGTTGAATTCTATTCTTTCATCCGCAGCGCACAGGACAGACAAACACGAGGACGTTTCGCAGGTAAGCCCCCTTCACGTTCCCCACAGTGAACTCAACTCCTAAAAAACTATTTTCATTCTCGGTTCACGGAAGTATTTTAAAATGGCCCTAATTCTCAAAATTACATCCGAATAAGTGCTTCCCATCTACGGTTGAACTAAACATCTTTCTATTAGATTTACTTCATTTAAACATTTTTAACGCTGTCTCTACGAAATCCCTTTTTCCATCTTTAAATCTTTCTTGATCGGACATCTTACCAACGGACAATCACCAACTGGGCATAGTCCATATTTTGATAACCTTTTTAGACGCACACTCTTACTTTCCATTACTTTATATTGTTTCTGAAATTTTTCAAATTTTGAACTTTGGCTATTCCACTGCCAACTTATCGATCTATGTAATTCCTCTGATGATAAGATTTTAATCTTTGAAAAGCCTGGCTTAAGGAAATAAAAATAAACATGTTTTTATCAAGTACACCTTGCATTGAACAATCGAAGATGAAATAGATTTGTCATCTGAACATCTTTATCTCTCTTCCTTCATGTATCTTTATAATTGCTCTATCTCGTATATTGAGCTTAAACAATTCCACTATGAATTCAATTCTCTAAAAGTATAATTTTAGTTTCATATTATATATATATATATATATATATATATATATATATATGTGTGTGTGTGTGTGTGTGTGTGTTCACCTTTATTAGTGCTTTCGATTTGTTTTTCTTTTATTGTTTTAATGTAAAACTGTTTATTTATCTGCCCCTTTATTGATATAAATGAAATGAAGTTGACACATTAACTATATAAATCCATTTACGTAAACAGATAAATATATCGAGCTATACGTAGGTACATGCAAATTTGATAATATTCTATACTGATGTTGTTCGTTTATTAATGGCTCATATTTCAAAAGTGGATTTAATTCACACGCTTAATAATTGATTTAATAACTTAATAAATTTCCAATAAATGAAATGAAAATGACAAAAGAAATGTCTATACTTTTCTTGAACGATTTCAAACTCGGTGATGATGCTTCCCAACGGTCGCCGATATCAGTATGGTATAAATCGTCTACAAGTGAGCGAACAGTGCGATATATATGTCAGAGATTCTGTAATCGTTGTAGATCAACGGTTGTATGTAATTGTTAGATAAAAATCACCATAGGCACGTGATGTCAGTATTTCAAGGATATCTGACCATCTTAACCCAATTAGTGAGGTAGAAAAGCTTCATAAATATGTCCAGCATGATCTCAATGATAAAAGTATCTATGTCTGAAATCGGTCGATATTTTACAAACAACACGTGCATTTATCGATCTATTTATCTATCTACTAAGACTATCTTTTTTTTCATTTTTTTTCAGATTTACCAGAAATAAATTGCCATGAAGCTGACTATCATTTTGAAACTTGGGATACTATCAATTCTGGCAATTCCTCGGACGAATACAGAAAACATTGTCTTTTTATCTATACCAATGTACAGTCATTTGAATCCAATGGTAAAAACAGCGAATGAACTCGTAAATCTCGGGCACACCATTTATATTTTAATGCCTGAAAATTTTCAGAACACATTCAATCCGCCAAAAGATGGCGTTAAACATATATTTGTCGAAGACTTCCAGGAATGGGTGAATCTGAAAGAGCTTACGCTTAAATTTTATATGCCGAAAACGGAAATCACAACGGAGAAATTATTTCAGGCTCAAGACAAACTATGCGATCGCTATCTTTCAAATAAGAAACTTTTCCAAATATTAAGATCTTTAAATATTAGCTTAGCCATTGTAGATGGAACACTTGGCAGCGTGTGCCTATCAACTTTCGCCTACAAACTTAATGTACCATTTCTCTTGCTAGGCGTACATATACAATTATATTGGCATCGTACTCCTTGGATCCCAACTGTATTTCCAGTTAAATTTCTTCCTTTTTCTGATAGAATGACTTTTACTCAGAAACTGACCAATCTTTATGCTATAACTTATGACTATATCTATCCAATTGGAATTCCAAGTCGAAATATTAAAGAATACGTCCCTGAACGTCCAGATATTGATTTTCGAGATCTCATGAAACAATGTGAATTGTTTATATTCGATTCGGATATCTACATGGATTTTCCACTTCCAGCTTTGCCTAACGTTAAATATATTGGTGGACTAGCAACAATTCCTGCTGTTCCTCTTCACGGAGACATTCTTGAGTTTGTGAACTCTTCTAAACATGGCATAATTGTCGTATCACCCGGATCTTTCGTCCCTTGGCCCGCTTATCACACAAACAAGATGGCGGAAGCATTCAGGCAAATCAAATACGATGTTGTTTGGAAAAATTCAAATTCTTCTTATTTCCGCCAAAATGTCATGCTCACAAAATGGCTACCTCAAAACGACCTACTTGGTCACCCAAACACTAAATTGTTTATCACTCATTGTGGCAACAGCGGACAATATGAAAGCCTTTACCACGCTGTTCCCATGATTGGCTTCCCTATAATTGCTGATCAATTTTTTAATGGTAAACGGATAGAGGTAAAAGGTTATGGAATAACAATGGATATTTACACCTACACGGTAGACGAGTTGGTAAAAAACATTGAGGAAGTCATTGAAAATCCAAAATACAAAAAGAATATTTCAAAAGCCAGCCATATGTTTCGCACTCAGAAGGAACATCCGGCTGAGAAAGCAGCCCGCCATATTGACGAAATTATCAAATATGGCGGCTCTCATTTACGATCGGCAATTCAAGATATTCCGTTGTATGAGTTTTTAATGTTGGACATTTTGGTTCCTATTTTGTCGGTTGTTTTTCT
Organism: Sepiola atlantica; assembly: GCA_963556195.1. Taxonomy (NCBI): domain Eukaryota; kingdom Metazoa; phylum Mollusca; class Cephalopoda; order Sepiida; family Sepiolidae; genus Sepiola; species Sepiola atlantica. The sequence goes on along the minus strand of OY744546.1, from coordinate 36,734,811 downwards.
TATCTTGTTTCTTATCATTTTTATTTTGAGAAAATGTTGCAGATTTTTTTATATAAGAAACAAAACAAAGATAGCATAAAACCACTCGGAGATCAATTTAGATATTGACAATTAAAACGGGGTTTAATGCTAATCATTTTATACCAATAAAAAAAATTAGTCAATTAGTCAATTAGTCAATTTAGATATCGACAATTAAAACGGGTTTTAATGCTAATCATTTTATATCAATAAAAAAATTAACTTTTAAAAATATCAATAAAGAAATATTCACGTTAGAAATAAAATAATTGACTGTCATTCTGAAATAGAAAATAAGTTTTCTTAAACAAAAATACTGTTTATTTAAAGACGTTTACATTTTTTATAGTGAATTTCTTTCTCCTTGAAGTATATACAGGATATTATTTACCTCCTCTGAAGAAGATAAGACACAAGGTCAGGTGGGATTTTTAAAAGCCATCGCACTGGGTGAAGTGTACTCTGGCCTACAGAAAATCATGAGCAGATCTTCGGTATTCCCCAGTAGAAGCGCCTCATGCGACTACCAATAAACTAACCTAAATGTAACGCCTGAAACGGTTGACTTCATAGGACTGTTTATTCAACACCTACCCACAATAGGAGTATGTGACACAAGGTCGGAAAGTGGGATTTGAAAAGCCAGCGGCCGAGAAGGTGAGCACTCTAGCCATTAAAAATTGCCTGGACAGCCCCGTCGGCATTCCCCGGTAGGGGCGCCTCAGGCAGTAAGAAATAAACATACTCTTCCCCAAAGAGGGGAGGCAAAGCCTGCGAGGGTGGACCTCCTAGAACTGCACAGGGCAGACTCATAGAACGGCGTCATCAAGCCCCGAAGGCCAAAACGATACCGGTCTATAGGGTGTAGTATCCATCGGAACAGATACTACACTTTGATCTTGACCAACAGGACTGAACAGAACCATACCTCAACCCGGGCTTATATAGGGTATTTAGTAAATAAAAAAAACTTCGAGGTTATGTTCTATACGTGCAAATTCTGAAAAGTTATCATAAACATTGGTCCAGAAAGATTTCGACCGATGTAACCTCTAACGTTCTTCAGATGCGTCTTGTCAAACTTAGAAATATTTATGTCGAACTCGGGAATCTATAGGGATTTCTGAATGTAACCATTATTCAATCCACGCCGTTAGATTTGAAACAGAAACATTCAAATTTATCTCGATACACCTTGTATACCCCGCCCCAAACTTCTGTCTTTTACGAACTATCTCACCCATTGATCGTCGTTTGAAGACATTATTTTTAGTGTCTCAGATATAATAAACGGGAACTTCAGTGTACAAAAGTGTACGTGCAAAAAATTTGAAGAAAACCATCAAGCTCATTACAGATAGATTTGCACCTCTATCTGCTACAGTACTTTCAGTAAAGTGTATCTACTATCTATTTTCTAGATGGGCTGACATGTGAATCACGGAGGGATAGTGTACATGCACGTGGAAGTAAGTATTCTCCAAGTGGCGTCATTGGTTAATATGTAACGACATGTTTCATATGTCTTAACTTCATCGTGAACATTACTTTCACGTGTGAAGATAGCTTGATCATTGCCTTTATTTACATATTTACAAATGTATTGAATTGATTTCACACTCTTACAATATTCAACATAGATATGCCCATTAAGAATCTTACAAATTAGTTTATTATATGGTACAAACCGTTGGTTGTATACAGAAACATTTACGTTGCTAAATATGGTAATTGTTGTCTCAAAGTCTCCAACTATAATAGATAGTCGGTAATATTGTCGATAGGCATTTGTATCTGACTGAGTTTCATTCAAAAAATGTCTGAGATATCCTTTACAGCAGCGCCATTCTTTGAGACATAGTGAACAGCTGTTTATGTTGCAACATGGTTAATAAATCGTGTAATGTCTAATGATAGCATGTAACACAGGATCTGATACTGGACCCGGAATTTCTGCACTGATAACTGATTCTATGTCGGATGATTTCAAATTTTGTTCAAGCGAAACCAGACGATGAGTATGGGTAAATCATCTTTTCTGCCACTCAACAGTGTACATGCACACTACTACCACTCCGAAAATGTTTCCTTTCGTGACCAGTTGGATAAATATACTTAGCTTGAGATGAAACACTCTTGATATAAGATCATGACGATCATAAGGAGTTCATTCACAATCTCGGGCCATTTTAGATTGCAGATATAAGTTATTAAAACATCCGCAGTTCAGTATTTCCATCAACACTTACTGATTCCCTTCAGTGAATGTACTCTGCAACTCTTAGCCCCCTTTGATGAGTATTCATGTAAATAAGACTCATTGCTCTATTTCTGAATACATAGTATATTGATGGAATAGCTTTCTACATTTAATTGATGGAATAGCTTTCTACATTTAATTGATGGAATAGCTTTCTACATTTAATTGATGGAATAGCTTTCTACATTTAATTGATGGAATAGCTTTCTACATTTAATTGATGGAATAGCTTTCTACATTTAATTGATGGAATAGCTTTCTACATTTAATTGATGGGATAGCTTTCTACATTTAATTGATGGAATAGCTTTCTACATTTAATTGATGGAATAGCTTTCTACATTTAATTTATGGAATAGCTTTCTACATTTAATTGATGGGATAGCTTTCTACATTTAATTGATGGAATAGCTTTCTACATTTATGTGATGGAATAGCTTTCTACATTTAATTGATGGAATAGCTTTCTACATTTAATTGATGGGATAGCTGTCTACATTTAATTGATGGGATAGCTGTCTACATTTAATTGATGGAATAGCTTTCTACATTTAATTGATGGGATAGCTGTCTACATTTAATTGATGGGATAGCTGTCTACATTTAATTGATGGGATAGATTTCTACATTTAATTGATGGAATAGCTTTCTACATTTAATTGATGGGATAGCTTTCTACATTTAATTGATGGAATAGCTTTCTACATTTAATTGATGGGATAGATTTCTACATTTAATTGATGGAATAGCTTTCTACATTTAATTGATGGGATAGATTGCTACATTTAATTGATGGAATAGCTTTCTACATTTAATTGATGGAATAGCTTTCTACATTTAATTGATGGAATAGTTTTCTACATTTAATTGATGGGATAGCTTTCTTCATTTAATTGATGGAATAGCTTTCTACAATTAATTGATGGAATAGCTTTCTACATTTAATTGATGGGATAGATTTCTACATTTAATTAATGGGATAGATTTCTACATTTAATTGATGGAATAGCTTTCTACATTTATTGATGGAATAGCTTTCTACATTTAATTAATGGGATAGATTTCTACATTTAATTGATGGGATAGATTTCTACATTTAATTGATGGAATAGCTTTCTACATTTAATTGATGGAATAGCTATGTACATTTAATTGATAGAATAGCTTTCTACATTTAATTGATGGAATAGCTTTCTACATTTATTGATGGAATAGCTTTCTACATTTATTGATGGAATAGCTTTCTACATTTATTGATGGAATAGCTTTCTACATTTATTGATGGAATAGCTTTCTACATTTAATTGATGGAATAGCTTTCTACATTTAATCAGCAAGTTAAAACCCCATTCCATGTACCATAATCTTATACGCATAGAAATCATTATACGATATCTTTTTTCTACTACTATGTGATTCGGGGATTTGTTTTCAAGACACTGCAATGATATCCTTCTTGACCTGCCCAATAAATGATCGGGTACTGTAAATAATCATATGCCAGATTTGGTTCAGAGATACACTAAAGTTAATTGTTTCGGAGATGAAAAATGATGCCCCAGTGATGGAAATCTTGCCAAACTATTACAACAGCAACTTCATGTGTTTCAGGGACCATTAAAATGTCGTTCCTATTCTCATCGCAGAGTTTCGGCAGCATGTATAACCACTTTAAAGTCATCACTTCCAGCATGCTCCATAGCCATCTTAAAGTCTTGGATATATTTATTTTCTCTGTTAAGCATACTTTGTAATTCAAGAACAATATCTAATTTTGTGTTTGAGACAGAGTTACATCTGATCGTTTTTATTTTGCTGTTCAAAACTCATGAGATATATTTGAAGAAACTGTGGAATTTCACTTTCGATAGGAAACAAAGAACACCCTCTATGACAAATATGTCCTCAAACTTTAAATGTAGACATATAGCCCTTTTCACGTATTTCTTCAGCGGCAAAGTTGATCACACTAAACACTGGTTATAAATTCTAATTTTGTTCAAGAAATTTATTGAATAATTCGACGTGTTATACATAAATGATTTTAATGGTTCAGTCGGTTTACTTAAATCTGGAACTTGGTCACTAGAACAACACATCCCCGTTGATTCCCTAATCCATTTTAACTTTACATTCTGTACACAGTGCTCCGTTACTTATTGTGCCTATTTGCACGTTTTCATGTAGGTGATAATCATAATTGTACCTTTCATGCAACTGGAAACTTGATTTAGGAGCAGTTGTATTCGATGTATGGTCTTGCATGGATTCAAATCGCGCAAGTCTGTTTTGTTCTACAATATGTACAGCTTGCCTGTTTCTCTCCGTACGCCGATCCTGTTCCACCTCATATGTCTCTGCGGCAAGATGATCTCGTTCATGTGAGTGATGTGCGTTCTCTGAAGATAGACCTTCAGTTTTGCTGAAGCAAGCGACTAAGCGCTATACTTGAGACTGCTCATTTAATTCTGCTTGTTGACTTTTCTTTCGTTAGCCAACTGCTCTTGTAGTTCAACCAATAGAATTCTGTATGTCGGGGGCATGTTTCACGCGTTTTTTACTTGGAAAGAATCGGACAATCATCTGAAGAGATTTTTCTACCTTCTTTTCGTTAGTTCGAATATGAAGTCATCGAAGAAATAAAAATGAGAGCATGATAATTGAATAAAATGGAAAGTTTGCTATGTACAAAAGTAATAAACTTGTGTTATTATTTGGAAGATTATTTTTGATGAGAAAAACAAACAAAAAAATAATGAAAAAAATTTTCATATTATATTATTTTGTGGCGTGACAAGAGAATGTTTTCTCTGGTGGTTGTTTAATGGTAGATAGGGGAAGAGCGTAAGCGGTGAAACAATAAATATGTAAGTTTACTGAATAAATGCTCCCGAAGAAAGTAGTAGTGGGTAGTTTAAAAGGAGATTGTAATAAAGAAATGTAAAGCTAAGATTTATATGTATGTACGACAAAAAAACTAATCTTACTCGTAGAATCGTTTCGTAGTGCATTTTGTATTAGTGAAATGCTGAAACAGATTTGCGCATGAAGCTTTTCTGTACTGATACATGATGGTAGTTGAAATAGGAGAAAATCACTTTATATGTAAGACAATAAGAAATGAAAAATAGGATACGAAAAGAGTCGGATTTTTGGAGCAGGTTTAATCAGTAAACATATTTTGTGTGGTGAACGCTGAAATTGATTTATTTATTTAAAAATAAAGGAAAGAAAAAAATTAATTCATCCACAAGAAAAAAAATGAAAAAAATGAAAACGAAAAAGAAAAAGAAGGAAATAAAATGTTTTGTTTAATTTCTTTGTTGGTCGGGGCGGGGGAACTGGTGTGTAACAGTGTGGTTGCTGGAGAAAAAGTAACATTGAAAAACATAGATTTGTATATATATACCGAAGTAAGTATGAAGGAAAAATCTCTGGTATTATAGCTGATTAAAACCACCCCCCAAATGAGATTCAACTAGTTTTAAGTGATGATATGTGAACACTAAAAAAATTGAAGAAAAAGGAATTACTTCAGAATTTATAGTGGGAGATCAGTTTCGTATATAAATCATCCGTTATTTTCTGGCCTTTCTAGCGACTAGACGAGTTGCAAAATTTATTTGCTAATGAGATATAGGGCAGTGGATTATTCTACTTTTTTTAGACGATTACGTGTGGTTCTATAACGTTGCTACTCAGCCATAAGTTACTTGTTTAAAAAGTTAACTGCCCTAACAATTTATAATTGCCCTGAAATGGACGTTCATTTAAAGTAAACTATTAAACGATACTGGCCTCTTCATTAGTTTATGTTGTCAACTGCTGACAAAGTAAGAGAAAAAACTTATCTCGATTTTCTTTCGAAAGTTTTTTTTTTTGGGGGGGGGGAAAGAAGATGCTAACAAAAATTGCAGCAATTTTAACCAAAAGTAAAAATAAGTGAAACAAATAAAAACATATTAATAAACACTGTAACGCAAACAATAGTAACGAACAACTAAATTCAAAAAACAGTTTTTTTTTCATTTTATTCTTTCCGTTAGAACATGAAAATGATTATTTTATAAATTAGTTTTAAGCGCCACAAAATATTATACTTTTCGCTATTATTGTCACAATCTTTGTTTTGTTTATTGTTGTGGACGGGTATTATTAATATTTATATATTAATATATTCTGGAATATTTCGTAAGTTAATAAAAATAATCAATATGTTACGTTAAAGTTATATGCGAAACTGATCCCCAACTGTAAATTCTAAAATAATTGTGTGTGTGCGTTTTTTTCCGCCTGGCTAGACGGTGAAATAAAAAAGTAATTGTGTGTGTGTTTCCCGCCCGGTTAGTATATCCATTTTTTGTTAGTGGTTTAGAATAGTTCTCTAAATTTCCGACAGTAAATCAGGTAAAGATATACGACGACAATGTTATTTCTTACCATAGTCATCTAAATTATTAAGAGTGTTATTTGAACGTCAGAAAAAATGAGAAATGAAGTAAATTAGGCGTCAGTCAAAAGTTGCTATTTTGACTAACTCGACATACTCTGCAGGCTGTTTTTAAATATATTCCGCTAATCCAGAATGTATAAAAAATATATGGACTATGCAGTCAGAACGCCCGAAATGAGAAAAGTGTATTTCAAGAGAGGGTTTATATTTTGATTTTAAATTTAGTGCAGTATATAGACAATAGTAAGAAGAAAAATTAAACTTAATTGCGGTGATTTTCACCATTTTAAGAAAACTTCCCAGTGACTATGAGGAATGTGGGAGTAGATATTAGTATGAAAGTGAACATGGCGGTGACCGTATCTGTAAAA
>OY744546.1:36715206-36722706 GCA_963556195.1 Sepiola atlantica | reverse complement strand
CATATTATTAGGAAACAGTGTTGAATAATTGATTTATTTCCATAAAATCAAAGGTAAATGTACAAAAATATAAAAGAATTATGTTATATCATAGTAATAACAAGAAATAAATAAGAACATAAGACAGGAATAGAAAGAAATGACAAAAGTATTAAGAATACTTAATTACATAAAATAAGTCAGTCGCAAATAAAGACTCTAGGCAGACGGGCTATAAGCGGTGCGCTAAGCGGTTCCCCTTTTGTTAGGCAAATGTGTCGACTTTATAGTGACCTGACGAATTCATTCGGATCAGTCCACAACAAATTCACAAATCACTTTATTTACCATGAATTAGACACAGTTTTGATATTTCAAAAATCATGAGTCAATTTGTTTATATTAACTAATTGATTACTAAAAATAGGACATAATAAAATCCGAAAGCAAATTCAACATTTAAAAAAATCAAATACTTTATGAACAAAATAATGTTCGTCGGAGAAACAATTTTGATAAGTTTTACAAAATTGTTTTACAATTTGTTTTTACAGAAGATAAAGAAAATGCTTATCTTTTCATGATACGATAATGCATATTATACACAGTCTTAATAAAATCAACTTATATTAACAAAAACATAAAACCAATATAATATACGTAAAAAGGGGGAACATGTAAACATATGATAACTGCTTGGAAAATGATGGATTATAAATTATTCAAAACTGTGAATGCTGTTTTTTTAATTGCCTTAGGTTAATCAAACAATAATTTTTAGAAATGTATTGGATAATATAAATCCATGCTCTCTTTTCATATTGAAATGATGCATATCAGAAACTGATATAAGATTTTACTCATGATAATTATTTTATCTGAAGGGAGGGGATCAATTACTTAAGTAAAATTAATTAAATAGGTAAATACTTTTTAAGCTTTAATTGTACAATGAAGGCGGTTGAATTGTATTGCCTATGTTGGATAAAATTCTATTTGGGTCAGGTCCGAAATGTTATTTTTATTCTGACATAAAATTTGTTATTTATTTTTTAACAAGCTCTTTTTTAGCAACAATAAATCTTGTTTGACTATTTAATAATGGGAGATATTCGTGCTCTGTCCTGTTACTTAAATCTGAAAAAAAGAGATTCTACTTTGTTTAGGCGATTACGTGTGAACACCCTGAAAAATCTGTCGGAAAGAAAACAAACAAACAAACAGTTATTTAAGCATTTAGAGTGTGGATTGGTTTCGTATATAAAATTTACGTAAAATGAGCCCCTATTTCCGAGCCATTCTAATTTTTTAGAGCAGTTAACTAAAAGATTTTTGCCAATAACTCTAAGTCCAAGTGACAAGGTCGTAAAACCATACATAATCGCCTAAAACATGCAGAACCACTACTCGCCCCCACTCCTAAAAAACGCTCTCTCATAGCAAAAAAAAAATCATTAACTGCCTTAAAAACTAGAATGGTCCGGAAAATTAACGTTAGATTTATATGCGAATCTGATCCCTCATTCTAAGTTATAGAACAATTGTTTTTTCTTTCTGCTAAATTTTTTAGGATGTGCACACGTAATTGCGTAAAAAAAGTAGAATCTCATTTTTTATTTCAATACATCATTTTCTAAGCAGTTATCATATATTTTACATCCCCACCTTTTACATATATTTTCTTGGTTGATTTTATTATTAAGACTGTGTATCATAAAGAAATAAGCATGTTCTTCATCTTCTGTAAAAAAAATAAATTGTACATGTAACAAACATTTTTGTAATTTATAAAAATTGTTTCTCCGAACATTATTTTGTTCATAAAGTATTTGATTTTGTAAAATTTTGAATTTGCTTTCTAATTGTATTATGCCATTATATTTTCTGTAATCAAGTAGTCAATATAAACAAATTGACTCATGATTTTTGAAATATCAAAATTGTGTCTAATTCATGATGAATAATATGATTTCTTGTGAATTTAGTTCTTTTATATTTTTGTACTTTTTACATTTAATTAGATAGAAATAAATCAATTATCATAAGCTGCTTCATAATAATATGTAATGTATAGTTGCTAATTACTGGACATTACTAAGAAGATTCTTACTAAAACTTTTCTCGGTAATTATTATTTAGTAGTAATTTTGGTCTTCACATATCCGCCCCAGTCGTGGACCCCGGTCGCCTGTTTGCCAGGCCTGTATTGTGGATCGCCTTGGTTTGATATCAACTAAGTTACTGATCTGCCAAAATGACACTTGCTTGCTTGCTTGCTTACTTCACTCCCATTTCTTTTCCCCCTTATTTTAGCCATCGACTTGTTTCCCCTTCCCTAACCTTTTTTCTTGCCATCAGTGAAATTTAATTTGTTTACCTATGGCGATCGCTTTCGTTTGATTGGTTCGAAGATTTAGGGGTTTGACTTTGAAACTACTCAGTTGTTTTTTTCTCCTTTGGACGTTTATATCTGCCTATTTTCTGGGGTTGTCTTCATAATTATCTTTGCCCCAATGTGGCGATCTCGCCGGAATATCGTTGCAGTTGTGTAAGCCACACGAATGTTCATACAATACATATTTATAAAGAACTTTATCTTCTCAAAAAATAGTGGTTTTAAGTTCATTTAAGAAATACATCTGAACTTGATAAAAATCTTTAATATATATATATATATATATACATATATATACATATATGTGTGTGTGTGTGTGTGTGTGAGAATCTATATATCGGAATCTACGAACTGCGTCGAGCCCGTCTGACCGCCTGAAACCACCACTTCCTGCACTGATGAAGACATAAGTCCAAAACAACGTTGTATGTAGGTAAATACACTTTAATATTCAATAAAAATATTCATAGTAATGGACCCCTTTAAGATAAATAAATCTTAATTGTCGAGCACTGTCTTAAATTATAAAAATCTGAGGTCGTTAAGCTATGGAAGCAAAGCATACGCGCTCGCGTGTTTAAGAACTCTTTGATTTCGGAACGTTTAAACCCCGCCGCTGGCTTTAAATGTATCTTAATTTAAGTAATGTATGTGGTGATTTCCGCTGGCCTAATGGATTAGAGCTTAGGATCGTGATTCTCTTTTAAATTTACATACAGCGTTCGAGACCGTCTGACCGCCTGAAACCATCACTTCCTCCACTGATGAAGACATAAGTCCGAAACAACGTTGTCTGTAGGTAAATACACTTTAATATTTAATAAAACATATTCATAGTGTATATATATATATATATATATATATATATATATATATATATACATATATGTATATATATATACATATATGTATATATATATATATATATGTATATATATATACATATATGTATATATATATATATATATATATATATATATATATATATATATATATATATATATATATATATATATATATATATATATATTCTGGTCAGGAAATGTTAAGGGTACTGCTGGTAGGGATACTGCTAGCAGATAAGTAGTGGGCGAGGATATTCGAAGTAAAACGGATATCGGGCAGAATACTTCTAGTGCGCTTAGTGGTTGTAACATTTTCTTTGACCTTGTTTGCGTCTATGTCCTTCAGGTTGACCTTCGCAAGGATGTTAAGTGTCTGTTCTACGATCAGCTGCAGAGCTTTGTTGCAACATTCATTACATCTGAGGTGCCATTTGTGTGCGGTAACTGAAATTGGCACATAGCCAGCAAACGAGACGGATACATGGAGGTACATGGAGGTACATGGAAGGCATGCCATTGGCCAGAGCAAGGAGAACGTTAAAGAGTACTCGAGTTTGCCGGAACAAACGACCTTGTGGTGTAAAATTTGGTTTTCAACAAGTAACCTAAAAATCTGATCACTTACCAATCCGGAGATGTTTCTATACAGATTGACTACATTTTTTACATGTGTTTCTTTAGAAAGTATGTGATGAACGTAAGAGTTTTGAGTGAGGAGTGTTCCTCCCAACACAGACTGGTTCTGTGTGAGATGACTATAGTAGCTCTACGTGAATGCAAGAGTCAGTTCAAACCACGCATACAGCTCGGGAAACTGTAAGACCCAGACACAAAAGCCGTGTTTGCTGAGAATTGTATTCCTATGATAGAAGGCGTTCAGTCAAACAATGTGGAGGAGACATGGTCTAAATTGAGGAACATGTTGTCCAACGCTGCAAAAGAAGTGTGCGGTTTTACAGCCAGGCATCATTTGGTAAACACAGACCTGGTGGTGTAATGTCGGCGTGGGCAACGCCATAAAAGATTAGAAAATATGTTTCAAAACCTGGAGGGCTGGTGGACACAGAGAAGCTTACAGTATTGCCAAACGCACAGCTAAGCGTGCCATGTTTTATACAAAACATAACTCCTAGGTAAGTAACAGTTTACAAGCTGGTTTAACAGATGCGACGAGACAACCGAGATGTTGTTGGAGAGAAACCTGTAAAGAATGACTATGACGAACTATCCCTTGGCTTCGATGACAAAAGGATAGCAGGGAAACAACACTACGAGCGTCTGCTGAATGTAGAATTTCACTGGGATTTTGACAGTCTCTCAGAAGCATTCCCTGTGAAGGGCTCGAGTGTTCTCATCACCACCGATATTATTTCAGAGACAATAGCCAAGATGAAAATGGGTAAGGCGGGAGGACCTTCGAATGTTACAGCGGAGATACTGAAGTCAACTGGCAAGCTTGGTATTGCAATGATACGAAATCTATACGAAGCCATTATACGTGAAGGCCAGATTCCTGATTGGGAAGAATGCTACATCGTCAGCATATACAAAGGGAAGTGAGATGCCCTTGATAGAGGTAACTAGAGAGGACAGAAGCTTCTTGAGCAGACTATAAAGATATTTGAGAAAGTGACAGAGACTCCTAAAAGACAAGGAGTGCACATCGATGGGATGCAGTTTGGTGTATGCCTGGTAGGGGCACTAGTGATACCATGTTCATCATCCGATGAAAAAAAAAACACTTGGCCGCAAACAAGACCCTATATATGGCCTTTGTCGACCTCGACAAGACCTGTGATCGAGTACCGAGGAGGGTCATATAGTGGACAATTAGGAGGCTGAGACTGGTGGAATGGCTGGCGCAGTCTGTGCAGTGAATGTACTCGAACGCTAGAAGGCATGTGAGTGTGGGGGACCGGTACAGTTAGCCATTTAGTGTGGGGTCGGTGTGCACCATGGTTCGGTATTTATCCCCCTTCTCTCCATCATCGTTTTAGAATTCCTGTCACTCGAACTGAGAACCAGACGCTTTTGTTGAAGCTCTAGTTGAAAAACTCACCTCCTGGAAGAATAGTATGGAGGACAAGGGCCCCCGTGTCAATATGGCTAACAAAAAACAAATTATTGCTAGTCCCAACCTGAACTCCATGAGAAGATCAGGAAAGATCCCTTGAGCGATCTGCCTGATTGGTACAGAGAGAAACTCGCTCTTCTGCCCGTCTGTTTCTACTGGGTCCACAAAAGCTGCAATGGAATCAGTGGCCTACTCCGACCGGATCAACAATACCGGTGCTCTCGATATATATATATATATATATATATATATATATATATATATATATATATATATATATATATATATATATTAGCAAAACATACCCGCCTTTCGGGCATCAATTAATTTGGGATGGGGTAGTTTACTAAGTTCGACTGGCAAGTTAATCGCCTAAAAGATTGAACCCCTCAAAAAAAAAAACATAACGCACACATTTTACGTTAAATATATATAAACCTGATCCACCACTCTTAATTTTGAAATATGTTTTCCTTCTTTCCGTGTTTCACAGTGTTCTATACGTAATCGCCTAAAATAGCGGAAATATATATTTTTTCTTTTGGGAGGGGGGTAGTAAAATGTGCTAATCTGCAATTTTACCCATATTTTATTGTTATTCTGAAATTTCCGGGAATAAGGCTTAAATCAGTCTCTTTGGACATCTAAATCATCTAAATTAAACAAGTCTCTGTTCAAATTTTAATAATATTTTAGTTTGGTTATGTTTTAACTTATATATATATATATATATATATATATATATATATATAGTATTGCGACCGGTGTGAATAATTCTTTTCTACACTGACGATTCCTGTAAAGATGAAACATATACGTATATAGATAAAAAACAAACACAACTATTTATAATTAATCATTTGTCGCCCTAGGCTGGGCTCTATAGCGAGTAGTATTAACATAGACCTCATCTTGATTTAAATGCAATGTTCTTTTCAAAAGTCGTGTTCCAGGTTTCGATTCCGGCGAGCGGTGTGAATAATTCTTCTCTACACTGACGATTCCCGAAAGGATGAAACGTATATGTATGCAAAAATAAAAATATTTATAATTATATATATATATATATATATATATATATATATATATAACGAAATGAATGATGAGAATATACATAAGAAAGTTTAAAAAAGAAATATACAAATAAACATATTTCCTTCCTTTAACATATGGATTTTCAAAAATGCAAGCTTATATCATCAGGATAAATCAGTTAAATAATATTACTGTTATCACAGATTTAAAAATATATGTAGAAATGAAAACAGGACAGTCCCGCAGATAGAGATGTAAATACTGCGGGAATGGCCTGTTTTCATTTCTATTTTCTGGCATCTATCTTTGTGAATTCCACACAGTCGGACTTTTCTTTTGTATCCATTTTTGACAAAAGGACAATTTTACCGAAATATCAAATGATTTCTAATCATCCGGACATCACACACAGTTTACGCCATACTTGTTGTTTATATATAATTAAAAATAAAAATAAATATATAGTTGTAAGTCCTCTCCTTCGATTGTTTATTTTTGTTTTTCCAGCTTCTTATCATTCCGGGTGTCTGCATTGCTTTCAGCCTTCTTAATACATTTATTACAATTCCCAGCAATGCTTCAGGCAAACTGTCATTATCTCTGGTAAATCCATGATGTTATGAATGTCAAGCAAATATAGCAGAAAGTCTTCCAGAAATTCGAATAGTGAAAAAGTTTATGTTCGAAAGAATATAGGGGTTACATCCGATGTTAAAGTTCATTGGTAAAAAAATGTAGGACTCACCAGAGAAAACTATAAGTTTGTAAATCTCTGAAAAACTCACAATTTCAGCAAATCCATCGCCCAGTAATTTATCTTTCTATGGTAGGTAAAAAAAATGTTATTTTAAGGCATTAAACGACAATATATAATAAATAAATATAAACCTATTTATACCTACTGACGTTTCAAGTTTATTGCTTTAATAAGTGTAGGAAAGTTACAATTTCAGACGATCGAGAATGTTCGACGAACGTATTCGGGACTTTGCTTTAAGAGCTATTTTAAACACCGTCAAGACTGCTCGACTCAGATTTACTTAAAGGGTCTTATTGCAATATTTATTAATAAATATTAAATTATTTATACCTAGCGTTTCAAGCTTATTGCTCTCATCATTGCAAGGAAAGTAACAATTTCAGACGGTCAGGAAGCGCGAACCCGGTTCACA
>OY744546.1:36620206-36712706 GCA_963556195.1 Sepiola atlantica | reverse complement strand
TAATTCCTGAAAGTTATCGTAACATATTCAACCCAATAAAGCATGGTGTTAATTTTGTAATTGTTGAAGAATTCCAGGAATGGTTGAGTCTGAAAGAGATTTCACTTAAAGTTTTGGTGCCGGAAAACAAAATCTCCATGGGAGAATTATTTCGGGCGCGAGACAAATTATGCGATCGCTATCTTTCAAATGCGAAACTTTTCCAAACACTACAATCGTTAAATATTAGCTTGGCTATTGTAGATGGAACACTTGGGAGTGTGTGTTTTTCGATTTTCGCCTACAAACTTAATGTACCATTTCTCTTGATAGGCGTACACATACAATTATATTGGCATCGTACTCCTTGGATCCCAACTTTATTTCCTGAGAAATTTCTTCCTTTTTCTGATAGAATGACGTTTTCTCAGAAACTGAGAAACCTTTATGCTATAACTTATGACTATATCTATCCCAAAGGAATTCCAACTCGAAATATTAAAGAATACGCCCCTGAACGTCCAGATATTGATTTTCGAGATCTCATGAAACAATGTGAATTGTTTATATTCGATTCGGATATCTACCTGGATTTTGCACTGCCAGCTTTGCCTAACGTTAAATATATTGGTGGACTAGCAACAATTCCTGCTGTTCCTCTTCACGGAGAGATTCTTCAGTTTGTGAACTCTTCTAAACATGGCATAATTGTCGTATCACCCGGATCTTTCGTCAGTTGGCCCGCTTATCACACAAACAAGATGGCGGAAGCGTTCAGCCAAATCAAATACGATGTCGTTTGGAAAAGTGCAAATTCTTCTTATTCCCGCCAAAATGTCCTGTTCACAAAATGGCTACCTCAAAACGACCTACTTGGTCACCCAAACACTAAATTGTTCATTACTCATTGTGGCAACAGCGGCCAATATGAAACCCTTTACCACGCTGTACCCATGATTGGTTTTCCTGTCTATGCTGACCAGTATTTTAATTGCAATCGCATGCAGATCAAAGGTTATGGGATAACAATGGATACATACAACTACACAGTAGACGAGTTGATCAAAAAGATCGATGAAGTCATAGAAAATCCCAAATACAAAAACAACATTGCAAAAATGAGCCATATGTTTCACTCTCAGAAAGAGCGCCCGGCTGAGAAGGCAGCCCGCCATGTTGACGAAATTATCAAATATGGCGGCTCGCATTTAAGGTCGGCATGTCAAGAAATTCCGTTATATGAATTTTTAATGTTGGACATTTTGACTATTATTTTGTCGGTTGCTTTTATTATCTTGTATCTGAGCGTTTTCATTTTGGATAAATGTTGCAGACTTGTTGGTAAAATAAACAAAACAAAAATGGAATAAACACACTGGGCGATCTGTTGATTTGAAATGTGTTTGACAACACCAAATTTACATCCGTGAAAAAGTTAATCCATGGAATATAAAAAAATATATTTATATAGGGAAGAATTTACTTAATTTTTTTCATTTAAAAAGCCCAACCATTAATCTTGAACCAAAATAACTTACTTATAGTTTGCATACCTTAATATTAATGTTACATTATGACGGGCCCTGTATTTTGAAAACGGGTAAAATAGCTAGTATGAATTATGAACTGGGTGAAAGAAATAGGATGAAGTGCAATTTAGGTGCATTGATAATTTGGGACAAACAAAATGATTCATTCTGGGAATCATAACATACTGGATGTATGCTGTCCGAGATGAAACACTCGGATCAAAAAGGTTAGACAAAAAGCGATATTGAGTTTTGTTATGACATTCGTTGAAGGGTCAAACGGCTCTGACGTCACAGATCCCTGGTGAGAAATTAGCTTTCAGACAGTTCACCATGGAGGCGCGGAGAGGACAGACGTCCATAAAACGCATAGGGTTGGGTGACATCGCCAGATATGGGCTAAGACGTAGAGTAAGATCCCAACGGCGGATCAAGAAAATAGTCGATTGCATCCGTCACATTTCTAAAAAGCAGTATGAAAGAAAGACAGAGTTTGAGTGAACGAACCGACGAATGGGAATCTCTCCGATTGAAGTGTGAAATAAACGAATGGAATCTCTCTCAAAAAGTCTTGTCTTCGAACGTTTTTGTATCCGTGCATGAAAACAGTTTAACCATAAGACAGGTACACCACTACGATCACAGGCCAGCAGCGGAGATGAGTGTGCGAGCAAACCCACAACCAACAGTGAAAGAAAGTGTAAGGTAACTTTTTTGTGCATAACATTTTGGGTGCTAATCTGTAAAACGGAAAGAACTAACAATCGAAAGATATGCCTAACGAACAATGTTTAAAATGTTTAAGGTGTTTAAATGAGATACAATGTTTAATGTTTTAAGTGGTTAATTAACTGTGTTTAATGAGAAAGAAATTAAAAGAGAACTATGTTTAAAAAGAAAAAGGTTTTAATAACGAGAAGTGGTTAAAAAGTAATGTGTAATAGGTTGACAGTTTAAGGGCTAAAAATCGCCCTAAGGAAATGTGTATTAAAAGTGCCTGTTATGAATGTCGTTTGAAAGTGCCTTACAGAAAGTGTTACAAAAGGTTGAACACGCTTTCATAATCTTTTCATAGACTTTTCGTATTGTTTTCGGTTCCAAGAAGATTTAATTCACAAGCGTTATGCAACTAATGCTGTTTTGGTGCCATTCCCCTTTTGGGGCGCTATGTAACATTAGTATTTTTTTAATTTCCATTATATATATATATATATATATATATATATATATATATATAGTATTTGTTTTGATTTGGTAAAAAGTAATCTACAGAGTGCTCAATTATTTAATAATAAGAGCATAATATTTATTTATTAATAATTTTACAGTAAATCAAGTAGACTCAACATGGTACCACATGTTGCAAGCCTCGAGCGGGCCACATCTAAAACTGATGTATCGTTGGGTGTGTTTATATATATATATATATATATATATATATATATATATATATATATATATATATATATATAAACAAGTCTAGAAATGTTTTATACATTTGTTGTTAGTAAAGCATGCTTTTGTTAGTGTGTGGAAACAGAGAACAGAGGCACGTCTAGACTTATACGGTCTTGAATCTGGCTCCCCTTACTTTATTACGGTAGCGTTATCTCTAAGGGGGATCTAAGGGGAGATAACTACGTCATACTGTGAGATATCTCTCTTTATAGAAAGTGATGTCTACTTATAGGTTGTATTGGAGGGGAGGCTTTACGACACGTCCATACCTGGTGACTATGCCGGTTCGTATGTAGTTATTATTAGGTGTGTTCAGAGATTTGTGGGAGGTTGTTTGGTGTGATGTTGGGGGAAAAAGAGGAGAAGTATAGGGGTTTGTGTATTATTCACATCACCAGAATCTTCCATCAGGTGCCTACGGTTTGTGCGTAGGACTTGTCCAGCTGAGCTGTCTATGATGTAGGACAGAGGTTCAGTGCAGGCTTGTCTGATGACTGCCGGGGTCTATTATCGTGAGTATTAGTCCTGGAATCGAACCTGTTGTCCTGTGCTGAGGCTGGGGAGATCTTTCGCATGTTTAACATACTGGCAATTCTTCACGGATTGTCTCTGCTAAAGGCGATCCCTAATCTGCTCCCTTCTGGCATGGTTATTTGTACATTTCGCAGGGAAATTACTGATCAGTTTCCGACCGCAAAATAGTTCTCCAGGGGATGGAATAACATGGTTTATGGATGTTGATCGGACACACAACAGGCTCATTATGTCTCGTCTGCTCAGCATAGCCTTTCTCATGACTAACTTGATTATCTGAATGTATCGTTCTGCCATACCATTCTACTGTGGGTATCTAGGAGATGAGGTGATGTGTTCTAAACCCCATTCCTTGGAAAACTCCTTGAAGCGATACGAGCTGTAGTGTGACCTGTTATCGTTGATGGATCTTTCTGAGACGCCTTGTTCCTCAAATATCTGTTTGGTCAAGTTAATGACTTCCTTACTGGAGAAATCTCTTAGTCTGCAGATGAAGGATCCACAATGAGTAGGTAATTGCGTCCATTGAGGCTTAAAATGTCAGTGGCCACGATTTGACATGATCACACTGAGATTTCATGTGGCAGAAGAGTCTCAGCACTCTGGGACTTCTTGTGCTCTTTGCATCAAGCACAGTGATGAATCATCTTATCGATGTGACTGTTTATGCCCCTCCAAAAAACGCAGCTTTTAGCTATCAGCTTGCATTTTTTCACTTCCTTGATGGCCATAGTGATTTTTTTCGGCTATTTCCGCTTTCATTGTTTCGGGGATCAGTATCCAGTCACCTTTGAGCAGAATGCCGTTTTCAACAGAGAATTCATCTTTATATGGCCAGTATGGTCTAATGTCTTTGTGTAATTCTCTGAGAGTCTCAGGCCAGTGTTGCAGAATTTTTTCTTTCAAGTTGCATAATGTTGGGTCAGCATCTTTTGCTTGGCGGATCTGCGCTAATTTTTCGGTTGAGAATTGCACAAAGTCCACCTTCAAGTCTAAATCAATGATTTATTTATTCTTCTTGTTAGGAAGTCTGGATAGTTCATCCACCAGTAATATCTCCTTGCCTGGTCGATATTTTATGACTATGTCGTATTCTTGCAGCCGCAATAGCATTCGCTGGAGTTGGGGTTGTGGTGCTGCTGTCAAGTTCTTAAGACTGATCATTTCTAGGGGTTTATGATCGCTCTCTACTGCGAACGAACACCCGTAGATATACGTACGAAAACGTTCATAGCCGAAGACGACTGCTAAAGATTCTCGCTCGATGTTTGCGTAGCGCTGCTCTGCACCGATCAGGTATTTTGAGGAAAATACTATGGGGTTTCTATCTTGCAGAAAAGTTGCCCCCTAATCCTCTGTGTTGTATTGACAGTTATTGGCCTCACCAAACTCTTTGGTAAACTTCACTGTTGATTCAATGGGTCGATATGTCGTAGCTATGTTCCGCGAACTTCAACCGCCCGGGAACTATTCGTACCGATTGTACGTCTCTTCGTCTGGCCGCCATCCGTCCTCGCTTGCTGTCTCTGCCGTGTGACTATTTGCGCTCCTTTTTCTTCTGCAACTATTTGCTGTCGGAGCTGCTATGGCCGTTGCCCGTCGCCGTCGCCATCATTGTGGTCGCCTTCCCTGTCGCGCGTTAACATTTTCGGGCTGTTGTCTTCGCTCTGAAATCAAATTCTTAACAGTACAAAAAGAGTTTTTTTCTATTTTAAAGAGCCGCTTTAATTTGACTATTTTAATCAGCCGCCTTTAACAAGTACGTTGCGATCGAGAGAGAGGTTACGCTAACTAAATTCACTAGTTAATATTCTTAATTACTTGAGAGGGAGGAATAGGAATGATCTACTTATTGGCTCTTAGATTTCCGTCATTCGGAATCTTTCTCGTAACCGCTACATATTTGGCGATGTTGACTCTTTGCACCCAAGTCAGTAACTCATTAAAATCCCAATTCAATTCTCCCACACGGAACTCTCGCTACCAAATCTCGCGATCAACAAGCAGGTGTTATGTCATCTCTTTGACTTCCTGTAACCTTAAGGTTAGATCAGTTGTCACCGAACCGAACCTGCACGGGATGACTCCGCTACAAATCGCGCAAGTCAAACCCGTTTCGAATAGATGCGTTCAACTTTCACAGGGCATTATCTAACATCTGAATGATGCGCCAACTTGTATGATAGCCTTTTTGGAAGAGTCATTATATCGAAGTAGTATTTCTTTGCATACTTTTGATGGGTGTTGCTCCACTTGTATTCGGCATCCTTCTTTAGTAGTTCTCTTACCATTTTTTCCCCCACTTTTTATCTCTAGAATTGATTGCTCTATTTAATATATTGAGCTTTATATTATCACGGTAGATTATTATTAAATGATAATTCAATTATCTTTAATTCAACATTTAAATATATATATATATATATATATATATATATATATATATATATATATATATATACATACATACACGAGAAGAATAGTCATCCGAGGATGCGTAAAAATAATTGCCCAAACAGAACAGTTTGACACCACTTTTCTGTCCTCTTACGAAGATTAAAATCAAGACATAAACATACTAAACCTTATGTCTAGAATCTTTGTTCCAATTTTGATCAAAATCCATTACTTGATTTTGATTCTAGAAAATCTCTAGACATGAGGTGTAGTAGCTTGGACGGGTATTCTTCTAGTGTGTGTGTGTGTGTGTGTGTGTATATATATATATATATATATATATATATATATATATACACACACATAAGATTAAAGTAAAAGTTTATTTTACTTATAGTTGGTAAGATTCATACTTTTTTCAATAATATGAAAGTTTAAGTGAATGCAACAGATCTGACTTGATTTAAACTTTAGCTGATCCCATAGTCTATGTCAGTATCCATTACTCAACTTGTGCTTCCCATCCAAAGAGACGATTGTGACCAACGATTTACATAATACTGGATCACTGCACGCGCATATTTATGGTGCAAAAAATATGTAAATGGTGCAAAAAAATATGGAGAGAAAGAATGTAAAAAAAAAAATAATAGGTAATAATTCATAGAACCTTATGCAGCTTTTTGACGTTTTTTTGGTCTGGAAAGTTATTTAATCTCCACCACTTTTTTGGGATGTGGGTGTATCTCCTTTTCATCAAGTATGACACGGAAGAATTTAATTTTTCTTTCGTCGACTGCACATTTGTTGCTATTGAAGATCAGACCTGCAGTCTGTGCTGTTTCACTCAGCCTGTGTAAGTTCCGGTCGTGTTGTGTCTTGGTTTTCCCATATGTGATCACATTATCGATCAGTACTAGCGTTCCCGTACAATTTTCCATGATCATGTCCATCTTTTGTTAGAATACATCTTGAGACTTAACAAGACCAAACGGCATTCTTTGGAAACAATACCTTCCAAACAGCGAATTAAACGTGGTCAGTAGCTGCGACTCCTGGTCAAGCTTGACAGACAAGTATCTATTTTTAGCATCCAGTTTTGATAAACATTTGGCGCCAAAGAGTTTGTATGTTTGACTCTCCGTTGTCGGAGTCTGGTGATGCCAACGCACGATCTCTTTATTTTGATCTTTAGCGTCTAAACATAACCTTAGTTTCTCATTGGCTCTCCGTACGTAGACGATGCTGCTAACCCAGTCGGTAGGCTCATTAACTTTGCGGATTATTTCTCGTGAGGTCTTTCCATTCAGTTTCGCCTTGATGTCGTCCCTCATGTGAATATGACATTTTCTTGGACTATGATTAATAAGGTGCTTCTTTGATCTCAACACAATGTGGTAATTCCCGGTCGAATTGATGCGATTAAGCTTTAATCAGGTCCTTCGCTGAATTGATCAGGGTATCCTTGTTAGAGTTGGCTGGCCACACTTTGTTTGCCGAATGGTACAATGCAGAGTGACCAGTTTTAAATCAATTAGGGAGAGTAAGCCTAGTATGGTTGGTCCATCGGATGTCACCACGTAAAATTTTACGGACCTCCATTCAACTATATACGCGAATTGTAGCAATACAGATCCATGTTGTGGTATGTTCGATCCATTGTATCCGTCAGTACCGCTACTTATGTGTGTGTTGTACCAGGGAGTAGTTGTCCATTTTGATCCACACATTCGATGAAAATCTGTGGAATGCACATAGGAGGAGGGTGTTTCTTTTCGCACCTGTATCCACCTTGTCTTTTAGGTGGTGCACCTCTTTTCCTGTTGAGTAACACTATGTCAATTGTGGCGAATGCTTCAGTCCGACTGTTCTTTTTCTTCTGGGTTTGCATCGTATGGAAAGACATTTTTGAAGCTGTCTCTCATCTTGTTCTGAACCTGAATGGAATTCTGATTCCGTTGGTTTCTGTAAGAATTTTGTTTTCTGATGTTTTTTGGTCCAGTGTGCCTGTTTGTCCGACTTTTCTTTTTTGTCTTGGCACAGTGGTTTTTTCGTCTACATGCTGTGCAGGTGCTACCTCGAGCAGGGTATTCCCCATTTTGATGGGTGAGTCCATATTTGTTGCAAAACTCGTGCTTCCTAGGCCTGTGCTTTATTGCACTTATTTTGTGGTCATAAATCACATGTAGTTCGCCCATTTGCCTCAAATAATTTATTTAGGCCTTGTGACCTCTACAAATATTCAGAACTTCCTGAAACTTCATCGACTCGTTTTTGTTGAGTATTTATTTACCTCCTCTTCAGGACGTTAGGCGCAAGGCCAGTTTTATCTTACTGCCACAAGTAAGATGTGACCCAAGGTCGGGTCGGGAAAGTGGGACTTGAAAACCCAGCGTCCGAGAAGGTGCGCACTCTGTCCATTAAAAATTGCCTGGGCAGCCCCGTCGGCATTCCCCAGTAGGGGCGCCTCAGGCAGTAAGCAATAAACTTACTCCTCCCCAAAGAGGGGAGGCAAAGCCTGGGAGGGTGGACCCCTAGAACTGCACAGGACCGACCCATAGACCGGCGTAAATCAAGCCCCGAAAGCCAAGGCACTACCAGTTTATGGGGTGTAGTATCCATCGGAACAGATACTACACTTTGACGTTTTTGCTGAGTAGCTGTTTTTGAAGTTCCAGGTATATAGTTCCCGTAATAATTTGGTCGATTATACGCTCTCCACGTCCCTCACGTCTGGGAACTTGCATTTTTGTGTCTGCAGTCTGCATCGCGTTAGGAAATCGTCTATGTTTCCCATGTCCTTCTGCGAGTATTTTTGCAGATAAAGCTGCGCGAGCTGGAAGTTAGTTTGTGTCTCTAACTGTTCAAAAAAGTGTTCCCAAATATTTGCAGGGATGCGCCCGTGGGCTTCGTTATCAAATGTCTACGAATTGTATCGTCTTTGTCCTTCTACTCCCGATAACAAAAGAATGCTGTCAAGTTGTTTGTGTTCCGGATGCCTTTTACGGAGAAATACACATTACATTGTTGCTAAAATAATTTGAAAGAATTTCACCAAATTTGAGGTTTCCCAGCACATCAATGGTGCGCTCGTACTGTTCGACATTGTTATAAACATTTTTAAACAGCAATCAACAACTTTGAAAACAGGAATGAATACACTCACGATTTTCGTCAGTAAAAATCTAACGTGGCGCTTGTCGTGCTTAATAAAACGCACGTGGTGCAGTTATGTCGGGAAAGACGACTTTTTAAAAACTTTGTTATGTTTTCTCCGTTAAAGTTCGCTGTAGAATTCATGATTCTTTTTTTCTTCTTTATCCAAACGCATATAAATGTTTTATACATTTGTTGTTGGTAAAGGATGTTTGTATGTAGAAACAGAGAACAGTAGCACGTTTATACTTATACGGGGGTCACCATCTAGAATCTGACTTCCATATATTTATTACTGGAGAGTTGCCTCTAAGGGGAATCTAAGGGGAGGTAACTACATAATACTGTGACAAAGTCAATCAGATTACCTTCATCTATATTTAATTTCGAATCTGGCCCTATGGCCCTATGCTTGAAACCTGTGGTACTATGTTGATTAGACCTAATCTTCTGTAACATTATATATATATATATATATATATATATATATATATATATAGATATATATATATATAAAGATATATATATATATATAAAGATATATATATATATATATATATATATATATATATATATATATATATATATATATATATATATATATATATATATATATATAAATTGTGTGTATTTAGGTAGCATTTTTTCATTAATGCATGTGTTGTTGAAAACGACAGAACTCTTCTGTTTAGTGATTCCTTTTTTATTTTTTTAACGTTGAAATGGAATGAATTAATGTAGGATCCGTGTGTTTGACTAACGTTTTCGATTCTCTCCGGAATCATCTTCAGATCTTTAATGGCAAAAATGAATAAAAAAGCGAGTGAAAGAATGGAATTTCTTTTAAAAAATAAGGACATCTTATTAAAATTACTTACTGCCTATCTCCCCCATTTTCCTTCTCCATAATTATTAGACTAGACCAAATTGAATCAGCCACTATTTTAAATTAAAAATAATAAGAATAATAATAAATAAAATTAATAAATAAACGAAGAACTGTTTCAATCGTCACATGTCAAAATGTAGACGTCCGTCTTTTACGTTAACGGTTTGCCGGCGTATTTTTTAAAAAGAAATTCCATTCTTTCACTCGCTTTTTTATTCATTTTTGCCATTAAAGGCCTGAAGATGATTCCGGAGAGAATCGAAAACGTTAGTCAAACACACGGATCCTACATTAATTCATTCCATTTCACCGTTAAAAAGATCATTCGACGAATGGAAAAAAAAAAAGGAATCACTAAACAAAAGAGTTCTGTCGTTTTCAATAACACATGCATTAATATATATAAATATATATAAATATATATATATATATAGTCATCGACAGACAGACTCTTTCGCTGTATCACAGCTCTTCAGTGTGGATAGACCATCACCCATCGCAAGCCCGAGATCGAACTAACAACGATCGAGTCGGTAATCAGTAGTTCTAACTACCAGGCAACAGGGTGATGCACCGTTAGTAAATGATACATGCAATGCTTTTATACAAACAGTGACCGCCACTCCCACAGTGGTCCATGTTTTTATTTACATAGAGCTTCACATTGCGCTAAGTAGTAGCGGGCAATATCATTAACGACAGTGCTCAACCCGTATCACAGCTCTTTAGTGGGCTTAGACCAGCACCTGTCCCATATATATATATATATATATATATATATATATATATCCTTGACTCCCAGATTTCGTCATATATATATATATATATATATATATATATATATATATATATATGACGAAATCTGGGAGTCAAGGAGATAAAAGATATGCCTATCCAGTTATTCAACACAGATGAAACAGTTTTTTTAACGGACTCCGAAACAGGCACGGCTTTAGCAGAAAAGGGAACAATGAGAATCAGAGAATTGGGAGTTCTGGAAGAGAGCAAATAACAGTTAACTGAATGGCTGAATCTTTAGAAAATGACCTCCAGGCTGTAGTGGATTGGGGTCATAAATGGTTGGTAACTTTTAATGCCGCAAAGACAAAACTCCTTTCCTTCAATAACTACAAGGAACTTTTTCAACCACCGATTGTCATGGCAAATAACACCCTACCTGAGAGTTTATCATTCAAACTCCTCGGCCTAACCATCACAGGTAACATGAATTGGAACAAATACATTGAAGACATTGCCAAGGCTGCCGCAAAGAAGGTTGGCTCCCTCTACCGTGCTAGTAAACTCCTCACACCTGACATTATCCTGTATCTCTACAAAGCCACCATCCGCCCATGCATGGAGTATTGTTGTCACATCTGGGCTGGTGCATCATTTACTAGTCTCTCCCTCCTTGACAAGGTCCAAAAAAGAATCGCCAACCTAATAGGTCCCTCACTGTCAACCAAGCAACGTATTCTATTTGAAGTAAAAAATAAAAAGATGTTTTTATTTTATATTTTATTTTCAATAGTCACAAACAAGAATACATATTTTTTAATTAGGTAAGCATCATCTCAGTATTTTGGCAACTTGTATTGTTTTTCTCAAAATAAGAGTATGGAGCAGCACACTCATTGCTTTCAGGTATCTCCCTCCCCGTCTATCATATATATATATATATATATATATATATATATATATATATATATATAGCAATAGCTAAAGTGAAATAATAAAATAAGGTGCGAATCAAATTTTATTACAATTCAATGTTCAGGCAAAGTTCTTTAAAGTCCTTAACTCAAGAGTTTTCAAAGAAAATCTTCTCATCATAGGACCATTACCGCAATGACATTACTGCAGGTAATAAAACTTAAACTTTGAAAAAATATATAAAAAATATTAAAAATATATATATATAAATACATAAAGGTATATAAAACATCAAATATATCGGCCCAAAACATACTTTTTAGTAAAACTATACAGTTCATCCAAGTCAACAAGTATAAAATAGCTCCAGGCAAGATATCAAAGCGGTTGATTAAAAAATAATCCAATTGGTGAATGGTGGCCCAAAAACGACAAAAGATATCCAGGCGGGATATTCGTTTGCTATCGATGCAGTATATATATATATATATATATATATATATATATATATATATATATATATACTTTTAAAATATTTTTTATGTAATTGTATACCATTTCAATGTTATAAAGGACAGATTCACGTCATTTCATAAAACTATTTTTTATTCAGCATACAATTGTTTCGTAAAACACTAAAGTATTTGTAAAATGCTCCTGTGCATTTATTTCATTAAAAATATTGAATATAGCATAGCTCTAGCCTTACACTATTGAGCCATTATAATTACTTTATGTTATAATAATAATATAATACGTTGTGAATATATTTTCAATATTTAATTCAACAGTGGTCAATACGGGAGTAGAGATTACAAGTATTAGTGTGAAAATATATATGGTAACTAAGCTACACAAAAGCGTCCATGTTTTATTCCCGCAAGAAAATCATCAAACTAAATATGCAGATTCAATGTTAGCAATTGTTAATATATAGAAATAGTATTTACTCATCTTAACTAACCAATCAGATTCGCTGTTCTTATTCCTTCACATATTAATGTTTTTATTGCCCAATGGCTGAAGTTCTCCCAAACAAAGACCTGGCGTGCCTTTATTTGACACCCTTTTCTTTTGTCTGGGTTCACCTAGTTTTCTTATTCTAATATATATATATATATATATATATATATATATATATATATATATATATATATATATATATATATATATATATAACGTATTTTTATGTAATTGTTTTTATTGGTGATTTTTGCTTACTACTATTTCGATTGTTTCACTCCCTAAGTGATTAAGATACAGAAAATTACATTAGTCGCCCATAACTCTATAGGGCGTATTTTTCGTTTATATATATTTTTTATTTATTTTATACGTACACATGTTTCTGGATTACAGCCGTCACAAGCATGGCTAAAGATCGAACCTTCGATATTGATGTCTATAGTCTAGCGTTTTACCAATGGACTACAACGCCCTGCCAGAAGTATGTACAATTTTTATCACCTAAATAATTAATGTATTTCTATGTAATTGATTTTATTGGTGATTGCAGCGTTTGTTATTTTTGCTAACTACTACTTTTTCGATTGTTTCAATTCCCTAAGTGATTAAGATGCAGAAAATTGCATTATTAGTCGCCCTTAACTTTATAGGGCGTATTTTTCGTTTATATATATATATATATATATATATATATATATATATATATATATATATATATATATATATATATATATTGATTTTATTCCATTAGTTGCGACAAAACAAGTTTTGTTTCATTGGTGCTAATAGCGACCAACTCATCGGGCCGGCGAAAGTAATTCAAATGGTTTGAATTCCTCTCGCCGGCCCGATGAGTTGGTCGCTATTAGCACCAATGAAACAAAACTTGTTTTGTCGCAACTAATGGAATAAAATCAAAAAATATATATTTTGCTCTGAATTTTCATTGAGCACTCTCATAAACCCGGTTTCAACTTCCTTCGGATTCATACCCCCTGGATATTTGTAACAAGTTAATTATATATATATATATATATATATATATATATATATATGGGAAATGAAAAAGGAAAAACCCAGAGATATTTTTTATATATTCATCAACATTTCGTCTTTATTGTAAGACTTCATCAGGATAATAATTTTAAGAAAAATGTCATGCTAGTACATCGAAATGTATGGTTGACATGATGGGTTGATAAGGAAAAGTAGTAGCCGTTGCTACTTAGAGCGCTGGACGAGGATCCAGGCTGTGAGAAGCTAGTAGTGGTAAAGAGTGAAATGAATAGGGAAAGCTTTGAGTGGGTACCATTAAGGCAGCAGTGAAAAAGAGGTGGGTGAGAGTATTAGTGAATTTGCCTTAGGGTGGGAGAGAGGAAAGGGGGCTGAGGTTTTTGTCGTGGTGAGGTGTGGCATGGATTTTGAGGGGCTGGGGCAAGAGGAGGGAAGGGGGAACTCTGTGTGTTTGGTATGTAGGTGGTATCATAGTTTTAGAAAAATATTTAAAGAAATGAAGATAACTTGAAAATGGGCGGGGTGGGTAAGAGTATGAAAGAAGTAGTCGAAAGGGTGAAATAGGTGAGAGGGGAGAAGAGATATTTTGTTGTGGTCAGGTGTGAATTTTTTGTTTGAGGCTGGAGGAAGGGAAGGGAGGGAGGGTAAGAGTATTGGCCAGCTGGCTATGTCAGGAATCTGTGAATATAAGTGAGTTTGAAAGAATGCGTTGAAGTGACAATAAAGAAAAAGAAAAAGAAGAAATCATTTTAATTTTGGGGAGAGATAAGTAAAATGTACTTTCGTTCAGGATGTGTGATGGTTTGAGATTAAATTGAGGGCAGAAAGGGGTTTAAATATCTAAATATTTGTGAGGATGTGTAGATTGTGTTCATTGGTAAGGCTGTTATTTGTGGTTAAGTAATTTTGATTCGTAGTGGGTGATTCATGAGTATGTGAATGAATATTTATGCGAGAAGGAGTTAGTACGTAAGTGTGTATGCGGGGAGTTGTATATAAGTACAATTGAGAACGATGAGAAGAAGGGTTAGCCATGATCTAGGTTTAGTTTTTGTTCGGTCCGGATAATTTTGCTTATTAAAGGGAATAGATTGTAGAAGCCATTTCGTTGTCTGATGGTGTTAGAGGCTGTGATTAGTGCTGTTTACAGTAGTCTTCGCCGAGCTTTGTTATGAATGTGTTTAGCCATTTTGGCCTGTTCAAACTTGAAAGCATAACCGTGCTCTAATATGTGGAGAAAAAGTGCACTGAGAGAGTTATTGTTTTTTATGTCCCTTTTGTATTCGCTCAATCTTTTTTCCAATTCACGTTGCGTTTCCCCCGCGTAAATTTGATGGCAGTTGTTACATCGGACGGTATATAAGCCGGCATGGGATGTGGGTTTTTTTTTCGGAAATGTCTTGCTGTGTTTAATGTTTGTTTTATGGTTTGTGATGTGGGTTGTACTGTTGGAATGCCTAGTTTTATAAGTGTGTTGCAGATGGATGAGTTATTGGAATGCATGGCTAAGAAGAGGTCTGTCTATGAGAGAGGTGTTTGGTATTTGATGTTTTTGTGTATTGTTTTTTGAGAATATTTGAAAGGCTTTCTTCTTAGCAATTAGTATAAAATGTGTGGGACATTGCAATGTTTTTAAGGAATTAATGATGTGTTTGATTTCTTCATCTATATATTGAGGACTGCAGATTCTAAGAGCGCATAGGAAAAAGCCTATTATCATACCTGTTTTTATCTTGCTATTGTGGTCAGAGTAGAAGTGTATATAGTCGTTTTTGTGAGTGTTTTTGCGGTGTATTTTGAATGCTAGTTTGTGGTTGGACTTTATTATAAGAGTGTCTAAAAATTGTATCGAACTGTTTATCTCAGTTTCATGTGTAAATTTTATGTAGGGTTCTACTGTGTTAAGTTTATCTTTGAGGTTATTAATTTGTATGTCTTCGGGGAGGAAAATAAGAATATCGTCAATGTATCTGAAGTATTCGATGTTATGGGGTAGTCTAAATTTGAAAGGGCCGGATTCTAAGAATTCTAAGAAGAGGCAGACCAATACACCGCTTAGAGGGTTGCCCATAGGGAGTCCCAATTGTTGTTTGTAGAATTCGTCGTTGAATTGGAAATATATATATATTTTTTCAAATAATTGTTACTTGGATAGAAGCACTACTAAGTAAAGATAGAATGAACATTCCGACAATTGGTTGTTTACCGAGGTTTGCATATGTTTTGGTAGTTGTTCAACTTTCTTGCATGTTACGCGGTGGTTTAGTAGTAGAGTTGCCGTTTAGCATGAAATTGACTCGGTTGGATTTCAAATCCGGAGTTGATTTTTGTTTAGATGACTGGATTGGTGCGTGCAAGCTGCGGTTTATGTCCGATTATAGAATATATATATATATGGTAAGTCAATGAAAATTGATAAGACCTGCGAATGGAAGCAAATCGATATCTTCAGTTGTTCAAAACAAGGAGCAGTTTAGTTAATAAAAAACATTTATTTTTCTTCTCTTTCATTCCTTAAACCAGGCTTTTCAAAGATTAAATTCTTATCATCAGAGGAAAAAATTTTAATCTTTGAAAAGCCTGGTTTAAGGAACGAAAGAGAAGAAAAATAAATGTTTTTATTAACTAAACTGCTCCTTGTTTTGAACAACTGAAGATATCGATTTGCTTCCATTTGCAGGTCTTTTCAATTTTCATTGACTTACCATATTTTTGCTCTATCCAGTATATTGAGCTTTCCTTATTTCACAATAGGTCTAACTCTCTAAAAGTTTACCTTTTAGTTATAATTTACATATATATATATATATATATATATATATATATATATATATATATATATATATATATATAGTGTGTGTTATAGTGAAATAAATTCCAGAAGGAAATCCGAGTATGAGATCTCAATGTAATAAACAAAGCAAGAAAAAAATAAAAATAAAATAACACGGAATCACATAATCACCGGTGCAATAATTTATTTCGACCCTGTGGCCTTGTCAAGCATCCAAGCGAGGTGATTACATTTTTGAAAATGAAAAAAGAGAAATTCACTCACCATTTCAATATACATATATAGAGAGAGGCAACATATTTAATACATACCTTGAGAGAGGGGGAAATAAACTATTTAAAACGTAAATTTAGGTGGGGGATAATGACAACATATTTAATATATATATATATATATATATATATATATATATATATAAATAGGGGGAGATTGCACGATATATAACGGAAGGCAATACAGTGAGGGGGAAAGAGAGCAATATATATATAGAGAGAGAGGGGGAATTGTATGATTTAACAAGGACGGTATGTAGGGGGTTGGGAAGGTAGTTGAGGTATCTAAAATAAGAGGTCAGCCTGTCTATGGCCCCCTCCAACCATCCAACTCCAAGCTGTCTCTTAAAGCCGGAAATCAGAGTAAACGGTTTGGCGACTGAGAAACCCGCTTGGAGTTGGGAGGATATAAGAAAGGAAAACATTGAAAATAGATAATCAACAAATCAAGGTCAGAGACAATGTCATATATGTATATATATATATATATATATATATATATATATATATATATATATATATATATACATATATATATCATATATATATATATCATATATATATACATATATATATATATCATATATATATATCATATATATATATACATATATATATATATATACATATATATATATATATATGACATGGTCTCTGACCTTAATTTGCTGATTACCTATTTTCAACGTATTTATATATATAATCATATATATACATATATATATATATATATATATATATATATATATTATCTAATTATATATATATAATTACATAATATATATATATATATATATATATATATATATTTATATATATATGTATATATACATATATACACATATATATATATTCCATGAGAAATGCCAGTATACTGAAATCATATGCCCTTAATAGGGTTAAGATGAAAATTCATATACACTAAATGTACAAAAGCAAGGAAATTCCCAAATTTTTACACTTTTATTGTCATTAAGGGTATACAGTATAAATTTCTATGCATGAGTGGATGAAGTGTGTGAGGTGCGCTGAAGAAAAATTCCCACTAGTAAAATACATAGCCCTGTTGTGCTCGCATACCCTTAATGAGAATAAAAGTGTGAACATTTGGGAATTTCCTTGCCTTTGTACATTTAGTGTATATGAATTTTCATCTTAACCCTATTAAGGGCATATGATTTCAGTATACTGGCATTTTTCATGGAATGTCACTACTTTTGTAAAGGCTATGCCTTGTCATTTTAAAGGTTTTTTGGAATTTTCTGGAAAACTAAGGTATATGGTATACTGAAATTAAAATGCCATCAACTAGACCCTAGAACCTCTATCTCTGCCAAAAATTAGCTGAATCCATCAAATAGTTGATGAGATACAGGGTGGCACATACGTACGTACGTACACACGGATAATAAAAAAATCATGCCTGACCTTTCTGGATCTCTGGGTTAGCTTTGGCTAATGATGCTGAAATTCTACACACTTATAGAACCTATCAAATAAAAATGTTGTGCAAAGTTTTAACTAATTTGGTTTATTGGTTTTTGAGTTATGATTGATCAAAGAAATGAGATTTCCAGCATAGGCCATTTTTGAAGTCTATT
This sequence comes from Sepiola atlantica, assembly GCA_963556195.1. Lineage (NCBI taxonomy): Eukaryota > Metazoa > Mollusca > Cephalopoda > Sepiida > Sepiolidae > Sepiola > Sepiola atlantica. Next base: position 36,694,464 of record OY744546.1, on the reverse strand, counting down.
AAGGGATAGAGCGCTATCGCGCTTCCCTTGATATATATATATATATATATATATATATATATATATATATATATATATATATATATATATATATATAAACATCATTAAATAGGACCTGGCCTTAATATAAAAGCAACGTTTAGGCAAATTTCTACTTTGTTCTATCAAGATAGTCTCCTTCTATGATGATGCATTGATTCCGACATTTCTTCTAATAATTCGATTCCTTTTACCAAAACACGCTTCAGTTTCCGATATCACTTCTTCATTGAAGTCAAATCTCTTACTCTGTAGAGAATCTCTTGAGGATTACAGACATCCAGTAGGTCAGATCCAGAGAATAGGGGGAGTGCAGAAGCAAAGCGAAGTGTAATTCATGTAGTTTTGTTTTTGTTGCTATCGCTTTGCGAAACAGTGCATTGTCTCGGTGAAAGTGAATTTCTTTCTTCTTTCATTCTTTGGCAATTTCTTCCTAAAAACTCAGCATATCTAAACGCATCTACGAGTGTTTTTCTTTTATCTTACTTTGGTTTCTTCTAGAAACAAATCTGCAACATTCTCTCAAAATAAAAACGGTAAAACACAAGATAAGAAGAACAACCGACAAAATAGCCGCTAAAATGTCCAACATTAAAAACTCATACAACGGAATATCTTGGCAGGCCGACCTTAAATGAGAGCCGCCATATTTGATAATTTCGTCAATATGGCCGGCTGCCCTTTCAGCCGGACGTTCTTTCTGAGAGTGAAATATCTGGCTCATTCTTGCAATATTTTTCTTATATTTGGGATTTTCTATGATATCCTCTATAGTCTTTACCAACTCGTCAACTTTGCAGTTTAACATATCCATTGCTATTCCATAACCTTTGAATTGCATCCGATGAGAATTATAATGTTGGTCACCAAAGATAGGAAGTCCAATCATGGGTATAGCGTGGTAGAGGCTTTCATGTTGACCGCTGTTGCCACAGTGAGTAATAAACAATTTGGTCTTTGGATGAGACAGAAGATCGTTCTGGGGCAGCCATTTTGTTAAAAGGACATTTTGGCGGGAATATGAAGAATTTGAATGTTTCCAGACGACATCGTATTTGATTTGGCTGAACGCTTCCGCCATTTTATTTACGTGATCTTCTGTCCAACTGACCCAAGATCCGGGTGATACAATGATAACTCCATATTTAGATGCATTCATAAAATCTAGGATTTCTCCGTGTAGGGGACGAGCTGGGCTTGTTTCTAGTCCACCAATATATTTAACATTCGGCATCGCCGATAACGGAACATCCAGGTAGATATCGGAGTTGATTATAAACAATTCACATTGTTTAATGAGGTCTCGAAAATCAATATCTGGACGTTCAGGAACATATTCTTTAATACTTCGACTTGGAATACCTTTTGGGTCTATATAATCATCAATTGTAGCGTAAATGTTCGTCAGTTTTTCCGGAAATGTCATCCGATCAGAGAACGTAAGCACTCTATTTGGAAATACAGTTGGAGCCCAAGGCGTACGGTGCCAATATAATTGTATGTGTACACCTAGTAAGATAAATGGTATATTAAGTTTGTAGGCTAAAACGGAAAAGAATATACTATATGGATTTCCACCAATCACAGCCAAGCTAACATTTAAGGATTTTAGTGTTTGAAAAAGTCTATCATTAAAAAGATAATAGTCACCCAAATTATTTGTAGCCCGCATTACTTCCGCTGTAGAAGTTTCAATTTTTGGTCCCCAAAATTTAATTGAAATCTCCTTGAAATTCAACCATTCCTGGAATTCTTCAACGATGATGAATTTAACGCCATCTTTGATTGGATGGAATTTATTACGATACATTTCGGGAATTAAAATATAGCTAGTGTGTCCGAGATCTGAAAGTTCGTTGGCGGTTTTCACCATTGGATTTAAATGACTGTACATGGGTAAGGCAAGAAAAACAATGTTTTCTCCATTGGTCGCAGGAAGTGATAGAATAGTGAAGACCCCAAGTGTCAGCAGGATCATCTGCTTCATTGCAATTGATTTCTGTTAAATCTGGAAGAACAAAATCAGAAACGTATAAGTGCATTTAGAAAGAGAGATAACGGAAGATATTGGGAATGATCGATCGATGCAATAGTAAATAATTAGATGTATCGATTTAATTTACTATACCTTTAATTGTGTCACTCAGTTTCCAACCTGAATAACGAATATAAATGTTTAAAGGGTTAAAGAAATACAAATCGAAAAAGCTAATTAGTTATCGACGTAGCCTGTGAATACAAAATATTTTGAAGCATCAGTTGGAGATCTTTAATGATTCAAATCCACCATAACGTTGAGAGATTTAGTTTTTTTTTCTCTTAATCGTTTTCTCTAACTTAGACAATTTTCCCCCTCATATCTAATTCGATTTTCTAAGTTTTTAATTTATCATTCTGAAGTTTCCTCTTAAAGGGTCAGACGATAAGGCCTTAAGGAACATTTTAGCAATTTTCTTTTTTTTTTCACCCGCCCGTTTCATTGATTAAAAATGTTTCCTCTGAAATATATATATATATATATATATATATATATATATATATATATATATATATATAATATAAAGATTAGGCAAGTTCAAATATATTGATAAAATGAACGTAAGACCAATATTTTTTTCATAAGTGCACAATACAAGGTAGAGCTTTGCAAATAACTTTATATAAAAATTAAAATTAATTTATGTTTCTATGCTCAAGTGAACATCATTAGGACTGAACTGTGTCATGTTTTAAGATGCGTAAGCATGTAAGAATACTAAGTGGTGAGAAGTGTATGTGTTTGTTTGCGTGTATGTCATTTATTCTGTGTATGAATATATGTTCTGTTTGTGTGTGTATGTGACTAGCTAGCCATGCCATGTTTTGACGTCCGTATGCCTGTGTGATTTGTAAGCGGCGTTAAATGCATGTGCTTGTTTCGGGTTGTCATGACTTGTATACATAGAAATATATTGTGTTATCCATGTATGTAGCTATCGCATGTAGTTCTCTAATGTGTAATTTTAGAATATTAGAGTGAGGAGGCGACTTGAATTCGACTAGTCGAATTTGGGGAAAATATAACATGCTTAAAATGTCTCCAACCCTACCCCACATCTATAACCTTGCGAGGAACGACGCTGTCGGTTGCTGCTACTGATAGCTATACTTCTGATTTTCTTTTATTTTTGTTTTTACCACCATTCAGTCCCTATGATGTGTACTTCATCATAGAAACATTAATTTGTGTAGACTGTACTAATGTTTATATAAAGTGTATATATATATATATATATATATATATATATATATATATATATATATATATATATATATTCTAAAGAAGCTTTGAGTTATTTTACACAAAAAGACAAAAAAGGAAAATGCAGTTTAAATTCCCAGAGAAACTAACTAAACTAATGCAGAATTAACATTCGTTGGAAAATTCATAAATAAATAAAATATATAATAGTAAGTAAATAAAATAAAAAGGGGGATTAAGTATCTAACAGTGAAACAAAAACAGGAGACCTTAACGTAAGCATCTACTATTAACAGGGGGATCATCAGCTGTTTACCATGTAACTGTTTCGGAGATTTAAAAACAGGTCAGTTATATGCATGGCTCTCTAATGGTACAGATAAAACTACCATTTCCCCAATAAGCAAGTGTCGAAATAATTCAGCTTAAAATTTTACTTATATATAAATAAATAATAATAATAATCAAATAATAATAATGATAATATACTACCCTTAAGACTACCGTGTGATATGGTAATTTGCATATCAAATAAAATTCTTTATAACAATAGTAATACTAGTAATAATAATAATAATAATAATAATAATAATAATAATAATAATAATAATAATAATAATAATAATAATAATAATAATAATAATAATAATAATAATAATAATAATAATAATAATAATAAAATACTATCTAAACACTACACCCAAGAACCATTCTGCGATATGGTAGCTAGAAATAAAATTATATAGGAATTAAAGTTGCATTAAAAAAAAAAAATCTTTAGTACCTTAGGTACCAGAAAGGCAATTAGATAAGAGGAAGGAAACCTAGCCATACAGATCTAAATACCCAATATATATTCTAAAGAAGCTTTGAGTTATTTTACACAAAAAGACAAAAAAAGGAAAATGCTGTTTAAATTCTCCAGAGAAACTTACTAAACTAATGCAGAATTAATATATATATATATATATATATATATATATATATATATATATATATATATATATATATATATATATATATGTACAACAAACAAATCGTATTAAAGAACACGAAGCTTTGCCTTTTGATGATCTTTTCGTAGTTTTTTTGCTTGTTGCCGTACAAGTTTTCGCATGTTTGAAATAAGCTGATGAAGAAAAGACCATAGTTTTAGGTATTTTTCCAATGAGCGCTTTCAATCGTCGTTGATCATATTCATGGTTGACATTATATTACAATGATTGCTATATTTAAAGTGTAAATTAAAAAAAAACATTTTGCTTTTCTTTTCATATTTATTGAATTTAGGATTTTTTTTTCTTTAGGAATAGTTCCTAAAGGTCTAGGGGATAATTGGGTTAGTTATTTAAAATATTTAATATATTAGTGGCGGTATTACATACATACATACATATATTTACATATATATACATACATATATATACATATATTTATATATATACAGATATACATATATATATATATATATTTATATATATATATATTGATATTTAACGTTTTTATATTTAAAATATAAATTTTGTTACATATAGCTATTGTAATAGCTCATTGTGTTAGGCTCGAGCTATAGTATGAAATATTTTTATTTAATTTCAACTACGTCAAATGTTAAGAATAGATTCACACTACTTCACAAAAAACTGTTTTTAATTCATGCATATAATTGTTTCGACTTATCCCAAGATATTTATAAAATGCTCCTGTATATTATGATATATCTGTATGTCATGCATTGCACTGAAGATAGCCACCCTCAGGAAATAAATGCATAGGATACAGCAGCATTTTATAAATATATTGGTAGTAAGCCGAAACAATTGTATGCTGGAAATAGTGTGAATCTTTTCTTCCAAACATTTGACGTAGTTGAAATTAAATAAAAATATTTTCTCTCTCTCTCTCTCTCTCTTTCTCTCTCTCTCTCTATATATATATATATATAAATATACAATATACATGCATATATATAAATATACATATATACATACATATATATATAAATATATATATATATATATATATATATATATATACATATATATATACATATGTATGTATTTACATATATATATATATATATATATATATATATATATATATATATATATATATATATATACCTTTCTCTCTATATAAGACGATTGATTATAGGAATTTTTAATCAGATAAAACGAATGCAACTGAAAATGTAAAAGTTTACTTATTTTAACTGGTTTTGAATTTTGCTAAAAAAGTGGGTTTAATTGGGGAAATAAAGCTGTTTAAACCTAATCTATTCGCTTGGGTTTTCGAAGATATATTATATAAACATCGATTGTTTGCCTTAAATTATATTTTTCTCCACAAATAATAAAAATTCTATTTACTTATTCAAGATTTGTATCGATTTCAGCCTATTATTCTTAACCTTATTTAACTATAGACTTGTTGATATTCAATTATATAACAACTTTTCTGTGTGTAGCTAATAATTAAATTGAAAATGCAAAAAGAAAAACAACTAAAAAATGTCTGCCAATGATTAAAACACTGAATTTAAGTTACATTATCAAAACTTTAAGAAAGTAAATTTTAATTTTACTTCGGCAATAAAAGTACGATTTAAGACCAATCAATTTTACTCAAGCAGTCTGTGTGAGATTTTTTAGGTAAAAGTCTGTTCTCACTGACCAAGGGCGATAACTCGCATCGGTAAGGGGCGCGCATGCGCTCAACCTTATCTTCTTTTATATATTTTATATATGTTTGTCTTAAAACTTCGCATCTGAGGTTATTATTTAAGTTACTGTTTTGTTTTTGAACAAACGAAAGATGCTCTTCATGAACGAATACATTGACCTTACGTTCGGGATGACAATACGAAGAAAAAAAAAACAGGTAAAATATACTAGTTTTGGAAGAAGATAATGACCATTTTACTACAAAGCTTCTATTTTAGAAAATAATAGTTAAAGTTTTAGAGATTCGATTAAGAGTCTGTGCTTGTACACTTTACCGAATAGCGTTATCTCCATTGTTCCATGAAAATAGTCTTTTACCATTTGCGAATTCATCAAATTCCATCTTAAAATCTTACGTCGTTTCTGTACTTAATCTGCTCTGAAGTAAAAATATAAAAAATATATATTAACTATAGTTAGAAATACGATCAATTATTTTTAAAGTCTTAATTAAATCACATCTCATTCTTCTCGCGAGTAAAGTTGTTGATCCCAATATTTCTCGACTTTTCCTGTAACTGTAATATTTTTACTTTTTTATTAGGTTTGACATTATTCTTTGTATATCTTCTGGTCACAATATCATATTCTAATATTGATATCTAGATTGCAGCGGTGCGTATATTGATAGCAATCTTGTACATATAAGCCGAATACATATTTACAGGCATTAATGTATATCTTATATACAGTCACTAGAAAAAACATTGACTCAACACTGTTAGAAGGAAATGTACGTATACTTAAAAACATGTGGAGGTATCAAAAGAAAATCGGTGAAAATCTCTACTTACCAATATATCCAGACACGAAAGCATAGATCCCTTGAACGGTAATGAAATTTCGATCGAAGATTTATTGAATCCTGTCTGAGATAAGATATAAATAGATTATGTACACGTTACCCCTACAATAAATATGCCCTCTTCGAAATATGATTTTAGAAATTGAAAATATTGGGTTAATGGTACGATTGCTCAGTGCATAAATTAACCTCTGTAGAAAAAGAGAACTGACTTAAATTTAAATTCTCTTAGAGTCTATGACGTCTTCATTGTTACATTGTGGCTGGGCAATGTTCAAAGCCATATGCTCTTATCAGGTTACCTACTCGATAGAACTCGATGAGATTACATTGTGTATGTGTTTAGGGGTGACCTGTATTCGCAGAGATATTGGCCACGTGTAGCCTAAGGAGTAAACATTAAGATTTCACGTAAGAAGCTGGGAAAATTTCAAGGTGCCATTGTTTTAAATAGTGTAGTTACTGGTTTAGAGATTTTAGACCAACGCTTCAGCAGTGCCTGTACGACGTTTGGACAGCACCGCTAATCCACATATATTTGTTTTCAGACTACAAGCATGCCGATGAAAACAAAGTGAACACTCGGAGACAATATAGAATTCAACAAAACATTTATCGGTCGCAAACTCAACTAAGTTCGCTATGAAATACTGTTCATGAAAACGTGTACAAAGAGGGTGTAAGTAAAATCATGTGTGCGTACGTGTACGTAGAAAGTAAAGATTTACGTACTGAATTGTGTGTGTGTGTGAGCGCACATGGAAGCATAGTGTTCATTGAGAATGTGTATAAGAAAGTTTGTAAATGATGTGTGCGTGCGTGTGTGTATATATGCACGCATATGGTGTTTGCTATGAAATTGTGTTCACGATAATGTGTTCAACAAAGTCTGAGTAGAACGATGTGTGCGTGTATGTGTGCAAGTAGAGAAGATAAGTCTTAAGTACCATGTAAAGTGTGTTTGTATGAAGCGCACACATGTTTAAGTGTTAATCAAAGCAGCTGCCAGGCCGAATGGAGGAGAGAAAGGCGGTCTGATCGCTGATGTTTTATGTTGCCGTTCGAGTGTTTAAAGAGTGAGAGAGAGAGAGTCTCTGGTGTGTTCTGTTCAGGCAAAGCCGGATAGAAGGAAAACGACAGCAGCGTTCTGTGCATCCCATTGTATAATCGGATGTTAACGCCTTTACGATGACAAAAAGAAGAAAGGTAACTCTGGTGTGAAAACGCCCCATGTTGGAGAGTTTGTAATTGTGTTAAGACAGGGAGGTACTGCTACAAACCAATATGAAATAGTAAAGAAATCATTAACCGACCAATTCACGCAACACAAAAATAATATCAGCGATACAAAATCGAACTTGTATTCATACTTGGATTCATACCATGCCAGGCTAAGAACTCTAACGTCCACATGCGACTTTTAAATTATAGACCGGGAAATACTGGCCCACTTACTGCAAGGCTGTAGTTCTCTAAGGTTAGAATAGCGTTAAGGGATAAGTCTACGCTCAAGCAAATCGTAGACGAAGCCAGCGCCATTGAACTTTCTCACACACGAGCTGCAAACATAGAACAAATGGAAGTACATGCACTTTAGGATTACAGCAACAACGAAAGCTACAAGTAATACATACAAAGTAACGGAAACAGTAGACGTCATGTCGGATATACATAGCAACTGTTTTAAAAGGGGTCACTTCGCTCAAGTCTGCAATTCTAAGCCGGTGTACAAACAAAAAGTGAAGTATTTAATGTATGAACACCAGAATAACTTTGCCAAGTTCACATTGAGTGAAAATGGTTACCGAACTGACAAGATGGATTTACGCGAAGACAAACGAAATCTCAAACTAAAACTGGAAGAAAAAAGATGTCGCATGAAAATACAATCAAAACGCTCAAATTGAAAAAGGATGATGATATGGCGAATTTGCAAAATGAATTTACGTGCAGAGCCTAAAAGATTGAATCTAAATTTGAAAAGAAAATGAAGACTTTACGGGACGAAATTGAGCTGAAACGTAAATTGGAAATCCATGAAATTGAAAAGGGAAAAAACAGGCAAATAAAAACTTTGATGAAGAATCATGAGAAAACGTTCAGTGATATCAAGAATTATTACAATGATATTACGCCTAGCAACTTTGGTTTTATTAACGTTCTTAAGGAGCAGGTCGATATGAAGAAAAAAGAAGAACGTCTGGAAAAAGAAATGGCTAATCTTACAACCGAGAACAAACGATTAGTCGAGCATATTCCACACACCCAGAAAGAAGTGGATGAACTGCGAAAATTTTAGACGATTATGCGAAGGATAAACAGAGTTTTAAAATGGCCAAGGCCCGTTTAAAAGTAACAACAGAAGAACTGAAAGCTCTTAAAACATGATGTGTTTGAACAAGATTTTGAGAAGATCCAAGCGGAAAGTGATGAAGTGTACAGTTACTTTGGATACATCAGGCGCTACCTCCCTAGCTTCACCTGCATTGTCCAGTTTATGGTATATGCGTTCAGAGATTACTGTTAGGATAGCCGCAGTAGACCGTGCTTTCCTAAATCCATACTGATAGCCAGAAAGAAGTTTAGCATTAACGAGGTGATGTACTATCTCTAGATTGATTAAGGATTCAAATATTTTTTACAAAGAGCGGGAGTAGATTGATGGAGAGAGTCACAATTCTTGAAGACTTCTACCACAGAGGCAATTTTACAACTATTAGGGAAGAAAGATTCGGCAAGACATTTGTTGTAGAGTTTGCAGAGGGCAGAGGCCAGTTCAGCAGAACATTTCATTATTACTATCACTGGTATAAGACCAGGCCCACATGATTTTGAAGTGTCAATGCCTGCTTTGACCCATTTGGTTACCTGATTTATGCACTGATCAGCCGGAAGAAAAAAGTTTCACTCCATGGAGAGTTTCTGAAGTGATCTCTGAGTGATTCCCAGTCAGCTAGCTTGTTGTATCCTGTCATTTTGAGCCACGGCTCATCAGCGGGCTATTGGCATTGGTCAGAGAAGCCTCGAGTAGTGCAGTCAAGAACAGGTCGAGAAGTGAGGTTTGCTAGTCTACACAATCAGAGAGGCGGGTCGGGAAAGTGACAGTCTGTGAGAGAGAGTGCGCTATGGAGAAACTTTACGTGGAGTTACCAGTTACGTCTGTACAGCTGGAGAATCCAAGCCAGTCACGGTGATGCACATTAAAATCCCCAAATACATGTATTTGGGCACTCGAGTCAAGTGTATCTATCCTTTCAGAGACAAAATTTTGCAGGGTACAGTCCTGGGTCGAAAGAGAAAGGTATAAGAAATATAAGTAACTAATGCTGTGCTGTAAGGTTACTCTAAAGCACATGTAGGCTTGATCATCTGATTCTAGCCTATGTTCTCTAGTCAGTGGGAGGGTGTTCCGAACATAAACTCCGAGCCCATGTATATGTTTGTCAGAGTCTTTATGGTTAACTGGGAGGTATTCAGTCATGGAAAAGGATGTGAGGAGATTGAGGATTGTAGGTTTGTTTCACTTAGTACTAAGATATCCAAGGAGATTACTAAGAGAAAGGTTTCTATGTCATTGATATTGGTTCTAAGTACATTTATGAATGCAAGCCTTAGGCGTCGAGCTTCTAATAAATGGCTGCAAAAAATGCTATTTTCAGGTTGAACAAAAACTTTGTCAAGAACATTCATAGCTGAATAGTTACAATTAACGTCTGAAATGTGCCTATACATAGCCAGCGAGACAAGTTACGTTTTAGCTCGTCTGTAAGTGGAGAACCGTTGACCGCCTCAAGAAAGATATTGAAAGATCTCTTCTAATGTCGCCACATGTCGGCAGCGTTCCAGTTTTGTTGGGTCTAAACAAAGTCGTTCGGCTTGATGTATTTTTCCATCTTAAACCTTGGTAGAATAAATTCTAATGAATAAGTTGAATTAAGTCAAGTAAAGTGGTCGACAATAGTCGATGGAAACCCGAAGGTTCCATTTTCATTAGTTACTACACCATGGATAACTCCACTTACCCTTGAACCCTAATGCCGAGTGTTTAGCAAGGGGACATCAAGTATCATTTTTTAGGTTTTTGGTATGACTCGACCAAGGATTTAACTCCCGATTCATTAGCGAAAACCCTAATCATTATGCTAAATGGGCCGGTGTATGCCAAATATGCCGAATTAATAGGAATAAATGAGTATACGAAGTCTGAGTATGTTATAAAAGGCTTTATTCTACCAAGATCTACACAGGGATCGAGTCTATCTGCAAATAATGGCTGCCTAATAGAAAAATGAATAAAGCATAAAAGGAGATTGAATAATTCTTTTCTCTTTCATCACACTTAATGTGAGCAAAGAATTGAAGAAAGTAATCTTACAATTAGTAAATACCTAAATCTAAAAGCAATATTTGTTTTGTGGAGTCAAATATTAATAAATTTACTTCATATGTCAACTTCATATTTCGCTTTACTTCTAATGTCAACTTCATATTTCAACGTACTTGGTATATCAATTTGACATGTAAAGGTGATATCTCAAGTTATTTGATATCAACATAATTGATGTGTCAAATTGATATTTTATCTTGAACTTGATATTTCAAAACATCGAAAGCTTCAGTGTAGGCGATGCTGCTCTTCAGTGTTAGTGTCAGTTTGCAATTGCAAGCTAGTTTTATTTTAAGAATACCATTCAGTATTTAAACGAATATTTAGAAATTCTGACTTTATTCTTCCAAATATGTATTTGTAAAAAGTGTATTTACTAAATCATCAAATTAATTAGACGCCACATATATGGCAAACTTACACCCACTTCTAAAAATTGAACAAATAAATTTTTCAAAATATTTCTTAAAACCCCAAAATATAAACGTTTATTTTCGAAGAGGGGGGCATCAGGGATGTCCACTGAAATATATGACCTTTGGACTAGGATCAAGGTGTAGTCGCTGTTATTTTCTCAGTCATAGGAAACACATCATTCTGGACTTATGCTATTTTTATTTTTATTCCCAATCTAGAGTATCATTTTTGGGGTGGGTGGGTGGGGGTAGTTGCATTTTCTTTTCCATATAAAAGTGACCTTCTATTCTAATATTGCCTTTCGACCAGTGGATGATTTTATGTTAGAATTGCATCAGAAACTGAAACTCCATATAAATTAAAATAGGAAACATTTAAAAGAGCGCTGAAATGATATCTTAGTTTTGAATAACTATGTCAGAAATACAACAAAATGCTATTTTCATTTGCTAAATTTATTTTATTAACATAAGCAAAGAATTGAAAAAAGTAATCGTAACGTTTATAAAGACATCTAAAACAATATTTGTTTTTGGAGTCGACTATTAATCAACTCGCGAACTATAAACTCATGAACAACTAAATAAGTGAATAAGTCGATTTCAAAAACAAAAACATTCGATAATTTGCATAGTTATTACTATAACTTCATCGATTTTTTTTTTGGGGGGGGGGTTAGTGCAGTAAAGTCTCGTCAAGTGTCGATTTGTTATTCCGGTAGTCATTGTTGGTTTAGTATTGAAGGGTGGAAGTCGTTCGTTTTACTCTTTGAAGATGTAAGTGAGCAGACCGACGGTAATTGCAGAGAAGCCGACGAAAACATTCAATCGAGGTACACTAGCATCACCAGCTACCACACCTAGAAAAAAAACGAACGAAGATTAACATTTTTTTCTTGATTATGAATTCCAACTGAAAAAGAACAAAGATTAAACGTTTGCATATTAACATAACAACAAGTGTTGGCTAGGGCAAAGCAGAGAAAGGCGCGATTTTTTTTAAGTATGACAATTTAACCGTTTACCTGACATTATGAAATCGGAGTTGAGTTTGAAGTTGATATCTGTTCATTTTATTTTACAGTTCACGTATTAAACATATATTCCAAACATATCCCAAACCAAGTAGGGTTGACACATTTATGTTACAGTTTCATTTATAAAAGACAGCATGTTTTTGAATTCATTTTGAGCTAGCTTGCTTAATCCACTTATAATGTGGTTTACTGTTTCCTCTCATTGTCCACAGAATCTATATTTGCCGTTTTGCCGGGTTTTGTTTATCTTTGCTTTTATGTATTTTGTTCTGATTGCGTTGCTTTGTGTAGCAGTTTCGTTTCTCTTTTCACCTGAGGCATTTCCATATTTACAGTGCCATTTTTTATTTATTTGTCCATGTAGGATTCTTCCCATTTCGTTCTTTTTAATATTTTTCTTACTGTTTTGCTCTTCTCTGTATTTTTCATATAGATATTAATTTTGGCAGAAGTAATCCAGCCTTTCTTTATTTTGTGTTATCTATTTTTCTAGTCTATTTATTGCATTGTTTACGCAATCTTTAATAATTGCCAGTTCTATTCCTTCTTCTTTTCTTTATACACAGAGTGAGTCAGTATCATCTTTCGAGTACAATTCGTTGTGCATAGTTATTGCTTTCCTAGTTCCCTGATCCAGGTTTCTGGGTCCTTTTTGTCCAGTTTATGAAGGGTACAGAATATTTTACCAGGAATTTTTACCTAGTGTGAATTCCTTTTATTAAGTTTATACGCTATCATTTAGTTTCAATGAGTTTTATTGTTCTTCTCAGTTATTCTCTTTTAATCATCTGTTCCAGCTATGTTTATTTGATCGCGTCCGCCTATAGAATGTCAAGGTATTTACAGTCATCGTCTTCATCAAGTGCCCTATTCACCTCTCGATTAGGTAATTTATTTTACAATTGACATTTATAAAAGACAGTAACATACACTATACTTAATGAAAAACAATAAGCGATTAGTTCTTACTCTACTTCGGTTACGTAATTCTATATCTTCTCTAGTTTCAGTTTTCTCCTTCTTTATCTCTAGTAGTGTACATTCCAGTCGAGATTTTCTCTGTCCTCTTCCCCAGTATTTCTTCTTCCTTCCTCTCAGACACGTTTTTTTTTTAGGATTTCTCATATTACATTTTTAACAAAGATTCTAGTTGGGATTATTAATATCCATATCATTGAGGTGATGTTATCTTTTTCATTGTATCCGTAAATCTGTATCAGGCATTACCTTTCCTTAGTAGTTCGGTGTATTGCATCATAGCTCTGGAAAAAGTAGTTGTGATAGGGAGACTGACTCGAAAATGCCGCTCGATATTTTAATATCTGACAGGTATTGTCCTCCAGCTGCCAGTTCGAGTTTCCGTTTCGGGTCGTTCTTTTCTCATCGTTTATTTCAATTAATATGATTATTCCTGTAGTATCCGCTCTGGTATATGTGTTTCGTACATACATCTCTTTATGTTTTGTGCTAATCCTTCATGTAGGGTAGTGAATTTTTAAAACCCGAATCCATGTAATCCATCGTGTCTAGGAGGTTCCAGTTTGATATTTTTCTTACGGTTCTGTTGAGGGTTTCTTTATTAATTTCGGTTTATGTATCTTCTTTAATTTCCTGAAGATCTTTCTTCATGTGTTTAGCGACTCAAATTTCTTGTTGTGGTCTGGTCTTTTCCCCCATATATTGCTTCAAACGGGTCTAGTTTCTGCTGTGTTTGGCTACCCTGTTATTGTCCTTCGCCCATTTACATTTTGGAAAATTGTGCATTCATTATACACACATCTTCTGTTTTACTTTTACTAGTTGAATTTGTATCTTCTCAGCCTTCTTTCCTTTTCTAATATCTTTCGTTCTAGTTCTTCATGTTTCTGGGGCAGCGTTATTTTTTGTCAACCGTGTTTGTTCCACTACTATCGTTATCTGATCTTTTCGGCCACAATCATAGGTCTAGCGTTTATTTGTAATTTTTGAGATTCCAGTCTAGTTTATCATCCGAGCCTTGTTGATCTTCGTTTGGCTGGATTTTGTTTCTCTGTTTAGTTACGATATTACAGAGTTGTCCCCTGCATAAAATATGTTATTCAGATCTGTAATATTATCTGTTGCGGCGTGCTAGAGGGGTCAATTTACCACTTCTGGTTTTGTTCTACTTTCTTTCCAGTTGTTGTTCGTTTAAAATGGTAGTCTATTTTATCCTCATTCATGATTACCTTGGCGTGTTCAATTTTACTGTTTCTTACTTAATGAGTTCTATAGTCTAATAACCAGTAGTTTCTACAGTTTCAGTACTTTAGTTCAACGAGCTCTAGCGCGAGAATCATCTTCCTTGCTTGGTCTAAAATTCTTTGTTTCGTTGCATGGAAGTTAACATATATGTTTCCATAAGATCATCATGATGTTCAAGTAACCTCTTTCTGTGGATTTGCTTTTATAATAGCATTCCATTTCTTTTTTCCTGTATTAGTCTGTGATGGTATGTGTCTGAAATTAGAGGAACCAACATTCACAAGATGCCGATCGGATCCATTATATTAGCCACGTAAAAGCACTTGCCGATCATGACACTCAGCTGTTTCTTCCGAATTTAACAGCTTTTTATTATTATTATTATTATTATTATTATTATTATTATTATTATTATTATTATTATTATTATTATTATTATTATTATTATTATTATTATTATTATCATTATTATTATTATTATTATTGTTTTTGTTGTCGTCGTGGTTATTGTTGTTGTTGTTATTATTATTATTTTATTTATTTATTTATTTAATTTTTATGTCATATATCATGTGTTGGTGTATGTGGCAACATGAGGCTCAGACTTAATTATCCTGTGATATTTTTACAGCGATACTATTTAACTCTACCTCACATGAAAAACTAATATGCACTACCATACACACGATCGCATATTTTTGCTAGTTGCTTTATTCAATCGCTCAGTAAAATGTGTTTGTTTATTTTTTACAAACAAAATAAAGGCACTCCATCCTTTATTTTAATAAATAAAACACGGAATAATAAAAACAATTATTAAACAAAATTTACCTTTTACGGCGTAAAATGTAAAACAAAAAATCCTACTCGCTTAAGGTCGTAAAAAGATAATAATATTTGAATTTTTTCAAATCGAAAAAAAAATGTACCTAAAATAAAATCAACAATTAAAAAAAATAAAATACAGTTATTTAATTGCTCAGTAGAGTGCGTTTGATTTTTCTTAGCCAAAAAATAATACTTTTTTAATCAATTATATTTTAAATTAAATAATTTACTTAAATAAATTTGGGCTTTAAAACATAATTTCTAATTATATTTAAAAAAACAAACAAACCCAAAACGTTTTAATAAAATAATCAAAGTAAATATATCATTTTGAGCAACTCGTACGATAAATTTCAGAGAATCTGTTGTTTACATGTTATTAATCGAATAACGCGCCCCTGTCTTGTGACTCTCTCTCTCTCTCTCTCTCTCTCTCTCTCTCTCTCTTGAAATAAAACTTTATGTGCGTTCGAAATAGAACATTATACTTAATAATCAGATAGCGGGTTAGACATATACTACATTACCCTCCTCAAAAAGGGGGTACGTATTGTCTGGGAGGATGGTATAATGACAACAGAACAGATACTACACTACCTCCCGCCTCAAAAAAAGTAAAGAAGGTAATCCCTCGGACAGTAGTATCATGACCACACAACAAATACTACATCCACTCCCCCAAAATGGGCGAGGTAATGCCTGGGAGGATGGTATCATAGCAACAGAACCGATAAGACACTACCACCACACCTCTTTTTTAGAGGAGGTTATGCCTGGGAGAATGGTATCATGACAACAGAACAGGATTATACACTACCTCAACACCTCTCAAAAAAAGGAGAAGGTAATGCCTGGGAGAAGGATATCATGACAGCAGAACGGATACTAAACTACCTCAACACCTCTAAAAAAAGAAAGAGATAATACCTGGGAGAAGGGTATTATGACAACAGAAAAGATACTACACTACCTCCACACTATCAAAATAAGAGGAGGTAATGCCTGAGAGGATCGTATCATGACAACAGAACAGATACTATATTAGCTACACACCTTTCAAACAAGGAGTAGGTAATGCCTGGGAGAAGGGTATCATGAAAACTAAACATATACTACACTACCTCCACACCTCTCAAAAAAGGAGAAGATAATGCCTGGGATGACGGTATCATGACAAAAGAACAGATATTTCACTACCTCAACACCTCTCAAAAAGGAGGAGGTAATGCTTCAGAGGATGGTATAAATACAACAGAACAGATACTACACTAACTCCACACCTCTCAAAAAAAGAAGGAGGTAATGCCCGAGAGGAAGGTATCATGACAACACAAAAGATACTGCACTACCTCTACACCTCTCAAAAAAGGAGAAGATAATGCTTGGGAGGATCGTATGATGACAACAGAACAGATACTACACTACATCCACCCCTCTAACAAAAGGAGGAGGTAATGCCTGGGAGAATGGTATTATGACAACAGAAATGATACTACACTACCTCTAAAATTCTCAAAAAAGGAGGAGGTAATGCTTGGGAGCATGGTATCATGAAAACAGAACAGATACTACACTACATCCACACCTACTAAAAAAGGAAGGGGTAATGCCTGAGAGGATTGTATCATGACACCAGAGCAGATACTACACTACACTATGCCTCTGAATTGAGCATTTAAAGATAGTACATTAGTCTGAATATTATATACTATACTATTTCATATTAAGTACAATAGTCTTTAATAGTATAGATTTGGCTTCTGACAGACAGACAGATACATAATCTCCATTATTAATAGATTATCTTAAATTGTATTATGTACTCTACTAAGCCATGTAAGTTCTTGAGAAATTTTACTCAAAATATACTTTTTCATTTAACTTTACATAAATAATATTACATTTCCTGACACGGGAATTGCGTATCCCTTTGTAAATGTTATATGTATGCGTATCTGCTATGCAAAAAATGTGTATGATCTCTGTGTAATTTTATTAGACACAATACGATTCCTCCCCCACACATCAAGACATGGTGTCCATCGCGTAATATCTGACTCACTTAAATAAAAAAAAATCAGACAGTAGAAACCTTATTTAACTTTTATTTGATGACGTTAGAAATTCAAATATATGAAAGTTTAACGGTAAAATGTTTTAGAATTTTGTCACGTGGCCCTTAAGGATAGTAATTTTAATTCACTGTACAATATGAAGCCATGAAGAACGGACCTTTATTCTTGGCCTGAGGATGTCGATCTTATTATATTTACGAAACATGTTCCGAAATGTGTAGCAATGCTATGCTTGTATATTTGTATGTACAGGATTCACTCGACTCGGTACGAAGCAAGGCTTAGCATGTGCTATTATGGTGATCTATTCTATTGCGTCACTACATAGGCGCTTTCTGGCACTATGAATAGTGATAATGATAGTAACAGAGAAGGTCACTAAGACAAAGTCAGAAGCAATATCTGGCAACACATTACTTTTTCAATACTTTTGTTGACTCTACTTCATTGTTGTCTTATTTCTGTTCAGCCTTTAAGGCCACAACACACGTCTGTGTTAATAATTGCATGATTAATGTTCAGAATCTGAAAACTAATTTTAGTAAGGATTACATTTATCTTTTTTGATTACTTAAATTAAATTTGACCTAAACATTAAAATAAATCGTAATAAATATTGAAATCAATTTTCGATAGGTTGTATGAACTTCATAATAATAACATTACCAATTTATTAATTTAATATAACTTTTATTAATTTGCTTGCTAATATATATATATATATATATAATATGAAGATTCCCTCTTTGCAAATACGCGCCGATATAGGGCACTATGAGTAAGACTGAAAATAGAATGACATCAAAAATAGAGGAAAATAGTAACAACAAATATTTTTACAATTTGTTTTTTAATCTTATCTCTCGTGAAAAGGCACGAATAAGATAGAGTGACGTCTGTTTGCTCAAAACCAGAGACTGGCATATTTTCAATTCTTTCAATTGCACACCGCTTGGACACCTCGTCTTTTTCCTGGATTACATAATAATCACCTTAATGTGTAAATAATTTCACATTTTACGGAGTATTTGACAATGGATACATTCTTGTGAGTTTTTTTTCGAGATAAAATTATTTCCGAAAATAATTTTTCTAAATTCATATTTTAAAAAAGTAACACATTGCTCATGGTTTTTCAAATTTTAAAAATATTATCATACGACGACACATTTTTGAAAAATGGGCCTACATCTCTCCTGATCTCTTGACTGCGAATCAGTGGCGATTTGTGATCGGAGTTCGAGCCCGCCGACCATTGAGAATTAACTTCCTGCACTGAAGATTGCGTTAGCATGAAACATCGATGTCTGTAGGTGATAAATAATTAATATTTATTTATAAATATTATATATATATATATATATATATATATATATATATATATATATATATATATATATATATATATATATGGGAAGAGAAGGATGAAGGTAATACGACGTAATGGGAAAATGAAAAAGGAAAACCAAAAATGGATGTTTTTTATGTGTACATCAACGTTTCGTCTTTATTTATAAGACTTCGTCAGGATGATAATATAAAGAAAAATGTCATGCAAGTACAAGCACATATAGGGTTGACATATTGGGAAGAAGGGAGGAAAATAGTAGCCACTACTGGAGAAAACAGTAGGGTTTACGTCCGTTCTTGGTGGAGTCAGTAGTGAGGAATGAAAAGTGAATGTTTATGAAACTGAGTTGGGAAGAGTGGAAAGATGAGGGTGAGCAAGGATACTGTGGCTGGTTGTAAGAGAAAGAGGTGGGGATGAGCGGGAATAATGTGGATGGCAGTGAGTGAGAGAGTGGAGAGGTGGAGGATAAGGAGGAAGGAAGTATTTGAACAGATGGCTACGGTCAAGACTCAAGGGGAAAAATAGGCTGGAATGTTTGGGTTCATGGTGAATGGAGATGTATGTGTGGGGGTGTATGCAGAGAAATGGAGGGTGGGTAGAGAAGGAGGGGGGGCCTGTGATTTTGGTGGATGGGTGAAAGTCACGGTCTTAGAGAGGATTTGAGAAAATGAGGTGATTTGAGAGTGGGAGGTATGGAAGAGTGAGGGTACGAGAGAAGTGGCTGAGAGGGGGGAATGGGTGAGGGGGAGATGGGAGATTTGTTGTGATAGGGTGTGAAATATTTTGAAAAGTGAGAAAGTTTCATCGGCTAGCCGTGTCAAAAATCTGAGGGAAAAAAGAGTGAGTTAGAAAAAGTTCAGATTCGTGGAGAAAGAAGATTGTGTGTGTAAGTGGGAGAGTGTCATTAAGGTCAGAGATAAAAATAGATGTTATCTATGATCTTGCATGAGTCTTTGTTCAGTAAGGATGATTTTGCTTATTAAGGGTGATAGGTTAAAGAAGCCATTTCGTTTCTTGATGGTGTTAGAGGCAGTGATGAGTGCAGTTTCCAACAATCTTCGCCGAGCTTTGTCCCATGTAATGACTGCTATCAATTTTACGTGGGAGAAACACAACGTGAATTAAAGAAAAGATTGAATGAACACAAATAGGGACATAAAAGACAACAACCCTCTCAGTGCCCTTTTCTCCCATGCACTAGAGTATGGTCATGCCTTCAAATGTGAACAAGCCGAAATCACAAAATACATCCACAACAAAGCTCGGCGAAGATTGTTGGAAACTACACTCATCACCGCCTCCAACACCATCAAGCAACGAAATAGCTTCTTTAACCTATCACCCTTAATAAGCAAAATCCTTCTTACTGAACAAAGACTCATGCCAGATCATAGATAACATCTATTTTTATCTCTGACCTTAATGACACTCTCCCACTTACACACACACATCTTCTTTCTCCACGAATCTGAACTTTTTCTAACTCACTCTTTTTTCCCTCAGATTTTTGACACGGCAAGCCGATGAAACTTTCTCACTTTTCAAAATATTTCAAATATTTCACACCCTATCACAACAAATTTCCTCTCTCCCCCTCACCCATTCCCCCCTCTCAACCACTTCTCTCGTACCCTCACTCTTCCATACCTCCCACTCTCAAATCACCTCATTTTCTCAAATCCTCTCTAAGACCGTGACTTTCACCCATCCACCAAAATCACAGGCCCCCTCATTCTCTACCCACCCTCCATTTCTCTGCATACACCCCCACACATACATCTCCATTCACCATAAACCCAAACATTCCAGCCTATTTTTCCCCTTGAGTCTTGACCGTAGCCATCTGTTCAAATACTTCCTTCCTCCTTCTCCTCCACCCCTCCACTCCCTCACTCACTGCCATCCACATTATTCCCGCTCATCCCCCACCTCTTTCTCTTACAACCAGCCACAGTATCCTTGCTCACCCCCATCTTTCCACTCTTCCCAACTCAGTTTCATAAACATTCACTTTTCATTCCTAACTACTGACTCCACCAAGAACGGACGTCAACCCTATTGGTTTCTCCAGTAGTGGCTACTATTTTCCTCCCTTTCTTCCCAATATGTCAACCCTATATGTGCTTGTACTTGCATGACATTTTTCTTTATGTTATCATCCTGATGAAGTCTTATAAATAAAGACGAAACGTTGATGTACACATAAAAACATCCCTTTTTGGTTTTCCTTTTTCATATATATATACATATATATATCTTTTTTTTTTTTTTCAAAGTATTGCAGGGTTAGTTAATAACATTGAAATATAAGCCATATTAGCAATACAAGATTCCGTAATCGATAGGATTAATGTAAAAAAAACAATAATAAATTAATCTTGTATTGCTAATATGGCTTATATTTCAATTTTATTAACTAACCCTGCAATACTTTGAAATTTGAACGACAAACCCACACTTTTCATGACAGCGTGCCAACGCTTCTTTCGTTCGATACCGGATTTGAATCATAACCGCCAATACAACACTGCGGAAACGTCGTACCAAGGACGTTTATCAAGTAACAACGAAATAAGTTTGTTTATTCTTGTTCTTTGATGAGAAACAAAGAAGAAAATGACTCAATACTGGTCACCCCTGAAGAAGGAATTTTATTCCGTAATCGATAGGATTAATGTAAAAAAAAAAAAAATTAATTAATCTTGTATTGCTAATATGGCTTATATTTCAATTTTATTAATATATATATGTATATATATATATATATATATATATATATATATATATATATATATATATAACCACATGTAAAGACACAAAAAGAAGATAATCATCTGAAAAATAAATTACTTACAGCTGTGTTCTACGGCGTGTATGAACTGAAGAGGATTGCATGAGTGAGTTTCGCCGCAATATTCCAAAGTATTTACTACATTCCTAAAATAAAATTAAAAAATTACTCATGATAAAAAATGAACAAAATCTCCAATATAATATAATTATAATCCCCTAAAAATAATTCCTTAAAAAGCTTACATTATCTTTTAGTTTTTAAATAAGTGAAGACAAATCTAACTTTCTCTTTTCTCCGTTTTATGATGAAAAGTATATTTGGTTCAATTGTAGAATAGGGACTCGCACATTTCACTTTGCACACATTTCACATAACATTGATTGTTGGTTTAAATTAATTTTTTTCCTGGAATAAAATATAATTTGCTTTTTTAAGTCTTCAAACTATTGTTTCAAATATTTATTTTAAACTAACCACACACAGAGTAAAGTTGTTTATCCCTTCAGCCATTTTTATTGACCATGGTTATTATAAAACTAGAAACAAACTTTGCCCCGTTGGGTCACTCATTGAGCTTGGGTTAGGTTGTTTGAATCAGAAAAAAGTAAATTTACAAAGCCAGTTAAATATCAAAATAAAAAGGCAAAGTACAAAATGAGTCTCTTTCTGCTCGCTGTATCTCATTTCTTTATATTTCTCCCATTTACTCCCCAGTTAAATAATATTACTACTCCTGATTATATCTCTTTTTGTTCATAATTCCATTCCAATCTTGTTATTCTCTCTTCCTTCATTACCGTCGACTGTTAATAAACATACATGACACTCAGATATTATAAAAAGCTTCTAGTCACAAGGAAGACAGACATAGAAATTTAGATTTAAACAATTACTGTTGATTATACATGGATACAATATATGAGGATGTATGGGTCTTTATCTGTGATATAGGTTCCTCAGGATCAGCGTGATGTCGTCGTTGACCCTGGAGAGCTCGTCGGTCCAGTATCAGGGGTGGTTGGAATGTGAACAATTGACATTGGTGGTGAGCGAAGGGCCGACGATAACGGCGCGAGTTATTTTCAAGTTACGGTAGTGGTTGATATATTGCCCTTAAAAGGAACAGTTGGTGGTTGGGAGGACCGGTTGCAATTTACTCTACACTACAGTAGTAATATTTCTCTCGCCCTTAGAGGGGCAGGTTTGTTGTTTAAGGGATCGATTGTCAGGGTATCAAGGATAGGTCGTCTTAATGTAATGGAGTCGGGTCGACACAAGATGACCTCTCTCTGGCTGGCTTCTGGTGAGCAACATTGAGTGCGACTATCTACGAGGTTCCGGTATGACTGTTTCTTACTACTTGGACCATCTATTTATAAGCAGTGTGCAGACTAATTTTAGACACCATGCTCCCAAGAGATAGACATAAAAAATGTTCGTTGGGTTCAGAAAACTGTGTTTCTTTTAATTTCTATTTTCGCAACACTGAGTGAAGCAGAAAAGTATTCAGCCCATAATTGTGTGGTGCGACCAAGGTGATCAAGGAGAAATCGCAGACGGCCAAATTCAACTTTTAAGCAGTTCAGAATCTCAAAAATAAGGCACACTTTTACGGCGGTCGCCATAATAACATCAGAGAGAAGACCCGTCGGCCGTCACAGAACCAAATAACATCTAAAAATCGTAACACAGAAGACTTCTATATAATACGATATGTTCCGATTCCGAGATCCGATCCAAGACAGCAGATAATTTGAGATCGCATTCAATTTTGACTCGAAGCAAAGTGTAGTATCTGTTCTGATACTACACGTCATCTTTTCTTTCCTAAGCCAGTGAAAGAAACATCCTTTTCAACTGAGGTAATTTTTAGTTTTGTCCCAATCTTGACTGCCCTTTTTCAGGAGCTGAATTTTCTCTACATTCAAAACCGACCATGTATAATTCTGCCCTCGTGGGGAGGCAAGTAAATAGGGGCACTTAACGAACTTTTATAAAGTAAAATAATAATGTTAGTTCACATTGGGGGGGGGGCGCACACACTAAATCTTTATCTGCTCATATCCAATAATGAAAACCCAACATCAGAAGAGATCAATTTAGTTTAAAAATTACTGTATTTCAATGTCGTAATCGTTTAAGAATTATAATGTTTGAATTTAACACAGTACGAAAGGGAGGGCACGTAGACATTAACTCAAGTATGTATTGAAGTAATAAGATACAACAGAGCACTCCACGAAAAAGGATTCAAATAAAAGATTAACTATATACCTAACCAACGAAAACATAATTAGATGAATAGGAAGCGAAATATCATTTGGTGTAACTCCTTTGTTTTCACTTAATCTCAGAACAAATGTAAGTAGTTTATTTATTTTAAACTGTTAGATAAAAACTCCCCACCGTTGTTGCACAATAAGTAATTAAGTTAAATTAATTAACGGAAATAATCAATTTCCAACCTTTTTAAATTGGCGCATAAAATATCCCAAATAAATTAAAGCTTACTTTGTCAGTCAATCAAACACTTTGGCTATGTTTTGAAATAACTCGGAGGGTGGTTGGTGAATAAAGCTCAAAGAGATAAACCGACGCATTCGGCAAGTTGACAGTTGGCGAGGGATTTCTATAAACACATTAAACATTTAAACAGCTGGTTTGTGTCTGAGAGTCAGCGATAGTGAATGGTGGGTGGGGGATGGTATTTTTGAGTGACAGATCAGTTTGCTAGCTGGCGTCGACGCGAAAAGACACACATTGATAACTATGGTCTTCATAGAAGTCTACTATAATGTAACAGTATTCGTTGATGGAATGATATGATAAAAACAATTGCCAATTTTAGATACAGCCATTTTCTTTCAGCCCGCAGACTCGCCCCCTTTGTCGGACGAGGACAACACTTCTCTGACAAATCAGGGAAGAAATGCATACCAAACATTCACAAAAAAGTTCCAGACTAGCGGCGTATATTTAAAGAAATGTCGAAATCATAGGTTACTAGTGAGTATCGACCTCATAACCTATGAGAAACAAAACAACTGGTTATTGCACTGCAATAAGCAAATTCACCTTAAGAAGAATTATCCGTATTATCATTGGTTACAACGAATTAACTGATATTATTTACTGTCTGGAATCTGCTGTCTAAGAGGAGAGGAACAAAAAAAAGAGAAAGGAGAGAAGTGAGAGAAACTTTCACTGATTTGTGAGCCGCATTATTTTTGTACTGAGACAACAAGTCGATTATTATTTTTGTACTGAGACAACAAATCGATTATTATTTTTGTACTGAGACAACAAATCGATTATTATTTTTGTACTGAGACAACAAATCGATTATTATTTTTGTACTGAGACAACAAGTCGATTATTATTTTTGTACTGAGACAACAAATCGATTATTATTTTTGTACTGAGACAACAAATCGATTATTATTTTTGTACTGAGACAAGTCGATTATTATTTTTGTACTGAGACAACAAATCGATTATTATTTTTGTACTGAGACAACAAGTCGATTATTATTTTTGTACTGAGACAACAAGTCGATTATTATTTTTGTACTGAGACAACAAATCGATTATTATTTTTGTACTGAGACAACAAGTCGATTATTTTTGTACTAAGACAACAAATCGATTATTATTTTTGTACTGAGACAACAAATCGATTATTATTTTTGTACTGAGACAACAAGTCGATTATTATTTTTGTACTGAGACAACAAATCGATTATTATTTTTGTACTGAGACAACAAATCGATTATTATTTTTGTACTGAGACAACAAATCGATTATTATTTTTGTACTGAGACAACAAGTCGATTATTATTTTTGTACTGAGACAACAAATCGATTATTATTTTTGTACTGAGACAACAAATCGATTATTATTTTTGTACTGAGACAACAAATCGATTATTATTTTTGTACTGAGACAACAAATCGATTATTATTTTTGTACTGAGACAACAAATCGATTATTATTTTTGTACTGAGACAACAAGTCGATTATTATTTTTGTACTGAGACAACAAGTCGATTATTATTTTTGTACTGAGACAACAAATCGATTATTATTTTTGTACTGAGACAACAAATCGATTATTATTTTTGTACTGAGACAACAAATCGATTATTATTTTTGTACTGAGACAACAAATCGATTATTATTTTTGTACTGAGACAACAAATCGATTATTATTTTTGTACTGAGACAACAAATCGATTATTATTTTTGTACTGAGACAACAAGTCGATTATTATTTTTGTACTGAGACAACAAATCGATTATTATTTTTGTACTGAGACAACAAGTCGATTATTATTTTTGTACTGAGACAACAAATCGATTATTATTTTTGTACTGAGACAACAAATCGATTATTATTTTTGTACTGAGACAACAAATCGATTATTATTTTTGTACTGAGACAACAAGTCGATTATTATTTTTGTACTGAGACAACAAGTCGATTATTATTTTTGTACTGAGACAACAAGTCGATTATTATTTTTGTACTGAGACAACAAATCGATTATTATTTTTGTACTGAGACAACAAATCGATTATTATTTTTGTACTGAGACAACAAATCGATTATTATTTTTGTACTGGGACAACAAGTCGATTATTATTTTTGTACTGAGACAACAAGTCGATTATTATTTTTGTACTGAGACAAGTCGATTATTATTTTTGTACTGAGATAACAAGTCGATTATTATTTTTGTACTGAGACAACAAATCGATTATTATTTTTGTACTGAAACAACAAATCGATTATTATTTTCATTTAATCCAGTTGAGCTTTAACGGTATCATTGAAGTCAGAATGTTAACGCTTTCCTAATCGAGTTTAAAAGGTCTTTGATGTTCTTCTAATCCGGGAATTCAGGGGCGACTCAACTGATTATTGAATAGATAGAAATGTGCAGTTGGTTCGTGTACAAACAGCTAAATAAAGAACAGAGGATAGGCGGATATGCGACGGATAGGTTTAACGCATTCGACAAATTCGTGTCACGGCGTCTTCACCCAGGGGAAACAGTAGATGTACTTTTGGCTGAAAAGCATCATTTGGCTCGGCTGGTTGGAGAATCGCTGCCTGATGGATGGATGGCGTGTGCATTTTTGTCAGGGTTGCCACACGTAAGACGGCTTCTTAGAGCTTCGTCCAGGATAAACGTGATGAATAGAGAGCAGTGTCTTACTCAGGCGAAAGCCATGATGACGGAAGAAGATGGGTACCAAGAATCCGGACGACCGCGTTTGGACGCAGAACTCCCCCCCCCACTAAGCCGTACAACAGAGCAATCATCTGTTACAAGTGTTTTCAGCTTAACCATATGGTGGGAAATTGTACACATGGACGCTCGGATTTATTACGCTATAGAGTGCGGAAGCTTAGCCACGAGAACAGCATTTTCGATGCAATGGATTAGAGAACATTTCATCAGAGTGCCAGGGAATCACCCAAAGGAAGAAGATGTTAGTGCCAGCCTTCTTCCTGGGCAAGTAAGAAAACGGAAATTACCTGCGTAGACCAACGAGAGTGCATGGGGTTGATGGATTCCGGATGCTGGTGAGCAAGACCGTGTGTTACTACTAGAGGCAAATGAGGTGGGAGTATTGACCACCGACAGAACCCTTAAGTCTCTAGGATACAATAAAAACAAGTTGATCATCGAACAGGTTCAGCTCGTGAATTCTTATCCCTGGTTGTGGACAGACGGTTGTTGGGATTTGATCTCCTACTTGCGATTGATGCAGTCAAGGACCTTGGATGCGTGCACCTGATTGAATCGGGTAAAGTGCATTTCGTAAACCTAAACAGGTGTGTTGCTATTTCGATCAACGAGCCTGAGTTTAGTGTTACGTTCAATCGAAGTACGAAAGCATGGACGGCGTTATGGAGATTTGCGAGTAGTCATTCGCCCAGCGAGCTGACAAATAGAGTACAGCAGTATAGAGTGCCCGATCACGTCCGGGATGAATACGAAGAAAAACTCGCACTGTGGCAGAAAAACTGATGACTATTGCAATATCATGAGAAAGTACCTCCGAAGGATCTGATTCCCTTGATGGTGATTGTGCTAGAACACTAGCAGAAGGCCCGTATGGTACTATCGGGAATTGAACGGCTTTGTTGATACGTTTACGCAAGGGTGTACGTGCAAAACTTAGAGATTGACGAGAACAAGGGATCTATGTGTGGTTTTTGGGTAAATAAATGCATACCTATAAATTCATGTTAGCAAATCATTATTGTCTTTTCAAACAGTAATTATCATAGGCAATCGGTTCTTCCTATACGTGATTGGGTTTCGACTTAAATGTGGTGTTGCTTGTCATGAAAATTGTTATTGCCACGATAACCTCCCGATATTAGGAAATCATGGATTAAGTAAAAGGTTTTTCTATTCCTCGTTGCAATATTTGATGAATTAATAAATATTGTATTTTATCCAATGTTTATTTACACCATTTATTTTATTTTATATATATATATATATATGTATATATATATATATACATATATATATGTATATATACATATATATATTTGTATATATACATATATATATGTATATATACATATATATATTTGTATATATACATATATGTATATATATACATATATATATAAGTATATATATGCATATATGTATATATATACATATATATATGTATATATATACACACATATATATATATATATATATATATATATATATATATATAATTAATTATTAAAGACAATATATGTACTATAATATATCATCAGATTCTTTTTACTTTGTAGTCTCCTTTGAAGATTCAGCTCAATGTTTGTCAATTATTGATAACAGAGCAAAATATAGAACAGTTTTTTTTTTATTATATTCCAATAACCATGGTTTGTTTTATTTCTTTTATTTTTATTTTTTTCACATTTCCAAAAATTCCAAATTTCTGTGAGACCGTTAAATATATCTCACAGTAATTTGGAATTTTTGGAAATGTGAAAAAAATCAAAATAAAAGTAATAAAACAAACCATAGTTATTGGAATATAATAAAAAAAACTGTTATATATATATATATATATATATATATATATATATATATATATATATATATATATATATATATATATATGCGATTTTATGAAGGCTTACCAAATCATTTCTTTCAGGAGACCAATGATTACCATTAAATAATGCACGAGCTACTTTTCTAAGACATTTTCTAGGTTTTCCTTTTTATCTTTGTACTTTCTTGTTTTCTTAATTTTTATTTTTTTCCTCTTCTCTTCTTAAGTGACCTCAACTATTGCAACGTCACATTGTGTATTGTCGCTAGTTGAAACCCTTATTCCAGACATTTAATTTGCCTGATGATCTGCCACACAAGTACCTGCTTGGTAGTGAAACACGTATAGGAAAAAACATTTAATTTGAATAAATAATATTTGCAAGAAAAAGTCTGTAATCGTGATCATTGGTCTCCTGAAAGGAATGATTTGGTAAGCCTTCATAAAATCGCATATAAATGCTCTGCACTCTGTAATCGAGTATCATCGAGCTTGTTTTTATTGGCACAACCCCGGTCTTCACTAAATGATATATATATATATATATATATATATATATATATATATATATATATATATATATATATATATATATATATATAAATATATATATATATAAATATATATATATTATAGTTTAGAGATAAACAACTTTATAAAATATTCAAGAATTCAACATCAACAAGAGTTATGTGTACGACCGTTTCCGAGACGAAATAAACCTTAATTGATACCAAGTTCTTCATCAGCACATGGTATAGAACCAAATTTTGAAGTCAAACAAAGCCGCAA
The DNA here is from genome assembly GCA_963556195.1 of Sepiola atlantica. NCBI lineage: Eukaryota > Metazoa > Mollusca > Cephalopoda > Sepiida > Sepiolidae > Sepiola > Sepiola atlantica. The sequence goes on along the minus strand of OY744546.1, from coordinate 36,664,671 downwards.
AAATTACAGTATTGCACACACTCAATTACACAGCAATTCAAGAAGAAGCGAGACGGTGGGCATATGACAATCTCCTACTATAACAATAAAATCAGACATAGAAAGGAACACAGTAAGAGAAAACATATCAAAAGTACAAAAATGGAAAATGGAGACACTATTAAGAAATTATAATTAAATACATTACAAATTTATAAAAAATTGAAAAATTTGGAAAATTGATAAAACTTGAACATTGAAAATTGATTAAATGGAAAACATAAAAAGAACACATATTTTAAACAAATATCTAAAGACATACCTTTATAAACGAAAGATTATGAAAAACACCAACCTAAAAATAAACTTTAACATTTACACTAAATAATAGTAATGATTATAATAACAATAGAAACAAGCCGCGCGTGCGTGGTCCCTCTCTGTATGTGACTCGATGTGGCGAGTGTAAAATGCAATAAATTTGGGCAATTTGGGGCATTTCTGACCCCCCCCCCCTTTGACCCCCTGGGGGCGCGAACCAGAATTTTTCTTAGGTCAAGGATGCTCATTTTATATCCAGAACAATTGCCTCTACATTTTGGCCAAGTTCCAGAAAAATTGAATGGATGGATCAAACGTTATGGGAGAAAAGGGTCATTTTTTGCCATTTTGAGGGCTTTTGACCCCCTGGGGGCGCGAACCAGATTTTTTCTAAGGTCAGCGATACTTATTTTCTATTAGGAACAATTGCCTCCACATTTTGGCCAAGTTTCAGAGAAATTGAATGGATTGATGAAAAGTTATGGGGCAAAAAATGTCATTTTTTGCCATTTCGGGGCCTTTTGACCCCCTGGAGGCTAACCAGATTGTTTTTCAAAAATCGGAGAATGTCACTTTCTAACCTGACAAAAGTTACAACTTCATGCAAAATTTCAGAGAAATTCAATGGATGGTTGCGGAGAAAAATCCGGACGGACGGACATGCCTCAAAACATAAGTACCCCGATTTTATAAATCGAGGGACCAATAATAATGATAATAAGGAAATTGTAACAACAATACAAAATGAAAAATAGACTAACAATACAATCTTTCTTTCAGAGAGTGTGATATATATATATATATATATATATATATATATATATATATATATATATATATATATATATATATACATATGTATGTGTGTGTGTGTATGTGAAATCAAGTCAATATACTTACTCGCATATACTTGCCGTGTCATAACAACTTCGGATTCTACTGAAATACAATAAAAAAAAATGTTTAGTTTACAAGAATTCAGATTTTTTTTGAATTTTTAGATGAAAATTAATAATTTGTATTATTAAGATTTCCCGACTACTATTCTTCATCTTTGATGTTATTCCCAAACATTTTCAGCCGATGAAACCTCCGACTCTTTTAAGAATTGAACCTTCAACCCCCAGAAGACTGTCACTTAAAACTGATTATTACTTAGCACTTTATTCATTCTGTCACAGGTCCATGTGGAGGTTGGAGTTTCAATCCTCAGTCTAATCGATACTAAGAATATAATTAATAATGACTTAAGACTACTACCCAGTCATGGCTGACGGAACGAGAACAATCTTCTCGAGTGGATTAAATACCTGGTTCAGTTCAAAATTCTGTACAGATTCTCAATTCGACATAAAGATTTCCGAGTTTAACAAGACGCACCTGGGGAAGGTATGAGCTTAAATCGACTGGAACGTTGTGAGAATAAGATTTTAGATTTAAGATGATTGCAGTAGTCCGAAAAATCCAAATAGTACTAGAATCTAAATTTTGATTTACTAGCAGACAAACACACCTGTTTATATAGTAAAACGATCCACAGAAGTATGGAGTTAATGCAACTTGGTGCAAGACTTGTGTAATTGGTCGGTTCGGTCAGCAATCCCAAACAGGAATAACTACAAGTTTTTATTCAAGACAGTTGCATGGCATAAATATTTATAAATACTTGTTTGAGGAGAAAAGACAAGTTAAAGAATCTGATTAGTGCTAATTCTGAGTTGAGGAACTTTGTAGTTTTCTTTATACTTTTGTTCATTAGATGAGGTTGATTTGGAGAAACTTTCTTTTTAGTCTTTTTACTTTTTTGTCTTCCATCGGTCACCGAATTCTCCAACACTTGAACCTCTAAAGAGTAAGTTCTTTTATAGAGAATTTTCACTCGTCGCAATTACATCGGATTGACTAACAAACCTCATATCGTTTTGTATTTTTCTACTATTTTACGATTGGTAAGTCAATAAAAGCTTTTGTTTCACGCATGTATGCAGAACATCCAGTCCAGCCCCAATATAGGGGCTTAGTCTATTAACGATATAAGCACTCCTTATAACATTTACAGTTCGCCTGATTATTAAATGTAGGGCAATACACTCAGTAACATTTAAAATTGTAAACCCACATTTGCCAACCACCGCCAGATTAAAACCACAATTGTTCTGAACAATATAGCCTCACAATTAGTCTTGACTTTTAAAATCGTAAATGTAAATGTTTTTTCCAAAATTATGTTTTGATAATATACAGGGTGATTCATAAGTCACTTAGCTATTTATTTTTGAAATTCTAAAGTTAAAAAATACGGTAATACAAAACAGAAAGTTTATTCAACAAATCCATTTATGGGAGTTTAAGATTACAGCAAATTTTCAACATTTCCACCTTCGTTCTGCACGCATAGCTCCATTCTTTTTTGCAAGGTATGTACGACTCTTTGTAGCATATTTGATTGATTATGGTGTTGTGCGAAGGAGGCTTTCTGTTCACATCACGTTTCCATTGCCTAACAAATAGCAGTAATTAGAGAGTAAGATAACAATTATCAAAAATTCATAGTATGTTTGTGCTTCATATGGTAATCATTTTAAATAGCTAAGTGAAGTGACTTATGAATTACCCTGTACACCAAAAGGTACGGATGTAACCTTTGCTGCTCTTGTGCAAGAGAATGATCTTTCACGGTTTTATGATAAGCCCTCTTAAATTGTCCAGTTTAATTGATAAAAACTAAAAACAATATATTTCTATATTAAAATGTGTAAACTAATTAATCGTGTCACAGGAAAAGTAACGGGACTTGTGTCAGAAAAAAATATTTTAATTTCAAACAACAAACAATATGGTTTCTCATTCAAAATAATACCTTACGAATTTAATACACATTTCTACTATTCGATGTTTTGATCCTATAGACTGTTCTATCGTTATGCCCCTCTTAATGACCTTCAGAACATGTCAGGTGAATAGTTAGGTTGATCCAGTGCGGTAATATTCTTTTTATACATTACTTTTCAGACTGGCCTCGCATCTTCTTCTATCATATAAAGTAATCTTGTAAGATTTTAAAAAATTGACTTAAATAAAATGTAAGCTGCATATACAAACTCTGATTCTGACGAGCGATTTTTCATTTATTTATAACTAGCTGGACCCGGCACCCGGCGTTGCCCAAGAGAAAAATAAAAGAATGAATTAAAATTTGTCAACATCTGAAAGAACGCAAATAGGTCACATTGGACAATATTTACCCACGAAAAAGATTACTTCTGAGTTGAACAAAAATAGAAAGTGCACCAGTGTATAACGATATCTTCTTCACTGACCGATTATGGAAACGGTTACTTGTTTCGGGCCGGGCTGTTAGCTATTCTCCCGTCCGTCATTGAAATCGACTCGTTGGAGGATGCGTAAATGTTTATTGATGTTGGTGGATTTTCGATTTACGTTGTGTCTAATTCTGCCCTCGTGGGTAGTCAAATGTGACTGAAAATGGACCATGTGTAACGAATGTACATTTTAGTTTAGGCACGTAAGATAAATATATATTGTATAATAAGAAAAAAATAAAATCAATTTTGCGGGTGTAGGTGTCTTCCTGCCCATCCGCTGGTACCGGTATTCCCCCAGAATGTTTTTTTAATTTATTAAACACACGCCATATCTATGATAATGAGCACTTTTAAACTTAAAGAGGCCTACAGCGCACTATTAAAACCAATCCCCTCGTTATCTTTGTATAGAAATTCCTTTTTTTGTGAGGAAAGAAAAAAGAAAAATTAGTATGCCTCCTGAGCACTATTGAAATACACAATATAATTAAGGACATCTGCAGAGCACTCATAAACTATGTGTGTTTGAACAGAAATAATGATATTAACAATAGTTAAGAAGAAGAAGAAGAAGAAGAAGAAGAAGAAGAAGAAGAAGAAGAAGAAGAAATAGAAGACGTCACTGTGACGTAGTGTGCTCAGGAATGATTCAGAAAAATTACTACATATTACATTTATTTATTTAAAAATTACTACATTATAAAGTTGAATTTAAAAAACCCGGCAGATCACCTCCGTAGGCAAATGTTTACCAATGCAGTGCTTCCTCGGTTGCTCGGTGCAAAAGCTGTCTTTTTACCTGTTGCCACCTCGTCCTTCCCTTCGATGTATGTTTAGGTCACTTTTAAAAAAGAAAAAGAAAAAAATTGTGTGAGTCGAACCTAAAACCTCTCGTCCATGAACGTTCCTCGATACCCTCAGGACCATGGAAGCGAGTATTAAATGTCTTGAAAAGTAGTTGACTAAAACCCATCTGGCATGAGTTGTATGCACGTACGCAGCATGCACAGATTGTATAATCCGAGAAAAGTCGACCGAATTTAGTGTCCACCCGTCACACGTTCTGGGTCATTTATATACGAAGAAATCGATGTTTGTTTTTTTTTAATTTTTGGATATTATGCGTTTGAAAAGTGGAAGATTCAGTAAATGGCAACATTAAGGAGGTCAGTTAAGTATCTTGGAAGCCTTTTCTATACATACGCGCATACACACACACACAGAGTCAAAGTATTTTAAATACATATGCTGAATAAATTGTAGCCGCCATGTTGAATAATGGAACACTATAATGAACTATGTTAGTTAAATCTATTCTCTAATAACTGCTATGAGTATAACTGTATACCTAATAAGAAGAAATAACGCAATCCGATATTCTCGAAAATCAGTGGTATTAGAGGGAGTTAAAATGTGTGCGTAATGTATTGTATTATGTAGTAAATTAATAGCAGACGGGTAGTAAATGATAAGGATAACGTTTTACAAAAGTAGACGTTGTTTATTAGTCACCAGTGTAGATTGGGAGAATGTCACTATTAAAGTTAAAGTGGGAAAAGTGTTTGCTAGCAGATATATGGACTATGTTTTGGAGAGAGTTGAAGATGGTTAGCCAAAAGTAATATTTAGTTTTAGCTGGAGAAAATAATAACAAATTTACTATAACACACTCGAGTGAATAAGCGTAATATGGTGAGTTTAGTAGCCTATGATGCATGTGGTTATTTTCCTATTCTTGGCAAAAGTACAGGGTAGAATCGTCTTAACTTTATATAGAATATTATACCATGTAATTGGCAATATAATAACGCCCTTTGTTGCTCGGAAAATATTTGGACGGCTGGGTTTACAAGTTACATATGTTACGGCTGTTGGCTGAGAATATTTACGAGTTATCTTCCGTGAATAATATTCAAGCTATCTCTCCTGAAGCATACTAACCAACGATACAATGTACTCTTCTACCTCTATGAACACAATTAAATTTCACACTATGTTGGAGATTTATAAAACTCTTTCTTGGCTGGTTTTCTATTTTTACATAGCTTTCACGACTCGGCGGCGGGCCCCGTCTAACGTCCTCTATTCTGGTCCCAGTACTACGAGATTCTCAGATCAACGCACCATCTTCGCATGACTGTTCTTTTCCTTTAAATCTATTTTAAAAAGTAACAAAATAAAACAAAACAAAAATAAACCGAAAAGAAAAATATTGTATTTAAGAGGGGGGGACAATAAAATGACAAGTCGGTTGTTATTTTTATAATGAAGACGATTCTCTATTTTTAAATGATTGCGATTTATTGGTTTATTTGAGTCATCTGAGACAAATCATAGTGGGTAGTGGAGAATAGTGGCGGATACAAAAAGTTCTGCCGTAATAAGGAGCATTATTTTGGCCCTTACACCGGTCGAAACATTTAGTAGCCATTACAGAGTTGAAATATTCACGATAACCAAACATTAACACCATTTTACTTTGGTTCCCAGTTTAATAGTAATTTGAGTTTGAAAAGTAATCATTATATCTCAATAATATTCGATTATTGCAAAACTGAAATACTCACCTACAGACTTTATAACATTGGGAGGCAGACCTGAAATAAAAAGGATTCAAACAATGTAAATAAAAGATATATAATTTAATGTAAATGCAAAAAGATGTTAATACTAACGACATATTAATAACTATATTAATAATAATATAGATACTTATAAGTATAATAGTAATAAGGATCTATATAATAATACGCTTGAATAATTTCATGTTGATACCACGTTATCACCCTTCATTCGTTTTTTAAAGATTGGATCCCCTGATCGCCGAAGATGCAATGCAAAAAAGTATTTTTTTGTTAATTTTATCTGATGTTTCTGTTGTGTTGAACGTGACACTCGAACTAAAATACACTAGGATCAAGGCGTAGTATCTGTTCTGTCCAAAGATGCTATAATAATATCGTGGGTTCTGCATTCGCGTCGGACGTCCATAGAATGGAAATATGTCAAAAATAGCTCAGAGTGTTTTGGAGATACATAAGCAGATATGATCTGAAATTACATTAACCAGGTTTTACTTAGACAAGTATGTTTCAGTTTGAACAGAGATCGAACAATAATATCGTGGGGTCTTCATTCGGGCCAGACATCCATAGAATGAACATAGTTTTCAACACGAATGCAATATACAACAACAGGTGGAGGGTGCAACTGTGGAATTTCCACAGGTCTTGCTAGTTTATATAATGATACGCTAAGGCATTTCATGTTCATACGTACGTTATCAAATTTTACACGCATTACAAAAATGAGATCATCCGATGATAATTAGTGATTAATCTGATGTCGCTAAGGTAAAGTTCTGACTTTACTTATTTTAAAATAGAATTGTCCCCAAAATCAAAATATGTCGTTTCGTCGACTAAATCAGTTGAATTGTAAATAAATACATTTCTAAAAATGGCATTCGGTCTATTGACTTGAAGAATATTTAGCTGACGATTATTTTCCGCTAAGAATTTTAAAAAGAATTAAATTGCTACACTTTTAAATAAATAAAGAAAGAAAGAAAGAAAGAAAGAAATACATGTTAGTTTTATTTTATTTTTTAGATATTTAGCTGACAATGACAATTATTTTTACGGAAGAAGAAAGAGTCATTTTTTTCTTACTAGTATTGACCCTGACAGACATTTATTATTTCAAGAGGAATATAATTATTATTAACAGTAAATTATACAGATAGATGTAGAAAGCACCGTGGAATTTCCACGGGACCCTCAGTACTAATAATATAATACTACTACTATCAATAAATATACTAATAAATAGAATAGTAACAAATATAATAATAAAATAATACTATTACTATGAATAAAAATATATCCATCTATATAAAGTTAAGTATGTGTACATGCTTATATATGTGTACGTACATGATTCATTCTTAAACTAATTGACGATCATTATAAAAGTTTGAAACTCATATGCAAGGCGTAAGGGATCGGAAAGTGGGCTATATATTTAATTTAATTTAGTTTTATGCAAAGGAGGAAAAAAGGGAATGGAAGCCCTTTGTAAAAATTTCAATATCTCCGATTTTTGTTAAATTTTCACCATCAGTTAATAAATATTCCCCAATTTTCAGTTTCTTTGGGATGTTTTCAAGTGTTTTAGGGGCATGTATAAGAAAACTCAAATATTTCAGATTTGTATTAGAGTTGATCTCTAGTCATTAGACACCAATTATAAGCAAACTTACTTGAATTTCAATTTCTTCTTAAGACCCCTTAAGATTAAACTTTACATTGTAGACGTTTTATTAGAATCAACATCATGTAATAGATGTTTTATCAAACTTGAAATAAAGATTATCGACATAATGTTTGGTATTTATAGCTTGATTTTAATCTTTTAAACTGTACTTGAAATTGGTGTAAAACTGTTCTGTTTGGGAAATTAATTCTTCTAGTACATATATATATATATAAATATATATATATATATATATATATATATATATATATATATATATATATATATATATATATATATAAATATATATATATATATATATATATATATATATATATATATATATATGATAAAGAATAGAAATAGTGTACCGACGTAATGTAAAATGAAAAAAAAAAAAAAATATTATATATGTATTCATCAACGTTTTGTCTTGATTTCAAGACTTCCTCAGGATGATTGTCTGAAGAAAATAACACACAAGTACAAAATATTTGAAACAATGACAGTAGGAGGAGGAGATCTTAAAACTGCTTATGAAAAGAATAAATTATTAGCTACAAGTAGATGGTGGCAGTGGTAAAATGAGTTAACAGTAGAAAGTGGGGGGGAATGGTGCCGGTTAGAGTTATAAGATCATTAGGGAAGGGGAGAGAGCTTGTGTGATGTAAGCCGAGAGAGGTCGCTTATGACTAGATAAGTTATGGGCTCATCAAGATGGTGAGTGACATTACAATAACTGTGGAAGGTGTGAGGGCATACATTGGTAGCGGTCGGAGTTATTTTAACCATGAAGGAGGAGACATGAGTCATGTTTATTGAAAATTTTAAAGTTTGTATCGAGACAGAGGAGCGGGAAGGTTTAACATTAAGGTAGCGTAATCAGCCGGTGTAAGTTGGAAGGTGAGAGGGGGAGAAGACGAGAACAAGATGTAGCTAGGGAAAGGTATGTGTGCATATATATATATATATATATATATATATATATATATATATATTATTTATAAAATAATTATCCACGTTTCACCTCCTTCGGTTTCTCAGCGGGACTATACTTTTGGTACGCACGCGTCCATGGATAATCATTTTATTAGAAAAAATATTTGGACGTTCTCACATATCGGGTGCAGTAATGTAAGGAATGCAACTCTCTCATAGGAAACAACAACAAACAAAACTAATGTGTACGTATGTATGTATATATATGCATATATATATATATATATATATATATATATATATATATATATATATATATATATATATATATATATATATATATATATATATTGTATTGCACACCTTTAAAAATGCTTGTAAATTATAAATTTGATCCAATACAAGTATGGGAGTTACATTGTGCTGATCATTAGACACGTTTCAAACGCATTACAACAGGGAAACACCGGTTGACTGTCAGATCACCTGGAGGAAGATGTATAGAATATATAATGGAAATAATCATATATTTTAAGTCGTGACTGAAGCGATTACAACTTTTCAGGTTTATTTTTCTATTTCTTGCTTTTTCAAAACTTCGCAGATATTTTTTATATGAATATGGATATTCGTGCGAACACTGGCGAAGGATATTTTTTTTTTCGTCATTTTTACTGAGGTCATACACTCGTAAAAATAATAATTACAATCAATGCATATTAGTATGTTTCAATATAATTAAAACAATTACTAATTGACGTATTTCATGCATCTTTATTATGATTTGCTTACCATAAAAATAATAGCCAGCTAAATATTCTTCAAATCAATGAAACGAATGTCACTTTTTGAAATATATTTATTTAAACTTGTACGGTTTCAGTCGATTGGACGACATAATTTGATTTTTGAACAATTGATTTTTAAATGGATAAAGTCAGACTTTTTACCTTAGCGACATCAAATTTATTACCATTTTTTTTACATATGTGAAAGATTATGACGTACGTACGAACAGGAAATGCCGTAACGTATTTTTATGTAGACGAGCTAGACCCCATGGAAATTCCACGAAGCTTTCTACATTAATCTGTTATAATTTACTATTAATTATAATTTTCCTTTTAAAATAATAAATGTCTTTTAGGGTTAGTACTATTAAAAATATCTCTTCCTTCTTCTGTAAAAATAAGTATCATTATCAGTTAAATAGTCTGTAAATCAATGGAACGAATATGTCTCTTTTTTACTTTGTTTGAAATTGTAGCAATTTAATACTTAAACGAATGTAACTTTTCTAAATTTATTAAAATATTCCTGTTTTGGTTGACGGGAGACGACATACTTGAACTTTCATTTTAAAATGGGTAAAGTCGGATTTTTTTTACCTTAACGCCATCAGATTAATCACAAATCACTGATTATATAACACCATTTTTTAATATCTGTGAAAGGTGATAACGTACGTATGAACATGAAATTCCTTAGCGTATTATTATATAGATAACTAGAAGAATAGCCGTCCTGAGACGGGTAAAATCAGAACAGGTTTGCACCACTTTTATGTCCCCTTAAGAAGACTAAAATCAAGATATAATGAAACTAAACCTTATGTCTAGATCTATTATTCTAATTTTGATTAAACTCCATTACGTGATTTTAATTATAAGACATTTTAGGATTAAGAGGTCTTAAAAATGAATTGAAACCCAGGAAATCTTGCTTAATTGGTGTCTAATGACAATGGATCAAATTCAATGCGAATCTCATACATTTAAATTTTGAATTGGGAGGGTGTGCCCATATTATGCTCCCTAGAAATGAGTTAAAACATACCAAAGAAACGGAAATTTGGGGGATATTTATTAATTGATGTATAATACCTATTGTTAAAATGTTACAAAAATCGGAGATATCTGAATTTTCAGGAAGGGCTTCCGCCTCCTTTTTACATCCTTTGCATAAAACTAAATTAAAATAAATATAAACAACAGTTGGACCCCTACCCCTAACAGCTGTTTTCCAAAATTCATCTGGTGATACCAGATCAGGCTGCCCTGTGGCTCCCTGAGACGAAATTCACCTACATTGACGTTTTTTTTTTTTTTTTTTTTTTTGTAAAACTTAATTATGTTTTACAAAACCAAAAACAAAAACAACAGCCCCTCTCCCTTTCTCCCTCCCCTTTTTTATTTTATTTTTAGAACTTGAAGCATAAATCTTTTACTATAATGACCAGATTCGGCATTAAATAACCCAAAAAGGGTTGATATGCCGTAAAACAAAACTACCAAACCATACCAAACCAAAATTCATAATGATCAGTTAATTACTTTAGGAGTGAATCCTGTACATACAGATATATCAAGATATACACATACCTAACTTTATTGATTACAATACAAGCATATTGGTACTTTTTAATATAATTAAAACAACTATTAATTGCAATATTTCATGCATGTAAATTATGATTTGTTTACCCTATCATTCTATTGATCATGACAAATCACTAGTGTGTATCGGTAAAAATCAATAAGAACACTTACTGACAGTTGATCCTCTCCTCGATACAGTTTTCCATATCATTTGGATCGCAACCCGTCGAAATGTTGATTCCTACAAGAAGGAAAAAAGGAGCTGAAATTGTAATTTGCAAAATAGTATAGGGAATAGATTCTGAGCACCGCTGAGTGTTCACCTTTGATTGTGCCCGAAAGGAAACGGAAATATTAAGGAATCAACCGCTGTCAGACGTCAACCGTGGGGCTCCAACGAAATGAAGAATTTAAGTCCCTCAGTAATCAATGCTCCTATCTTAAATCTTTTATTGTTTTCTATAATAAACATTGCTTGCCCTTTATTATTGTCAACTGCAAATAAATGTGTTAACCGTACTTTTCGTTTTAGCCTTTCGTTTTTATGATGGAACAGAAATCTACCAGCCCAAATATGACAATAGTATTCCATACATGGTCTGATAGTAGATTTGTAGAGATAGAGAATAGCCTCAGGCATGAGAAAGTGTTTGTAGCAATAGAGAGGACCGACTTTACAAGAAGCAGAAAGAGCAATGGATATAATGTATGAACTCCAAAAAAGATTTGATGAGAGATAAAGATCAAGAAGTTTCAGAGTCGATTTCTCCTCAAGAGCAGAGCCATCCATGAGAAACCCAAGAAGAAAATGATACGCCCACGATTGAAATACACGACCTGAGTCGAAACAGGATTAAACGAAACAAGCCATTTCGTACTCCAATCCACAACTTCTAGATTAACTGCCTATTTCGACTGATCCGAGGGAGATGGGTCAGAAGCAACACCAGAATAGAGAGTCGTATCATCAGCATAGATGTTAAATTTCTGAATAATATTCTCCTGCTGCTGCTGCTTCAAGATGTGTCTCACACTATAATCCCAACCAGAATGCATATACAACAAGATATATTGTCGGAAGTATGCGGTCGTTAACAAAATCCGACTTTTGGTTAACAAAGAAAAGGTAATTGAAACAGAATAAAAATAAACACATAGAAGCTAACAGAATAAGTAGATCCTGATTGCAATTCGTTTCAGTCTATTTATATTAAACAAAGTTCCTTTTTCTTATTTTCTTTTACCAACTTGACTTTAATTCTTTTTTTCTTTAAAAACCTCTGTTCTTTATTCTTTTTTCTTTTATGAGCTATTTTGCCTTATCCTGTGCAAAAAGATTAAATAATTACGGCGCCTTGTTTCGATGGAGTCCGAGCAAAAACGTTCTTTCTCAAAGGCTGTCAGTCAGGAATCTTAGCCATGGACGGCGGCACCGGGGGGGGGGGGAGCAGGGAGGCTCAAGCCCCCTCACTTTTTGACTGCCCCCCCCCCACTTTACGGTCATAAATAATTAAGTTGATATGCATGTGTTTAACCGGCCCCCACCTTTTAGGAGAAGCCCCCCCCCACTTTTATAACTGTCCCGCCTGCTCTGTTACCTTTTTCTTTAAAACTTCTCCTGGTTTTGATAATTACGTCGCCTTGTTGCAGAGTCCGACCAAAGCGTCCTTTCTCGTATCTTAATAATCTGGAACTGCTGATTGAAAATAAAAACTAAACATCCCATAATTAATAATGTCAATTACGAAACTAGTCACAAGATTTTAAAGTGTCTAGCATAGTAATTAACGTTACCAAATTCTTAGACATTAAGCAATTACACGTTTGAATCTTGAACACGCTTAGAACGAAATCAAATTCTTAGCGGTTAAGCAATCAAACTTTTGAATTTTAAACGCTCTTGGAACGGACTCACGCTCTCATGTAACATCTCAATATTATAGACGCGGTTTTTTAAGTTGTAAATTACAAGCCGTTATATGAAAAATAAAAACTCAACAGTAAAGACATATTTTTGAAGACACCAAGACTAACACCGCCTGAAGATAATTTGACGAATCAAACCGAAAGTACTTTCGACAAAGGGGAAAAATGGAACAAGAAACCGACGAAACTTACATACACCAATTTGACCGAAACACTAAATGGACAATTCGGAAAATTGAAAAAATAAAAAAGTCTTATCAAGCAAATCACTCCGTGTTATGTAATGATGTTTGCCTCTCTCTCTCTCTCTCTCTCTCTCTCTCTCTCTCTCTCTCTCTATATATATATATATATATATATATATATATATATATATATATATATATATATATAGAACACCAAACTATTTATTTTCTCGTTGACATAACTTCCATAACGCATATATATATATATATATATATATATATATATATATATATATATATATATATATATATATATATATATATATATATAGTCTCGGAAGTTTCTCAACCATTAAAACTATATAAAAAACAAAAACAAAAAAACAACAAAAAAAACATATAGTCTCAAGTCTTCCAGTGGAAAATCACTCATGTAAGTCAATTTATTTTTTACAGTTATTATATTAGTTAGTTTCTAACACTATTTTAAGGGATCATCAGTTGTTTACCATGAAAAACTGTTTCGGGAATTTAATATATATATATATATATATATATATATAACTGTCATTGAGTTCTATCGGATTTCTGGATGTTTTCACTCGCCGCTTTCAATAACTTAATGTATCCGTTGTCATGTGACAACCTCACATGACCAAAAAAACTAAGTGAAGCTTACAGATTCAAGGTGTCTCTGTGAACCGGGTGCGTGCCCTGTGACCATTTGAGATTGTCATTTCCCTGCGGTGATGAGAGTCGAAAGCTCGAAACGACCTCGTATGTAGGTAAAATATATAAAACACAATGTAATATTATAAGAGGCCCCTTTAAGTAAAATTGAAGTCGAGCACTGTTGGACAGATAGAAATAGACATTCACCTGAAGCTTCAATGCAATACTCCGACCCTGCTGTTGGGTTCTATTGGATGTCTTAATGTTTACAGTCGCAACTTTCAGTGTAAATATAACTGAAATCTTTAAACAACGTCGTACGTAGATAAAATATTCAAAATATAATTTAATATTATATTTATATATATATATATATATAGAGAGAGAGAGATGAATATATAAACATATATATATATATATATATATATATATATATATATAAGGAGATTGTAGTTAGCTTGAAGCATTGCTGGTAAATATAAGTGCAGATTAGTAGTCCGAGGCTGTAGCAATGCGATGTAGTTGCCGGAAGATGGAAAAAGTGAACAGAAATAAACGATGAGTGAAAGTGAAACTCAAAACGATTTATTAATAATTTCACGAAAAACTGATTAAATACCAGAATAGTATAAACTGTCTGGTAAATAAAAAGTTCGGCAAAAGGTAATCTTAAATTTTTGAAAGAAAAACTTTCATTTTCAAAAGACAACAATAGAAGACCGAGAGGGTCGAAAAAACGGGAAAAACCGGTGCCAAACCATTGAAACACCGCAGCAGACAATTGGAAGTAGGAACGCAGAAAATGTCAAAATTTAATTAACAATTATTCAACTAAAGTTAAAATATTATAAACATTTGTTTATTTATATACTAATTATTATAATTTTATTATATTTTATTTTATATGATTTATTAATTTTTTTCTCTTTTTTCTTTATTCAATTCTAAATTTAAATTTACATGTGGGCCGTTATTATTATAATATGTGCCATCAAAGGGGGATAACTAAGAAAAAATATGTTTAGAAATGAGATTTGAAATTTGAAAAGGAATTTAAATTGTGGAATGGATCAATGCCAAGGAGGTAGGTAGGAAGGAACTGTTGGAACGAGGGAAGGGGGGGGGAATAAGAAGAAACGTTGGAGAAGGGGGTGGGGGAATTAGAGATAAAAAATACATACACACATATACATATATAAAGTGTAAATATCTAAATACATATTTATTTTTTATGTTAATTTAAGAGTGTTCCAAGGGTATAATACTCCTAGAATTAAATTTATATAAATTTATTCTATTTATTGATTTATAGATTTTTTTCTTTAATTTTCTTTTGTTATTATTATTTATTCATATATTTAATTTATTCTTTTATTATTATAATTTCTGTTTTTTATTTATGTTATTTATTTAAAAATAATTTTTAATTATTATTTTATTTTATTGAATTTCAAACTTTAGTTAAGGGATTACAAATGTATCAGCATACACATACACACACATGAGAATACACCCATATTCACATACATGTATATATGCATACACATACACAAGCCTAAATATATGTAAATAAAGTGCATATTATTCCATTCCATAATTATAATATGTAACATGTAAAAATGTGGGGTGGGTGGCGCTGGCAAATAAAGAGGAGACAAAGGCAAGTAAAAATGTGGGGTGGGTGGCGCTGGCAAATAAAGAGGAGACAAGGGCAAGTAAGTTGGGGTGGGAGTGGGAGGATGTTAGAATCATAGGATGAAAGGGGAAGACAACTCAAATCTGTTATTCAGGGTTGGACGAAATTTAGAGATTAGAATAGCTTCCGAAATTCGAAGCTGACCTATATTGCGGACGGAGTTGAGGATGCGGACACTAATAGAGCGATGTGTGTTGCCACATGATATTAAGTGTTTGTGGAAGGAAGAAATGTGGGTGTTTAGATGCTCTTTAATGCGTTGGTGTAGAGGCCTAACGGTACTACCGATGTAGAAATTTTGACACTTAGCGGATTGTAGGTTGTATACTGTATAGGTGCGGAGGCAGAGGCCAGAGTTGGGGATGGGGCAACTAGCTAGAGAGCAGGGGTCTGGGGTGTAGTGGCTTTTTTTGGATAAATGTTGTCGGAGAGAAGCAAACCAATTTTTGATCAAGCTGGCGTGTCAGGAATATCAAAGACAAACGAAATCGTACTCTCGAGAATATGGCAGATCTATGATCACCTAGTGTTTTTCTCGTGTTGAGTGAAATTCGTATGAAGACTAGAATAGAGCAGACATATATATGAAAGCAGATTTTTAGATTGTTCCGTGGACAGATGACACCCGAGCAACACTCAATGGTCCAGATGGATGGAAAAGAGTTTGGCTCATTGAAGGTTGAAACCCTCGCTTGCGATTTAAGCGTCAGCAAGAATGTGGTGGAGTGAAGTTCCAGGTCAAAATGGTTTGTGATGCATTAATTGAACACTTCATGATGCCTGAAGGTCTAAAACCGAACTCTCGTAACTATTACCACTTCCTAGAAAACAATTCTATTCCCTAGTTTAATTCAGAGAATAATAAACCTACGAAAGAGCTTCGTATTTCAGCAGGATAATACCCCTAGTCATGCATCTCGTTTAACCATAGACTGGCTTGCTTACCAAGGATTTACAAGAAAAAAATTCATGTTTTGGTCACCTCAGATCCCTAACTTGAACCCGATTGAAAATCTATGGTACATTATGAAATGTCGAATTTGAAACAATGGACGCCAATTTAATGGCAAAACTGACATGTCTTCGTATTTTGGGAGGATCTTCTCTCATAACAACTTCAGACGTGAAGAAACTTACTTCATCAGAGAAGAGTTGGTTAAAAAAGATGGCAAAAAATAAAATATTAATATTAAATATATCACTTCCGACGTGGTTCTATTTTGTTGTTGCAGGACTGTTATCATTTTCAATGTTTTAACTTACAATTAATTTTATTTGTTTGCGTTCCTATGCTAGAAAATGAATTGTATTACAAAAAAAGTGTCGCATAAATTATTGGGTTGTTTCATCTCTGTTTATTTAAAAAAAAACATTATTATTCACATATTTTCGAAATCAAATATAGAAAAACAATTTTGAGATCGTCAACAAATACAAAATACCAACATTTTCCGATTGTCTTCTTTCAAATAAACTTCTGATGCTTTATGTATAAATGACTCGAAGTGTTGTTTCAAAAAAGATGGCAAAAATAAAATATTACGGTTAAGTAAATCACTTCTTAAGTGCTTCTATTTTGTTGTTCAAAAATTGTTATCATTTTCAATATTTTAATTAACATTAAAACACGATTCAGTTTGAGATAGGTGTTACTACAGTAAGAAACTTCGTTGGAATTATACATTTCGACAATTGAAAAACCAGACAACTTGACGTGAGATTTTGTCAAATAAATGAAATATTTATTAAATCATTTTTTTTAATCCATATTTTCAGTTTTATAAAACCTTATTCATGGTAATACTGACGTATACAGATTGTCTTCTTTCAAATAAACTTCTGATGGTATATGCACACAATTTTCCTATTTGCAAACACTTATGATTCTCTCTCTCTCTCTCTCTCTCTCTCTCTCTCTCTCTATATATATATATATATATATATATATATATATATATGTATATATACAAATATATATAATTATTTATGAATAATATTCTTCAAATTAACCCATATACACATGTGTTTCATGCCAAACTTTCAATCATCAGTATGGGAGGAGACAATATCTGCCGCCGGTCACACGATTCGAACCCTAATAGGAAAGTCATATTTAACTCAGTAAGCAGAGCGTTTACCGATGTGCCCACCACATGGGAGAGTAAATTAACGTTTTAATGGCAAATTCGGCAACAATAAGCATATATATATATATATATATATATATATATATATATTTGTGTGTTATTACACAAAATATATATTTTTAAGTATTTACATTCTATTATATCCGAAAATGTTCCAAATTACAAGTTCAATGAAGTTGTATTACAAGCTACAGAGCATGCATAACTTATACGTGTATTCCAATGACTAAAAGAAAAAATCAATCCATAACCAAACCTTTCATTTGATTTTACAATTTCTTCATCCTCATATATCGTTGAATTTACACAACTAAGATTTTGCCTCTGTTCTTTCAATCTCTTTCATATATCAACGAATATTTTTAATTCCAATTAGAAACATTTTCGGTTTGTCTTCTTTTACAGATCAAACATGACTGACGAGCGATACGACGGATAACACCCGGCAAATCTTTTGCGAGGCTCCGTTTTAGATGCGAGACAATGTACACTTCTGTAAAATCGTTAATAAATAATCATAAATATACTAAAGAAAGTCCGTGCCAGGTTAGGGTAAAATTAATTTCCCGAACAGAACAGTTTTGCACCAGTTTTATGTAGTCTTACGAAGATTTAAATAAAAATATAATACTAAACCTTCCGTCTAGAATCCTTATACCAATTTTGATTAAAATCCATTACATAATTTTGATTCGGAAATGGTCTCAACTGTAAAGCGAAACATAGTGAGTCTTAAGAAGAAATTGAAATTCAAGGAATCTTGCTTAATTGGTGTTTAATAACAATTGGTCAAATTCAATTCAAATATGATATATTTTAATTTTCAAATGGGGATTTGTGCTCAAATATGCCCCTAAAATACCCCCCAAAACTGAAATTAATGAAATATTTATTCATTGATGTCTAATACATATTGTTAAAATTTTACAAAATAAGACCTATCTGGATTTTCATTTTTACCCCTTTACATTAAATTAAATTACCATAAATATAGCTCACATTATCCACCCTTACGCCTAGCAGCTGTGTTCCAAACCTTATGTCTAGAATCCTTATTCTAATTTTATAATAACCGGTTACTTAGTTTAAGAGAGAATTCTGTACATGCAAATATATAAACATCGAATAACTGGTAATACCACTTATTTGTGGTATTTGCCTCGCGTCGGGTCTTCCGCCTTCTATTGAAAGTGGAAGTTTATGGAGAATACAAATGCGGTCCCCAGTCAGCATGCTAGGGGGGGGGGGCTCATACAGCACCTAGTATTTCCAAATGGTCACTCATCATGTACTGGCCAGGCTTGACGTCGCTTAACTTCGGTTATCTAACGGGACCGGTGCTTCAACGTGACTATGCCGTATATAAAAACATACACATACCTGACTCTCTATATATACAAATATAATTAATTCTCAGAATTTAGCCTGACGAGGTTCACTTAATTTCCAGCGTGAACTGGAACATGTGTAGCAAAACATGTTTGTGTAGATAAAAATGTATCCCTCACTCTATAATAAAGATAAATGTGTATTTATTTGTATATGTTTATATATATATATATATATATATATATATATGTACTTCCATCCCGTCACATAAAATGTTGCCAGTAAAATATATGCCTTTTTCTAGAAGTCGAATGAAATCATTTCAAAGCAAAGCGAGAAAGCAAATAACAAGTCAGACAACCACCTCAGACTTATCCCGTCGCCAGAAATAAATTCACTCCACTCTATTATAAAAAAATCAACGATGCATGTTTTTTTTTGAGTGGTTGGTTATAATAATTAATCTATGAAAAATTGAATTATTGATGTAATTCTATGATTTTAGATGAATATTCTAATAATAGCGAGATCAAAGACTGGCGAGGAATACTTTGTTTGTTTTTCATTATGGTGTACAATAAATTATTCAAGCACTTCATAATATTAGTAATGCTTCTGTGAGCATTTCAAGTGACATTCTTTTCTCGGCGTTGTGACTCACTTTTCTAATTTACATACCATAAACACGCATGGCAAAATAATAAGTCTCTTTTATTCTATATAAGAATAATAAAGAATAGCAATGATACTAGATGATGATGATGATGGTGGTGGTGGTGGTGGTGGTGGTGGTGGTGGTGGTGGTATTGGTGGTGGTGGTGGTGTAGGTGAAAGTAAAGAGACTTATTATTTTTAGTCTTACAATATATGTCACAGTTTATGAATTTCCGAATGAAGGCATGTGGTAGCGAGTGTTTCACGGAAACATGTGTGTGTGTGTATTAGAAAGAAAATGCGACAGGTTAAATAATATTACTACACTAGTTATATTCTCTTTTGTTTTTAATGGACTATTCCATTTTTTAAATTCTTTCCTTTCTTTATTACCTTCGACTATTAATAAAGAGATAGAAAGAGATAGATAGAGAGATAGAGAGAGAGAGGGGGGAGATGGGGGTAAGGGTGATAGATATCATATAAAATAACAACGGGAGGTCAAGCAAAATACAGTGAGAGAGGGTGAGAGCGACGCATAGACATCAAGGAATATTTCAGCAGGTATTTTGCATGATTAAAATATATAGGAAAAAAAGGCTTAGTGAAACAAAGTGTGATTAACTCAGTTTTAGTATAATATATATATATATATATATATATATATATATATATATATATATATATATATATATGTGTGTGTGTGTGTATGTGTGTGTGGTTGTGTGTATGTGTGTGTCGTGCAATAAGGTAAAAATTGATACAGATTGTGTTAAACTGTTTTATGCTCTCAGGACTTCAAAATGAAACAAGAACGAGGCGCGTGTGGGTGGGGGCTTTTCAAATCAATATTGGGTCGCAACTATCAAAGGATGTAATAGATTCTCTAGTTAAATCTTCAGATGAATTATCAGTTTTGAATCCATTAAAAGATAAGGGTAATAATGAAAACCCTAAAACCACAGTAAAGACGAGCCGAAGGCATAAAACTGTGTGTTCAGAACCTTCAAAGGATGTTATCATAAACTCTCCAGTTCAAACGGCAAAAAGATTACCAATTTTGACTCCATTCTAAAATTGATTGCCATAATGAAAAGCCCACACCAAGACAGACGAGCATAAATCGTAAAACTCTGGATTCTCAATCCAGTCATGCTTCTCGGAATGGTCGCTTGTCGACCCGAGTAAGTAGAAAATCGGTTTCCATTTCTGAAGATCAACAAACGACTTATTTACAGATGTCTCTCAACTTCTTTCTATTGTTTTACACGAGACTTCAGAAATGAAATCAAAGACAGGGACGCGAAAAAGCAAGTCTGTTGCTTTTTCGGATGAGGTTTCAACTGTGGCAAATACAGATTCTCCATTGACCGTACTGTTTACTGTCAGGCCATATGTTGACGCAACTGAAGAAAGAAAATAACTCAACAAAAATGGAAAATTCAAAAAGTTGAAAGTTGACTTCAGTCTCGTTAGAGGCCTTAAGCCAAGTCTTACGACAACACCCAGACAATCTAGAAGACGCACATATTTTCATAACCTTTTCACCATAAACGGCAAACCCATTTTATATTTTATAAATTTTAAGGAAAATTGTTCAATGTTAAAATCTGACGATATTTGCGTCTCTCCTTCTCGGTTGTGTTCAATGCCATTTTTATTGAAAGAACTTGTCTTATCCACTAACTTTGTTAAAACAATCCCCCACACATATCTCCCAAGGTTCACCAGAAGCTTTAAGACATTTTCCCCTTCCTTTTCGCATCTCCTGTCTTTTGTGACTTGAGATTGTCTCTTCTCCTGTCTGAGGTGAACTATTCTATTCTCTTCTATGTGTTTTTCTTTTTAAATATTTTTAATTAACATAGTCTGCAGGAATGGGTATCACAAAATGTGGATAAAAATAAAAATCAGTCATTTTAAAAACTTTGATACAAATATTTTCCTTTCTGTATTAAAATTTATAAGATTTCAATTTTGCGAATTTAAAAAGGGAGGAAAAAGCATGGTGTTTTCTGAAACAGGTTTGTTGCCATGAATATTGATTTGAAAACTTTGAATAAAACTTATACATACAATATATATATATAAATATATATATATGTATATATATATGTATATATATATATGTATATATATATGTATATATATATGTATATATATATATGTATATATATATGTATCTATATATATTATATATATATGTATATATATGTATATATATATATGTATATATATATGTATATATAATATATGAATATATATAATATATTAAATATATAATATATTATATATATGTGTATATATAAATTTATATATTATATATATAAGTATATATCTATAATATTATATATATATGTATATATCTATATATCTCTCTATATACCATATATGTATATATATACTATATATATATAATATATATCTACTATATATATACTATAGATATATATATATACTATATATATACTATATATACTATAGATATATATATATATATATATACTATATATATACTATAGATATATATACTATATATATACTATAGATATATATATACTATATATATACTATAGATATAGATATATACTATATATATACTATAGATATATATATACTATATATATACTATAGATATATATATACTATATATATAATATAGATATATATATATATACTATATATATAATATAGATATATATATATACTATATATATAATATAGATATATATATACTATATATAATATAGATATATATATACTATATATATATACTATAGATATATATATATATACTATATATATACTATAGATATATATATATATACTATATATATATACTATAGATATATATATACTATATATATACTATAGATATATATATACTATATATATATACTATAGATATATATATACTATATATATACTATATATATATATATATATATATATATATATATATATATATATATATATTATATGAACCACGATCACAAATATTTAATAATGAAATAATGTATGTTTTCTTACCGATGAGAAGCAAAGTACATACAGTCATTAAATTGTTCATTTTCTTCTTTTGCCTGTTCGTCTTCCTCGATAAAAAAAGGTAACCTTTTGTGAATATCAACTAAGGCAAACTGAAATGAATGCGCAGTTAAAAAGAATTGTCATGGCATCTTGAATAAAAAAAATCAACCAATCAGAAAACTAGAATAATTCATCAACTGAGTTTAAATCTTAATTAATCTTAATTAAAACTATCATGACTATTACATTATTGCAGAAAGGGTAATTAATTCATTAATTATATAATCAGATTCAAGACATATTAAATATTCGGGAAATGATAATAATATTTAAGTGTTTTAACGGCCCTTTAATATTGGGAAGCATGCAATAAGATTTAAGTACTTTTAATTACTCTTTGATATTGCGAGCATTATAATTACATTCAAGAAGTATTAAAAGTTGTGAAAATGATAATTAGGTTTAAGCGTTTTAATCGTCCTTAAATATTGGGAAACAAGCAATTAGATTTAAGCTTTTTCATGGCCCTTGAATATTGGGAAATATGTAAATAGATTTAAGTAGTTTAAATATTAGGACAAGGATAATGATATTTGAGGAACAGTTTTACATGAATTAATCAGCTTTTAAAACTATGTAACTATGAATATGTATTAAAAGATAATCTGAATAAAAATGTATGACCTTAACAGTTAAAGATATTTCATTCTCTAAGGTTTTGTTGTCTCAAGTCGTGCAACTGGTGAAAAGGGATAATTCTTTTTAAGACATTTGCGAATTTTGTTTCTAAATTATTGAATACCAACAAAAAACTACTCCGAGCAGCAATTCATATAGCTGTAGCAAAGACACAATTCTCATTTCACCTTTTATTAACTTGGAGAAAAACAATAAAACGATGATTGCCATTGTGGTATTTGATATATATCAACGTCGAGGAAATTTAATGTGTATGAACATAGTCACATTTTATTAATTAGGATGGAAAAACAACAAAAAGGTTATTTTATATGTTTTTTGTGATATTAAAGATTGAGGGATTTGATTTTGAATAAACATAATAATGAAAATAAATTCCCATTAAAAAGTGATTATATAATGAAATTAATAAACTAAAAAGCGGAATTGGTCAAATAAAACAATTATATAATCCTGAATAATTTGAAATGATTAGTTTATGATTTTACCTTTATAATTAACGACAGAAAAATAAAAATTACAAACTTAATACAGATTTTTCAAAAATATGAACATATTCTTTTTTGTAATTTATAAAGATGAAAGGAGGAAGGGCTTTTCTTTTTTAATTTTCATGGTAAATGTAATGCTCACCACCACCATCACCATCATCACCATGAAACAAATATTTATTAAAACAAAATGTAGTTTAAAAACTACATATCTATTTACTTATTTAAAAACAAACTTTCTTAGTCATTGCATTCAATGCAGACTTTATTTTTGAAAGAACCTATTCCAGGGTAATTTACTTTATCCTACGTAGTTATTCGGGTTTAAACTTACCCGGAAGTTGTCATTTGAATTTCAAAATAATCTAAGCGAAAGTTTTTATTCGGAATTTAATCTTTTTTTCATTAAATCGCTTTAATTAATATTGCTACTATTAATAATAACATTAATATTCTGAAACTAGTGGCTATATATTAGAAATAGGATAAAATAATTACAAATGACTCAGATACAGAACATTAATGTATGAAAACGTTTTATTAAATAAATATGCAAATGAAGTATATGCAGAATTGTGTTTGGGTATTTGCCGATCACTATATATTGAATATTTCCAAATATTTTGTTGTATCATTGAATTCTTTGAATTCTTTTTGGTACTCCATACCAGTCGAGGACACGTCTTCGACGTTCAGTTCGACAGAGGATGGGCCGTTGTGGTTTCTTTTGGACCTGCTCTTTCGGGATAAGGTATTTGTTCTAGTTAATCCTAGAAGATTACCCCTCCTTGGTTTTACCTTCTCTTTGTGAGAAGGAGTTGGTTTATGGCCAATTGCCTGAGGCGCCCCTACCTGGGAATGCCGACACGCATCTTTGCGGGGCTAGAGAACGCTACCTCTTGTGTGCTGACCTACCACCCCACCTTCCGACCTTGTGCCACATCTGCCCGCGGTGGGAGGGTTGTAGATCATTTAATTACATAAGTCTAATATGTTTGTATATCAATATAGTTCGGATGAATGAAAATAACTTTCGCATTTATTAATGTAGATTATATAAGTGTACTTTTTAAAATGAGACAAATGCCACTCAGTTTTGTCATTATTCTCAATGTGCGTCGTTTATCAAACACTTTTCGCACCAACTGTAGTAGTCCGTACACAAAGATGGGCGCATGTTTCTCCTTACAAATTAAGTGGTGCGCAAATTATACGATGATATGTCGTTTCTTTATTTTTTTTGCAATTAGTCATTCATGCTTAAATTAAAGTAGCATTTGCTTTTGTGTGACCACATTATACGATCTTTCGTTGGTAGTTGAGGTCGTTGCTGTTGTTATGCTAATCAGTTTTTCTTGTTGTTTATGGCATATCATTCAAGTTATTTAAACGTCGAAACACAATACGATTCATTGAACACGATACAGAACACGATAATGATAAAAATATAGAACACAATATAAAACACGATAGTTATACAGATATAGAACACGATATAAAACACGACATAGAACACAATAATGTTATAGTAATAGAATATGATAAAGCATAGAATATAGAACACGATAATGGTATAAATATAGAACACAAGATAGAACACGATACTGATATAAATATAGAATATGATATAAACATTATAATGATATAGATTTGAAACACGATATAGAACACGACAATATAGATATAGAACACGATATAGAACACGATATAGAAATTGATAATATAGATATAGAACACACGATATAGGACATGAATAGAACACGATCATAATATAGATATAGAACACGATTATGATATAGATATAGAACACGATATTGAACACGATATTGAACACGATATTGAACACGATGATGATATAGATATAGATATAGATACCGATATAGAACACGATATAAAACACGATATAATAAACTGTATTTTTTTAAATATTGATCGACTAAAGCCATTAGTATAATTCTGACAGCATTGGATTGAAGACACCTGAGGTTTAAACTTCCTTTGCCTGTACAAAATGAAACGGTCAGTTTGGGAGCTGTATTTGTTATGTGTTGTTGTGTGATGGTAATTTACCCTATTTCGTTACTATATCGACTCTTCTAGACATTTTGTTATGGAAGAGACTATGAGAGGATAGGACAAGCAGTCTTTGAGCAGTTTTTCTGTAACATACTATTCTATACTTTGGTAAATTCACATTCTTGTAAATATACCACCGTGTTATATTATTTATTATCAGCTCTTCAAAGCCACAACACTGGCTACGGGGAACTCAGACTTATTCGGACATAACATAACCGGTACTTTTGTCACACACAACACTGCCGACAAGAACTCGGACTCAAGCTGTGCCAGTCGACCAAGGAATAACATTCTGTAGAGAGAAGGTTACATAAAGAAAATGGCAAAGTCGATCCATAAAAAGTAAATTAAGTTTTATTTACGACAGACAACGAATTTTGAGAAATGGCTAAATATATTGTCACTGGTAAGAAACAATTTTGTGTGGACTCTGAAAAGAAGAATGGTGAGTTGGTAGCCAAAGCAACTCGTTAGACACTTCGTGCGAGATTCGAAGTAAACTGGATAGTCTGAATTTGTTGCTGCCAGGGAGGCGAAGTTATGTGTACAGTGGAAGATTTTCGAGCAAACGGTGTAAAAAATGTTTTTCTTTCGAGAGTATCACTGTGCCAATATTTATCCTATAGATTTTTAAAAGGTGAAAAGGTTTATATTGTCTGCAATTTCGATTGGTAGAAATAAAATGTATGTATTAAGACTGTTATTAAATCAAGCGTTGATATTTTTTACAAAAGATATTCGTTTGCTGCTGTTGTTTGAACAAGGTTTCACAATCCCTTACTTCTTATGTATATTTTTTAGATTTGTTTAAAATTTCATTTGATTACGAAAGATAAAGCACTCAATTACAACAAAAATGTATAACGTGGGCCGTTATATTGGCCCAACATAATTTCATTTCAGAAAATGAAAAAAAGCGGCCAAAATGAATAGGTCTCGGTCAGAAAGAAACTGTCACTATCAGTTGTCCTCCGCAAGAAAAAAAACGACATGTGCACACAAACAAGCTGTCCAAACTAAAACAGAATGCAGCATAACACGGAAGACTTTAATGATAACTATTTCATCAATATAAGAGTACGATGTAAAATTACCTAAACAGAACAGTTTGCAACACTTTTATGTCTCCTTAAGAAGACTAAAATCAAGATATAATGACACTAAAACTTATTCTAGAATCCTTATTCAAATTTTGATCAAAATCCATCACACGATTTTGATTCTAGAAAATTTCTAAAATTTAAGACTTACGCTTAAGGGGTCTTAAAAAAAAAGTTAAATTCAAGAAATCTTGCTTCATTGTCTAGTGTCTATGGATCAAATTCAATGCCAATCTGATATATTTGAATTTTCAAATAGTAGGTTTTGTCTATATTATGCCACTTAAAAACCTTTTAAAATACTCCAAAGAAAGTGCAATTGAAGGAATATTTATTAATTGATGTCTACCAATCTCTGAAGCTAATACAAGCTATTCTCAAAGAATTTGTGACTCAATCTCATTTCAAATGGTTCACTCTCGTGATATTTGGAGAATCGACAATAGCTTTTTTAATAGTGACAAGTCTGTAATTCCTTCTCTTTTTAATGGTCGTCAGGTTACTTCATCTTCTAAGGATAAGGCTGATCTCTGTGCTCGTCTTTTTGCTGACAATTCTTCTCTTGATGATTCTGGTGCTGTTCTTCCTGATTCTCCTTTGAAAACTAACCACTCTTTTGACTCATTATTACTCCGAAGATGGTTGCTAAGGTTCTTGCTGATCTTGACCAGTCTAAGGCTTCCGGTCCTGATTACATTTCTGTTGTCATTCTCAAACGTTGTGTTCTGTAATTTTCTTCTATCCTCTCGAAATTATTCAATCTTTGTTTGTCTCAGTTCTGTTTCCCTTCTTGTTTGAAAGAGTCCTCTGTTGTCTTTATCTTTATAAATACTGGCGATCAGTCTGATCCAACTAAGTATCACCCTGTTAGTCTCCTCTCTGTTATTAGCAAAGTTTTTGAAAGGTTGGTCAACGGTAAGCTTGTTCATTTTCTGGAAAGTCTGCGTCTCTTTACTGATGTTCAGTAAGCCTTTTGTGGTTTTCGTTCAACTGCTGATCTTTTAAATGTTGTAACTGAGCGAATCTATCGTTTTATGGATAATTCAGGAGAGGGTAGGGCCATTACACTTACATATCGAAGGAGTTTCTACAGAGTGTGTCATTCTGGTCTTCTACTTACATGTTATGGAATTAGTGGTGAGGTTCCTGACATTATTAGTTTGTTTTTTTCAAACTGAAGCTTGAACGTAACTCTTTTCCTGTCAATGCTGGTGTTCCTGAAGGCGCTTTTCTAGGACCAACACTGATTCTTCTCTACCTAAATGATCATCATGTGAATATTATTCAGAAGATTAACATCTATGCTGATGATAACACTTTCTATTCTTGTGTTAATTTTGTCCATCTCACTGGGATCACTTAAAATATGCAGTTGATCTAGAAGTTGTCCTAGATTCAGTTGTAGATTGGGGTACGAAATATCTTGTTTCGTTTAATCAAGTTAAGACTCAGCTCGTGTCTTTCAATCGTAGGCGCGTCTTTTTTCTTCCTGAGATTCTCATGGAAGATGCTCTTGAGGAGAAATCGATTCTGAAACTTCTTGGTTTTCTTTCTCACCCAATTATTCTTAGAATTTATGTATTAAATCCATTGCTCTTTCTGCTTCTCATAAAGTCGGTTCTCCAAACACTTTCTCATACCTGAGGCTATTCTCTATCTCTACAAATCTACTATCAGATCATGTATGGAGTACTCTTGTCATATTTGGGCTGGTGAATCTCTGTCCTATTTAAGGGTTCTTCATTAGGTGCAGAATCGTATCTGTAATTTGATTGGCTCCACCCTTTCTTCTGTTCTGCACTCTCTCTCTCTCTCTCTCTCTCTCTCTCACACACACACACACATACACACACACACACACACAGATGTGATGTTGCTAGACTCAGTCCTTTCTATGAATACTATTGTGACGTGTGTTCTTCAGAATTGTCTAATCTATTCACTGCTTTTTTTCCAGCTCGTTTGACTCGTTGGTCTAGTGGTCTTCATTAATTCGCTGTTTTGATACCTCATTGTAATACAGCTTCCTATTCCAGTAGCTTCTTTCAAGAATTGCAAGTTTGTGGAACTCTTTTCGTGCTGACTGTTTTCCTCCTACCTATAGCCTTGGTCTTTTCAAGACTAAGACCAATAGGCATCTCCTGTCTTTGCATTAATAATATTTCGCTTTTCTTAGCTCCTTATATCAAATGGCTTCATGCCTTGTCTTGAGCGATTTCCATAAAAAATACCTATTGTTAAAATTCTACAGTGATCAGAGTTATCTAAATTTTCAAGAAGGGCTTTGCCCCCCATTTTTCTTTTTTTGCATAACACTAAATTAACCTTAATATAGACCACATTTTGACTCCTTGTGCCTAGCATCTGTGTTCCAAAATTCATAATAATCGGTTAATTAGTTTAACAGTGAATCTTGTAGATAGAAATAAATAAACATATACATACACCTAACTTTATATAAATAAATATTGTAAGAATAAAGATCGGCAAACAAACCTTTCGTCATACCCAGTAGTTTTATTTATTACGTTAAACTACACCCACTTCTTATGTCCCAAGCTGAGGAGTGTGGAGTCACTTTTTAGAGGCCATTACTCTCATATCTATTTCGACCAGGAGTTGTAGTACTTTTCAATGTCCCATATGTAGGTTCAATAGCATTTGTTATGGGGGTGACACAAAAGCGTATCCTGTGGTGTCGCCCAAATTTAGGCAGCAAATATTACCAGTGGTACAATTATCGCTAAAAACAATAACAAAAATAACCCCATATATATATATATATATATATATATATATATATATATATATATATATATATATATATATATATATATATATATAGTCTCGGAAGTTTCTCAAACATTAAAACTATATAAAAAAAACACTTTTTAGTCCCAAGTCGTTCAGTGGAAAATCACTCATGTAAGTCAATTTATTTTTTACAGTTATTATATTAGTTTGCTCCTTACATTATTTAAGGGATCATCAGTTGTTTACCATGAAAAACTGTTTCGGGAATTTAAAAACAAGACAGTATTTAATTTCATGGCTTCCAAGCAGAGTTGATCAGCCCCCACTTCCCTTATATATATATATATATGTGTGGTTCTACATCACAAACAAGGGGAAATGCAACAAGGAATTACAACACTATAAACATTTGAGTTAGATGATACTAACCAAAAAAGTATGTTGCTTTGTGGCCTCTTTGTGACAACATTTTCAAAAAAAGTAAACAATCTTTCATGAAAAAAGGAAAAAAAAAGTTTTTTAATAACAAAACTAAAAGAATAGAAATACGACAACGAATAAATACTCCTTTCTTTACCCTTGGGAAATTAAACAGGCTAGGGATGTAGCATGCATACACAGAGACATTTCTTTCTTCTTGCAAAGAACAGTCCCTGCGAGGTGGTTTGGTCACACGCTGACAAATCAGCCTCCATGGCGTATTAATTTCAACCTGACCTTTGAAAGACGACTTTCAGAGTGTTAGGGAATTACGCAGCAGTCATAGCGTGCTTCCAGGAACCAACGAAGAAAGACGTCTTTTCTCCCGCCCCAGTCAACTTTGTCCAGGGCAACGGCTATCTACACTGGAATATATACTGCACAAAGACTTTTAGCAGACGAAATTCATTACTTATTATTACTTCCTTCACTGTTTTAACTGTCGACAACCTACACCCAACAGTGTAGGGCACTTAAATAAATACATATATTGTTGTTTATCGAAGAGATTTGTTTTCATTTCATTTGATAATTCTTTTATTAAAAAATACTATAAGAGTTGGTATTACTCTTAATGTGAAGAGAAGCTCCTATAGGACTATACCACAGTGACCCACATAGACCATTTCTTTTTGTTTTGTGTTGGTGACAATGCCAGGTCCGTCCAATCTTCCTAACTTAATAACGTTTCTGTTGGAGGTTCTTTCGAGTTAGTTGTTTCAGATTTTCACTTTATCTTACCAGCCTTCTGTGTTGGATTGTTGGTGTTAGTCAAGTGTCGAGATGGAAGATAGCCATTTTGTTGAGTTGGCCATGTAGGTAGGTATCTGAGGGATCTGGTTTAAACTGCATAAGAAAAGGAGATCACCAAGTTCGAAATAAAATACCAATATCTCCACTAAAATATAAATACATTTTATTTAACAAAAACATAGGAATATAAAATGAGTTGCTCAACTGGCAGACTTTAGGTACAAACAGAATGTGTAATTCTGGAATCCCATCTCGTTTTGTCGTTTTCTGGAAAAGAAGAAAAGCGTCTTAACTTCACAACATCTCTTTCAGGAACTTATTATATTTTCACGCCAAACTCTCTGGACAGAAATCAAGAAAAGCTGCGAGGGTCTATGTGCAGTGATGCGCTAATTGCCTGTGTATCAATACACGAATCTGGACATGCCTGTTTTCACTAACCAAACTGCAACTACACATTACGCAAGAGATTGTATGTACATACAGAACAAATAGGTGTGTCATGCAACTGCTACACCTCTATTTTTATACCTATGAAAAAATTAAATTTTCCAATGCAGTTACATCATTTTGCAATATACGTAATGGGGTTCAGATCATCCCGATAACTGATCGCTTAAAACAAACTTGAGAAGCTGCCCAGCCTTACCTTTCAATTGTCTCCAATATTTTCCCAGATTTAAGATTTTTTAACCTGAAAAAAAAAAACTCTTATACACGCTTTGCAGTTTACCATGCTGGACAAAGTTCAACGAGTCTATTAAATAAATACTCATGTGGTACGCCGGTTTTTGTTAGATCATTAAAGTTAAGCTACGTTGAGCCTGGTTAGTATTAAAGAGTTTGTAGAATTAAAGACAAAGTCCCATTCTAACATTTTATATCAACTTTATTGACCATCTTCGTTAAACATGTAATACTAGACAAGAAATAAGGAATAGTCCATGAGTCTGGACGAGGAAAATGGTTTTAGAGTCCATAATAGGAAAATGTTAAAAGTCCATATGTATGTAGGTGGTAATGGAAAGGTAGTTTGAAAAGCTGGCAGACTTCATATTGTTATTGTTTGAAAGTAAGCCTATGTGTCGAAATGGTATTGAGAGTAGGTTCACGTGCTGATAGTTCGCCATCTTGGATATGGAAGCCTTCTTGTCGATGCCAATACCCTATGGCTTAAGATGGTTTGGTTTGTGTGCCAAGAGAAGAATTTGGTGGTTGAAGTTAGTTACACAGCTGTACCTTCTCGCGACTGGACAAAGCAAACAATGCCAGTGAACTTTTCTTTTTAAATTGTTTTTTTAACATAGTTCACCCCAAACAAGGCAGGCCACCATTGTAGACATAAGGGGCTACTGAGAAAAAGGGGGAGAGTTTGGGGGGGTCAACCTAAATTGGGAGCTGTGCAGCGAGATGTCTGCTTACATTAGTTTTAAATTTCTGCATGTCAGTACCGTCAGGAAAACAGGGAGAGAATTCCAGAGTCCAGCAGCACAAGGAAAGAAGCTTTTGGAGTAGAAGGCTCTCCTGCATATTGGGACCTCGACAGTGAATGGATTGTCGGGTTGGTCTAGTGAATTTGCGTCGTGGGGGCACCAGAGCAGCAAGTTCATCAGAGCACAATCCATTGAAGTACTTGTAAAACAGTCACAAGGAAGCAACATTGCGGCGATAGGACAGGGGATGGAGCTTGGTAGATAGTGAGGGACCTATTAAGTTGGTGACTCTTTTTTTAACCTAGTCTAAGAGGGAGAGACTAGTGGATGATCCCCAGCCCAGATCTGACAGCAATACTCCATGCATGGGCGGATGGTGGCTTTCTAGGATAATGTCAGGTGTGAGAAGTTTACTAGCATGATAGAGGGAGCCCATTATATTTTGCAGCAGCCCTGGCAATGTCTTCAATGTATTTATTTCAATTCATGTTATCTGTGATAGTTAGGCCAAGGAGTTTGAATGATGAACTCTCAGGTAGGGTGTTATTTGCCATGACAATCTGTGGTTGAAGAGGTTTCTTGTAGTTATTGAAAGAAAGTAGCTTTGTCTTTGCGGCATTAAAAGTTACCATCCATTTTTGACACCAATCATTTTCTAAGGATTGAGCCATTGCCTCAGATATGTGCGCGTTGGTTTTGCCCACATGACTTGTTTAAATAATCTTTGGAAACCAGAGCTGTGCTCGTATAAGAGATTGTTTCTGATTGTTTAAATCAGAATTGAAATTACATGTGTGCTCAAATCTGCGCCAGGCTTACAAGCTAAGCAGATATTTCAAACATAGTTAATGGCGGTATTGTTGCTATAGTGACTACTTCTGCTACATGAATATGTCTAAAAATTCAATGAATGGTTAATCATTAGGTGTCTCTATCCTAACAATAAAAAACAAAATTAAAAAAACAATTGCCAAGTAAATACCTACTAATAACAAAAATAATAATAAAAATACAATAAAATGCAACAATTCAAATAAATTAGTGAATGTTATTTTTTTTTTTTTTTTTGGTTGTTTTTTTAATCGTTTTAGGAACCTTGTTTTGATTTTGTGTCGTTTTAATTTTTTCAAATTCTTTTATATTTTTTATTACTTTCTAAATCAAATCCCGGTTCATTCTCATCTTTGCAATTTTTCTTCATTGTATCTTGCTTTTGTGTTCTTCACAGACCTCTCTCTGCTCCTGGTCCCCTTGAGCCCTGCGCTCATCAAAAACATTATTTTTATTTTAATATATTTTCGCGTTTGTTTATTTTTCTCCCTCTCATGTGGATTTTCAAAAAAACTTGTCATGTCCCTATTTACTTGCCTCCCCTCTAGGCTAGAGTTAGACATACGGTCGGTTTTTATTGTGGGGAGTATCCAGTTCCCCAAAAGGGGCACTCTAGATTGGAACAAAAATATTAATTGCCTCAGTCTGTAAAGAATATTCTGAACTTAACTTATGCGGGGCAGCCAGGCGTATCGCAGAATTTAAAGCAAACACAAATACTTCGCTAAAAATGAAGAACAAACAGAACATTTAAAAAAAAATAAAAACAAAAAGTAAAAATGAAAAAGTGCTCATTTTTCGCAAAAAAAACTTTTATAAATACTCGTGTCACTTCGCTAAAAATGAAAAACAAACACAAAAAAGAAAATTAAAAAATATAACCAAATATTTTGAAGTTTACAGACAATACCACAGATATATATATATATTTATATATATATATATATATATATATATATATATATATATATATATATATATATACATACATACATACATACATACATACATACATACATACATACACACACATGTGTCTATATATATAAATATTTTTTCAGTTTTACTTTTTGTTTTTATTTAAAAAATTTTTTTCTGTGTTTGTTTTCATTTGTAGCGAAGTATTTGTGTTTGTTTTCAATTCTGCGATACGCCTCGCCCCGCATAAGTGAACTCCAGAATATTCACACAAAAAAGGCTTAACGGAGTTTTCGATTGGCCAAAACACACCAAATTCGTGACATTTGGCTCTAAAAAGGCGCTTATTATGCGTTTTTACTAAGATGTCTTCTTCATTGACCAAGGACAGAAAATGATGTGTAGTATCAGAACAGATACTACACTTTACTTCTAGCCAAAAGGCCACGCCCGTTCAGTTTGTTTCGTTGTCTCATCAATAAGATACTAAATCTAATTATTTATGGTGTACGGGAAGGGGACAAAACTCTACTAATTTATACCTAAATTATCTCCCTTGAAATTTAAAAACTTAAAAAAAAATTATTTAATATTTCCTTTCTTTATTTTAAATAATTTTGTACATGTAATCATTAATTATTTTTTTGTACTCATTGAGAAAATTAGGAACATTTGAAAATTAACACTCTGCACGGCCAAGATCAAAGTGTAGTATCTGTTCCGATGGATACTGCACTCCATAGACTGGTATTGTCTTGGCATTCGGGCTTAATTTACGTCTGTCTATGGGTCTGTCCTGTGCAGTTCTAGGAAGTCCACCCTCTCAGGCTTCGCCTCCCCTCTTTGGGGAGGAGTAAGTTTATTGCTTACTGCCTGAGGCGCCCCTACCGGGGAATGCCAACGGGGATGCGCAGACAATTTTTAAACCCCATTTTCCCGACCCGACCTTGGGTCACATCTTACTTGTGGGAGTAAGATAAAACTGGCCTTGTGCCTAACTCCTGGAGAGGAGTAAATCAATACTCACCCTAAAATGAACTTCTATTTCTTTGTTGGAAAGCAAAACAATTCTTTTTTGTTTAGAATTTAGAGTGGTAGATCAGTTTGCTATATGAATTTAACATAAACGGATCCCCTATTTCCGAGCCATTCTAACTTTTTTAAACCACATATTTGTATCACTAACCTTAAGTCCGAGTCGCAATGGTTGTAAAACCACCCCCAATTGCCTAAAAAAGTAGACCCCTCCCAAAGAAAAGCCGCATAGAATTTATCTCCCATAAAAAAAGGGTTAATGCTCTAAACCGTTAAAATGACTCGGAAAGTGTGGGGGGGGGGCATTTTACGCTACATTCATATGCGAAATTGAGCCCTCACTCTAAATTCTAAATTGTTTTGATATTGTTTTGTTATTTCTTTCTTAAAATGAAAAGAAAATTTGGCATGTTCAAAACTTTTGACATTTTTTTACATGCTTAAAATTTATTCAATTCATAAAACCGGTTTGCAGTTTTCATTTTTAATTGAAACAAACAAAAAACAAAAAAAAAACAAGAAAATGCGACGATAGTTGTCAAGTCTGTAATATTTTTCCCTGATACAAAGTATTATAAGAGTGAAAAATTCCTCCTTCTTTCTTCGCTGCCACAAATACTCTATAAAATGTAAGTGAAAGATGTCCTTTTTAAAAAATTAAACGTTTTCTAAATTTAATTTTTTTTAAAAGTTGCATTGAAAACATAAACATGTTTTCGTTAAGTTTTTTTTTACCACTTTCCAATGAAAAAGTTGTTTACCTAATTCAAATAAAAAATCAGTTGTGTACGAATAAAAAAAAACTTTAAAAAACGTTTTTATCAAAGAAAAAAATAATAAAGCCATGTTTACACGTGAAACACTGAAATGAAAAGTAAACAAAAGGAACCTTCGAGTGAACTTAGGTCAGAAAATTCCATTTTAATAAACTTAGTATAAATAAGTCCATTTGATGTGTTTTACTCTTGTTTTTTATTTTTTTTTTTTAAACATGTTTATGAAGTAAAAATAAGTCTCGAGAGTAATGCCGAAACCCATTTCTCTCAGAATAATTTACGTGACTTTATGTTTACATTTTAAAAATTGTATTTGAAAATGAATACATGTAAAACAAAATCGTCTAATAAGTTGTGTATGTTTTGAGTATCTCAGCTTTTCATGTTATGATTATTCGCTTAGTCAAAATTAGTTATCTCCCTTGTATTGTAAACGTCATCTTCAAAAGCGCCGCTGCTTTACTATATTTTCTCGTCTGTTTCTTTTTCTCCCTCTGTGGTGGGGTTTGAAAAAAAAATCTTGCCGCGTCTACCCGTTAATTTATTTCTGTGTAATATATCACTCTATGAGATGCTAAATCCAATATCTCATTATTTATGTCGTAGAGAAAAATAGGAAGCATCTCCACTAATTTATACCTAAATTATCTCCCTTGATTCTATTTTTTAAATTTCATTTTATTTTTTCACTTTTTTTAATAATGTGTACGTGTTATTATTAATTATTTGTTTTGTATTAATGAAAACTCATTAAAAAAATTATTTGGCCGAGTTTTAATCGAAATTTTTTTTTAAAGAAAAAAGATAAAATTGTACTCTATGAGCTTTGCTAAAGCACTCATTTTAAAAACAATCAATATTTCTGTCATAAAAATCTCGGATCTTTGATATTTTAAGGTCCCAAAATATACAGACCTCTTGTTCGACTATTTAACAAAGGAAGACAATTGGGAAATAACTTTTTTCTGACCTTATTCCTTAAATTTAATTTACGAAAAATACTCTAAATAAATAAACTTGTAACGCAAAATTAAATGTCAAAAAAAAATATTGTGAATAAATAAATTAAATTAATTAAAATAAAATAATAATTATTATTTTCTTTAATTTATTTGTTTATTAGTATTATTCTTTGGAAGATTAAATTAGGCAATACTGGTTTGTTTAGTCACCACTTATCATGGCGAAAAAACACTCGAGGTTAAGGGTCAATGAGATGGATGCATTGTCAGTTGATTGATCAAGAATATTATGAGAGTATTGAAAATTATAAATAGAATGAACAAAATTGTAATTCTTCTTATTTATACGGTGTATAAAAAGTATTTGTTGATTTGGATGTGAAGACGACCGATTTGTAGTCTGCAGTGAAGCAGTCCGGTGGAATGTGTTCGGCAAATGGGAAGTTCTTCGGAATCTCCGTGAGTAGAGTGCTCACGGACATTCGGTTTTTTTGTGAGGCAGACAGAGGAAAAAAGGAAAGTTCTCTTCAGTTGCGGTAGTTAGATGAGTTCTTGGTGTGAATGTCTTACAAGAAGGAGCCAGAGATTGGAGCTGAATCGTGTACCTTCCACGGAAATAATAACGGTAGAGTATCATCATCATCAAGAATCTGTATTAAGTATGTAATGAAACTATTTGATGAAGAGAATCACACAAACATCAATGCTAGAATGATACGGCGCATGCGTGACTGGGCCAGATGTCGTTGGCAGTGTGTGTAAAATGCGAGTATTTTGATCAACTTGAGGTTTGGCAAAACGAATTAAAAACTCAACTTTTGATCTACAAAAGAAGTTAGCGTCAATACTCCCAAAAGTATGTTTCTCCATAGCTTAGGAGTACTTCCATACCCATTACTATCAATACCAGGAAGTTAAATCTTAGTTGTGCTCAATAATTCGTCAGCCAATCTTCACACAAAATACATTCGCTGAACAGGTTGGGAGCCACGTACAGCATGTGACTACACTGAACTCCTTTTAAGGGTACAAATATTGTTTCAATCATTATCATCTCTGCACACCCTCTCTCGCACCACTGCAGCGCAATGATCCATGATTAGATGGATTTGCAATGTGAAATCTTACCAATCAAAACCACCAGCTCAGAGGATATGCTGAAGGCGCTATATTTGTCCAGCATAGAGGTTATCATTAGCATGAATCGGTTGCGCTGGTATTGTCATGTGAAGTGTCATCCTCCTGGATAAACCATTGTAGAAACATGGATGCCTTTAATCGCAGGAAGGTTGGCCGGACAAAGAAAACTTGGAATCATGTGATTAGACAAGACTGCACAGAGTGGAATCTGGAGACAGTTGACCCACCGAACTTCTGAAAACTGGAAGGTGAGCTTACATAATATCAGAAAACGTCTGACCCCTGAACAAGGGGAAAGTGATGTTAAATGAATAGAAGAAAGAAAACAGAAGTCCCATCTACTTGACTAATGGCCAAGTCGCCGGCTTCTTCAAATTTTCCTTATTACGAATCCGGTTTATAGTGCATGTTCTCACCAGGAAGAGTGACGTTTGTGTGTCTATCATTGTCTTGACCGGCCCATTTCCCATGACCAATTTATAGATGAAGTCTCGCTTTTCCACTGTACTGCATTACGCCTTTCATATCTCAGTTTCTTTTCTCCTCCATCCCAGCCGATGGGATAACATGGGCATGGGAGTTTTTACTAGGATCCCATCATCATAATCACCTTCCTAATTACTTTCTATTGTCCAGAGGAATATTGAGGTGCCATTCAGGGTTTCCTTCCTTTCCATATACTGCTTCTTCTTGGTATACCCTCTTGATTTTACTGAGGCACTGCTTCATGACATGTCCTGGCCTCAGTAAGTATTCAATCATTCCCTCTAGATTTAGGGGTAAGTCTTTTTATTAAGGATACAAAGCTCGACCTCTCTCTCCCCTCCACTTCTTTCTCTCTCCCTATATATATATATATATATATATATATATATATATATATATATATATATATATATATATATATATATATAATTTATAAATACATATTTTAATCAGACATATGGACCGGCGGTTTCTGACAGGAAAAAGGTTGGATCCCCAAATCCCGTCTTCGTCAGC
This sequence comes from Sepiola atlantica, assembly GCA_963556195.1. NCBI lineage: Eukaryota > Metazoa > Mollusca > Cephalopoda > Sepiida > Sepiolidae > Sepiola > Sepiola atlantica. Next base: position 36,625,382 of record OY744546.1, on the reverse strand, counting down.
ACAGCCTGAAATGGTAAATAATGAAATTTCTTCAAGGAACATCCGTGTTAAGTTTTAACCGTTATGAAATGCTATATGCAGAACATTTTTAATGAAAAAGCGTGAAGACGCTTAATCAGGAGAAATCATGAAGAGAAAGTCGTTATGTTGGTATTTGTATATTTAGAAGGAAAGAAAGAGAAAAAGAAAAGGAAAAAGAAAAGGAAGAGAAAAAGGGAAAGGGAAGAGAAAATAAAAAATATTAAAAAATATTTTTAAAAATATTTAAAAAATATTATAAAGGGAAATAAAGTTTAAGAAAAAACCCGATGGTTAAGGGTACTTCACTTTGATTAAATTATCTTATGAGGAGAGGTAACTATTTAGGGATGTATATTATTTTTATATATATATTCAATTTTACTAGAAGTTCTATTAATAACTCAAAAAAGTAATCTCGTTCTTTATTGACCCGGTTTCGTTTAATCCTGTTAAGACTCAGGTCGTAGGCGTGCCCCTTTTCTTCCTGAGATTCTCAACGATAGCTCTGCTCTTGAGGAGACATCGACTCTGAAACTTCTTGGTCTTTCTCTCTCATCAAATCTTTCTTGCAGTTCATAATCATGTCCATTGCTCTTTCTGCTTCTCGTAAAGTCGGTTCTCTCTATCGCTCTAAACACTTTCTTACACCTGGGGCTATTCTCTATTTCTATAAATCTATTATCAGACTATGTATGAAGTACTGTTATTATATTTGTGCTGGTGAATCTTTGTCCCATTTGAGGGTTCTTGATAAGGTGCAGAAACGTATGTGTAATTTGATTGGCCCTACCCTATCTTCTTTTCTACACCGTCTTTCTCACAGACGTGATGTTGCTAGTTTCAGTCTTTTCTATAAATACTATTATGGCATGCGTTCTTCAAAATTATGCGATCTATTCCCCGCTTCTTTTGTTTTCAGCTCGTTTGACTCGTTGGTCTAGTGGTCTCCATGAATTCGCTTTTTTGATACCTCATTATAATACAGCTTCCTATTTCAGTATCTTCTTTCTAAAAACAGCAGGATTGTGGAACTCTCTTCCTGCTGACTGTATTCCTCCTACCTATAGCCTCGGTCTTTTCAAGACTAAGACCAATAGGCATCTCCTATCTTTGCGATAATCATATTTCGTTCTTGCTAGCGCTTACATCAAATTACTCCATGCCTACTCTTGAGCGATTTCCATTAACAAAACTTACATACATTTATTATTTCGATGCCAATATTGTTATTACGAGTAAATTGTACAGATAAAGATAGCAAACGTGAGATTTATTATTATTATTTGTTTGTAATTCTTTTTGGATGTCTCTCGTTTCAACTCTTTTCTCAACTTCAACTATTTCAAAATATTGCATGGAACAGTTACACTATTCAAACGGTATACACATATAGATCAAATTCTGTTAAATATTCTGATAGTCAAAAAAAATCCCTCTTAATATCTGTTACACCATTACTTCTGAATTCATCTAAGTGAATAAAAGCATGGATGCTTCACATTGCAAGAAATTGACTGGCGAAAGAAAATTTAGATGCAAGCGATTAGACATACTGCACAGAGTGGACTTTGGAGACAGTTGACCCACTGAACCGTGAGAACTGCAGAGTGAGCTTGCGAAATATCGGAAAACGTCTGACCACCGAACAAGAGAAAAGTGACGTTAAATGAATAAAAAAAGGAGAAAAAAAAGAATCTGTAAATGCTCCATCGCTATTGCTTTTCTTATTCTGATCACGCCACTTATTCCAGAAATATATTACGCTATTAACAAAATAATCAATTAATTAGTAGAAAAGGTTTTTGAAATCTGTCTTCTAAACTGAGAAATATTTTTGGAATTTATTTTTAAAAAGAGCCATATTTTGTTTTAATTAAAATCCCTCAGTGAAGATAAATGTGTGTAAGATTCATTTTTTTAACGGATTCAAATTGAATTCCGACCTCGGATGTATTGGGCAGATGAACGATTTTTATCTAGTTTCAAACGACACCGGGTTCATCGTCTGATTGGTTCATTTAAGTCACATGACAATTTTTAAAAAGTAAACAACTATTTGATGATGATAATAATAATAATAATAATAATAATAATAATAATAATAATAATAATAATAATAATAATAACATTTTCGTCAGATGAAATCTGGATGTTAAATCGTTAACACCTTGTATTTTATCTTTTGTTTCTTTAGGAAAATTGTGCCCACATTAAATTAATTTACTCGTTTTCATTTAAAATCGACATGATGATGTCGAATAAATTAAATAATAATTTTAAAATATATTTTAATAGAAATGAGACGTCGATGTCTCGTAATATTTTTCAATGTGAATTTATTGACCGAAAATGCAAACTTTTATTGTGTGGAAGTGATGACAATTTAAAGTTATGTTTGGAAATCACAAATATTAATTGTTGTTTGTGAAAGAAACTTATGACGATATGTCATTATTTAAAAGTTGTTGAAAAAGAATTTAAGACAAATGGCATTATTTAAAAGTTTATATTTGGAAAACAGAATCGAAATATTAGCCAAAATTTGAGTGAGAGTATATGGACACAAGGTTCCGTAATATTTTCTGTTTAGTCAAAATGACTCATTTTTTAAAGGATTTGTTGAAAATATTGGACACAAGGATCCAGAATATTTTCTATTTAGTAAACACAACTAAATTATTAAAAAGATTTATTGAATTTAATACTTGTTAATCCGAACGATAAACGAATAAAAAAGAATCGAGGTCATCGTATTTTTAATTTGATTTGAGGTTTGAAGTCAAGAAATTCGCATTTTAATATACAAAAAAGGAATAATAATTATTTTAAAAATAATATTAGAATTAATTAAGTTAAAAAATAATTATTATTTTCAGAAACACCAGTAATGTTTGATAGTTTATTACTTGAAAGACAAAAAAAGAAGAAAGCCAGTTTCCAGGTTGTTGCACAAGAACCTTTGTTTTCAATGAAAATGTGTCGTCTGCCTAGAAGGTTTTTCCTGTTAGAAAAATAAATGAACGACCCTTTTCCAAGTGAAATTTGATCGTTAACTGATGAGTGAACTTAAAAAAATACACAAGAAAATTTGACATCTATAAAAAAAATATGTTATAAAGGTATGTTAAACTGTGACTACTTTGTAATTTTTTAAAATATGACATATGAACAAATATGCATATCAACCTTTTCTTTTCTTTCTGTTCTGTTTATTTTTAATAAATTTTCGATTCATCAATATATGAGCCAACTTTGTATATTTTTCCCATTTAATTTTTTTTATTGTTAACAAATAAAAATGACGTATAGATGGAAACGTCTTGCGCAATTTAGCAAAAAGTATTTTTTTCAATGTTCAAGAAATTAATATATAATGAATATGAATACGAAATGGCGATTCATTTGGCAGGGAGTTCGATAAGGTACAAACTTAATATCCCCATCGGGCTCCAAACGTTCCTATTCATTTAGGACTAACTCTACTTACCAAGCGTTGCCCAGGATACAGTGAAGTAATTTTATTCTTTAATTTATTTGTTTGCACATTTAGTCAACCTCTACAGAAAAAGAAATAACATTTTAGTTGGAAGGGAGACAATTGTTTGATATTCTTAAATTAAAGTATGAGTTATTCCCTTTGATGATTTTTGTCCGGTCGGGACTACATACATAATTATTAAAAAATAAACGAGTAAAGTTCGTTATTATAGTACCAATGAAATGGTACAACAATAAAAATTGAAAATTGGATCACTAAAATCAAAGTTTGATATTTCAGCTTATATGCTATTTCGGTCCAACTGTTCGATGGGAATTCCGTTCATATATTAAGAGGATTAAAGCGGATTCAATTGTCTCTCAATAAATTGTAGCCATTGTCAACATGTTTGCTTTATTAGTTAACAGCTATAGTCTCAATTTACATCGGCCATTACAAAAGCATGCCAACTAAGCGTTATAGTGTAAAATGTCTAGCGCGTGACGTTATGCAGGAGTTATCTCATAAAACCCGAGATTGAAATAAAATCTTCGGGCAGCGTGACGTGGGTCGATTCTCTTAAATACTCGTTTGACACAATAGGATTCCACCAATGAGTTTCTGATTTATTTTAATTTTAAAAGACAAAAGATGTCATTTTGAAACTGATATGTCCTTCCCTCAAAAGCGAAACATGGCACACCTTTGAAATTATCCTAACTAAAAACTCATTTTGATAATTTTGTAATTGATACTCATAGAATTCATCATGATGACGTCGAGCAATACTTCTGATCTCACATTCGACACCTGGGGTTTTGAATTCCCCCCGAAAGTAACATTATAGGGATCCGGTGTTAAATCCTGTGTATGGAGAATAGAAAGTGTTTTTGGGGTTTACTTTCGGTAGTATCGTAACCCCTTCCCTCCCCTCCATTTTGTCATTCAGTCCTCACATTCCAAAGGGGAAGAATTGCCGTTTTCTGTGTCGGCTGTTGTTTTGAATTGATGATATGTGGTGATTGTTCGATCTTCTTATATTCATCATCATCATTCATCTGTCAAAATATCATTCTCATGAACCCTTGGGCGTTTGTTAACCGAGATAAATGGTTACTCATGAGTCAAAATATCTCTCTTGTTGGTGACGAATAAACAAACGAAACAAAGTGCTATAAAAAAAGTCTTCCTTTATTAGCTGTTTTTGTAGTTTTAATGGGTAATTATTTTTCGCAGATATTTAATGATTTAGTAATCGGATGTCTTCAATTTAAGGCCAACTAAAAGGACCTAATTGTGGACTACATTGAGTACGTCTTATCACCTCTCGCATTATAATATTAGTCATTTTCGGAAACAATTGACAAAACAGATATCTGTTTACTTTTAATGCCTCTACAGTAAAATAAATATTAACTATTAATAATTACACATAATTATACAAAAATAATAGAATTAACACATCATTTTGTTGTAGCATGGATCTTTTAGTTCTTTTTCTTTGGTGAGGCTTCAAAATGACTTTTTTATAATGAATGCATATAAAAATAGTCGTAACCTAAAACTTTTCTATAAATCAACTAAATATGTATTTTATTAAATTATGAATAACTAACGGTATCTCGACGGCGTTGCTCGGGAATATTTTTGCTTTCATTTTTCTTTCACATTTTTTCT
>OY744546.1:36612706-36615206 GCA_963556195.1 Sepiola atlantica | reverse complement strand
ATCTAAAGAAATCTAGTTGAAAAGTCGACAGCTGTTAATGAATATTTTATAAATCCACATTTAAAACATTGTAATATATTTACAAATGCATAGAAATTGTTTAACTCTGATGATTTAACGCACTATAAATCAGTGTCAATTTTCGATTGTACTTAGTTATAGTAGACGTACATGTAAGCTGTTGGGTCGCAACCATTACCATTATTTGTTCCAACTTGATTTAATTCGGGAAAATTCATAAACTCCGACGTCATATCTGTTAAGAAATTGTTCTTGTATCACTAAAATATGTTTCTTAACTTCTATATTATGCTAATATAGAAATACAGGCTGTTCGAGACAATATTGACACATTTTGGAAAAGGAAGATAAAACAATAATTGATGCATTCTCAACACTTACAGGGCATTCGTTCGAGGATCTTTTACTGAATACAGTTCATTTGATGAAGTCATCTTGAACCTCAACTATAGCCTCCAGGCGGGATCTGACTTTGGAGAACCCGGCCTTCACGGTCTCCTTCGAGAGATGCATGAACACCAGTTTGATACTGGCAATCAGATCGTCTTTGGTGTTGAAGGCGATAGGGTTGGTGTCTTTCTCAACTGCACTCTAAACATAATAATCCATTGGGTTGCAATCAGGCGATTTTTTTTTGGGGGGGGGCAGAGGTTAGGACTGATGAAGCCGTAGAAGTTCTCAGAGATCAACTTCTGGGTTTTCCTAGAGGTGTGACATAGAGCCGAGTTTTTCTACCACACATGAGTCTTTCCAGAAGACACGCTCTCTACCCAACGCTTGACAATAGTAGAAATCAACTCAATATTGCCATCTAAATTGAGTCTGAGTCCCTTTCAAAGATGTGGGCCGGCATCACGTGACCATCGCTGGAAACACTTAAAGATCATCACAGTTTGAGGGAACTTGGCCTCTACTACGCGCGGGGCTTCGAGAGTGCTGTAGGCTAGTCACTTGTTTTCATGTGAGTTTCGCAACAGATCATGTGAAGAACGCGAGAATCCCCGGCTCAACTGGGTGTTTCACTTTGTTAAGGAGTTTCTTGGCTTTCGTAAGACGGTTGTCTTGGGCCTTCGTGGTGAGTATTTGTCCATTGCGATTCTTGTATGAGGATTAGCGAAGATTCCTGTTTAGTGCTTTCTTTATAGTCGCCATTCTCACGTCCATCTCTTTTGCAAAAGTCCTCATTGCTTTCTCCGGATTTTGCCACAGTTTATTCTTGCAACTTTACGACGAATTTCGTTGTCTGGAAACAGTCAGACCGCCTGATATGATTCTTTCCTGCTAGCCACTGCTTCTATATTTCCGGCGCAATTCTCCAGCTCACATCTCACGGCCTTCAAGATATTCGAGGAGCATTGATCTGCAGCTAAGATTTCTGAATCTTTGAATCCGGTGCCAATCATCATGATGTAGGTCATTCACTTCCAATATTCCGGTGCTTTACAATCACCTATCGTCTCCTCCCAATCGTAGACAGAAAAGAAAATAATAAAGAATTATTCTTCCTTTGGACCCCATTTCTACTCTTTATTATTTTATTTTCTTTCCCGTTACTAATTTTTTTTTTGTTGCTATATATTTATCTTTGACTCTATACATATTTACGTATCTTCCCTCTCTACATGAACCCTACGACTATATATATTTTTCATAATTTATAGACTTTCTCGTCTTTTCTCATTTATTTCGTTCGCGCTTGACAAAGCCCATATAACATTTGGGCGAAACGTTGAGCTTTTTAGGTCTTCCGCTTATTCCATTTTAATTTCATACCGTCGGATTATTTTATCCTTTCATATATATATATATATATATATATATATATATATATATATATATATATATATATGTTTGTATGTATGTATATATATGTATATATTTAAATGTCCATGTTTATCTGAATAAAATTCTTCCTCTCTTTAATGAAATTATTATCATTACTAACGTTAATGTGACCTTTTATGTTTTCATTATTTATTATTATTATTTTTACTATTACTATTGTTAATATTACTTTTTATCTTTGATCTAATAACTATTCTTATTATTACTATAATTCTTTATCAATGTTTTCTAATTATTATTATGTAATTTTTCTAATTATTATTTTATTTTAGAAATTAATTTTTTTTCATAATAATGCTTTTAGATAATAATGCTTCTTATTATTTAAATTGAATTACTCTCTATATATTCTTTATTTTATTTTTATATTTTTATTGTAGTATAGTCCTCTTGATTTTACTTATATAATTTTCTTCTACTTTATATCTTTATCATCGCGATTTTCTTCCATATCCCTAATTCTTTTAAATTTGAAGTTTGTACAATACTTTGTTCGCCTCAGTCACCCATCAAAGTTGCTTCTAGTTTTAAATATACCTAATTATGATAGGTGCTCCTCTTAAGAACAGAATTATATTTTCGAGTTATACCGTTACTTCTAGGTATATCAAAACTTACTCTATTATATACTTGT
>OY744546.1:36337706-36610206 GCA_963556195.1 Sepiola atlantica | reverse complement strand
TACTGTCCTGGTATTTAATCTGTTTTTACGTGAAATATTAATAAATTGTTTTGAGATTCCATTCTTGTTCTCTCTCCTCGTTTGTTCTGTTCACCCTCTCCACCTTCCGGTACCTACATCGCATTGCTACAGCCTCGGATTATAAACCTGCACGTATATATATATATATATATATATATATATATATATATATATATATATATAAGATACTAGAGTATTCGTGACCCGATGGGTAACCACTACAATCAGTATTTGTTCTACTTTGATTTCATTTGAAAATCCATAAAATGGTACGTATCTGTTAAGAAATTCTTCTTCTATAATTAAAAATAATAAATCTCTTTACGTCTATATATTATCTTTATGGATACGATGAGGCACGGTAAAAATGACATCGGTAAGAAATGACATCGGTAAGAAAAAATTGCACAAAGCAAGAAAAATTCTGTAACGAAAATTCGGACTGTTCGAAAGGGGCGAGGTTAAGCTTCCTTCCCTATAGTTTTAAATAGGGACTAAGGCCCACCCCTAAATATTTTAAAATAAATATTTAAAAATCATTATTCACTCTGTTGTTTTGGAGCAAATAAAGTGGATTGATCTAAGTTTTGAGGGGTTAGGTCCCTCTCCTACAATTTTGAACTAAGTATTTACTCTTTCAACAAATAAATCGATTTTCTACTTTTCAATAGAGGCTAACAATATTTTAAGATAAATATTTTAAAATTTATTCTATTGTTTTCAAGCAAAGAAAAATTGATTTTTATAATTTTTTTTTGGGGGGGGGGGGGGCCTTTACTATAGTTTTTAATAGGGGTTAAGCATCCCACGTCTGAATGAACCAGAAATATTAAAGATTTACTGTGTTAAATCTTAGTGCAACCATGTTTATTTTTGTGTAAAGGGTTATTCTGTTGCCACCCAGACTTAGGGTTCGTAGTAGGGTTAATAAAGGTTTTTGGCGGGTGGGGCACCACACTTTGGATTAGAGGTAGAGTTAAGGGAGGATTCTTTTTTTTAATCTTCTTCCCCCACACACAATTGTTCTCCCTTAACGAAATAAAAAAAATATTGTTATATGCTCTTAAAACGCTATTTAATTAGCCCAGAAATGGATGATTAACTTACGTAAAATTTATAATCGAAACTGATCCCCAGCTATAAATTCTAAAATAATTTTCTTCTCAGTTTTTCAGTGTGATCGCCTAGACAAGTAGAATCTTGTTTTTTGGGGGGAGGGGGGTGATTTAACGGAGTGTCCTCATCTACTTTTAAATGTAGCATAGATAAAATTTATTTTTAATTTATCAAACTTTTTTAATGTTTTCCCTATAAATATTGTATCCATTATTTTTATAAACTCATTGTAATATTGTTTTAACTTGTGCCATATTTTCGGGCGCTATTTTCCTCTGTGCTACTTTTTATTACCTAGATACGGATAGATCGCATTATTTCTATCTAATTTACATACTCTTTCTCTAAATGCGCACATAGACATTAAGAAATAGTAGAAAGTAGTTGGATCAATATAGAATGAAAATACCTAGATAGTTAAGAGAGAAATGTATGACTTGTTCAGTTAATTATAAATTACAGCTAATTAGAACAATTTAAACAGGGCACTTTCAAACATCATATAATTAAAGTTTAGCATTTATTTACGATTTAAATATTTCACTGGAGGTGCAAAAGTAAAAAAAAAAATTAATCTTGCATTGATAAAAGCTTCTATTTTCAATTTTAATAATACTGACTCACCAATGCTTTTAAACGAACGGCCCATCCTTCTAAACTTCGATCATGCCAATGCTTTCTTCGTTCTACCACCAGAATTTGAATTCATAACCGCCAACAACATCTCCGCGGAAAACACCCATTCACAAGCTCATTATTTATATAAAAAAAGTTTGTTTATTTTTATTTTTTGAAAACTGATGATAAAATATTATTCCGAAATAAATATGATTAAATGAAAAAAAAAATATTGCATTGATAAAGGCTTCTATTTTCAATTCTCTCTCTCTCTCTCTCTCTCTCTCTCTCTCTCTCTCTCTCTCTCTATATATATATATATATATATATATATATATATATATATATATATATATATATATATCTATCTATCTATCTATATCTATATATATCTATATATATATATCTATCTATCTATCTATATCTTTATATATCTATCTATCTATCTATCTATCTATCTATCTATATATATATATATATATATATATATATATATATATATATATTATACAGTGGCGTAGCTAGACCTTTTGCCGCCCGGGGCGGTAGTAAAATTTGCCGCCCCCCCGGCATTTGGGTGCCCGGAAAATTCGTCCATGGATAATTCGCCCATGGATAATTCGTCCATGGAAAATTTTTTGCTAGGTAGGAAAACTGGTCCATTATTACTAAGTTAACATTATTCTTAATTTTCATACCTTGCGAAAATTAGTTCTACGGTATCTAATTTTCCTAAATTCAATTAAATTAAAATTAAAATATGAAAACTGATTTTTAATATTTTTTATTCATTTGAGATTTTATCTGTTTTCCTTTTGTTTTAAGTAGATGGTGGGGGTTGCCCGGGGTGATTTTGTCCGATCCCCCAGCTAGCAATTGTAAAGTTTACAAGGAGTTATAGAAAGTATGCTACAAAAACAAACGTTTGGACAGTAATAAAATTAATGAATTCAAACTTTCGCATCTAATGTTATTTCCTCTTTGATGTCGGTGTATATACACCCATATATCCAACTTTCTTTTCGCACCTATTCGATAAAAAGTTATATGAAAGTTCCCCTTTAAGTATGAAATCTTTCTGAGGTCATTTTGTTTTTTTGGTGCTTGGCCGAAGCCTAGGCTTGGCCCTATCCTGTTAGGCCAGCCGGTCACTGAGTATATCTCCAGAAATAATTAATGCTTGCATTTTTAAAACTTAGTGATTGAAATGAATTAAAGCAATTTATTCTCAATTAATGGAAATTTTGTTCAAGAATTAAAACCAGCCATATATATATATATATATATATATATATATATATATATATATATATATATATATATATATATATATATATATGTATGTATATATGCGTATTTATATATGTGTATGTGTGTGTATATATGTATATATGTATATATGCACGTATGTATGTATATATGTGTATGTATGTATAAATATATGTGTATATGCACATATATATGTATATATGCACATATATAGTTATAAAATAAATACGTATTTATTATAATGCTCCTATAATGTTGAGCATAATGAGAGCCGAAAATGGCAAACGGCCGTAAGCGAATATAGCAATGGTCTTGTTTAAAATTTCATATTTTTTGTTAACTTTTGTTTTTTTTAATTTTTTTCTCTACTTTCTATTTTTACCCTCTCAAAATGCCGCCCCCTCAGGTGTGCCGCCCGGGGCGGCCCGCCCCCCTCGCCCCCCCCTAGCTACGCCAGTGATATTATATATATAGGCCGAAAATTCTGTTTGAAAAAACATTCAATACATGTCAAAGAATAAGAAATAAAATAAAAAAACATATAGACATATCTAAAGAATAATACCCAAAGCAATTTCATTTTCGTACGTATGTTATTATCTTTTGTTTCTTTTTTTTAAAGACGTGATCGCCTGATCGCCGAAAATGCAATTACAAAAAAGTAAATGTTAAAATTTCATCTGCTGTATTGAATGTTAAATTCAACCCAAAATACATTTTCTCGACTTTATGGCTAAGATCAAAGTGTAATATATGTTCTGTGCAAAGATAGTACCATAATAGCGTGGGGTCTAAGTTCGCGCCGGACGTTCATAGAATGGAAGTATGACACCAACTCGTGTAAGGGTATGAAGATAGACCCCCATAAACGGCTATATTCTTAAACTGCATTACAGAAGTATACAACAATTAGGTATATATATATATATATATATATATATATATATATATATATATATATATATATATGAGTGTATATGGTGAAGTTTAAAACAAGAAATGCAGTTTCAGAACAAATGTAATGCTTAATATATGGAATTAATGGATAAGCATGTAGACAAACTAATAAAAATAATGACGCAGGCACATCTCTAATGACAACCTATATTCCCTTTTTATCATTAATTTAGGTCGGAATTACGACCGAAATGTCGGTTGGCTTTAGAGATGTGTCTTGTCGGTGTCATTAACTAGTTTGTTACACGCTGATCCATTAATTACATGTACTAACAATATATATATATATATATATATATATATATATATATATATATATATATATATATATATATATATATAATAATAATAATAATGGTAATAATCCAGGTAAAAAATATCCACAGGGTAGTAATCCAGAGAATTTTAACCGGGTTTATAAAAAGTGCTCAATATCAAAATAGAGCTTTATATATGATAATTTTATTTACACAGACATGTACAAAATCTGCGACATTGGCATGTCGATGTTATCGATCAACAGTTACTATAAACTGAGATCTCATTAGGTAGAGTTAGAATCCGATTCTAACTCTGCCTGATGAGATCTCAGTTTATAGTAACTGTTGATCGATAACATCGACATGCTAATGTCGCAGATTTTGTACATGTCTGTGTAAATAAAATTATCATATATATATATATATATATATATATATATCTTCACAATATGTCTTGGTGTTTAAAATTAATCCTAGGTGCGTTATTTTAGTCTACCGAATTAATTTGAAACAAGGTTTGGCCAGTTTACCAATAATTAGTGGGAGATTTGGGTCCATACCTTTCACAACACTATTAATGCGTAAATAATCGCTATATATCCGATTAGATTTGAGCTTGGTCTGACTGATTTTGTAATCAGCAACGGTATACTTTAGACGAATCACACATATTTCCAAATAAAATGTGTAAATACAGTAACATCATCTGAAAATAAAACACAACTAAAACAAACAATTATACTTATTACATTTTTTTCTTTAATATATTTTTTTCTCTTTACGACTGAATTTTCTTCTAATCTTTTAACTTTCCGCATTGTTTTTTAAATTCGTACGTTTCCATTGTTCGACCATTTATTTGGAGCTGTTCGAGAATCACGCTGCTATTTTCTTTGGGAGAACGGAAGACGAACGGATATAAAAAGTACAAGTAAGTACATTGTATCTTCTTTGGTCGCATTGGGGTTTTTTCCAACTTATGCCAGTAGCGGTTACTCTCACACCAGTCATATTCGGTAAACATAACCTCCATGATAGTGACCACATTACACGGCGCTAACAGAAGGAGTCCTTCAAAAGGTCTACTCACCAGCGGGAATATTTCACTTTTCCTGTACAACTTTACACGACGATCAACGAAACCAGTCGATGTATTATCCCAAATATGGGTGTGATTCTCGCCGAAAAAAAACATATCCACAAACGGCCATCGATGTTTAAAACCCAAAAGAGTCTTATAAAATTTGGGGAAGAATTTCCACTGATAATTATTGAGATGAGATAACTCGAATCCGGGAACATTTCCAAGGGTAAGAACCACTTTTCTTTTATCAGTTTCGTTCATGAAAACGTCGATGTCGTCATCCCAGGGTACGATTCCGTGGTGCCTGTAAGATCCGAGTAAACTGCCGTATGTAATAAAATAAGTTAGTTCATGGCGTTGACATATGTTGATAAACATTTGCAAGGTAAAAAGCAGAAGTGTCTTTTCTTCAGCGGTTATGATCGGCTGGAAATGGTACGTAAGAATCTGTCTTAAATCATTTTCAGACGCAGGGTATTTGACACCCATTTTGCTCGGGTTGATTCCAATGTTATTTACATTGATGTTAATTACATCTTTGAGTATGGGAAACTGGAGGTCATCGGGGTCCTTTTTATAACGGTGACTGTAGACCAATTCTGTACCCTCCCTGAGTTGATATTCAATAAAGGCATGGTTATTGTCTTCGTTCCTGAAATCCTTTCGGACCAAGATAATTGAAAGAATTATAAGTGTTTGAACGATGATATAAGATACGAAAATATTTCTAAACGATGAGTTCGGTTTTAGACACAAGCGAATCATTCTATAACTGGTTTGCTTGTCGCTCAGATGAGTTCAATTGATTGAAGTATAGGTCATTAGTTCGTAAAATTAAACATATTTAAAATAGATCGTAGATAAGAAAGCACGTTCCACTTCTGTTTCCTTTGGAGTTAAACAGCCCGTCTCTTTCAGGGTTTACGCTTTTTCATGTCGTCATAATTCCAGAGCCTTTCATCTAGGTTCCATTTTTTTAATTCTTATTTTCCTAGCTGTAGCTTACAGCTAATTTCTTGTCATCCACACTCCAGGGAATACTTGTTATTACCTGTGAGAGGTCACTGATAATGAGACGTGTGCGAAATCTTAGTGAGTAGATAATAATAATAATAATGTCTTAAGAGTCAGTTGTCGGAATGCCACTGGCTGTGTCGTTTATACATTTTGAGGCAAGTTATATGACAAATCAATAACTACAGTACTGAATGAGATGGTCATACCGTTATATATGCAAAATATAATCGATTTGTATCCGTTTGAATTTCCACAGGGCCTATTATGTATACATGAATAGTATTGAGAAAGAATAAATATTATGTTAAAATGACAACATGTAAAAACGGAATAGAATAGAAAGGGGGAGGAAAAAGAGAGAAAAATGTTTCTGCAACGTCTAGAAAAAGGCGTGTGTACTTAAGGGTGGCGACACATACACACACACACACATACACACACACATACACACACACACATATATATATATATATATATATACCGTGTTTTTATCTCTCTATTCGTATTGCTCAAAAGAAATTAAACCTTGATTGCAATGATATAACTTTCACAATTTCTGTCGCTGACGAATTCACACAAATACGTACGCATGCGCATAACACAACTAGCCATAACGCACATATAAATCTGTCTTCCACGAAGACAACGTTAGACATAAGGTAGGTTTTAATGTAAGGAACGCCCATATCCTCAAAAAGTTGCACTGGATGTCGGCACTCCCCCACGAATAAGGTGCATCAGGCAATAGGACCCTCCCTCAGAAGAGAGGACGGAATGTCGAAGAGAATGGCACTCCGAGACCGAACAATTAGGTAAAATTATGAATCTGCTGAAATTTGATATGTATTTGTACGCTGAGGCGTAGCTCGTTTTAGAAAATACGTTTATCTTGGATGTTATTCTCACAACGTTTCGGCCGATGTAACTTCCGACCTTTTTCAGTAGTAAGGATTGAAAGTCCAACTCACAAAAGACTCATTTAGAACTGATTGTTACCCAACGGATAGAGACGTTGAATAACTTCACCACAAGAGACACTAAATAAGAATAAAATAAACATTACTTTACACTTTTACCCGCCCGTGGTTGAGGGGATGAGAATAATCTACCCCCATTAATTCAACAAAGTATTCAGTTTGAAATTCTGTATAAGTTTCAGAGTTCGACAAAGATTCTCAAGTTCAAAAAGGTGTACCTCAAACATGTTGGCGCTTACATCGGCTAAAAATATTGGAAAATCACATCCAAGTTGAGAACAGTAGTCCGAATAATTTAAACAATAAAACCTGTCAATCCTCACCTACAGAAATTCCGAAACATACATTTATCTATCAGGCATAATGTGTTACACAAGTTTAATGAGCTTAAGTTGAAAAGCCAAACTCACACATTCACATGCAAATGCACACACCGCTACATTTACGCACGTTTCAATGGCAAACAGTAGACAAAAAGCTGTTTATGGACACCGTTTAGTTTTGAAACTCTTTGAAAAACATTCAATAAAAGTGGTGTCTTCCAATAGAATACACACGTTAGAATTAATTTTACTCGTGTATTTTAATATAAATCATCAATGTATTTCGAAAGAATTCACTAGTTTTAAACTGTTGTACAAGAGTTATCAGTATAACACAAACATGTACAAGACTTTAAAAATCGCGAAACTAGTTAAAAAGACACCGCCTGATAGAAATTATATCAAGTTAGACTAGTTTACCCTGTCAACAGACTTCCCGTTTCGTTGGGTGCTCTACGTTTCTGGTCTTGATCCTTTCTGGTCTTGATATTTTCTGATTTGCTGTGTTCAAGTCATAGTAATGTCACTGGGAAAGGTATTAACTTACAATCCCTCCACCAGAAATATACAAAATAATAAAAAGTGTTTATTTTCGTAAACAACAACAGCAACAACACGCAATCGTATACAAGTGCACGTGTTACATGGCGTTCCTTAGGTAGAGAGAATCATTAACGGATCAAGATTTAAAAAAATGATCTCGATAGGAGGAGGCAACTGCAGGGTGTATAACGAGATTATACACGCCCATGAGGAGCGAGATCACAACAATTGGAGGAGCTTTGGGGATACTTGTTTCAATCAGATTTTCATTTATGGTATGACTTTACAAACAAAATTATCTTACCATTTCCTGTATCTGTGTATAATAGTCCGAATAATACGAATTAATGGAAATTCCACGGGTATTGTGATATTAATGATATTCCTTTCGAAATAATAAATGTCTCTCAGAGTCAATACTATTTAGAAAAAATGTCTCTTTCTCCTTCCCTAAAACTAATTGTCATTGTACACGAAATAGTCTTTAAATAAATAAAATGAATATCTCTCTTCTTTTCTTATATAAAATTGCAGTAATTTAATTCTTTTTAGAAAAATAAATATTCTCTGTTTTCTTAGCGTAAAATAATTGTGAGTAAAACATCATCCATACCAATAAAACGAATGTCACTTTTTGAAAAGTATTTATTTAAAATTGTACTGTTGTACCTTTTGAAAAGTTGTACTTTTACTGTTGTACTTTTTGAAAAGTATTTATTTAAAATTGTATTGTTGTAGTCGACGGGGCGACATTATTTGATTTTTGAACAATTTATTTTAAATTGTGTAAGTCGGATTTCTTTTTACCTTAGCGACATCAGATGGATCACCAATCAACATAATGTGTGTGAAAGGTGAGAACGTACGTACGAATATGAAATGCCTTAGCATATTATAATAGAGATAATACAAATAATGTACATTTGTGAATTTTCATTTAATACACACCTTTCTTCGTTTCCATTAAGAAAAGGATTCCAATTCTGTTTTTGAAATGACTTTGTTAGTTGTTAAAAAATAACATCTACGCATTCGTTTGATTTATTTAAAGAATATTTAGCTAAGAATAACAATTATTTTTACGGAAGAAGAAAGCCATTTTTGTTCTCTTAATAGTATTGACCCTGACACATATTAATCATTTCAAAAGAAATATTATTATTAACAGTACATCATTCCTTGACCCTTTGACTAAGAGGAAGATGTAGTGTTAGTTCTGATACTACATTTAGTCATTTCTGTCCTCAGTGAAAGAGGAGTTCTTCTAGACTGAGGAAATTAAAATTTTTGTTCAAATCTAGAGTGCCATTTTGGGGGGAGCTGGATTTTCCCCATTCAGCTAGCCAATAAATAAACCAACAACTAAATAAACGCGCGCTGACCACGAAATTGAAATAGCAAGGAACGAACCCTATACCGGTAATCTATGACGTTACATGAGCATGAGTTATTTGCCGTTTGCCGACGACATTATCACGTGTCCGTTGACAGGTAGAACGGCTATCTTTCCTTCATCATGAACAAACAGGCAGCATGATTTGATATGATGATATGTTCTGCGCAGGTGGTCCTTTGTTTTACTTTCCTTCGCTTTATCTACAAGTTTTGCGTGGACGTCCATTTCTGTGTCTTACATAAACAACCTTAACAATCGATATGCAAAGAACATCTAGAGATTAAGCTGATAAAAGTGAGTAAAACTCGACGTAAGTAAACAAATTAAACAGGCCTGAACGGTATCCCTTTTGTTTACTCGTGGATAATTAGAACTGAAGGGAGATTTCACATTTAAACTAGTAAATTATCTAAACTAGCGAGATATTATTTAAATCTTTTGCTCCAGACAAACACGACACTGTTGACTCAAAGAAACTGAAGAGATTAACTCTGGAACAAAAAAAAAAGAAGCAATATGCATTTGCAAAATAATATCAACAGCTCACTATATCAGACACTCATAAATGACATTTCCACTTTAAAACTATATCCTAACTTGACCATCAATAAACCTTATTTCGCATTTAAGATCAAAGTGTAGTATCTGTTCCGATGGATACTACACCCCATAGACTGGTATTGTCTTGGCCTTCGGGGCTTGATTTACGCCGGTCTATGGGTCTGTCCTGTGCAGTTCTAGAAGGCCCACCCTCCCAGGCTTTGCCTCCCCTCTTTGGGGAGGAGTAAGTTTATTGCTTACTGTCTGAGGCGCCCCTACCGGGGAATGCCGACGGGGCTACCCAGGCAATGTTTAATGGCCAGAGTGCTCACTTTCTCGGGCGCTGGCTTTTCAAACCCCACTTTCCCGACCCGACCTTGGGTCACATCTTACTTGTGGGAGTAAGATAAAAACTGGCCTTGTGCCTAACCTTCTGGAGAGGAGGTAAATAAATACTATTTTAACGATAACATTTACTAGATTTTAAAGACTAAAAATTTTAGAAAGATTCCGCTGTCAGTTTCTTAAATTTAAATTTCTTTTTCGGCGAACTGAGCTGAACACCATATCGCGATACAAAGCAGAAATCGAACACATACAAATGGCATATAAATATTAATACTTACGTATCATTGTCTACCTACTTCTTAGTTGGATATGATTTATATGCGTCCTTGTTCCCATCTGCACCGGACTTCAATTGTCGCCCCATCCCTCTAACTATAAACAGCAAATATGAAAGTCGTCATTATTTGACGCAGTTGACCCATACTAGTTAAATACCCGTCCTAAGTAGGGTGTTATCTCAATAAGTAAAACTAAAATAATGAATAATTTAGTAATCTAATACTATATTATAACCGAACGATTGGCTTAATGGTTAGCGTGTTCGCTAATGAGCCGGGGGGGGGGGGGCTAAAGTTCAATCCTCGGTCGAGTCATACCGAAGACAAACAAAAATGGTATTTGCTGCTACCTTGCTAAACATATAACATTATAAGGTGAGGCTCAAGGACAAGTGGAGCAATTCAGAGAAAGAAGTAACGCTTCCCCACTACATCTCGATGTAGTAGCCAATGAAAAGTGTTCCTTTTCGTCGCTCTCTAGAATAACAATGTCTATTCATGCAACATAATTAATTTTATTGATAACTCAAGACAACGAAATATAAAGAGTTCGTAGAATGCGAAAGTTTAGAGAGGCCTGATAACATTCTAGTGAAAGAAGAGTTGTTTTGTGTGTAAGGAGAAATTAAGTACACGTGTTTGTTTCGGATTGCGCTGTGTGCGTTTATGTGTGTGCAAATGGAATAGACGTGAAAGTGTAGACATCGTAATGGCGGCTGTCGCTGTAGTTGTACGTACGGCTAGTACAAAGGTGTGTGTATACTTGCGTGCCGATTTGGTTAGTGATAGAGTGTATGTATGAGCTGTGTATGTGAGTTCAGTGAGCGGTGTGTGTGCGCTTCGCCGGGCGTTGTGTTTGCAACTCCATGAAAGTCTCTAGTTATGTGTGTGCTATTGGCTGAGGTGTCTTTCGCTCCAATGGGTCTAGACAGAATTATGGTGTTCGAACGTCTGTTTTCTCAAGAAGAAAATAAGAAAAAGAGAAAGAAATCTGTGTGTTCGCTATTTTATATTGCGCGCGAATTTTTTACATTACATTATTTTTAAATTACTTACTTCTGAGATCAAATTATATTTAAAAAAATTAGTTTAATTCTTCTAATCAGTCATAATGTGTAATTTACCGAACTCGTCAATCGCTCACTTAACTACTTATTTCTCTCGTCCTCTCTCACCGTCTCGGGAAGTGACGGTAGTTAAGTGGATAACAACAGGGACAGTTGACCCGGGTATGTCAGGTTCGAATCCAGTCGGTTCCAGTGTACCGCGTTCATTTAAGGATTAATATCATTATACCACTTTTATTCAAACTTAAACACACTTATATAAGTACTTTGATTAATGTAGTTTCATAATATATCTGATTATGGGAATCTATCTCCAAAACCCCTGTAGGAGTTTGTGACACTTTTACTTAGGGATTAACATTCTTAAGTGAACGTGGTTCCATAGAACCTACTGGATTCGAACTTGGCACACCTAGTTCGTCATTGGACAAAATCTCCAATAAACATTTTCTATCAGCCAATCAAAAAAGCAAGTATATCCATTGTCGATAACTCGCGTTTTCTATAAAATGCAAAACACATCCCTAAGTGAAAGTGGTATCATACAACCGACCGGATTCGAACTTGGCTAACTTCACGTGACCTCTCCTGCCAACAACAGAAGCAATTCGCTCAACAGAGTTATAAAATGCTGATTCATACATTTTGCTGTTTTACCTAATGTTCATTTCACTACTCTAATATTTGTAATGTCTCTGTGAGCATTTATAAAAAAGAGTGACCTTCTTTTTTCCGCATTGCTTCTTAATGGCTTTAATTTTTTAATCTAATAGTGTGTTTGCACACAGAGTAAACACGTATAAAAATTAGAGAGCAAACTAGATTAAATGAGCAAAATTAGATAGCAAAATAATAGGTTACTGTATATTATCATTGTGGACGATATACAAGTAAATATACTTATTTCTAGTTATGCGAGAAATAATAAGTCTATTTACTTCTATATTAACAGATATGTCACATAATTAACGAATAAAATTAAAATTAAATAAATAGTTGTAATGGTTGTGACTCTACGGGTCATGGGTATTCCAAGATTTATATAAATTCGTGGCTTTAGTTAATCTATATATAAGTCCATGTTCGTATGTACGTTGTTTTCTCCACCCTTTTTTTAACAATGGGATCGTCCAATCGATTAAGATGCAATGCAAAAAAAGTATTTAAAAAATTATTTAATGTCACTGTTGTGTGGTACGTAAAAGAAATCAGACTAAAACATATTTTCTTGGCATTCGAGCTAGGACCAAAGTGTAGTATCTGTTCTGTTCAAATAGGTAGTGCTTGCGTTCGCGCCAGACGTCCATAGAATAGGAAAATGTCACAAAGTTTTTTTGGAGATAGACCCCCATAACTGGATATATTCTGAAACTACATTCACCAGATGACTAAGATAAGTATGTTTCAGTTTGAACAAATGTGACACCATAATATCGTGCGGTCTTTATTCGTGCCGGACGTCCATAGAATGCAAATATTTTTAAGCACGGCAGAAATATACAACAGATGCATGATACAACTGTGGAATTTAAACGGTTCTGGCTAGTCTATATTATACGCTAAGGCACTTCATATTCATACGTACGTTATCACCTTTCACTTAAAAATGAGATTAGCACAGATGGGGATTGGTGATTTATCTGATGTTGTAAAAAATCCGATTTTACGCATTTTAAAATGAATTGTTCCAAAATCAAATTATGTTATCCCGTCGACTAAATCACTACAATTTTAAATAAATATATTTCAAAAAGTGACATTCGTTTTATTGAAGAATATTTCGTTGACAATTATTTTTACGTCTAGAAAACAGAGAATAGGTACTGTTTTAAGAACTAAATCACTACAATCTTAAATAAATATATTTCAAAAAGTGACATTCGTTTTATTGAAGAATATTTCGTTGACAATTATTTTTACGTCTAGAAAACAGAGAATGTGTACTGTTTTAAGAACTAAATCACTACAATCTTAAATAAATATATTTCAAAAAGTGACATTCGTTTTATTGAAGAATATTTCGTTGACAATTATTTTTACGTCTAGAAAACAGAGAATGTGTACTGTTTTAAGAACTAAATCACTACAATCTTAAATAAATATATTTCAAAAAGTGACATTCGTTTTATTGAAGAATATTTCGTTGACAATTATTTTTACGTCTAGAAAACAGAGAATGTGTACTGTTTTAAGAACTAAATCACTACAATCTTAAATAAATATATTTCAAAAAGTGACATTCGTTTTATTGAAGAATATTTCGTTGACAATTATTTTTACGTCTAGAAAACGGAGAATATTTACTGTTTAAAAAAATTAAATTGCTACAATTTTAAATAAATAAAGAAGAAATATATTCGTTTTATTTATTTAGAGAATATTTAGCTAGAAGTGACAATTATTTTTTATGGAAGACGACTGATTTTTAATAGTATTGCCCCTGGTAGACGTTTATTATTTCAAAAGGAATATTCGTAATAATTCACAGAAAATTATACAGATTCGTGTAGAACACCGTGCAATTTCCGCAAAGTCCCACTAATTTTGCATATTATTCTTAGGTTAGGTGTCTCTATTTTACGACATATTAACTCCTTTCGGCTTGTTTAATCTCGAAACATAATTCATTTAACACAAGTTGTTATTTTATCCATGTTTGGGAAAGTGGGTTCATACCTTTTCCAATGGTACTACTGTTGCAATACCTGTTCCTTCGGGGGACCCGGTAGCACTAAACAAAACACAACGATAGAGACAAGGACATGCTCGAAACTCTGTTTCTTTATTCTTCACCACCAGCTGGTGTAAGTTGGCTATACACACATATATATAATTAAATATTTCTTCGTTAGCAAAAGTTCTTTGGCATTATTGTTCTTTCCTTTGTCTTACGAAGAAACCTCTTTCTTTACCTTTACGGCGGTTGATTTTCGACTCTACCTAACGTAGGTTATTTTCACGAACACCACCCAGAGTGATGTACCTTGCAACCTAGAGGGAAACACGACAATACGTTCTGTATCAGTCTGCTCCCGCCAGTTGTTTACGGCAGTTCGGCCGTGGTGGGGGTATCTCTCTTCGGAGCTGACCCACGACAAGTTTTTCTCTATATCCTCCAAACTCGATCTCTGCTGCGTAAGCGCTCCTTCTTCCTTCGTTTAAACCCGCCATTTTAATTTCTGACTTTGCACTCCGGGTGCCTTCTTCTCCTGGCCTCGTCCACCTGACTCTTTTAAAGGTTACCGAGTTGTTTCATTGTACGACGTCATACTCTGAAATGAACTCATCGACCTCACACACCTGGGTTCGTTCAAAAGTCACCGATTCATTTCCGTTGTTCTTTTAGCCAAATTGACAATCTATTTAGTCTTCGACTTTTCTTCATTATTGCGGGGTCATACCCTTAGCCTCCCATGACGTCTTATGCGTTATTACTCAACATGTCTGCATCATTATGTTACACTACATTGTAAGTGAATCTAATAGCTCTGATTGGATTTGAATTCGATATAGCCGATTCCATAGCGACATTATCTAACATATAAAGATTCTAAAAGTTGGACCTAAATAGCATTTGAGCTGACATATCAAAGTTTGATTATGACCAACCAATGTTCATGTTTCATTGTTACGAGCACGATGATAACGCACTCCGCTATAGTTTATTACAAAAATGCAGTTCCGCGCGGACAAATGGGAAAATAGAAACATTTTTAATTACGACCGAAATAAATCAACATCGTTAAGGGTAATAACTCATATTTTCACCGTCACTATTTATCAAAGCCTTTATGGGACTTTTAATGTTTTAGATGCACAGGTACACTAGTCAATAAATGAGACAAGGTTGTTAACAAAATACAATGTGTCAAGTGTGTGTGTGTGTGTGTGTGTGTAAAAGAGAGAGAAAGAATGGGAAGGTGGTGATGACGATGACGATCATGGTGATGATGATCATGATGAGGAGGGTGAGGGGTGAGGAAGAGTAGGATGGGGTGGTAGGAGAGCTTTAGTATGTCCTGATAATGACATCATTGGTGGTGCAAAGTGCCAATAATGCATCCCTCGTCCCGTTCGTCCGTCCCGTAACGCTGCAGGGTCAAAATGTCCAACCCCCATTTTTTTTTCATCCTTTGCCTCTTGAGCCCGTTATTCGTTCGCTGTTCATCCCATCCATGCGCACATTCTGTCCCAACCACTTCTGTCCCTACCCCCAATCCTGTCCCCTAATTTGTCATTTTTTTGTTTTTAATCTTCCCTGCCTGTTTCATGATGATGATGATCATCATCATCATCATCTGATCTTATTTGTATTTTTATTTATTTATTGATCATTTTCACTTTCTTTTTCCGTCTGTTTGTATCGTTGTCTTCCGTCTAAATCATAAACCCAAAATGACATTACGTAACTTTCGAGAATTTACCAAAATGACTATTTAATAAAATACATTGTATGCCTAACATTGTGTATAGGGTTGATGTGCCGTAAAACAAAGCAAGTGTTTTTATTTTTCAGTTACCTTCTCTTAAAAAAATAAACTGGAGTTCCTTTTGTGCGTTCATTCATTCATTCATTGTCGAGAAAAGAGATCTGTGACGAAAATAATGCTTACTGTCATTTCTTTCTTTCTTCCTTTTATTCTCACTGTTTTTTTTTAGTTTCGTAATAATCTATTTTTTTTCATTCGATCTTTCTTTCTGTAGGTAATCAAGCGTATTTAAAAACAAAAATATATTTTTATGTCGCGAAATAAGATTTAGATGCTTGTTTCTTTCGTTCGATCTTAACAAAATTAAAATGGTATTTTGACAACAAGAATTACATTCTTTTTTATTTCTTTAAATAAAACGATGCTTTTTCGACGATACTATCCTCTTTCTTTTTTCTTTCTTTCTTTTTTCTTTTTTTCTTTTTTCTTTCTTCTTTTTTTCGTTCTTTCTTTTTTTTCGTTCTTTCTTTTTTCTCGTTCTTTCTTTTTTCGTTCTTTCTTTTTTCTCGTTCTTTCTTTTTTCGTTCTTTCTTTCTTCTTTCTTTCTTTTTTCTTTCCTTCTTTTTTCTTTCCTTCTTTTTTCTTTCTTTCTTTCTTTTGTTATGTTTTTCATTTTACTTTCCCTGAAGAAAGAAACATAAAGGGATTCATGAACACAGGAATTTCTTTATATTTCTTAAAATAGATAAAATAAAAATGTTTTGGACGAGGCTGCCTTATTTTGTTTGTCTTTTTTCTTTCTTTCGTTTTTTTTTATGGGTATGGCCTTCTTTCTATTTTTCTCTGAAGAAAGAAAAGTTTTGTTTTTTTTACAACAAAGATGAACGGCTGCGATTGGGGGACAGCGAGTAGTGTAAATAGTTAAGAGGTCGCAACAGACGGGCGTGGGGGGGGGGGTTGTGGCACATTTGTAAGTCTGCCGTCTGTCAGACTTACGTAATCAAGTGTTGCTATTGGCAACCTTGGGTAGTTGATTGTCGAGGAGGTAAAGCGACCGTCCTCTCTTCCAGCAGAATAATAAGACGTTGGAGAACAGGGGTTGGCTGCTGAAGAAGGACGGATGCGGGTTGAAACCTTGGGAGGCGCATAAAGACACACACACAAAGGGAGAGAAAGATAGAATGTAATAGACACATATATATATATATATATATATATATATGTATATATATATACATGTGTGTGTATGTATGTATATATATATGTATGTATTTGTATATATGTATATATATGTATGTATGTATGTATGTGTGTATATATATACGTATGTATATATATATACGTGTGTATATATGTGTATGTATATATATATATATATATGTATTTATGATATAAAATGAAGTAATAAAATAAGGTGTCAATCAAATTTTATTAGAATTCAAAGTTCATGCAACAACTTGTATGACCTGGATGGACTGTATGGATTCAACAAAAGTATGTTTTTGGATTGATATGTTTGATGTTATGTATTTTTATATATTTGTGTATATAATTTTATATATTTTCAAAGCGTAATTTTATTGCCTGTAGTAGTATAACTGCGGTAATGGTCCTCTGAAGAGAAGAATTATCTTTGAAAACTCATGAGCTAAGGACTTAAGGATGCTTTGCATGAACTTTGAATTCTAATAAAATTTGATTGACACCTTATTTTATTACTTCATTTTATATTATAATATTAATGCTCTATCCAGTATAATGAGCTTCAGTTTTTTTATCCGGATGTTTCACTAATTATAAGATATTAGTTGACGCTTATATCTTTTGTTGGATTGCTTCATATATATGTATGTATGTATATATATGCATGTATATATATGTATGTATGTATATATATATATGTATGTATATATATATATGTATATATATGTATGTATATATATATATGTATGTATATATATATATATAAGTATATGTATGTATATATAGAAGTATATGTATGTATACATATATGTGTATATATATATGTATATATATAGGTATATATATAGGTATATATATATGTATATATATAGGTATATATATAGGTATATATATATGTATATATGTATATTTATATATATATGTATATATGTATATATATATATATATATATATATATATATATATATATATATATATATATATATATATATATAGGTATATATATGTATATAGAGAGAGAGTGTTAGAGAGAGAGAAAGAGAGAGAACGAGAGAGGGGGAGATACTTTTCAAAATTTTATAAGTTTTCTTAAAACAAAATATCGGATGAAATTGTCGCTTTCACAGTAACAGTGAGCGATAGCAAACCAGCAACATTCAAGAAGTTTAAGTAATTTTTGTATTTTCGTTTTTTTTAAAACATAAATTAAAAAACAGTTTTATCAAAAAAAACATGAAAATGAAATAAAAGAACACAAATTAAAATATAGCGATTGTTTTGTTTATCAGATTTCTGTGGTTTTCTTTGTCCGCTTCGGTGCGGTAAAATGTCAAATTATAAAATACAAGAAAAACAAATACACAGAAGAAGCAAATAAATAAAACAATGACTAACTTTAAGACTAATTACGTGTACAATATGATGCATATCTTATATAATACATTTTCAGTACAATATGATACATATCTTATGTAATACATTTTCAATACAATATAATGCATATCTCATATAATATATTTTCAGTATAATATTATGTATATCTTATATAATACATTTTCAGTACAATATGATGCATATCTTATATAATACATTTTCAGTACAATATGATACGTATCTTATAAAATAAATTTTCAGTACAATATTATGTATATCTTATATAATACATTTTCAGTACAATATGATGCATATCTTATGTAATACATGTTCAGTACAATATGATGCATATCTCATATAATACATATTCAATACAATATAATGCATATCTCATATAATACATTTTCGATTTAATATGATGCATATCTTACATGATATATTTTCAGTATAATATGATGCATATCTTATGTAATACATTTTCAGTACAATATGATGCATATCTTATATAATACATTTTCAGTACAATATGATACATATCTTATAAAATAAATCTTCAGTACAATATTATGTATATCTTATATAATACATTTTCAGTACAATATGATACATATCTTATAAAATAAATCTTCAATACAATATTATGTATATCTTATATAATACATTTTCAGTCCAATATGATGCATATCTTATGTAATACATTTTCAGTAACATATGATGCATATCTTATGCTATACATTTTCAGTACAATATGATGCATATCTCATATAATACATTTTCAGTATAATATGATGCATATCTTACATAATATGTTTTCAGTGTAATATTATGCATATCTTATGTAATACATTTTCAGTACAACATGATGCATATCTTATATAATACATTTTCAGTACAATATGATACATATCTTATAAAATAAATCTTCAGTACAATATTATGTATATCTTATATAATACATTTTCAGTACAACATGATGCATATCTTATATAATACATTTTCAGTACAATATGATGCATATCTTATATAATACATTTCAGTACAACATGATGCATATCTTATGTAATACATTTTCAGTACAATATGATGCATATCTTATATAATACATTTTCAGTACAATATGATGCATATCTAATGTAATACATTTTACAGTATCATATGACGCATATCATAGATAATATATTTTCAGTATAATATTATGCATATCTTATGTAATACATTTTCAGTACAACATGATGCATATCTTATATAATACATTTTCAGTACAACATGATGCATATCTTATGTAATACATTTTCAGTACAATATGATGCATATCTTATATAATACATTTTCAGTACAATATGATGCATATCTAATGTAATACATTTTACAGTATCATATGACGCATATCATAGATAATATATTTTCAGTATAATATTATGCATATCTTATGTAATACATTTTCAGTACAATATAATGCATATCTAATATAATACATTTTCAGTATCATATGACGCATGTCATAGATAATATATTTTCAGTATAATATTATGCATATCTTATGTAATACATTTTCAGTACAATATGATGCATATCTTATATAATACATTTTCAGTACAATATGATGCATATCTTATGTAATACATTTTCAGTACAATATGATGCATATCTCATATAAAACATTTTCAGTATCATATGACGCATATCATAGATAATATATTTTCAGTATAATATTATGCATATCTTATGTAATACATTTTCAGTGCAATATGATGCATATCTTATATATAACATTTTCAATACAATATGTTGCATATCTCATAAAATACACATTCAGTACAATATGATGCATATCTTATATAATAAGTTTTTAGTACAATATTATGTATAACTTATATAATACATTTTCAGTAAAATATGATACATATCTTATACAATACATATTCAGTACAATATGATACATATCTTATAGAATACATTTTCAGTACAATACGATGTATCTCTTAGATAATATTGTTTCAGTAAAATATAATGCGTGTCTTATGTGATAAATTATCAGTACACTATAGTACAAGTCTTATATAATACATTATCAGTACATTATGATGTCTTATATAATACAGTTACAGTTCAATATGATGTATATCTCATATAATAAATATTCAGTAAAATGTAAATTATAATTTATATAATACATTTTCAGTGCAATATGACGCATGTCATATATAATAAACTTTCCGTATAATATGATAATATCTTATTTTATACATTTGCAGTACAATACTATTTATTCATTTCATAATAAAGTTAAAGTTCAATATGATGTATGTTTTATATAATAAAGTATCAGTTCAATATGATGCATGTCTTATATAATAAACTTTCAGCACTATATATCTTATATAATAAATGTTACAGTACAATATAATGGCATGCATTATAAAATTTGTTTTCAACACAATATTGTGCATTTCTTATATAATATATTTTCAATACAATATAATGCATTTCTTATATAATATATTTTCAGTACAATATAATGCATCTTTATATAATATATTTTCAGTACAATATGGTGCATTACATAATAACATTGCCTGAAGATCAATCTAAATTAGTTTTAATATGTAAAGATTTGTTTACGGTACGTTTATGATATTCAAGTAACTCTGGAAATAAATAGGCTTGTATATACTTTTTTAAATATAATTGTTTATTTGCAATCCGACAAAGATAGATGTATGTAGAAATTACCATTTATTAATTTCGTAACCAGTGCGCTTTTTAGGTCATACATATAAAATTTCTCTAGTCTAACAATCTTACTAACTAAAGTAAGTATTTTTGTAAAGAAACTAAAGTGAAATACATGTTAGAACGAAAAAGGAAGACACGTTGGCTATTCAGAATCAAAGAAGGAAGCAATCTTAAATAAACACCTCAACATAAAAATCAACTAAAAAATATATCTTATTCTTTTAGTAAGAGAAAAATACTTAATCCGGCTCAGATGACTGGTAATATGAAACATTTTTAAATAATCACCTAAAAATAAAAAGATAATCCAAACCATAATAACAAAATACCAAAAAACAACACTGGAAATAAAAATCAGTAAATAACAGGCTTTTACATAAATGAAAAAATAGTATGAAAATGAATATATGCAATTGTAAAAATGCAAATAAATGCCCTGTACAACATAAATGCTTATCATCCTCTGTATTAAACCTTGCAACTATTTCGACCAACGAAAACCGAACCGATAATATAGTCTGCATATGAAGTACAGAAAATACGTTGAAAGAAAATTTTATAACCATAAATGTTCTTTAAATCTTTGGAAAAAACGATCAAAACATTATTTTCTGAATATTTTGTCTACTTAATCAATAATAATAAAACGCCAATAATTATTATAATTAAATGGAAAATAATTAAGAAAGCTAGAACATGCGAATCTGTAAACACACATTGTTATCTTTGTCTAAATGAGAAATTGAAGATTATTAAGTTCAGTCATAGAGTGAACATCTTAACAAGAAACAGACGTTTCAAATAATGTACATAATAAAGTATACACATAAGATAGTTTCCAAGTAGATCTATAATCCTGAAATAATCGCATTTTATCAAATTAATGTAATAGTACTTCATTGGTGTGGATGTAATATTCTGTGTCTATATAATTATAACCATGTTGTTGTATCGGAATCGGGAATTTAGAACATAATTGATAATTGTATCGGGATCGGTAAAAAATTTGAATCGTCTCATCACTAATATGGTTATGTGTATATAAATTCATAGAAATGTATATATATATATATATATATATATATATATATATATATATATATATATATATAACCATTTAAGGGGTGGGACGATTCCAAATTTTTTACCGATTCCGATATAATTACCGATTACGTTCTAAATTCTTAATTCCGATACAATTACTGATTCCTATTCTTTTTAAATTTCTAAATATTTAATTAAAGATTTGTTGCTTTTTTATTTTCGAATCACTGTAAACCCCCGTGTAATGTCCGCATATATCTTCGCAAACGTAAAAAAATACACTTGGGGTGGCTGCATATTACATGAATAGATCTATCTTTCTAAATAATTTTACTCAAACGTTTTCCTGGTAATTGATTGAAAATAGTGAGGCAACTAAAGATTTATTTCTTTTTTAAAACAAAGCCGATTTGCATTAGTTCGTCGTTAGTTGACAAAATGCTATTTGAATTTTTTCATAAACAATTGAAAATAGTCGACGATTGCAAAATAAGTAAACGGTGTAGGAACATAATAGTTAATAAAGCCCCCTTCCTGATGTACGGAATGAGTTTCTGAATAATGATGATACTATTTGGAAAACCATTCTTAACATGAGAAGAGCGGGGCGGGGATGCTTTGTTAACTATTCTGTACTTTCCCTCTATCTAAAAAATGTTCATGTTTTCACCCTAATTATAAGGATTTGGTCGGTTATTTCTACTGTCAATATAACAGATATATAGTAGATTGATTTGTTTTACTGTCATTATAAAAACAAGATACATATAATAACCATAGTAATACTACTACTAATATTAATGGCAAATTTGTAGATTAACACCCTCAGTTAGATCACCGCCCCCCCAAAATGAGATTTTAATTTTTTTCAGGTGATTACGTGTGAACACCTTGAAAAACCTTACGTAAATGTAAAACATTCATTTAGCATTTAGATTGGGAGATCAGTTTCGTATATAAATTTAACGTAAAATGATCATCATTTCTGGGCCATTCTAACTGTTTAGGGATGTTCACTAAATCTTTTTACTACTAACCCTAAGTCCAACTTGCAAGGTCGTTAAACTATGCGCAGTCGCTTAAAAAAGTAGACCCCCCAAATAAACGCACATAATTCATCTCACAGATAAAAATAACAAATCATTGGATAACTGGTCTAAAACGCTTGAACGTCTTGGAAATTGAAGCTCATTTTACGTTAAATTTATATGTGAAAAATTCTTAAAAATGGATTTTTTTTGTATTTTTCTTCACCTTTAAAATATTCAGGGTGTTCACACGCAATCGCCTAAAAAGTAGAATCTTATTTTTGTTTGGAGGGGTGATTTAGCTGAGACTGGTAATCTACAATAATAATAACTATAAGTTCTTATATAGAAAAATAATATGTTTTATATATACACGTAATGTTTCGTCTAGCTAACTAACCAATCAGATTCGTTGTCATTACCTCCCCCGGGTGAATGTTTTCATTAGCCAATGGCGAGGCTTCTCTCAAACAAAGGTTCGGCTGACTTTTACTTCCTCTATTTTTGTTCTGTTTTGTATGGGGAAACCAACTCTTTTGTGAATGTGTTAAATTAATAGGTGACCTTATTTTAACACGTGCGTGCTTGGGATAGTTTTCTATTTTAGGTGTTGGTTTAGTTTAGTTTTTTATTTAATTATTTTTTTCCTATGTTAAGCAAAGTTTATTCCATGTATACAGTTATTTGCTTTTTCACTTCTACAGTTTAATAGGTTTTATTCAGACATAATATACACGGCTTGTCTAAATTTCTACATGTACTGGCTTGTCGTACTATTTTCCACTCGATTATTGGTGAGCGTCCGCTTTCTTTGAGCTCTCAGCAATGGGTCTCTAGTGATGTTTATATCTGGCGTATTATTTGTTATTGAATATGCTTTTATGGTCGTAATATCTGGTTTTAAAAACGTAGTACTTCTTGTTATTTGAGAGTTCTGTTGCAAATACTGTGGCTTGGTAAACAATGCTTTTGGTTAGGCATTTCTTTTGTAGTGGACAAAGTTAGGCATTTATTTTGTAGTAGAAAAAGTGTCCCAAAGGAAGAAATAACAATGAATCTGATTGGTTAGCTAGCTAGACTAAAACCACGTGTACATACTAAAACACCCGGTAACACAAACTCCATGTATTTAAGCCTAACAATTACTTACGGAGATGAAACGCGGATGTAACTTAATTACAATCAATATAGTTAAATAATTTACTACCTATCTCTACTTCCGTATTGAACACTGTTGAAGTAAATATTGAAAAGCGACAGATAATATGTTATATCTTCTTATAACGCTTTACATGGATACATGAAATACTATATATAT
Organism: Sepiola atlantica; assembly: GCA_963556195.1. NCBI lineage: Eukaryota > Metazoa > Mollusca > Cephalopoda > Sepiida > Sepiolidae > Sepiola > Sepiola atlantica. Next base: position 36,585,259 of record OY744546.1, on the reverse strand, counting down.
ATATATATATATATATATATATATATATATATATATATATATATATATATATATATATATATATAAGCCCTCCGTTCAGTCTAGAGAGACTATGGATACCCCTATAAGGGGCTGGCTGCGCGTGTAATTATGAAGCAAGGGTTGCGCAATCCTAACATCACCTCTCCTGAGTCGGCACTGCTTGATTCCAATGGCAAGCAGTTCAAGACGACTGGAAACAATGCCGAGATAAACAGAGAGCACATACAGCACCTGGTAGTCCCAAATAATCACCCATTTAATACTGGCCAGGCTCGACGTATATATATATATATATATATATATATATATATATATATATATATATATATATATATATATATATATATATATATATATAGTCGAGTTCACATGTGAGATAGCATCATATGCAACAATATATTAGGGAGAGTTTACTTTTACAGCAGCATTGATGTTGTCATCCTGATTCTTAACAACTGAGCCATCCAAATATATGTTAATACCCTTAAACTAATGCTTATAAATAGATGAATTTCTCTGTGCAACGTGTGGGAAAGCGCCTTTAGCTCACTTACAATGGTAGCTATAGACGCATAACTATTTCTCCCATGTTTATAAAAAAATATTACATGTAAAACATTCATATTTATAGTACATTCTCTAACCTGTCTTCATATTATAGGAGAGACAGACACACAGGCAGACATATGTGTTCCTTTATATATATATATATATATATATATATATATATATATATATATATATATATATATATATATATATTAGAAAGGGTATTTAGACATATTTATTAAACCATTGTTTCGTAATAGTATTATTTTTTTGTTGAAAAAACCATAACAATTGAGGTGTTAAAATAAATAAAATTTATTTTAATCTTAGCTTTCGAGAATTACAATTCTCCTTGTCAAATAGTGTTTTTCTTTTCTTCTTAATCGTCCGATGGTAATGGACTTCGGGTCAGAAACTCACGTTATGTCTGAAGGCGAGGTTGCGCTAATTTGAATTAGAAAGGGTATTTAGACATATTTTTAAAAACCATATATATATATATATATATATATATATATATATATATATATATATATATATATATATATATATATATATATAGCGAGATGGAGAGAGAGTAGTACAGACGGACAGACAGAAAGGCGTTAGGTACTAAATATACTAAAGTTTAAGATGTTTTAGTATATTAAAAAAAGGAAAAGGGATATTCTTTGTTTTCATTTAAACAAAAGTAACCCGATGCCAAAACCGAAACAGCATACTCGATGTTGTCACTCTGATTCTCTTTCAACTGAGAAATTGGGACATTTGTTAAGTCATCTTTTTGAATACCACTCATAAGCAAATCTTTATTTCGTCTGCAAAATTTAGGAACATGGAATGTAACTTCTTTAAAAGAGCACCTAAATAGTCAGGACTACTTTCATCATGTTCTTAGAAGAATGTTTCATGTACATAACAATTTATAGTTAAGGTACATTCTCTCGTCTGCCTTTTTATAAATGATCAGACAGACAGACACACACATTTCCATTTATTATATATATATATATATATATATATATATATATATTAGTAGTAAGTTTTTGAAAGGCTGTGGGCAATGCAAATTCCGGGTAAGATGAAAGTTGTAACAAACAAAAACAATAAATCGATCGAATACGAAATATGACTTACTATTTATTTTTTCTAAAATCTTACATAACAGCAAGAGTGTTTTTAGCTGTTTGTGTGATGTCCGGGTGATTAAAGATCATTATTTAATATTTCGGGAAAAGAGACTTCCCTTATATATATATATATATATATATATATATATATATATATATATGCGCATAATGATGTTAGCGTTTTCAATATTAATAAGTATGTATGTAAGATTGACTATTATTTTGGAATTATGTATATATCTGAGTGTAGATGACGTATTTGTGTCCGTAAATATAATTTTGCGACTTTCTGTAATTCTATCTTGATATAGGTGGTATATATTTGCAGACTGACGATACAGATATGTGTGTAGTTATTGATATGGGCATATTTATATGTGTGTCTGTATATGCGAAGCCGTTCATTAAGATGCTTGTGTATGTGTAAATGTACAATTGTCTAGACATTTAGGATCTGACACAAAACTTAATCTATAATAAAAGAAATGAATCAGCTGTCATAATGTTTTAAAATGTTCTGAATCTCCTCAGCGACCTGGATTTCATGATAGTTGAAATAAAGATAATAAAATAAATTTAAAATAAAAAAGATTTGAAATCGTTAAAAGAAAAAAGAAAATAGTCTCAAGTGAAGATAGTGAAAATACTATGACTGAGATATTTAGAATAGGTGGGATATCTGAATTAATTTTGAATGAGTCATATATCTATCTCTTAAAATTACTTTGCTCATTTCGATTTGAAGAATAGTGGCTCGAAGTGGTGTTAGTTATTGACTACTTTGACCGAAATACGTCTGCAAATGTGTAGCCAAAAATGTTTGTATAAATAAAAAAGATTCATACCTAGTAATAATATATATATATATATATATATATATATATATATATATATATATATGTACAGGTTCATTAGAAAGGGTAGGCAGTGTGACAATAAAAAATACCTTAAAAATAAATACATACATAATAAATACATAAAAAAATACATAAATAATTTTTTTTTTAATTTATTCGTAAGACTGCCCCAATCCTTTCTAATAAAATAGACCGCCCACTATTTTCCGTTTGTTTAGAGCTAAATAAAAACAACAGGTTGATCTCTAAATGGGAGTGGGACTTAAGTGAAATACAATGAAATAATGGTGGATGAGGATATGATGGTTTCATTCCAATATAAAAACAAATGAGAAGACTAAGGCCAAAATAAAAGTGAGGAGTAAGCATTTTGGAAGACCTCTATTGCAAAAAAAAATGGGACAGGATTCATTTACTCAACGAGTTAAAACGTGACCTTAACCAGGATGCAGTCCAACACAATCAAGAACTGCGGTCCCTATTATTAAGTAAGGAGAACGTACTCACACTTAACCCCACTTTTTGTACACTCAAGCCCACAAGTTGTACCCACCTTTTTGTTGAATTCTATGGCTGAACAGATGTTAATTTTTAAACACCAGAGAATGTATTAATAATCAATAATAAATAAAAATGTGAGTATATATATATATATATATATATATATATATATATATATATATATATATAGATAAATAGATATATATATATATGTGTGTGTGTGTGTGTGTGTGTGTAGATTTCAATATTGCGTTGGGAATCCGAATAAAAGAGCTCAATGTACCTTTAAACAGAGCAAAACAGAATTATTAAAAGGAAAAAAACTATACACACATTAAGGTTGTATACATTATAAATTATTTCGACCTTTTAATTAGGTCTCCTCAGATGTATAAACAACCACGTCAAAAAAACAAAAAAAATCTTTTTTGTTTTTTTTTGGTTTTTTGACGTGGTTGTTTATACATATGAGGAGCCCTAATTAAAGGGTCGAAATAATTTATAATGTATACAACCTTAATGTGTGTATAGTTTTTTTCCTTTTAATAATTATATATATATATATATATATATATATATATATATATATATATATATATATAAGTTATGTATATATTTGAATGTACAGTATTTCATCATGTGCTATATTTGATTTCATTTAGTTTTATACAAAGGATGTAAAAAGGGGTGGAAGCTTTTTGTGAAAATTCAGATATCTTCGATTTTTTTGAAATTATAACGATAGGTATTAGATATTAATCTATATAATAAAGTAAAGTCAATATTTCTCTTATTTCATTGACCATTTTTAGCTTTCGAACTAATACCTTCATATGCTAATCTGTTCTGCCAGCCTCTTAGATAACTCTTCATTTGTGTTTCCAGAAAATATGCATTCGTTTTGTTACCTTTCAACATTTCTTACATTTTTACGGCTAAGCTGTTTCTCCCAACACAATCATTTACAGAGAAGGTCGCCAGCATTTTTAATCTCACGCTAATATTAACCCCCCACAGCCCCCAGTCACCTAGTCCTGTTTCTAATTAAGCAATAATTTCATATTTTCCTTCTTACTATATACTACATTAAATTTTAAATCCAAATACAGATCGTTCTTTTCAAGTACCATTTTTCTATCCTGGCGTATCTTACACCGATGGAATACAATAAGGAATAGCAGTTTACCATTACAAAAACACAAACAAACAGAGAATCATCTGACATTTTTCATATTAAAATACTTATTGACTTTATTCACATTTCTCGTATTATATAATTCATATCATAAAAATTACATTCCCGCATCACATTGAATATTATTTTTTCATATTTACTACTCGATTTTCGCCTATTTACATACATTCTGGAATAAAGGAATATAATCTGATCTCATTTACGAACATATAACGAAATAAAACGTGACTATGCAATATGGCCGCTAATTTCGTTTTAGTTCGCTTCCTTACTTATATTTTTCTTTTTTTTCCTTTTTCGTTAACAGACCGATTTCATAGCTTCTGTTTGGAGATATATTTCACCTACAAATAAAAGAACTGGCTGATTTATCGAATGAAACGTCCATGCTTTGCATCTCGCCGTGTCTAGCATAAGTTTCACAACAAAGCATAAACAAATAAACATCCACTTCCGAATCGTATAAATTCCTATTGCTTTCAATTATGTGTATGTTTGTTTTATTTATCGTCGCGTCTCTACGTCGCATTTCTTTTTCATCGCTTTTTAATTTCTTTTTAACTTTAAATGACACTCTTTTTTAACAGAAAAAAAACAGGTTGCCAGTTAAACATCCACCATAAATCCGAGTACCCCACCCCCGAAAAACGGCTTTACATTTACAGCTTATGGTCTGCCTTCACGTCGGCAATTAGAAAGAAAAAGAAACACAAAAATTAATTTTCTTATCAATTAATTTTTTAATTTTTATTTTTTATTTTCATGGCCCCACATATTTTTAAAGCAGAAAATGTCCTTCGTTAAGCTCAACACTAACCTTAAGTCCAGTTTAACAATTAAACTTCTGCAATAACTCTGGATGGCAATGTTTTACATTAACTTTGTGTTTGTGTCGGGCAGCCATCAGTAGCAAATAATTGAATAGTTGGACGTAGGGGCTCAAAATTTCTTGAATTAATATACTTTCTCGGGCAACGGCGAGACATGGGTCCCACTAGTTATTAAATATTCGCCAAATTTTAGTTTGATTTGGAGTATTTTAACGAGTTTTAGGGGTGATTATATAGGTACAACGTCGCGTTTTAAAATTCAAATACATCAGATTTACATTGAACACTAATGAAGCATGATTCTCCGAATTTCAATTTATTCTCATGACCCCTTCAGTTTAAGCTTTATACTGTAGATATTTTCAAGAATAAACATCATTTAATGGATTTTGATCAAAATTAGAATAAAAATTCTAGACATGAGGTTGAGTATCATTATATCTTGATATCAATCTTCTTAAGAAGACACAAAAGGAGTGAAAAACCGCTCTATTCGTGCAATTTTACCCTAACCTCTCTTGAGACTAATATGCTTCTAGTATACTTATAAAGTTAAGTATGTTTATATTTTTATATATTTGTATGTACATGATTCACTCCTAAACTAATTAACGGATGATTTGATTGTTACATAATGGATGTATGCATATGAAGAACGATTACATCAGCTAGTATGGATTTCGTATCGAGGTGGACCAGTGTAAATCTTGACACGAAAATCTGGAGGACAAGTTCGCTCTCGGACTAAAATTATAAAAATACCTGAAATCTGACCCCCTCCCTGATCTCTGATCTAACAGGTGCGTAGTGACAGGCTGAGTGCCCCCTTGAGAAGCAATTACGCCACAATCGTGGGAACGAGAAAAGAAAGAAGCTTTGTAGTCAGTCCGTCTTTTGGGAGCGTGATGAACGGATACAAGATCGAGAACGAAAATGGGAATTTAATTAATAAAAGAGTAGATAGCGACTTGTATGCCCCTTACTTCCTATCCCCGTAACGAAGTAGATGTAAGTTAGGAAGAACAAGTTGGCCTCTCTCTCCAATTTAATGAATCTGTGAGCTTTATAATTATGACGAGCAAAATTCTCTCAAATAAGGACCCATTTTGGACTCTCAAGCGTCTTACATCTTTTTCCTTTCTGTGCATGGAGGGTATTTCATTGCTGACACGGACGATGATAATGTGTGACTTGTATTCGTACGACGAGAAAATCTCTCAGACAAATAAAAACCAGTTAAATTCTTTGTCGGATTCGCCTTTTTCCTCTCTGCATGAAAAGTTTTAATTACAGATCTAGACGATCACGATGACGGCAATGGTGGCTACGAGCATCGGCCCACTGCGACGATGACGACGGCGAAGAGACAACACACTGGACGATGATGATGATGATGATGATGATGATGATGATGGTGACGAAATGCAACACACTACGATGACGATGGCGACGGCGACGGGGTCAGTATACAAAAAGAGAATAGTATACGAAAAGAGAATGAGGTGATGATCAATTTTAAAAAGAACGGATTTTAAGAATGACAACTTTACATGTGTGTGTGCACTTCCATCTCGTTGTATAGAAGTTAACGAGTTGAACACGTGCCTTTATCTAGCACCCGGACGAACCTACATCTGACTTACCCCACCGCCTGAAATGAATTCGGTAGAAAATCCTCCACTCTATAATAAATGTCGACGGTAGCTATTTGTTTTTCTTTAGGTCGTCAGAAATGATGATAATTTATATATGAAAAGTGAAATTACTGACATAATTCTGTGATTTAAAATTAATATTTTAGTAATATATCTAGATAAATAGTGAGTGTAAACACTGTCGAAGCATACTTGTTTCGTCATTTTTGACGGAGGGTCTATACTACTATCAGATATAAAGAAAATCTAATTCAAATAATTAACAGTTTTTTCTATTAAATAAAACCAAGCGGAAAACATCAATTAATGGCGATGAGGACGTGTAATATTATTGGTAGTCATAACGGGAGATAAGGGAAGCGCATTAATCATAAAAAAAGAAAAGAAAACATCACTTATTCAGTACAAGCGCTATTCATCCGGCGTTACTCGTGTGGAGCTATATTGCTGATCGGAAGGTTTCTTAGGAAAAATAATATCACATATCGTCATCTGTACTATTTGGATTATTTCGACTATTGTTCTAATCTTTTATGTTATTCTCACAATGTTTCGGCCGATGTAACCTCCGACATTGTTCATGTGCGTCTTGCGAACTCAGGAATGTGTACAGGATTTCAAACGGATCCCTTTTATTTTAATTTACGGGTGTAACTTGCTATCGTTCCGGCAGCCATGACTGGGTAGAAGTTTTTAATAATTCGTAATTGTATTCTTAGTATCGCCTGAACTGATGATTGAACTTTCAGCCCCCGGAAGACTGACAATTAGAACTGATTACACTTAGAACTTTTATCTGTTGCGCCACCGGTCCTTGATACAAATTATCAATACTCATCTAAAAAATTCCGATAAAAAATCGTTATGTTTTTGCCTTGAAAAGAAAGTTAAAAATAATTTTTGTAATATGAGATCAAGTAATAAAAACGGTGCTGTTCTTGTAATTCATGTTGAAAATGCGTTACTTAGCGTTTCTATAAAACGGCAAATAGCTTTAACGAATCGAAACGGATTCCAATAAAAATAATTATTTAAACGTTTAAACCGTTTTTAAATACATTACTCACTGAGATATTCTTTGTTTAAATATATCTTGTTTATGAAACGAAGAAAATCTATTAAAAAAATAAATTTCTTTCTTTACGTTCTAATTTAATTCAGTTATTTTATGGAACTTTTAAAAATAGTTTTTACTTATGGGTCACCGTTTACTAAGACCAGGGGGGGGGCACACGAGGATAAGGGTTAAAGAGATTGCTGATTGGACGATGATTGGAAACAATGTGTGGAATGAACAGAAGATTTCTTAAAAGGAAACTGATTATCCAAGAAGACGTCTTAATAAGAATTTGTTTACATTAGACTTGAAGACGACCATGTTGTAGTCGGTTGGGAATCAACCTCGTGGTATTTGGTTCCACAGATGGGATGTTCTGAGAAAGACACTTTGTTCATGGAAGTTCCGTTTGTTTTTGTTATATATATATATATATATATATATATATATATATATATATATATATATATATATATATATATATATATGGGAAATGAAAAAAAACAACAAAAAGGATGGGTTTTTTATATATTCATCAACGTTTCGTCTTTATTTGTATTTTCACTCAGAACCATCCTCATTTATTTCATTCCATGCTACTGTCTTCACTAAGCCCGGACCTCGGGTCTGCGCACCCAGTAATGGCTACTACTTTTTCTCATCAAGCCATCATGTCAACCCAATATTTTCACGTACTTGCATGACATTTTTCGTAAAATTATCATCCTGATGAAGTCTTACAAATAAAGACGAAACGTTGATGAATATATAAAAAAACATCCTTTTTGGTTTTTTCCTTTTTCATTTCCCATTACGTCGGATTACCTTGATCCTTCCTTTCTCATATATATATATATATATATATAGAGAGAGAGAGATGAAAATTGTTTGCTGTGGTTGTAGCAGGACGAGTTTTTGCTGTGAATATTTTAGAAGGGCGGCAGGGATTTAAACTGCGGCGAGCATTTACCACGAACATAACGATACAGTAGCAAGAGGCTAGCAACATCTCTTCTGTGTGAAAGAGGATGTAGGGGACAATAGAGATCAACCTCCACTGAATTGCAAAGTTGGTTTTGGACTTTGTCAAGACAAGAATGAGTGTTCCGAAGGCATCTTCCCAGATATGTCAACGGTACTCATTCTTAGGATGTATTTGGCTCTTACACCGTTAGAGGAGGGCGTCAGGAGTTAGTTACTTTCTTGAGCGGTAGAATAGTCCAACCATTTCTCCAGCGACTGTAGAAACAGATTTTATGTAAGTCTTCAATTTCAGGTCTGGAGGAAAAGTCAGTTCTAGGAGCTTATCAAAAATAGAGGATTTCTCAAGGAGCGATCCATTCTTTTCAAATGGGGAGAAATGCGTATCCGAGTGTTGGTGGTGAAAAGAGACAAACTTGGTTTTAGAGATCTTAAAAGTAGAAAGCCATTTCTCCCATTGAACCATGTGCTCCAAGTCGGAGATAATAGCGAGAGCTAGAGAGAGAGAGAGAGAGAGAGAGAGAGAGAGAGAGAGAGAGAGAGAGAATCAGTAAGATCTTGATGATCAATACTCTTCGAAGTGCTTCCATAGCTAGGTAATCGATAATTGCCCCCTGTAACTCCAGATCGAATCGCAGGAACTTTTCAATAGTGTCTTTAGATTCTGTGGAAAATTTGAGCCTTATTTAAACTTATTTGAATTTCCTTACTCTTAACATATCGATCTCTACAAAACACCAATATTTACTTTTATATCTATAGAAGATTTTCGGAAATATTTCAACGAACGAAGGAAATCAGTTAATTCTGCATAATACTATTAGCAATCCTATTATTACTTAACTCTATACTATTACTATTAGTAATTCTACATAATACTAAAACTCTGACATTCTTGCTTGCTTGCCTGCATATTGAATGTTTAGATAGTGGAAGGAAGAGCGACTGAAACGAGATTTGTGGGGAGAGGGCAATACACGGGAGGGGTGGTTGAAAGAGAGGAATGATGTAAATAATTTGTGAAGCGACGAGAAGTGGTATGAGAAGGGGAACGACGTAAATCATTAAATAACGTAAATAAAGAATAACACCATTTTAGACAAGCTTTTAATTGAACGAATCATTGCAACATCATATGGGAAAGACCGTCTTTTGATTCGGTTACAGTTGCTTAAACCATTGGCACTGATGAGTCTCTCTGACCATTTACTGTTCTTTATTTTGTATCTATCTCTCTACCTATCTATCTCTTTATCTAATGTACAATGTACCCAACGGGGTCACAAGTAGTCTAGTTTTAATTTTAAATTAAAAATTAATACATAGAAGATACTGCTAAGTCTGCTGCAAACATTGTAGGCTCCCTCTACCGGGTTCAGAAAACTTCTTACACCTACCAGTATCCTGTATCTCTACAAAACGACAATTCGCCCATGCATGGAGTATTGTTGCCACATCTGGGCTAGTGCACAAATCACTAGTCTCTTCCTCGTTGATAAAGTACAAAAAAGAGCCTCTAACCTAATAGGTCCCACGCTGTCTGCCAAGTTTCAGCCCCTGTCCCATCGCCACAATGTTATATCCCTGTGCTTGCTTTAAAAGTACTTCAATTGAATGTGCTCCAATGAACTTGCTGCATTTGTGCTCCACTCAACATAAATAACCCCGACAGACCCGACACTGTCTACCAAACTATGTTACATCGCCGCAATGTTGCATCTCCGTCCTAGTTGTTACAAGTACTTCAACGGAATGTGCTCCGATGAACTTGCTGCACTTATACCCCCTCAAAGTAAATACTCCCGACAAAATCGACAAGCAGCAAAATCCCAACCATTCACTATAGAAGTCCCCAGATGCCGGAAGACTTTATACTCTAATATCTTCTTTCCTCGAACAGTTTGCCTTTTGAATTCCATCCAGCTCCTTGTTTCCCCGACTGTACAAACATGCAAAAATTTCAATGTAAGGTGATTAAGCATCTCGCTACACAACTCCCCACTTAGGATGCCTCTATAAATCTTGCGTCTATTTCTCAGGAGCACCTCATGTCTCAGTGGCAGTGTGCCTTGTTTGGGTTGAATAAAAGTTAAAAATGTAAATAAATAAAAAATAAAATACCGTTATCTCCAGAAAAAAAACGCTAGATTTGAACTTTTCGTATCCTATATAAAAATATTACGAATATACACAATTTTTCGTGTTTTTTAATTTCAAAATTAGATTTCGTATAAAGTTCTTTCTTTACACTGTGCCGCCCTCTGTTAGTGGTGATTTCTTTCTTTCTTTAAATAAATAATAAAACTTAGGGTTAGTTGTTGAGTAAGTCATTTTTCCAATCTTTTAAGCCAAAGATTAGCGATCGCCCCCAAACAAATCGACGCCATATTCGAGTTTCTAATTTTCTCATAAGTAAAATTAACAGTAACAAATTAAGAGATAATGAATCTTACAATCAGATTCCGCACTTTTAAATTTTACGGGTCGGTAGAAAACTACATGTTAATGCGTTTAGTAAAAATAATTTATATATATATATATATATATATATATATATATATATATATATAATATATATATATATATATATATATATATATATATATATATATGATTAAATACACATTATTACAGTCTACGCCAAGTAGCCAGCGTTTCGATAATCTTACATCTTTTCACAGACTCATGCAGTCTGTGAAAAGATGTAAGATCATCAAAACGCTGGTTACTTGGCGTAGACTGAAATAATGTTTATTTATTTTTTTAAATGTTCTACGTGATATTGAGCACCCTTGAAAATGTTGGTTTTATGTTCATTTTATTAATATATTTTAACTTGCTAATATATATATATATATATATATATATATATATTTAACGATTTCTCGGTTGTTAACGATGCTGCAATATTACCTTTTAATCTTATATTTGAAAAACAATTTTCTAGTTTGCTTATTTCAAACAGAGCTCGACTCAAGTTCTGTCTAATGCTAGCATTACGCCACTGACGGTGTGACGTGTTGGCGTACTAAAAACTTATCATCAATTAAGAGAAGTAAAAGACCCGAAAATAAAAACGTCACCACAATTGCAACTAAAATGACAGCTGTTTATTTTGTTCCCGTTTATATATCACAATTATTTCTATGCAATCATTTATGTAGATAAACCTCGCGTATAGAGATATTGCGTAGCACATGCGCATGCGCCGAATTTTAACGTATTTTTTATGATGAAACCGTTATAGAACTGAAAAAGTAGATTATTGACAGGAAATTAAAAAAATAAGAGATGGCGAAGAAAAAAAATTGATATTAAATACGAGTAACCGAATAATAAAAATACAAAGATGGAAAATAAAATAGAACAAAACGTAACTAAAATAATCGTAAAAAAAACATTGAACAGAACCTGCGTTTACAAACTGAAACCCCAGGATAATAATTGAATGGGTGTTACACACAAAAAAAGAAAGAAAGAAAGAAAAGAAAAATACGAAAAAAAAAAGTGGGAGAAAATAAATACAATTGAAATGTCCTCTAGTAAAATAAATAGCATATTGTTTGTCATGATGGACAGGACGCAGAAAAATGGTTTCTTCCCGCGATTTTTCATTCACTATCTCTTGTCCATCGCCATTAATGTGTATTTAAACGAAGTGACTTGTATGGCGTCCTTACTTTGACAATGACGTCATAAAACGTCAGCATCAAACCATTCAAGAAATATATTAAGTTGTCATTATGACTTGAGGCAGACACTTTTTCACGCTGCAAAGATGTGTTTTTTTTTAATGTTATCGCAATAATTGTTTGTGGTATAGTTTTTAAAGAATCTGGGCTTGGATTTATTAAATACACATTTCCCTTAATGGACACCCTTAAATAATTTATCGATAATATGGATTCATAGATATAGAATAGAACGCGTGAACATACCTGCAGCTAACTTTTAAATAACAATAATGTTTATCTATTATCTAGTATAATAGTGTACATCTTCCGTCTAAAATGACGAAGTAAACATTTATGCTTCCCCAGTAGTCGCAGCAATAACTCTAATAAATTCACAGTAATTTGATTTATTACATGTAAATTATCATTTCTGATGACCTAAAGGGCAAACATGCCCCTCGCTGATTTTTATTTAGCGTGGAGGATTTATTTCCGAATTCAGACAGCGGAAGTGGTCTGACTTGCTATTTGATTTCTCGCTTCCTTTCACCACTTGAAATGGTTCCGTCCGGAGGTTAGAAAAGGACACTTTTTTTACTAGCTAACATTTGTGTGATGGAACGGATATATATATATATATATATATATTTATTTATATACAAATAAATACACATTAGTCTATTATAGATTGGAGTATACAAGAAATGTTTTATTTTCGCATGCACGCGCGTATCCGGCTAAAATTCTAAAACTACCACATATAAACTTACAATTCTTACATCATCAGATTCCGTATGACCCTAATTATGGTAAAAAACAAACTGTAAAATTCATCCCCATTCATGTTGAGGTCACCAGGGGCCAAATGAATGCGGCAAGGTGGGGGGGGGGGCAGAAAAATACTGTGTCAATTAATGTTAATTAGCCATTTTTTTTTTTATATATATAATTTTTTTTTAGTATAAAAGTAAAGAGGATATGTAAGCAACGAAGTTTACATTTCGGTTCCCAAAATGAAAGTGTTTAAACTCGTTTCTGCGCACACCGTTTTGCGCACGCATCTGCCCAAATTAATAAAAAACAAATAATAATATTTTTAATCAATCAGCGGATTTTTCTGAATTCATAGAAATTGCCCTTTTCGAACCACCTCAACCCCATATAAGGCCAGATTTTTCCTTCAGCTGCATGTTTAGCCCAAATCCACGAGAGTACTAACATCAACGTTACCAACCCCCATCGCCCCTCTGTCGGGCCTTGGGAAAGCTGAAATATGCCTTTTCAAAACTCACGCACACATAGCCACACTGACACCAACGCACACACATACACACTGCATAAACTCTTCCACTGTCTTACGCACACGCACACGCACACGCACACGCACACTAAAGGCGACACACACACACACACTCCTTGAATCCCCGTTCAATGTTGTGTCCTGATTGAAAACTAATTTATAAACTTAACCATTTTAATACTTCATACATTTCTCACTGAACTTTCTAATATGAAAAAAAAAATGATTATTGACTCTATTTAATAACTTTCAATGAACATTTAATTTATATAATTGAGGGAGGAAGATTTGAATACGATTTTTCAGACCCGTGGATAATTCACAGCCCTTAAATTATCAACTCAGGCTTTCTCGATACCTCAACTAATGAATCCCTCTTGTTCGGCAAGGACACTCAAATATGAACAATTATTTTGTTTTTCTATCTTTGTAGACTTCCATTTTAAACATATATAAATTATCTCTTTTGTGAACTTATGCTTTTAAATTCATTATTTTGTTTGTTTATCATATGACATTTCTCTCGCTCTCTCACACATTTAAATATTACTGAAAAGTGTTTTTCTTTAAAATGTTTCTATAAAACTCGGCTCTCACAAAATCTCCCCCCCCCCCAAAAAAAACAACTGGAATCTTTAAAAGGATCCTCCAAAGATAGTACAACAATGCAAATAACACAATACATTATTTTTTGATAATTCAAATGTTAAGTTAAAAGCAACAAAATCCTAGTGGAATTATGACGTAGTTTCGGTTGCAGACAGGCGTACTAATAATCTTTACTATTACAACAATATATATTATATATATATATATATATATATATATATATATATATATATATACAGGGTGAGCCAAAATAAGGGTCCTATCTTTAAATTTGAATAACTTGAATTTGAATAACTTCCACAAAATAAAAGTTAAACTCACCAAACTTTATGTGTGTGTAGACTGACCCTTCCGAGATTTTTTGAAATAAACAAAACAAATTTTAGCCGAAAAACACTTCTTAAAACTTACAAAAACTAAAGTATTGTTTTTTACACTGTTTTGAGTTTTTTAAGCAAAAATAATGTTTTCTAAATGAGGGTACGTTCCTTAGGGCTAATACGGCTCATGCTTGCTTCGGAAGGGGTCCTTTACTTATTCTAAAAAAAAAAAAAAAAAAAAAAATCAATAAATAAAAAAGTTATGAATTTTTAAAAATAGGACCCTTATTTTTGCCCACTCTGTATATATGTGTGGGTGTGTGGGACGAGGGGGCTTCTATTTTAGAGATGCATTGTTGGCCGTTGGTGGGGGTTGGGGCAACAAAAGAGTGATATACGGATGGCAACGACGAGGTGTCCTCAATTGAGCAGAACCATTTGCAACTTAAGTAGTTCATAAATCGGTGATAGAAGCAGGAGAAGCGAAAAAAAGAATGAAATAAAAAGAAATCTCAATTTTAATAAAGTTGTGTGACCATTTCTTGTGTTTCTGCGTGTGCTTCTCGTGTCTACGTGACTTACACATTGTTTTTTATTTATTACTCATCGAATATTTATTAAAGAATACAATAGCGTTAACTTAAATGAAATCAAAAAATTCTTATTCAAAAACAAATTTAACTCTTTCATGCCTCATTTTTTACAGAAATTATGCGTACCTGATCTAATTTGTTTTTGAACCACGTACCTTCAAATTAGGCTGACTTCCGTAAAGGCCCGTAACGACTAATAACGGAAACAAAACGTATTCCTCGATGTCTCTAACTCTCAAAGAAACAAAAATAATTGGTCAAATCAATGTATCATAATTTATGACAATTTTTCTATTAGTTGTTGTGGAACAACAGTCTGCATGAAAGGGTTAATTGCGTGAAAATCAGTCAAAATGCACCCACTTCCAGTTTTTTTAAATACATTTATCTGATATTCATCTGCAGTAATTGTACCCCCAGAAAAACGGGCACACACATATTCAAAGTGTGTTTGATGCTTAAGGAAAACACACATCTGAAACAAGATATTAAAAATAAAGTTATATTAAGATCCTGAAAAAAAGTAAAAGATTCCCAGACAATACCGGGTAGTTTTGCTTGAAAATGGATATTACTATTTAATAACATTAGTTTCAATTATAATTATAATTTATTAAAAAATTCAATTAATTATTTTATATCTTACAGGTTATATTTTTCAAATTTTACAAAATTTATTTCAAAAATGATAAACTGGTTTCGTGCTTTTATTTATAATAACATATAGTAATTACTTATTTAATATATTTTATTTTAATTTAGCTTTAATTTAAATACATATTCTTAAGATAACAATAATATTCAATGGTTCAGAAATTTAAAAAAAAAATCTTTTTTAGAGTTTTCCCTTAAAAAACTTTCCAAGAGTCTTACCCGGGCAACGGCGGTTAAATACATCTAGTATAAAATGAAGGGTCAACGGCATATTATACGCTTGCTGAAAACAGCGTTTAGGGACGTATGCACTCGTAAACATTGAAAATATCCTACGACAGACGGAGAGAGTTCGTCAAGTACACTGTCGTAATAAACAATGCTCTAAACTAGCCATCTGTCAATAAT
Organism: Sepiola atlantica; assembly: GCA_963556195.1. Classification (NCBI taxonomy): domain Eukaryota; kingdom Metazoa; phylum Mollusca; class Cephalopoda; order Sepiida; family Sepiolidae; genus Sepiola; species Sepiola atlantica. Next base: position 36,568,925 of record OY744546.1, on the reverse strand, counting down.
AACAAGTCAGGGTAAAAAGGGCTTGCTGACCCAGGCAAGAGAGAGAGAGAGAGAGAGAGAGAGAGAGAGAGAGAGAGAGAGAGAGAGAGAGAAAGAGTGAAAGAGAGAGAGAGAGAAAGAGTAAAAGAGAGGGAAAGAGGGGGGGAGAGAGAGAAAGAGAGAGAGAGAGGGGAGAGAGAGAGAGAGGGGGGAGAGAGAAAGAGAGGGAGAGAGAGAGAGAGAGAGAGAGAAGGAGACGATGATGTAGCTGTTCCAGCCATATTCCCCATTTTGTAATACTCACCCAGACGCATCTTTCTGCACTTCTAGTGTTGGTTTTGGTTGGGATTGAACGGTAAACTGAATTGGGAAGGAGGGCAGGAGCGCCACAGATGAATTAAGAAAGGACTGGAGCGTTTAAGCAAAGGGGTTGGGATTCTCGTGACCAAATGATGAAGATCCGTGATAGGGCAATGGGAAAGCGGTGGGTGGGACTTTTGTTTTTGAGATGCATTTGTGACCTCTGTTGAGGGTTTGGGGCAACAGAAAAATGCGATACGGATGACAACGACGAGGTGTCCTTAACCGGATAGATTCATTTGCGACTTAAGTATGACATAAATCGGTGATAGAGGGAGAAGAAGCGAAAAAGAAAGGAAATAAAAACAAAGATAAGAAGAAGAGAAAGAAAAGGAATGAGGAAAAACAAGAAAAAAAAAGATGAAAAACAACAACAATAACAACATCTAAAAAATTATATATATATATATATATATATATATATATATATATATGGGGTAAGGTACATGATAATTCATGAAAATCAAATGCTGTGGTAGATAGACAAAATGTGTAAAAAATGACAAACGGAAAACAGATTAAAGTGGCAGGAGAAAAACAAAAACAAGAGATTTGACCGGTTTCGTTCGTGTTTGCGAACGTCTTCAGAAAAAGACGTTCGCCAACACGAACGAACCCGATCAAATCTCTTGTTTTTGTTTTTCTCCTGCACTTTAACCTGTTTTCCGTTTGTCATTTTTCACACACACACACACACACACACACACACACACACACATATATATATATTTAAACATATATATATATATATATATATATATATATATATATATATATATATATATATATATTTAAACATATATATATATTTAAACATATATATATATATATATATATATATAATATATATTTATATATATATAAAGAAAATTTCTCTGTATGTGTGTGTGTCGCGGCATCACATTTAAACGGTTGATCTACCAGACAAACTAACTACAGATCTGGAATCAGCGCCTTCGATTCGATGTTCTTACTGATGTCAGAAGTTCTTGAACCTATTCATAAAACACATTATTCAAAATTAAAAGTACGTAAGAATTAGAAATAACTATTCCGACATCCATTTTAGCTGACTGAAATAATCGTACGTATTTAAAGTATTGTTTACTTTAAAGAGAAAACAGTTATCCTATTTTTTATATATATATGTTTTTTATGTTTCTTTATTTATTTTAGCCAATCAAACTATTTTTTATATTTAAAAATGAATAAAGAATATTTGATAAAGGCTCACTAATATTGTTTTACTTTAATAACATTTTTAATTTTATTTTATATTTATGTTTTTTATGTTTCTTTATTTTAGCCAATCAAACTATATTTTATATTTAAAAATAGATAAAGAATATTTGATAAAGGCTCACTAATATAGTTTTACTTTAATAACATTCTTAATTTTATTTTATATTTATGTTTTTTATGTTTCTTTATTTATTTTAGCCAATCAAACTATTTTTTATCTATGCGGAGAGGTAAAAATCCCTACGCCGAACTCATTTAAGTAAACTACTTTGGTTAGATCGATGACTTTGTGGATAAAACGTTCGCCTCCAGTTCCCATATTTGGTACCATCATGGTTTCGAATATCACAGTAGACAGTTTTTGTTTCCATAGCGTTCCAGTTATTTCCTAACCGATATCGATCATCATGATATTTGAATAGTTTTTTAAAATAAAAAAATGGTGTGAAAATATTTTAAATATTTTCTTAACTACTGAACGTGGCTATAAAAATCAAGAAAAGTTGAGAAACTCGGCAGAGACGGGTACCTCAGCTAGTTTATTATTAACTAGCAGATTTACTCGGCATTGCCTGGGTATCAAATACGTTAAACATAATTAATTACACTATGACAAGTTATGAATCCGCATCATTCCGAGCATCTACTAGTTAAATAGTATCAACTATGATTATCTAAGCAAAACATTTATTTAAAAAATGGTTCCCAGTATTAAATGACTGTAAAGATTGATACGATGTTAAACTAGATAACTCAACATTAATAAAATAAAATTATCTTTAACCATTTAAAATCACGTGAAACATCCTGCTGATTGGTTAAGATTGAAGATCATCTGACACTTGGACAGGCACACACACGCATATACACGCATTGCTTTATATATACAGAGAAAAAGTCTACTATATATATATATATATATATATATATATATATAAATATATATATATATATATATATATACATAAATATATATATATATATAAATATAAATATATATATAAATATATATATATATATATATATATACATGAATATATATATATATATATAAATATATATATATATAAATATAAATATATATATATATATATATATAAATATATATATATAAATATAAATATATACATATATATATATATATAAATATATCTATATATATATATGAAGGAAAATTGTAAATGTTAATAGAACAACCGAAATCCTTATTATATTCTGTATTAAATAGTAAATTACTACTATCACCACTACTACTACTACTACTACTACTACTACTACTACTACTACAACTACAGCAATAAGAAGAAGAAGAAGAAGAAGAGGAAGAAGAAATAGAAGAAGAATTGTTACATTATGGAGGGCCCTATGTCAGATAGTGAGTAAATCAGTCAATGTTATTTTGTACAAGGGTCGAACGAAGTACAAGTTGAAGTGACACGAAGTTAGGAAAATAAATTAGATTAGTTGACATGACAAGTAACGTCACGTTTTATGACGTGTGGAACCCAAGACAGGCGAACTTTCAAATAATATGCTGTAATACTTTTGAAAAGTTTAAATCGCGAGAGCGAAATATAGCTACAAGAAGTATGTCGTTATGCCCCTCTAAGTATCCCCTAATAAGATAAGTTAGCCAATTAGTTATAATAAATCTAGTCTCCCACTCATATGTAAGTTAATATTTCTTTCCAAGAATAAAACCTAAAAGAAACTTTCCAAGGTTTATAGATTTCTCTCTGTGCGAAAAAAAGTTTATTTCAGCTAGCCCCACTGAAGAAATCACTCGACGATCAGAACACGGCGACTGCGGTGACCATTCGACGATAAAGAACCAATCGGCGATGGCAGCGGCAGATGAAGGAGAGGAAAGAAACGACAGAAGAGACCAGGTATTTCATACACACACTATAGTTAGCACAGTCATTTTAAGCTTGTCGTTGTCGAATATAAAAAGAAGTAAAGAACAAAGGAACCAGTGTACACGCTCACACACGTACCAAATTTAATGAACACCCCCACACACGCGTAAAGAAATTAATGTGCACGCGCAAAAGCTTTAAAGGAATGAGTACGGGAAAGTCGCGTAAAAGGAATTAATGAACGCACACACACAGACACATAAACAAATTATGGTACGCAAAAACGGCGTAAGTGAGAAGTGGGCCAAATAGCGTATAAAAGAACTTTAAGTATCTTTAGAACTTTTGACAACGTAACAGAATCAATAGAAAACATGAAGACTGACGCAGAGAGTCGGTAGAAAAAAACATGCAAGAAACAAGAATACGCGAGGCATTTTCCATTGAGACTCTCTATCACTATTACTTGTTATCATCGCCATGATGCCACTCAATAACTAACTTCTGAAGTGAAATACATTTTTTTCTCATTTTGAAAAAGAACAGCCATAAATATAGAGTGGCCTGCAAACGGTGTTGACAGGCAATGCTCATGGGGCCTATGCAGAACTTTCTTAGGAAGACTGCACATATTACGACAGGTTGAAGAAGGCTATTCAGGAAGCTTACAAATTGGTACCGAAACTGCAAGTAGCTTGAGACTGAGTTCAATATAAATGTTAGGGGTGCAAGTTTGAGTGAAATTTCTTGAGGGGTGCGGACCAAAAAAGGTTGGGAACCACTGCTTTAGAAGTACAATACAACTCATTAAAACCAAATTATATAGTGGAAAACTAATAAAAGGAATACATCATTTGAGAGTAAGAAAATTGGAACAAATAATGATGGAACGATAAAAAGATAAAAATTGGAAGACTTAATCGAGTGTGGAACTCTGGGTAACTGACGAGAATGTTAGTCCGGCCCAGACAGCTTAAAATATGAAATATGTTTAAATACTCACCTAAAAATAAAAAAAGCACTAAGGGGGGATAACTGATATATTTGATTGATGGATAAAATAAGAGTTGTCTGCTTTACAAGTATAATTTTGATTCATTGTGTGTATAAGTTTACAAATATGCAAAGAATAAAAATTGAAAACTAGAATGATTTCACTGCTATGGTACATCTATTTATCTATCTCTCTCTCTCTCTCTCTCTCTCTCTATATATATATATATATATATATATATATATATATATATATATATATACAATGTATATCTAAATATAAATCGTTTTCTCATTAAAATCGGTTTATTTTATTGTTCTTACAAGTATGTATCTGACCAAAGTATTCTACCTCATTAACAAACTTAAACGACCACACAAAACTCTGATTTCAAGTTTATAGAGAAATAGAAGTCTGTGTGTGTGTGTTTGTTTTGTGTGTTTCTTTTAGTCCTTCGACATCTTTATCTGTTCCACATATGCTTTCAATTCATTTCATTCGTTTTTATTCTTTTCATTTTTTCTTATAATTTACATTCATTGTTCCGCCATTTTGTTTTCGTTTCTACCGTAAGGGGTAACCTCACTTTTTTCACGCTTTTTTCATTCCCCCTTTTTTATCGATCAAATTGATAAAATCTAATTTCCTTCTTCCACTTTACAATCGCTTCCTTTGGGACAAAATGTTCAACGTCCAGCCTCGTTTTCAGTTTCAATTTTTTTCCTTCTCCCCATTCTTTTATTTAGTTTATTTTAGTTATAAAAATATGTTGAAAGAATAGTCTTTCAACATACTTTTTATAACGAAAATAAACTCTTCATTTATATTCTGTTTCTGTTTATTCTTGTACTGCCCCATTTTTGATAAACACATTCACACTCACAAGCAACAACGCGATGCAAAGAACAGCCCTTAAAATTCAAGGAAGTCGTACCAGCCCTTGTTTCTGTCATAACGAGAACAAGGAAGTGCCAAAGAATTAGAGATTCGTATTTGTAGAAATAATTCGACTTAAATATGTGTACAGTAAAACTGTATATAATTATATATAATTTTATATATATATATATAATTATATATAATTTTAGATTTTGAATGTGTGATGATAAATATAATTATTTCCACAATCAGACAACGCCGCGACCCACACAAACCATGAGAGTCACACAGCAGAAGTCCTAGACTGAAGTTCCGCCCTCCTTCGGGCTCATCAGTAGAACATATCCGAACTCAGGATTCGAAACCCGAGTCATTTGCATGCGAGGCGAGTACTCTGCCGCTGAGCTACCTCGTCACATACCGGAAAGTCTTATTAACTAACACACATAAAGCAAACTGCGGCGAAGGCCGACTGTGGAATAAACTTCTCAACAAGGGGTGTAGTCATCCAACTACTGAGAATCCAGGCCGATATCTTACAAGTAGGATTTCATATTCGCCAAGACGATGTTATCCAACAAGCTAACCCAGCGAGCAAACGAATATAAGAGTTTAAATGTCAGATGATATATATAATTATTTACACAATCAAACAACGCCGCGGCCCACACAAAACCATGAAAGCCGCAAACCGGAAGTCGTAGACTCGAGATTTGCCAACTATGTACTTTAGAAGCCGGTATGATAATCACTGCTGCCAAGAGTAAAAACATTATAAATTCTAAAAACGAATTTCTATCGGCATGCAGACATGAAGAAACAATTTAAATATATCAACTGTATAGCCCCAACTGACACCCCCATCAAATAACCAAGCCCTACCTAGCTAACAGAAGACTAGTATTGAACTCACTTCAATTGCCTTACATGGTCTTCTTCAAATCTCTATTTTACTACCTACTGATGACCACACATAATTCTTGAATCCCAAATTTTAGAACTCCTTTTTAAATTTGCATGGAGAATTTTTTCAACTCTTTGAACATGATACCAATTTTTTACTATAAGCACATTTTTATTCTCAAATTCAATCTTGAAATTTTTAACTTCAATCTTTTCATCTTTAAACTTTAACCTATGACCCTTACGTACAATTTCCTTTTAGTACCCTACACCTCACCCTCATATTTGAAATTGAACAAATATGTACCCTTTAAGTATGCCACCCTTAATAATCTTAAACTTTACTACTTTCATACGGCTTCTCCATCCACAATTTTTCATTTTTCATTTTCCTTTTGGAATCTATCTACTTTACTCTTACCATTAACTGTCCCCCTATCTTTTTGATCAACTAAATATAGCCCTAACCGTTACCCTAACCCTAACCCTAAACCTACGGATTTTGCAGTTTTAATATTCGTAACCAACACTCACCTTTTAATAACTCTATTCTCCGTTATTCCTCTCCTTTCAACTATTCACTCTAATTAAGTTCAGTTTATATAATTGGAAGCTAATCCCTTCTATTTAGGTACTCACTTTTAATCGTCCTAACCCGGCCTCTGGTACACTTATCTCCCTATCAACGTATGACTAATAACCTCCCTTAACTATTTTTAGATACTTTCATCTGTCCTGTTCTTTCTAACGGTTCCTTCTGAATATTAATATTACATATTTCCTTCATATATTTAAAGACGTTCGACAATATTTTTTGTAACTTTTAATTTTTACCTATAAGTTTATTCTTATTTTTATTTAGTCTACAGCTTTTTCCCCTAACCTCTGAATCCAGTCTTAACATTTGCCCCTCCTAATATTAATTCATGAAATAGTAACTCCAAATATTGTGACTTACTCTCCACGTCTACATTCGCTCCTCCTCCCTTTAGACACAACTTTTGTTGCCAACCAATCCTCTAACAGAACCCCTTCATCTGTTTTCCTCCCCATTACCTTCACATTGCAATCCTACTCACTCGTTCACTGTTGCCTAGATGGTTTCAAAATCGACTCTCGACGTCTGACTCCTACGTTCATTTTTGCCCTCCCCCTCCCCTACCTTTTAACTTTACCCGTCTACTAACTCTTACCCCTCCCACTTTTCTCCCTCCTATTTTCCATTTACTGCTGCTTGTTTGATTTCAAATTCTATTTTTAACGGCTCACTTCTATTTGTATTCTATTTTTATCTCAATGTTGGCTTTTCTTACGGTTAACTTTTTAGATTGAAATTACTTTTTTCATTTAACTTTGAATTGAATAACTCCATAAAACCTTTCTGCAAAGTCTATGGAAGTTGCTGCAATGGCTACACAACTGACATCCTAAACTTTCACAAACTGCAACTGGACATTCTGGACAATTTAATGGTCTTTGTCTTTCCACAACTTCAACGGATTTTTACAAATTCAGATGCCAATTATTTCCTAAAATATGACTGGATTTTACCTTACTTCGAACCTGCTTCTACGAACTCTTATGGTGCCCTCAACAGTCAATATTTTTAACCTTTTCTTTACATTATCTTTATTTTTATATCTTTTCAAATATTGGCGTTTGGTAATTTCCCTTACCAACTTATCCGTGTGCTTTTCCCTGACGATAAGATATGATTCTTTAAAAGCCATGGCTTAAAGAAAAGAATAATGACATTTCTTTTATTTAAAACCCCCTTGTCTTGAACAACTGATAACTTAATAGATATTGTGCGATTTTTATTATCATCCTTTACTTGTTCATAAATATATATATATATATATATATATATATATATATATATATATATATATATATATATATATATATATACATTCTAATCCGTGCTTCAAAGATGTTGATTTCCTTACTTAAAAAAGCGCCAATCTGCGCATGACATCGCCAGGACTAAAGTTATAGCGTCGTAAGAACTTGACGTCTATTCGACCCCTCAGGGTTAATACCATCAAAATGAGTAGGAAGAAAAGAAGTAAAATAAAAACAAAATATAAGACCGTCACGCCGACAAGGTTGTATACAACGAAAGCTCGCGAAAAAATTAAATAAATGAGTTTTTCATTTAAAATTGCACGATTGTTGATTTTCAAAATATTTCCCTTTAATACATTCTAATCCGTGCTGCAAAGATGTTGATTTCCTGACTTAATATTTGGTCATTGGAATATGAACAATCACTATATATATATATATATATATATATATATATATATATATATATATATATATATATATATATATAAAGGAAGTTATTTTAAATGGCGAATACTTTCCACCTCACGTTTTACTGAGCCTTGTTGCATCCACGAACGTACCTTTTATTGGACATTTTACCCTCTGGATTCTATCTATCTTCGCCGCACCTGAAGATGTGGTTTTTGGAATTTAACTTTGAATCCTCTCTTGTCACTTCTCGTGCCTTTCTACATTTAACTTTCTCCGCTGGACTTTTTGACACCGGACTTTTTTGCAATCGGACATTTGCTTGCATTCGGGCAGAGTTTTGCCTTGTGTTTTTTCCCAACAATTTTTATTTTACTTTTTCAAATTTTAAATCTTGGCCTTTGCCAACTTTTCTATCCCAGCGATTTCCTCTGATGATAAGATTTTGATCTTTAAAAAGCCTAGCTTAAGGAAAAATTTAACTTGAATAAATTGCCTTTTTGCGGAATATACCTTGCTCTGAGCAACTGAATAGAAATACGATTTGACTTTTGCTTTTCTAATTCCTTTTCATCCTTCTATATATATATATATATATATATATATATATATATATTAGCCATACCACCTGTCCGACACAAGCTCAATTAATCGATAGGCCACTACACACTACAAAATACTATATTCAACCGCGATCAGAAAAATCCTAACCTACAACACTAAAATCATACACGAAAATAACTGTATACGACATTTAAAAATCTTTGAAGTTATATAAATTAACAAAAACAACCTAACATTAACAACATAGTCTTTGATATCGACACTAATACATTAGATGAATTTCGTACCTGAAGAACACTACAGCAATACCATTAAGTGTAAAAGAACGAGGAGCAGTCTCGAAAAACATGGGAATAATATTAGATCAAATTGAAATCAAAGGATAGACACCGTAGAACGCACAGCATTTGAATAAATACATTATTTGGACTATTCAATAAAAACAAATTGTGCTATTATCACTTATTATGAAAGAAAAGGCGCAGGAATAACAATATCGTCCGTTTTTATAACACAACGATGGCAGTAAAAATTCCGCTAAACAACGGAACACTCTCATTCGTAATTTTAACCAAAATATCTTTGCGTGACTACGTGAAGACCAGATATTTATTTCGGTTTAACTTTCTTCCGCATACGCTCTAAGTAAAAGTAAGGATTTGCCTCAAATTATAATAGAAAAATAACTTTTGATAATTTAAAACCAGGCTAAAACATTTGCAGGAACCTCCTGATTCGAAATATGCCATTCATTTTCTTCGGGGAACAACGATTGAAAATGTATGCATAGACCAACAAACAAACGTTAACACATACATATATTATAGATAGATAAGTGTATACATGCAGTTCCAAATTTAAATCTGAAATGAATTGTTTGTCATCAAATTAAAACTAAGATTTCTATAAAAATAAAATCGGTCTAATTTTCATCAACGTAGAGGTCACATTCGTAATGTTCAACACATACATGCACCGGCATGGTGAATACTACTGATTTGGATGTTGCAAACAACGTGGTCTCAATCAATGTCATATTCACCGCCGTTTAAGACTTGTTCGTAAGAATCAGTTATGTGAGCACGGAGACTAGCACGCACACATTCGCTTCTATTTATGTATAGCTTGTTAGTATGTTATTTCTGTGATACATCGTAATAACTTTATCTGGATACCCACGTGTAGAAAATGTGGGGATCTTTTACGACGCTCAGCAGAGTAAACACACTAAAAAAACAAATATACAACAAATAAAAGTAACTGTCGTCGATAAAAGTTAATTTAAAACTGTCCTGTGATATTTGTTTGTATTTTTAAACCGTTCCAACTGCTATTTATTAGAAATCAATAGTTTTGTTACAAATACAAAATGGCGCTTGCTCGTAAGAGAGTAAGCAAAAGACGCCATTTTGTCTAGAAAAAAGTACGAGTTAAAAATGAACAAGAATTTTTTTTTTACATCTAATAAAAACCCATTTATAGTACGTAAAAATACAAACAAATATCAGGTAAGTAGACAAATATCTCTTCTCGACGTAGGTTAAACTCACTTGTTGCATATTTATTTTTATAACCCCGTTCTCGTTAGTTTTTTGGACCCCGTTCGCGCCTCTGTTGAGCGTCGTAACATATACCCGAAAATGTCCTTTGTATTTTAAATCTCCGTTTGGACTTTTTTTTAGACAATTGAATACAGGTATTAATATTTTGAACTTTTTTTCCTTTCGGGGAGCGAAAATCTTCGTCCTTCTTCGATCACTTTTCGAAGTAAACGTTTAATACTATTATATAACGTATTCAAAAATTTCCATCGACAAACAAAAAAACAGAAAAAAATAATTTTATATTTTTAAACAAATGCAGTTATTTTTAAATGAATGCGTTTTAAACGAACGGAAGAATTTCAACCGGTTTTCGAATTTCGTAAAATGACGATGACAACCTGAAAGTTATCACTTCCCAAAAGAAATAAAAATATAACACGTGCTTCAATTTGTCCCAAAGATTCCAGACATAGATCTAAAATAAAAAGCAATGAGTTGCAGTTTGTTTTTTGAAAAAAAAAGGTAAAGGTCGCATAGCCTGGACGTGCACGAGTGTCGTTGCCGACATCGCACACTGCCCATGGCTGTAGCGGCGGTGATTTGTTAAGAATCACCGTGTCTAGGGCACAACATATGGAAGGCGAAGCCCATCCCTCTCCTTCCGCTGCCTTGAACCTTCCCTGAGTTTTAGTCAGGTACCCATTTGGACAGAGAGAGTTTTCAGACCCGAAAATTCGCATGCCATGAGTGGGATTCAACCCGGGTCGTCCAGCCCAAAGACAAGTGCTATAACCACTCGTCCACAGGCTCTCCCTGTTTTTTTGTAATTAAGCCAAATTCTTATCTCTGGGCATACGTGGAATACTACACCCTCTGATATGTTTTCAATCTTACATAGACAAACGAAAATTACATACGAGAAACAAAAACGGTGGAGACCCGTATATTTTTAAATCAATACAATTAATTTTACATGCAAGCGTTTTAAACCAACAGAAGAATTTCAACCAGTTTTCGAATTTAGTAAAGTAATCAAAGAAGAACAAAGATCGTCCGAAAATTATCACCCCACCACGGCAAAAAAGAAAGAAAATGAACAATTATTTTATACGTGCTTCCAATTGTCGAAAAAAAAAAGTCGGATAGTGAGTAAAAATAAAAACAAATCGTGAGTTGCAGTTTTCTGTTATTAATTTGTTTTTGCTTTTATTTTTAATCTAAAGCCAATGCTTGTTTATAAGCGAAACATACATGAAATATTACACTCAAACATATATCTATTTTGAGTGAAAAGAAAATATGCATATAGTTCAATAAATGTTCGATGCATTTTTATTTTTTCAAGAATGACTGTGGAACTTTTATACACTGATAAAGCCTCCTCATGAATATGAGTGATATTTTGTATATCATGATAATATATATATGTTCTTGTAATAGGCAGAAACAATTGTTAGTAAATAAAAGTGTTTTTGAAGGTAATAAGAAATGTTTCTCTGAATAACTAAGGTTAATCATGTGCCCTTAATATGGTTAAGATGTAAATTCATATACACTAAATGTACAAAAGCAAGGAAATTCTCAAATTTTTACACTTTATTGTCATTAAGGGTATGCGAGCACAACAGGGCTATGCATTTTACTGGTAGGAATTTTTCTTCAGCGCACCTCACACACTTCATCCACTCATGCATAGAGATTTATACTGTAGTGATGTGATAATGAAATGACTTGGTTGTAGTCATACCCTTAATGACAATAAAAGTTTAAACATTTGGGAATTTCCTTGCTTTTGTACATTTAGTGTATATGAATTTTCATCTTAACCTTATTAAGAGCACATGATTTCAGTATACTGGCATTTATCATGGAATGTCACTACTTTTGTAAAGGCTATGCCTCAAGACAATGGTAATTTAAAAGGTTTTTTTGAATGGAAAACTAAGGTATATGGTAAACTGAAATTAAAATGCCATCAACTAGACCCTAGAACCTCTATCTCTACCAATACTCAGCTGAATCCATCAAATAGTTGATGAGATACAGGGTGGCACACACGTACTTACGTACACACGGATAACACAAAATCACTCCTCACCTTTCTGGATCTCTGGGTTGCCTTGACTAATGATGCTGAAATTCTACACACTTATAGAACCTATCACATGAAAATTTTGTGCAAAGTTTTAAATAATTTGGTTTATTGGTTTTTGAGTTATGACTGATCAAAGAAATGAGATTTCTAGCATAGGTCGTTTTTTAAGTCTATTAAGGGATAGAGCGCTATCGCGCCTCCCTTGATATATATATATATATATATATATATATATATAATAGCTCTATTTGTACAAATATGTTTGTATAAATAAAACTATCATATTAATAGCTCTATTTATTATTGAGCAATATTATATTAACAAAGTAAATGGTCTCTGGATTTTCACCTGTGGATACACATCTGACGTTGATTACTATATATATATATATTTTCACTGTAAAAAGTATATTTACTTCAAGGAAGAAAGAAAGAAAACTTTGAACAAAACCCACAAAAGAGAACCATTCACCACCATTGAACTCCATTAATGATGAAGAAAGATAAGAAAGAATTGCGGCTTCCCACTATGGTTTGAAAACATACTCTAACCTTCTTAGTAACTTTTTACTGGATAAATTTGAAAATGAGATAAATTAACTAGAAATATAAAATTTACCTCCCCTTAAATATTTGAATCACAATATTAAGCAAATAAGTAATCCTGTACGTAAAATTATTATGATTATCGCTGTTGATAAAGCAAAAACATATATAAAATTAATTATGTGATATACAGAGTATCATGTATTGGGTGGGGGGAACTATAAAGTTATACTCTTAAGAAAATGTACCTTTAGACCAATGCATTGCTAACAAGAACATCAGTCCGTTGTGAGACTGAATAGCTCTGCCTAACAACGTAAAGATGGCAACAAATCTTCTCTGGGTATGACTTCTCTATATTGTACAAAGTATTCCCGAGGTTATGCCATGGAAACGTTGATGATTCAAATACTATTTACTTTATCAGGCTGAAATTCTGCATGGTGGTTATTGTTATCAAAGAGCATCAGATCCATAGGTCGAATTTGGAAAAATCGGAAGTCCGAATTCCGTCAAAATGTCGACCATGACCGAACTTTTAAAGATAACAATTGAAGGTCAGATTCAATGTCATATACAATGCGGGAGAGTTTGAATGATGAAGAGAGCGGAAGTTATAGCCAAAAATGTGACTTTCATCTTTTCCGTGAATTTGACTTTTGACCTAGATATCCCAAAATTGAATCAGTTCTAAGATATTTTGACCAAGTTTGGTGACGATTAGTCAAGCGATGTAGATGCTAGACTGTACACAAAAAAAAACTAATAAACATAGTAACAAACCAACAGACAATCTCGACCGGAGACGTAATCAGCTTGGCGGTAATAATAAGTGATCGTACTACTAATAGTAGCAGTAAAAGTAAAATCAATTTATAATTATAAGAATATTACTTAAGTAGTCACATAATTAAAAAACAAAGCAGAAGGATGAATATTTCACTAATAAATTAAATTGAATTTGTGAAGAAGTCACACATATTCAGTTTAAAATAAAAGCCGAAACAAACATACACACAAATATACATTCGTGTACACACTTATATGATACATTAACATAAAATCAAATTTACATATACTTAATGCGATCATAATACCACATAACAATATCTGTATTCATGCGTGTAAGAATGATATGCGCACGCATTCGCTTGCCTGTATGCACAGTGTGTGACTGTCTGCGTGTATTCTGAGCATGAATATATATTTTATTCTTAATAATGGTTACCACGGGGTTTTAAACCCACCTAATAGACTGGTATTGTCCTGGCCTTTGGGTCTGGATTTACGCCGGTCTATTAGGGGTTGTCTGTCCTGTGCAGTTCTAGGAGGTGCACCCTCCCAGGCTTTGCCTCCCCTCTTTGGGGAGGAGTAAGTTTATTGCTTACTGCCTGAGGCGCCCTACCGGGAATGCCGACGGGGCTGCCCAGGCAATGTTTAAATGGCCAGAATACTCACCTCGAGCTCTGGCTTATCTAATCCCACTTTCCCGACCTTGTGTCACATTTTACCTTGTGGGAGGTAGATAAATATTGATTCATGAAGATCTTCTCGTAAAATTAAAACCACTTGTCGCCAATAACATTGTAACATCGCATTCAAATGTCTTGGCTGCATTATTTTAAAAACTAATTTACACAAATGATAATTTGACATTATTATTGCTCTTATTTAATATTATTAACATACTAGACGTACACCTGAACAGTTAAGTCAAACCATAACCATTATTATATTATCTCGGCCAAGGAGGTTATGTTTTCGACCTAGTTTGTAACAATGTTTGTTTGTTTGTTTGTGTACAGCCTAGTATAGTTGGTCGAGGTAATAAATTAAATAAAACTCCCGAACAGAAAATAACTTAACATCTGCTACCTCTTGCTGGAACTTCTCAACTTTCGGACTGAGATCGGGATCTATTCTTTCTTTTGTATTCGGTCGAGGTGATGTTTAGATCGTTCTCAACTGAGAATTTTTTATTTTTATGCCAATCTAGAAATCCCCATTTGGGGAAGATGAAAACACCCCACATTAAACTGATCGTGTCTAACATACAGCCTCCGCAGATTGACACTTGCTATCAAAAATCAGGCATTAGAAATAATATTCGAGGAACGGCCTATAAGAGAAGATACACGGGTGGCAACCGCTAGGGTCCAATTATATTTTCTTAATGAAGAAGAGATCTGCTTGGATCTATAATTTGGCCCAAGGCGACCGGCACAGACTCGTTGTATGAAGAGGGAAGCGCGGATACTGTTTGCAACTGAGAGACAAAAAAAGAAAATTTTTAAATAATATTTAAAAAAACGAAAACAATTTTGAAACAAAGAAATATGAAAATAAAAATGTCTAAACACACACACACACGCATATATATATATATATATATATATATATATATATATATATATATATAGAGAGAGAGAGAGAGAGAGAGAGAGAGAGGGGGGAGAGAGAGAGAGGGGGGATAAAAAGATGAAACAAAAATATCATTCAAAACAGCGCATATATATATATAATATTTAAATGTTGAATTAAATTAAAGATAATGGAATTATCGTTTAATAATAATAATCTATCGTGATAATATAAAGCGCAATATATTGAATAGAAAAATCAATTCAAGAGATGAAAGATGAGAATAAAGAATTGTAAAGATACAATATTTATTAGAACATCAAAAGTTCAGAGCAACGGCAATGCGTAGTAGACACATCGATACACGCTCCAACTACTGCGTAATATATGTTTTTTCGGAAGGGATTGTCTCCTCCTATACTGATAATTGCAGGTTTGACATGAAACACATTTAACTTATTATTTATAAATAATAATAATAATAATAATAATAATAATAATAATAATAATAATAATAATAATAATAATATATATATATATATATATATATATATATATATATATATATATATATATATATTAAAAAAAAAAATTTAACCAGTAAACTGCAGAGGCTTTTTTTAAAAAGAAACATATTAAATTCAAATTTTCGATTCACACATGAATCTTAATCAGGATAATAGACAATATTTTTTTCTTTCTTTTTTTTTTAAACGACATGGTGTCGCTTCATCTTGTGCTTCAGATGTTAACGAAGCTCGTTGTCTAATAATGCCCACAAGTCGTCTGTGCTCTGGTCCTACGTCATAAGGATTAGTAAAGAGTTCCACTGTAAAGAATGCATTTAAATTTTGTAAAAGAAACGTTTTTTTTTTTATCTAAAATTTTATTTGAATCGGAAATTTGAATTTATATAAATAATATGTTTATTAAAAAAAAATCATCTGCATTTTACTGGTTTAAAAAGAAAAGTTTAAATTACAAAATTGAAATGCATTCTATACAGTGAAACTCTTTACTAATACATATATATATATATATATATATATATATATATATATATATATATATATATAAATATATATATATGATGAAAATATGGAAATAATATTACAACGTGATGGAAAACAAAAAAGGAAAAAAAAAATTATTTATGTATCTAGCAACTTTTCGTCTTTATTTCAAGACTTTCTTGGGATCACGTATTTGAAGAAAAAAATTTAATCATCCCGAGGAAGTCTTAAAATAACGACGAAACGTTGATGAATGCATAAAAAATGTTCGCTTTTTGTTTTTAATTTTCCATATATATATATATATATATATATATATATATATATATATATATATATTTAATATAAATATTTTATAGATTGAAACTAATATATACCAGCAGTTTTTTTCTATTTTGAAGGAACTATATATTAAAGTCCTGCGCGTTGTCACGTACTAGTGAGGCCCGATTCACATGTTTCGATTACGTAGCCCAATAGCTGACCCTGATTGCGCATGGCTAGTTCATATTTTATAGTGCAGATGGAAATAGATACATACTACATGAAAGAGAGAGATACTGACTGAAAGAGAGCGAGAGAGTGGGAAATAGAGAGAGAGAGAGGGGGGAGAGAGAAAGAGAGGGAAAGAGATAGAAGGGGGGGGGGCGATTCTTATATCTATCTTTTACGGCATATCAACTCTTTTGGGTTCATTTAATTCAAAAAATATTTATTGTATACGATTAGTTGCACTGAAGTTACTATCGTGCACATTGTGAGTTTTTTTAGTTATTTATGTGCTAGTAGTAATTGAATACAAAAAATATTAATCTTACCATAGTAGATTACATATTTCGGGGCGCTATCCATTTACACATTTACGCCCCCTTCCATGAGTCATGAAATTATATACGAAAATGAATTATATTTAGAAAAGAATATCTACACATAATCACTGTTGTCACTACTTATCGTAACTCCACAATTATTCGACGGGTAGACTTAGAAGTCGAAACAAGAATTGTAATTGGAGACAGATTGTGAATGATAAATGTAAAAGAATAGACATTTCTTGAATGCCAAATTTTAATTACTGACAAACAAATGGGCGAAATGACGTTTCCGTTGATTTATGCAAGAAAATTTTATTTGAATAAATTATTTTGTCGTTTTCTCATATCGAATCTCGGAATAAATAGCTGATAGATGGAGAAATAAAGTAAAAAGGGGCAATAAATCATAAATTCTTTCAACGTAAAATTGGAAGGAAGAAAGACAGCTCTGAGGTTAATGTCTGTAAACAAAGATGGCCGTTGTTTAGCGTTTATCTTTAAAACACGCATGACTGAACAGTTATAATTAGGTTTGACTGATTGTACACTTGACTCAAATCAACCTTCGAACTTCTTTATTTGCATTGAGTTTCCAATCTTAAATATTTGCGTCTGAGTCAGGAATAAAAAGTTAAATTAGTTATTTAGTAAAATCAGCATCTTCGAACTTGCGTTATCTCATTCCTATCAAGTTGTTCGACAAATAATGACCGATTTTAAAAGTAGTGGATACATCAATACATATATATATATATATATATATATATATATATTATATTATATTATATTTGCATTCCATAGATCATGGTGAATTAATCAAAACACTTTCTGATAAAAATTCAGCAAACTGAAGTATATATATATGTATATATATATATATATATGTATATATATATATATATATAAATATATATATATATATATATATATATATATATATATATATATATATATATATATATATATATATATGTGTGTGTGAAAGTAACTTTGAATTATTTCGATTACTCAAAGTACTGGTCTCATCTTTGATGTTATTCTCACAACGTTTCGGTAGACAGATGTAACACATTTGACTTTATTCAGGTGTATCTTGTCGAATTCGAAAATATTTCTGTCGAACTCAGGAATCTGTACGGAATTTCAAACGGAACCACGGGGACAGCTTGCGTCGTTCCGTCAGCCATGACCGAGTAGAAGCCTTAAGTAATTCGTAATTGAATTTTTAGTATCGCCCGCACTGAGGATTGAACCTTCAACCTCCAGAGAACTTTCACTTAGAATTGCGGACAATTATAGTATGCATTTTAGGAACCTTGTTTTAGATGTGTAGTCTTACTACTTATCACTATATATTACTACTTATTGCTATATATTTCTTGGAGATTATGAAATCAGGTGTCCCATTTACAATAAAAAAAACTGTTTCTTTTTCCATACATATTTCAAAATCTGCAAACAAATAACACCTTAAACTAAAAGGACTTCACTGCATCTTGGACATTGCCGTGCAGGTATTATTAGTGTATATATATATATATATATATATATATATATATATATATATAATATAGGTCTTATGTAAATAATTTTACATACTCATTTATTTGCGGTCCATAAATTCAACATAACCCCGGTGTACGATCGTTAAAGAAACGATATATCTTTTATTAAGATCGGATCTAATTATCAGCACAGAGATTATACATCGATTTAAAAGTTAACAGCCAGCATCAATGCAATAGTGATTGACACTCCCAATTATACAGCAAATTAGAAATAAAAAGGGGAGTTGGGATTAGTAAACATCAAATCAAAACAGGCCGGGTAAAAATAATGTTTAGGGATGTACGGTGGACGCAGAGTGGAGAAAAACGTATGTAACATTACAAGCAATGATAAACTCACTATAAGAAAGAGGTAAAACATATATATATATATATATATATATATATATATATATATATATATGATTCCAGGACTCCCAAATATTTGTAGCTACCCCGTTCGCTTAGCGCCCTCATCTGATCTTGGTTAGGCAGTTCCATGCCCTCTGTCGTCTCCAGTTTTCCTCTTTTTATTTCTAGTAATGCACACTTTTCTATACTGAATTTCATTTGAATCTCCTGACTGAAGATTCTGGTCGTGTTTATCAGTTTTTCCAGTTCTTTTTTGCTTTTTGCAAATAGTTTTAGGGCGTCCATATACATCAGGTGGTTTGCTCTTAGTTCTGTGTCTGTAAACTTGTATCCGGCACTACACCTTCAGAGTATGTAGTTGAGCGGCATCATAGCTATTATACACAGTAGTGGTGATCGGGAGTTTCCTTGGAAAATACCTCTCTGTATTTTTATCTCAGTCAGATGTTGCCATGCGGCTGTCAGTTCTAGTCTCCATGTTTCCATTGCTTTCTTATAAGAGTAATCATCCTCTCGGGTATTTTGTATATTTTTAAACATTCAATCATCCATGCTTGATGGAATTCTGTCGTAAGCTTTTTTGTAATCAATCCATACCATAGATGTTTTTCTATTATTATTATTATTATTATTATTATTATTATTATTATTATTATTATTATTATTATTATTATTATTATTATTATTATTATTATTATCATCATCATCATCATCATCATCATCATCATCATCATCATCATCATCATCATCATCATCATCATGATGATGATGATGATGATGATGATGATGATGATGATGATGATGAGCAGCATCATCATCATTATTTCATAGTAGTCTTAACTTTTGGATGTTTTAGTTGGAGTTTTCTTTTTTTGAACACCAAGTCAATTCATTGACCTTAGACATTCAAGCTGTACCATAACACTTTCGCCGTTCCTAAAAGGCAAGCCTTTTGCAGAATTGGAAAAAAATTGTCTCGTCAATCTGTTTAAGCCATTTATGGTGGCTTTTCGTTATGGCTTCAAGCGTTCCAATTACAATAGGATTCCCCTTTACTTCTTTACATTTCCATAATAATTCCCATTTTAGATCTTGATATTTTTTTCGTGTTCTTTCTCTCGCACTCTTGTATCGAACAGGTAGGCTATATTAATGATTAAGCAAGTTCTCTTGTTTTTGTTTAGAAAGATTAAGTCGGGTTTTGAATATTCAAGAACCTTATCAGTTTGTATGTGCATGTGCCATAGAAGTTTGACATTGTCGTTCTCATATACCATTTCTGGTTTATGCTCATACCACTTCTCATTGTGGTCCAATTCATAAAGTTTGCCTAAATTCCAGTGTAGTACCTGATCGACTTTGTCGTGTCTCCATTTTTTATATTGATGTGGTGCTAGCATTGGCCATTCATATACAATATGCGCTAAGGATTCTTCAATCGGCATATCGGTGATTCTGCAGCTGTTTGAATGTTGGGGCTATTCCGAAAAATTCCAGGCATTTGTGTATCCAGGAATAAGGGACAAATGGCAAGGTTAGTAGTTCTTCGTTTGCAGTTTATCAGGATCATTTTATTCTGTTTCTCAGGCAGCAAATTGTTTTGGTCCAAATTGTTTTGGTCCAAATGACCATAAATACTTTCAGACAATATGCTAGTGAAAAGTTTCCACATAACTGAGAGACAAGTGATCGGTCTAAGGTTTGTCAATCCCCCCATTTGTTTTATCTGTTATGATCAAGACTGTTGTGCTCTTTGTCAGCCATTTAGGGAAGCTACCTGTCGTCAAACAGCCATTTATAATTCCTGCAAGACGTGAGCGAAGAGCCGGAAGGTTTTTAAACCAGTATCCTTTGACTCCGTCTGGTCCAGGTTCTTTCCAATTTGAAAGCTTTTTAACCCTCTTTTTCAGCATCTCAACGGTGACGTTTATATTCGTTTGCCCTTCTACTCTAGTGGCACCTCTCTTTTAATATCTCTGATCCATTCTTGATGCTTTACTTCCTTTTCTCAAATGCCTTTCCAGAATGCACTAGATTGGTCAGTATAAGGTATAACGCCATTCTATCTTTCAATTCCTTCTAGTTGTTAAAACAGAAGTTTCTGGTTGTTCTCAAACAGTCTGTTTTATCGATACTGTTCAACTTTGGTAGTCTTAGCTACGACCCACTGTTTCAGTTCTTCAATTACACACTTGAAACCTTTTCGGTGTATGTAAAACTTACGGATTAGTCTTTCTTTACTTCTTTTTTTCGTGTTTCTACTCCGAGTAGATTCGATACAGTATTGGCAGCAGCTTTAATATCTTTATTAAACTGATCAAGATTATTTATTAATAAAATGTCAAGACAGCATTCACTTCTGTTGTGACAGGTTTCAATCGTTTCCTGTTGACAAATCTCAAGTTCGGCGGCTGTTCTAAATTGTCAGCGGTTTGCTTCTTGTCTAACAATCTGAAAATATCAATATCTTCTGTCATCCCATGTTCTATCATATGTTTTACGATTGCATATGTGGAAACCGCCTGATTACCATTAGTTGCAATATTTTCGCTCTCAGAGTTTGTTGTTGTTTCTACCATAGACTTTTCTTCAACTAAATCAAGTTTATTTATCTCCCCAAGCTTGGCTACGTCTTCTCTCTCTATTTCTCTTTTTAGTTCTTCAATTTCAATAGCAGATTAGCATTCATTAGTTCTAATCACCCGGGCTTCTCCTGCAAGATTTCGTTCTGATAGTTCAAACAGACTTAGTTCATTCAAGCTTTGGTGCATTCGCTGTCTATATCGTCTCTTAGGAGGATCACTATTCAAGTAACATTTCATCACAATTCTATTTAAGGCTTTAATCCAATTAGTTCTAGTTTTAGTGTTAGTGTTTCAAGGGTTTTGCTGGATGACGACTTGGGAAGCCTCGTTAGTTCCCCCGCCGGACGTGGGGTCTGTACTTGACATTCTGGACCCACATACGTCGTTTGCGGTTTGATAATTTTGAACACTCATATTGAAATAATATAGGGAATGTTTTTTAAAAGGTTTTCTTTCCCTAGTATTTTTATTAAGATACTATCTCTAGGAGAGTTGCTATCCAAAACTGACGACCCAATCCTGGCCATGAAATGCGGTTAAACCATGCCAGATATTAACGTGGCATTTACAACTGCCTTTGCATTCCATCAGGTATTTGCTATCCTTAGAAATGTTTCGTTCGCTGTAGCTTTCTTGAGATTCTTATCCCCCTATGCCAGTTGCTCCTCGGCTGGGATAATTGTTATTATCATTATCATTATCACCATCATTAATTACTATGATTATGATTATTACTACCACACCTATTATTATATTTTTTATAATAAAAAAACGAAAACGCCTTGCAATTAAATCAAATAACTTACCAACTGCAACAATTTCAATAATAAGCGATCCACTATGAACAACAAGCCGCCAAATAACTTGGTTTTATACAGAAATCCACGTGGCAATTAATAAGCATTTCAACCGAAGGGTTTCCCTCCTATTTTAAATACATTAGTTTTGTTTATTTTTTGTTATTGTCATCGATGCTCGTTTGTTACACGTCGTTCAATAACTCTGTTTTATAGAGAAATCCATTATTATTATAATAATAATAATAATAATAATAATAATAATAATAATAATAATAATTGTTGTTGTTGTTGTTGCTGCTGCTGCTGCTTTGTAATTCTCCCCCTAAAAAATACAATACTAATCTCATTCATAAAAAACTATTTATGTGTCTTTAAAACGCTATTTTGTTAAACATTGGTCCAGAAACGGTAATCATTTTACGCTAAATTTATATGCGAAACTGATCCCCCATCTAAAATAATTGGGTTTTCTTCCAACAGTTTTTTAGGGTGTTGACATGTAATCGCCTAAATAAGTAGAATCTCACTTTTTTTTTTGGGGGGGGGGAAGCAAGCAAAGGCATAATTTTGTTTTTAATTTGACAAACTTATTAATGTTTACATACTATGTATGTATACAAGATTTTGATAAACTCATTGAAAGATTTTCATTTATATTTTTAACTTGTGCAACGTCTATTCTATGTATCCACGTGTGCCATTTTTATCTGTGCCATGTTTACCGTTCCATTTTTTCGGTGCTTTTTTACCTAAATTCGTTATTATGATCTATAGATTTTAGTTTTACCGGTAGTTTAAAATCAGTAAATATTTATCATTATATCATTAGTATCAGCAATAGAAAATTATGTTTAAAACAAACAAAACATTGAAAACGAATGTTTTTTGGAATTAGAAAATTAGGCTAAAATATTTCCGATTCCGATACCCGGACCCCCTAAAATTCCGATTTTTCTGATTCCCGATTCCGATCAAACACTAAACATAGTATAATATTAGTGTAATCATAACTATCAATCAAATCTAATACAATTATATCCTGTTGGGAAATTGCTTATGAATAATTTGTATTTGAATGGATTGTGACGCCATTTTGGACGCCATATTTGAAAAGGCTCCAGTGGGAAACTTGAAGAATGTTGTTCATACAGCAAAATCGAGCTATTCTGAAAAGAAAAAAATAGCTTGTTCGCATTTTTAAGTTAAATATTACAAATTGAATTGCATTTTTATTATCCAACAGGTTATTTGTAATATTTTTTTTGTGAAAAGAAACTATTTTAACAATAAATACAGAATTCAACATTTGGCAAAATATAAATATCAGATTTTAATTTAAAAGTTCATAAAAATCTTTTCTTAACCGCTAAATTTAAAAAGCTTATACTCGGAACATCAGGAAATGTCATCTGATGTCCTGCTAGCTTCGCAGGCCGAGAGCAGTTTTAAGCTATTCCCTAAAACAATGGCGATGGAGAAGCTCTCGCAGAGCCAAGTAGGTTCATGATAGTCCCCAGTGTCTTTAAGAGACCAAGATGGTTGAGGAAGTACCGCTTGACAGAGTCAATCTCTCCGCAGCGATCGGTTGGAATACAAATCTTTCGAGAAGAAATGTTGATCCCTTGCGGCCTTCCGTTGACGCTGCCAAGGTTTGTCGCTGATTCTGTTAGTAACGAGGGCGCAAAAGTGTCGACACGAGTCGCATTTCATATCGCATTTATTTCCGGCTGAGTTTCAGTCACCAAAATACCACATTCACTCTATGAATAAACCCTACGTAAAATTATTCCTAATGTTTTAACGTTTTTTTATTAAAAAAATATATGTATAAATTCATCTGTTGTTGGTTGGGACTGGGGGTGGTTGTTGTTGGGGGGTGCTATTTCAATTGTTGATAGAAGTTACGTAACGATAATTTACTGTTAATTCATCATCATGAATTAATATGAGGAAGAATATCTTATTCTTTATTTTACGTTTTCAGTTGTATTTTGTACATCATATAATTAAGGGGTCTAATTTGATCAAATCGGCTTAAAATCAGCCTTCGCTAATTTCACAAACTTCAACCTTTCACTGCCCGGGCAAATCGATTAGTTCGTGATTCAAAATAACCTTTTGCCAGAATCAAAGACGACCCTTTCTCGTCTGCAAAATCGACAACGTTTCCAGATTATGCCCCCCTCTCTCTTTCATGCAGTTTCAACAAATCTTCTTTGTATAAACTCATGTTGTTATCTTTGTCTCCAGAGACATAACCTCCAATCCGTAACCCGCTGACATTGTTTACGAATACAGTAACAACTTCTTTGGGTAACATTGATTCGTTTATGTCTGAAGTTTCTAAGACGTAGTCTGAAAGATGACATTTTAGCATTGACCTCTACAAACTATAGCGATATGCTCGAAAAAAAAACAAAAAATAAACAAAGATAAATGGCGGTCGAATAAGCAATTCCATTGAGATTACTCGAATTCGGTGAGCGTGGGAAGAAAATATTAGCGTGAAAACACACGACTTTGGTAGTATATGAAGCACGTTTCATTCCTTCGGGTTGTATGCTAATTTCAAAAGATTATAATATATTTATTAATAATATATACATGTGTTTCTCGCCTCTTCGTAACGTACGCATTATTTCATATTTACTATTAATCGATTAGTTATTGAAATCAAAATGCACTCAAACGAACTTTAAAAAAATCATATTTAAAAAAGATAATTTTATTACGATGATATTTTGTTAATAGTTTACAAAAATTGATTTCTTAGGGACCTTTTCAAATTCGAAAAGACCTCAGAAGCATTTACACTGTCGAAAAGCAAATCATTTGGGCATTACCAAAACCTCTCACATCTGGCAGTATCCTATATCTCTACAAAGCCACCATAGCCAATGCATGGAGTATTGTTGTCATATCTGGGCTGGTGCCCCATCCACTACTCTCCCTCTTAGACAAGGTCCAAAAAAGTATCTAATCTAATAGATCCCTCACTATCCACCAAGCTCCAGGCCCTGTCCTATCGACGCAATGTTGCATCCTTGTGCTTGTTTCACAAGTACTTCAATGGAATGTGCTCCGCTGCTATGGTGCCCCCTCGACGTATATACACTCGACCAACGCGACAACTAGCTAAATCCCATCTATTCATAGTGAAGGTTCCCAGATGGCGGAGAGCCTTCTACCTACATAGCTTCTTTTTTCGAGCTGCCGACTTTGGAACTCCCTCCCTGCTCCCTGTTTCCCCAATTGTACCGACATGCAGAAATGTAAAACTAATGTGTACAAGCATCTCGCTTCACAGCTCCCAATTTAGGATGCACTCCTTAAACTAGTTTTTCTCAAACTTTTTAAGTCCACGATCACTTGTAGCAGTAGCAGATCTTCTAAACATAATCTTTAAAAGCACAGATGTATTTTAACATTTTAAATTAAAAATATGAATAACAGCAGAGAGGAAATATAATCTTTATTAATTGTTATTAATGTTTATTAACCATGGCAGTATTAACATTTAATGGGAAGAATGTATCTGCTTTTTTGCTACAAGCAAATCAATACGATAATTCATTTTCAGTCTAATTCGCAGTTGCCTTTTACGTCTACAGTGGCAGCATGTCTTGTTTGGTGTGAACTAAGTTAAAAAATAATTCTTAGCACATCATCATATATTAAAAGATTGAATTTTTGGGAAGCGATTTACAGCAAATAATTTTATAAATAGAGATCAAAACAACAAAATTATTTATAGTTTTATAACACTTTAGTTCATATAATACTGTAAAAATTAATGTTAATTTTAATAAAATCATATTAAATAATTTAAAAAATTCGTAAAAAACGACATAGTTAAAAATTAGCGAAACAAAAATTAAAGATAAAAAGATCCCTTGACAACTGTTGATAAGTACACCAGTTCTTCATAAAATGCCATCTATTTAGACAACATTAAAATGATCGGTGCTTCTATGGAATTTGAAACAAACGGTAAAGTTCGACAAAAGTCGGTTGGGTTCGGTTCAAATTACGTAGAAGTACCAAATGACTAAACGATACCGTAATAACCAAATTTAACTTTCAAAATCCTATTTTGCAAATATGGTTAAAAAAAAACAGCATGGTTAAAAAATGCAAAACAAAAATGAAAGTAAAAATATTTCCCCGGTTACATTGGGAAGTACGACTCGGCATTTATATTTTGTTCAGTTTATCGTTTGGTGGGAACGCGGAAGTATAGCACGAGTTTTTCTTTTGAAACAAAAAGAAGAAATTTGAGTCTTTGTAAAATCAGTGTAGTCAATGTTTCCTGGTTATGTCCATGTGTAAATTGACGTTTGGTTTTTTTTTGTTAGCTCAGCCAATGCCGGTTATGTTGTCGGTCGGGTTTCAATACTTGTGTATAGCCTACAGTTCACATCGGTTGACAATCGTCACTAAACGTGGTCAAAATAACAGGCATAAGCAAACTTACAACTTATTTTTGGGTTATCTCGATCAAAGATCAAAGTCAGGGAAATAGTGAACGCCAATAATATGATGGTAATATGTTGAAAGCAATATTTTTGTAAAAAGTGAAATATCGTAGTAAAAAAATATTTTTATAAACGAATGCGTTTTACTGAATAGTATATTAAGAGACGACATGTTTTAATTTCATATTTTTTGTGCAGCAATTATATTTGAGTATTCCAGAATAGCATAGTAGCCAGCCAATCAAATCGTCGTAAAAGTAGAAAGAATAAGCTCAAGAGAGAAAAATGAAATATGACGGTGTTAGCTGGAAAATTTATCCTGTGAAGAAAAAGTCTCGGTGTTAGATGATGATAGTAGTAGTAGATGTTTGCGTGTGAGTAAAAATTACTCTGAATTCCTGTAAGTGTGAATTGTTTAAGGGAGTAAGATATGCCGGAATTAATGTATGAAATTATAAAATCGAATGAAACTGACTAATAATTTCCGAAAACACGCATCGATTATTAGCATGAAGCGTGACCATATTAGAATTCTATATGACGCCTGTGTTTAAAGTCATATAGTGACTTAAGTTGCAGGAGTAAAATCGAGTTCATTTTATTAATATAGAGATTATCAGCTATTAGAAACGGTTTCAGTTTTTTTATTTGCGCATTGCGCTAAAAATGATTGACGATATAACTTATCACAGTGCTAAATCCGAGAAGTGGGACTTACATAGTCATCCACAGAAATGTAACGCTAGAACATTCACAAATACAATATAACTGAATCTTCTTTAGTATTTGTGAATTTTCCAGCGGGAAGTTGGCTTATACAGGTTATCAGTCGGCGATATGAGGATTTAGTATCACTAGGATTTAAACTGCATTGTATTCTCTATGTATAAATGACAAAAACAGTTTTGTATATATATATATACATATCAGTTTCGTTTACAAAAACTTGGAATTATATTTTCCCTTTTGCACACGTGTATTTGATATATGAGTTATGCAAATTCTTAGAATGATGGAATTTGAACAGTTTTAATGACATATGTTCGGAAGAAACTGGTCTAAAAATCAATGGAAATAACCAATCATATCTATGTCGGTCATCAGGCACATCACAATCGATCATATTATTCAATTCTTTGCTTTTCTCGTTAGTTGTCTTGTCTATTCGGGCTTAAAAAGTATTTAGAGATGATGACATTTCCTGTGTATCTCGTTTCATTGCTAATATTCATTTCTTAAAGAAAACGTAATCTCTCTCTCACACACACACACACATATATATATATATATATATATATATATATATATATATATATATGAATGTAATAACGTTTCAATTTACTTTTAAAAACATTTTCATTCATACGATCGTTTCTTCCCACTCTAAAAAACTTTATATTGATAAGTTAAATGTATGGTTCGAAGATTTCCTCAGTTAATTTTTTTCCCAACCTTACAAAAAATTTTTAAAAACATTTCAATGGAACTCACATCAAAACAACATAAATAACAAATACAAAAATACCCAAATGCAATAACAAATCAGAGAAAGTTTCGTATGAATTTATATGGGAAGCATTTTGTATGAACAATTACAATAAAACAAAAAACAAACACAGAAAGACAAAAGAAACCAC
This sequence comes from Sepiola atlantica, assembly GCA_963556195.1. Lineage (NCBI taxonomy): Eukaryota > Metazoa > Mollusca > Cephalopoda > Sepiida > Sepiolidae > Sepiola > Sepiola atlantica. The sequence continues at coordinate 36,540,096 of OY744546.1, read as the reverse complement.
AAAAAATGGAAAATACTAGAGGCAAATAGAATTTCACATATCATCGAGTTTTTTTCAAATTGAAAAGGATTAGAGAAAGAGTATATAGCATTTATCAGACTTAATACTTAATTAAGTTCTCAAAATTTGAATATTACTAGTTCAAAGTTAAATACAAAAAGGTAGTCTTCTCACGGTGTATTCTGAATAAAGCAAGTAAGTCTTTAAATTATAGATGGGATTCTTGTTTTCCATAATCATCCAACTTCGAGCCATTCAAACTCAGGGAATAAAAAGGCCAATCCACCGGTCTACAACATGGGGCGGTGCTAATAGCAGGGGGAGATCACCACGTTCGGTTGAATCCACCTGAATTAAATCAATTAGATAAAGGGGAACAGCTCTAACGAAATTTCAGAACCAGCCTTTTAAAGGTATTCATAGATTTTACAATTACGGGGATAAACAAAGTGTATACTAAATATTAAATGTAATAGAAAAATATGGGTCCGGAGATTATAATCATAGCGGAATATATATATATATATATATATATATATATATATATATATATATATAAAAAATATTTGTTATTGTTTATTTTTTATCTTTTATCTTTTATCTATGGACGTATACGTTTCGTCTCTTTTCAATCGAGACTCATCAGCATAGAAGCACGACTATTCACCACCGGTCACACGATTCGAAACCCTGGACTACAAGTATTTTCCAACCCCAGTCCAACGTCGCTAAACGCTGGGACCAGTTCTGAACAGCTTATAAACAATGATAATTTTAACACATTAACGGCGGCGAAGCGTACAGGCATTCAAACTTCTATAAGTGAAGGAACGATGCATATAAAGCAAGTGACGCTACGCTGTGTTACTACTACCATTTTACAGTGCTCTACTTTTTAACGAGGAGCTTCAAATATATATATATATATATATATATATATATATATATATATATATATATATATATATATATATGAAACTACCAGTTATCACACAGGTCATCGTCAGTGATTGCTCACCGACAACAACCGGTGGTGTTCCCTTCAGTCTGAGTAACAACAATCCTCCCCAGATTTCCAGTACCCTCCACCGCTTTTCGGTAACCAGCGCAAATGACCTTGCTGTATCACACATCCGCTTACCATTGCTTTCTCGTTGGTTAGGACCGTTGGTCTTTTTTACAATTTAAGTGGCACTAGGCCTTCCCAAGGTCCCAGCACTCTCCGCAGTCTACCAGTGAAGGTCTGGTTTGTGCTGTCTCACCTAGGTCTTCTCATCCTTCTTCACTAAATAATTTTCGTGTGATGTCAGCTTAGGCCGGTGCCATTATTTTTTTTGGGGGGGGGGAGAAGCTTATAATGTTTCTACCAGTTTCTGTTCATGCGGTGGTGTTTTTCCTGTGGTTTTGTTTTCTTCTTGTACTTCCATGTGACTGGTTTCCATTCGTAGCTTATGCAGGTTTGTATCCGCATTCGGGGATTTACCATTTTCTTCCAGTCTTTTCTCCAATATTTTTGGAACTGTTCCTAGTGCTCCTTCGATTATTTGTTTTATATTGACTTTCTTCATGCTCCATATTCCCTTCAGTTATCTAACAAGTTCCGTCTATTTGCTTCGTTTTTCCATCTCCTTGATCTACACTCTGTGTCTGCTGGAACGGCGTAGTCTACGATTTGGCAAGAGTTTTCGTTTTTATCGATTATTATAATATCCAGTCTCCTTGCTGGTATGAGTTTATCTGTGTGCACATCAATATCCCAGAGGATTTTGTGTTTTTTTGTTTTCCAGTACTGTCTCTGGTTTATTTTTGTACAATTTGTCTGCATATTCGAAATTCAATCGCTTGCACATTTCCCAGTGTACTGCTTTCCCCACGCAGTCATGCCTGTTCTTGTATTCTTTTTGGGCAAGTTTGCTGCATTCACTTATTATATGATTTACCGTTTCGTCTCTTTGTCCACACAGTCTGCATTTACTGTTTTCCTGGGTTTTATCTATTTTAGCTTTAATGTAGCTTGTCTTCGTCGCATTGTTCTGTGCAGCCGTCAGTAAAACTTCCGTTTAGCTGTTCAAGTGTCTTTTTCTCAGCTATGCGCAGCATTTTTCGTTGGTTTCTTCTCTTTTCAAAACAAATGTGGGAAGAAATACAACTAAATGGACGCTTCATAAGAAGCGTCGATTTAGTTGTATTTCTTCCCACATTTTTTTTTTGTTTTTTTGTTTATTTTTAGTCTCGGTGCTTCACCGAGTTGCTCGTTGAGACAATGTCTCTTGCTGCGCTGGTTTGCCTTTCCGTGTTCTGTGTTATATATTTCTCCAGCTCTTTGTTGTGCCTTCCAAGTAGTCTTCTATACTTTCGAGTCCTCTTCTCCCTTCGTTTGTTTTCATGTATGGTTTGTCCGTATCACCTTTTTGCGTAGTGCGTTGTGCATGGTCATTAATTTTGTAGTTATTATTATTTATATTATTATTATTATTATTATTATTATTATTATTATTATTATTATTATTATTATTATTATTATTACTATTATTACTATTTTTAATAATATTATTATTATTTTTTTCCATAATATTATATTTTGAATTGTATCCAATATAGTCTTATAAACTTTGATCACTTTACTATCAATACTATTATAAATAGTATCCTTATTTCTTCTACTATTATTATTATTACTATTATTATTATTATTACTATAAATATTATTATTTACTCACTAGGAGTTCTAACACAGGTCATCAGTGATTGCTCACCGGTAACCGGTGGTATTCCCTGGAGTCTGAGTGACAACAAGTCTCCCCAGATTTCAAGCATTCTCCATCTCTTTTCGATAGCGACCGCAAATAAATTTGCAGTATCACAACAACCGTTTATCATTGATTTCTCGCTGGTAAGGATCATTGGTTTTCTCTGGGGTTTGGGTAGCAATAAGCCTCCCCGAAGTCCCAGCAGTATCTGCACTTCCAGTGGAGGTCTGGTTTGTGCTGTCTCTCCTCGGTCTTCTCATCCTCCTTGACCCTATGTAAATATTTTGTATGGTGTTAGTGCCATTTTTTTTTTTCCTTTTTAATTTTTTTTAATTTTTAATTTTTATACATTTATTCATTTATTTATTTTTTGTGGGGTGGAGGTGAGCTTATAGTGTTTCTTGCTATTTCTGTTCATTGGTCCATTTTTGTGTTGTGTCAGTTGAGGCCGCTGTAATTTATTGGGGGAGGGGGGGGGGGCTTATTAAGTGATATTTCTTGCATTTTCTGTTTCTTCGTTTGTGGTGTGTTCTTTCGTTAGTTTTTGTTTTCTTCCTGTGCTAGATTCCGTATGATCCTTCGTAGCTTATGCGGGTTAGTTTCCGCATTCAATAATTTTTCTTAAGATTGTAGCTGTTTTGATCATTGCTGTCCTTTGTATAGTTCCAATGATTCCTTTGATCTCAATTTCTCCCAGTCTTTTTCCCAGGTTTTTTGGGATTGTTCCTAGTGCTCCTACGATTATTGGTACTATACTGACCTTTTTCATGTTCCATATTCCTTTCAGTTCTCTGGCTAGTTCTGTGTATTTGCTTCGTTTTTCCGTTTCTTTGCTTTTCACTCTGTGGTCTGCTGGAACAGCGAAGTCTACGATTTTGCATGATTTTTCCTTCTTGTTGATTATTATAACACCCGGTCTCCTTGCTTGTATGAGTTTGTCTGTTTGTATATCCATATCCCAGATAATTTTGTGTTTTTCGTTTTCCAGTACTGTTTCTGGCTTATGTTTTTACCATTTGTCTGCGTATTCGAAATTTAATTGTTTGCACAGTTCCCGATGTACCGCTTTCCCCACCTAGTCATGTCTGTTCTTATACTCGTTTTGGGCTAGTTTGCTATATTCACTTATTATATGATTTATTGTTTCGTCTCTTTGTCCACAGAGTCTGCATTTACTGTTTTCCTGAGTTTTATCTATTTTAGCTTTAATGTAGTTCGTCCTGATTGCATTGTTCTGTGCAGCCATCAGTAAGGATTCCGTTTCTCTGTTCAAGTGTCCTTTTCTTAACCATGTCTAGCTATTTTCGTTGCTTTCTTTACTTGTCAGTCTTCTGAAGTGTCCGTGTAGTTTTTCTTTTCTTGCCGTTTTGTTTCGTGTTTCGGTGCTTCCCATGTTGTTCGTTGGGACGGTGTCTCTTGCTGCAGTGATAAGGATTTCCCTGTGTTGAGTTATGTATTTTTCCAGCTCGTTTTTTGAGTTTTCCACACAATCTTCTATATTTACCAGTCCTCTTCCCCCTTCGTTTCTTTTCATGTAGAGTCTGTCCGTATCATCTTTTGGATGTAGTGCATTGTGCATGGTCATTAATTTTCTGGTCCTCTGGTCCAGGTGCCTGAGTTCCTCTTTGGTCCAGCCTATGAATGGTCCAGAGTATCTTATTAGTGCTACTGCCCAGGTGTTTATTCCTTTTACTAGATTCCTGCTATATAATTTCGTTTCTAGGAGTTTTCTTGTTCTTCGTAAATATTCTTTTCCAATCTTCTGTTTCATTTTCGTAGATTTGATGGCGTCTGCCTCCAGAACTCCAAGATATTTGTAACTATCCTGTTCGCCTAGCGCCCTCATTTCCTCTTGGGTGGGGAGTTCTATGTTCTCTGTTGTCTCCAGTTTCCCTTTTCTATTTCTAGTAGTGCACACTTTTCCATTCCGAATTCCATTTGGATGTCCTGACTGAAGATTCTGGTCATATTTATCAGCTTTTCCAGTTCCTTTTTGCTTTTTGCAAATAGTTTTAGGTCATCCATGTACATCAGGTGGTTTACTCTTAGTTCTGTGTGTGTAAACTTGTATCCGGCACTACATTTTCTTGTGGTGTTTTTCTTGTGGTTTTGTTTTCTTCTTGTACTTCTTATGCGTGGTTGGTTTCCGCATTCGAGGATTTTCCTTAAGATTGCAGCTATTTTCATCATTGCCATTCTTTTGTATGGTCTCAGTGATCCCTTTGATTCCAATTTCTCAAGATATTTCTTGACTGTCTCTAGTGCTCCTACGATTATTGCTATTATACTGACTTTCTTCATGCTTCATATTCCTTTCAGTTCTCTGCCAAGTTTTGTCTATTTGCTTCGTTTTTCCGTCTCTTTGATCTTCACTCTATTGTCTGCTAGACTACGATTTTGCAAGATGTTTCCTTCTTGTCGATTATTATAACATCCGGTCTTCTTGCTTGAATGCATTTGTCTGTTTGTACATCTACATCCCTGAAGATTTTATGTTTTTCGTTATTCAGTACTGTTTCTGGTTAATGTTTGTACCATTTGTCTGCGTATTCGAAATTTAATTGTTTGCACAGTTCCCGATGTACCGCTTTCCCCACCCAGTCATGTCTGTTCTTATACTCGTTTTGGGCTAGTTTGCTATATTCACTTATTATATGATTTATTGTTTCGTCTCTTTGTCCACAGAGTCTGCATTTACTGTTTTCCTGAGTTTTATCTATTTTAGCTTTAATGTAGTTCGTCCTGATTGCATTGTTCTGTGCAGCCATCAGTAAGGATTCCGTTTCTCTGTTCAAGTGTCCTTTTCTTAACCATGTCCAGCTATTTTCGTTGGTTTCTTTACTTGTCAGTCTTCCGAAGTGTCCGTGTAGTTTTTCTTTTCTTGCCGTTTTGTTTCGTGTTTCGGTGCTTCCTATGTTGTTCGTTGGGACGGTGTCTCTTGCTGCAGTGATAAGGATTTCTCTGTGTTGAGTTATGTATTTTTCCAGCTCGTTTTTTGAGTTTTCCACACAATCTTCTATATTTCCCAGTCCTCTTCCCCCTTCGTTTCTTTTCATGTAGAGTCTGTCCGTATCATCTTTTGGATGTAGTGCATTGTGCATACTCATTAATTTTCTGGTCCTCTGGTCCAGGTGCCTGAGTTCCTCTTTGGGCCAGCCTATGAATGGTCTAGAGTATCTTATTAGTGCTACTGCCCAGGTGTTTATTCCTTTTACTAGATTCCTGCTATATAATTTCGTTTCTAGGAGTTTTCTTGTTCTTCGTAAATATTCTTTTCCAATCTTCTGTTTCATTTCCGTAGATTTGATGGCGTCTGCCTCCAGAACTCCAAGATATTTGTAACTATCCTGTTCGCCTAGCGCCTCATTTCCTCTTGGGTGGGAGTTCTATGTTCTCTGTTGTCTCCAGTTTCCCTTTTCTATTTCTAGTAGTGCACACTTTTCCATTCCGAATTCCATTTGGATGTCCTGGCTGAAGATTCTGGTCATATTTATCAGCTTTTCCAGTTCTTTTTTGCTTTTTGCAAATAGTTTTAGGTCATCCATGTACATCAGGTGGTTTACTCTTAGTTCTGTGTGTGTAAACTTGTATCCGGCACCACATTTTCTTGTGGTGTTTTTCTTGTGGTTTTGTTTTCTTCTTGTACTTCTTATGCGTGGTTGGTTTCCGCATTCGAGGATTTTCCTTAAGATTGCAGCTATTTTCATCATTGCCATTCTTTTGTATGGTCTCAGTGATCCCTTTGATTCCAATTTCTCAAGATATTTCTTGACTGTCTCTAGTGCTCCTACGATTATTGCTATTATACTGACTTTCTTCATGCTTCATATTCCTTTCAGTTCTCTGCCAAGTTTTGTCTATTTGCTTCGTTTTTCCGTCTCTTTGATCTTCACTCTATTGTCTGCTAGACTACGATTTTGCAAGATGTTTCCTTCTTGTCGATTATTATAACATCCGGTCTTCTTGCTTGAATGCGTTTGTCTGTTTGTACATCTACATCCCTGAAGATTTTATGTTTTTCGTTATTCAGTACTGTTTCTGGTTTATGTTTGTACCATTTGTCTGCGTATTCGAAATTTAATCGTTTGCACAGTTCCCAGTGTACTGCTTTCCGAACACAGTCATGCCTGTTCTTGTATTATATTTTTTTTGGGGGGGGGCTAGTTTGCATTCAATTATTATATGATTTACTGTTTCGTCTCTTTGTCCACACAGTCTGCATTTACTGTTTTCCTTAGTTTTATCTATTTGAACTTTAATGTAGTTTGTCCGAATCGCATTGTTCTGTGCAGTCGCCAGTAAAAAATCTGTTTGTCTGTGCAAGTGTCCTTTTCTTAGCTTTGCGCAGCTTTTATCGTTTTCACTCTTATGAAGCGTTCGTTGTATTTTTTCCCATTTTTCTTCTCTTGTCTTTTTTGTTTCCCTGTTTCGGTGTTTCACCGAGTTGTTCGTAGGGACGGTGTCTCTTGCTGTGGTGATTTGCCTTTCCGTATTCTGAGTTATGTATTTTTCCAGCTCTGTTTCTCGTTTTCCACACAATTTTCTATACTTACCAGTCACATTCTATATTTACCAGTCACCTTCTGTACTTACCAGTCACCTTCTGTACTTACCAGTCATCTTCCGCTTTCGTTTCTTTTTCTGTAGAGTCTGTCCGTATCGTGTTTGGGGTGTAGGGATTATTATTATTATTATTATTATTATTATTATTATTATTATTATTATTATTATTATTATTATTATTATTATTATTATTATTATTTGTACTCATTAAGAGTTCTCACGAAGTCATCATCAGTGATTGCTCACTGATAATAATCTGTGGTGTTCCGTGGTGTCTGAGTGACAAAAAGCCTCTCAATATTTGCAGTACTCTCCTCTTTTTTCGATAATCAGTGAAAATTACATTGCATTACCCCAACAGCCGCTTACCATTGACTTCTTGCTGATAACGACCATTGGTTTTCTCTAAGATTTGGGTGGCAATGAGAATCCCTCAGGTCCCAGTAATTTCTGCACTTTTCCAATGGAGGTCTTGTTAGTACTCGCCGTTTCGGTTATCCCATCCTCCTTGACCCTTCACGACTATTAGCTTACTAAAGATCTGGAAAGATCTCAAAGACAAACACAGCGCTTTCCGTAGAGCAGAACGCGTCAGGAAAAAAAAACGACTGAGATGGAGGAGAGAGGGTGAACGGTTCGTTAAAGCACCACATAAATACGCAACGAGTCTAGAAATGCACTTAAGACACATATACTCTGACTACCAACGGCACATCCCACTAGAGCAAAATAGCAAGCTGATATGGCCAGATATTCTTATTACGAATTCAACATGAACATAATAACGCACAAAGAAGTAAGATGTGTTGTCAACAAAGCTAGAAATAAATCTGTACCGGGCCCGAACGGAATACCGTTCTTACTCTACAAAAAATGCCCTAAAGTGCTTAAATGGCGACATTCGAATTTGAGATTGGCATGGAAAAACTTCATGTTAGTAACCAGTGGATGAAAGCAGACGGTGTGTACACAGGCAAGGAACAGAACTCAGAAGCCATAAATCAATTTCGACCAATTTCACTCCTTAATGTGGAAGGAAAAATATTTTTCGCAGTAATAGTTTCAAGACTAACAAAATATCTACTCTCAAATGGATATATCGACACTTCTGTGCAAAAAGGTGGTGTCCCTGGAATAGCAGGTTGCCTGGAGAATGGAAGCATGATATAGAAGGCTATCCAAAGAGCGAAAGTTAACAAAACTGATTTGAATGTCATGTGGCTCGATTTGGCTAATGCATATGGGTCTGTGCCTCACCAAATAATTCAGCTATCTCTTCAGATGTACCACATCCAAAAGGAAATACGAACGATGCTTGCAACATATTTCGATAGGTTCCATATGCGGTTTATCACAAACGACTACACTACAAACTGGATCAGACTCGAGTTGGAAATAGCAATGGGATGTAGGGTGTCACCTATAATTTTCATTTTAGCGATGCATATAATTCTCAAAGCAGCAGAAAGCAATGCAAACTCTACTACCTTAGGGGGAGGATGCCAAATGTCACCACTGAAGGCTTTTATGAATGATACTACGATCCTCACATCAAAAGAAGATGAGACGCGCAAGTTACTTAGTATAATGGATGATCTGATGATCTGGTCGAGGATGACCTTCAAGCCTAAGAAGTCTAGAAGTTAAAGCGGCAATAAGAACGGTTGATGAAAGTCTAAAAACGATCGAGCGCTGTCCGCTGCAAGGTAGACACATGGTATGGTGTCTTCAACACATGCTCATCCCAATTCTGTTATGGCCTCTTCTCGTATATGAAATCACTATGAGCACAGTTGAGGCAATAGAAGCAAAGATCAGTAGATATACGAGAAAATGGATGAGTTTTCCTCCAGGATTGTCAAACGTAGCACGATATAGCAACCAGGCCGAACTAAAATTACTGGTCAAGTCTATTGCAGATGGAATTCAAAGCTGGAAAAGTCAGGTTCCAGATGATGATGGACGATTCCAAGGAAACGGTGGTAAAGGCAGTACAACCCTCTCTTCGGACAGGAAGGAAGTGGAAAGTCAGAGACGCTATAACTGAGGCTAAAGAGAACCTATGTCACAAGGAAGTCATCGAATTCACTCAAACAGGAAGATTTGGTCTGGGAATGACCAGCATCTAAAGATGGTCCACGCCTTCAGTCAAAGTGCGTCGCGAACTGGTCATTCAGGAAATAAGGAGCAAGGAGGAAAGCAAAAGGCCCGTAAAAGGTTTCCAACAGTCACAGCAAGGACACTGGACGAACTGAGAAGCTATCCAAAGATCACTTACATGAAGTGACATTTGGCATATGGCGCCGCTTAGGTTGAGCTTCATAATACGCTCAACTTATGACGTACTTCCGTCAATTACCAACCTCGTCAAATGGAAGAAGTAGGACGATCCAATCTAACCTTCATGTAAGGAAAATCCCCAAACAATGGACCATGTTCTAGTTCACGCAGAGTGGCCCTTGCTAATGGCCGATATACCTGGCGCCAGAATCGGGTACTAGATAACTGACCACAACAATTAGCAATCATATGAAACCCGAAGCAGCTAACATCAGCTCAAAGTTTTTTTTACAGAGGGAGGGGAGATGTGGATCGGGTCTAAGCGCACAGCAGGCCAGTTATTGGTGCCGGCCAAAATATTCTTGGACCGGATGGCGAGTGAATGGTAGCCGCAGATCTTCCTAGTTGGCGCCATAATTACCCCAAGGTTATTAGTGAAAAGGAGCAACGACCAGACATTGTTCTATCGTCGAGAATAAGCAAAAGTTGAATTAATAGAATTGACAATACCTTATGAGAGCCAGATAGAAAAACAACACCAATATAACATAGAGCAATACGAAGATCTAACGAGAGAGCTGACCCGGGTAAGTTGGAGTACAGGGTTTCCTTCCAGGCTCTCTGTATCAACTCCTAAGTCAGCTTGGAATTAAAGGCCGGAAAAAAGGTGTAGCCAGCAAACGCCTCACTGAAATAACTGAACAATGTGCAATGTGGCTCTGGGCGAAAAGAAATATCACATGGTGATATAATAGAATATGTCTACTGTATAATTATCTCTGTGAGAAGAAAAATTTGTTCTTTTTTTTGAATTACTCAAATTATTTATGAATTATCTCCTTTGAAACATGTGGATAATTTATCTCTCTTGAATCATTTCTCGGTATTAATGTTATGAATGTTATTTTATTAGGTATTTATTAATATTTATTTTATTTATTTATAAAGCTATTTACTTTATCTTATTTATTTAAATTTATTTAATTTTTTTCCTCTTCGATATAAAAGAACGTTTTCAAACAAAGACGTAAGACGCGCAACCGTTAAAAACAAAAACAAAAACAGACAAGACGCTGAGTCATCAAACGACACGTGAGCCGCTAAGCCGTTTAAAAGTCAGTTGTTTTTATTTCATTGCATAGTTAGATTGAAATGCGATCCAGATAATGGGGTCTCAAATCAGTGAGGGGGCCGATACGCAAAAACAGCCGCCGGGAGAAAGGCCTGAAACGGTGCGTATTCTCTCCTAGTGAGCCGACATTGTCTAGAGGCTGAAATGGAGTATTCTACCAGTAAAACAAGTGAGAAATATATATATATATATATATATATATATATATATATATATATATATATATATATATATATATATATAAAGGCCACAAGGTAAGCTGTTTTGCCAAACAACAATATCTTCTGTTGTCAGCTCGCTTTATAGCGAGTTTCTGCTACTGTTCCGGTAGTTAGTTTCATTTCGAAGCTGGTGCCATCACTTTTTGGGGGATGAGTGGGGGTAGTTTATGAAACATCTTGCAGCTTCTGTTCTTTGGGTTCATCTGGTTATGTTTTTCTTGTAGTTTTGTTTTCTTCATATTGTAACTTCCATGTGACTTGTTACCGTTCGCAGCTTACGCAGGTTGAATTTTTCTTAGGATTTTCATCATTGCCGTTCTTTGCATGGTCTTAGTGATCCCTCTGATTCTAATTTCTACCGGCATTTTTCTAGTTTTCTGGGGACTGTTTCTAGTGCTCCTACGATTATTGGTATTATATTAACTTTATTTATGCTCATACTCCCTTTCAATTATCTGGCAAGTTCCGTGTATTTGCTTCGTCTTTCTGTTTCATTAATCTTCACCCTGTGGTCTGTTGGAACTGCAAAATCTACGATTTGTTGACTATTATGACATCTGGTCTTCTTGCTTGTATATGTTTATCTGTGTGCACCTCCATGCACTAAAATGTTTCTACCATTTGTTCGCGTGTTCAAAATGCAGTTGTTTTCATAGTTCACAGTGTACCGCTTTGCCCATGCAGTCGTGTCTGTTCTTGTATTTTTTGGGTCTAGTTTTCACCATTCACTTATTATTTGATTTACTGTTTTGTCTCTTTGTCCACACAATCTGTATTTACTGTTCTCCTGGGTTCTATCTATTTTAACTTTAATGTAGTTGGTCGCATTGTTCTGTGCATCTGTCAATAATATTGTTTGAGTTGTGATGTTGAATATTATTATTATTTGTTATTTATTAAACCGTACCAAACTAATCTCGTCCTCTAAAAATATAATTCATTGAATTAAAAAATATAAAACAAGTACTTATTAACAACGAATTCCTTAATTATATCGTTGATGAATTAATCATTCGAAACTTAAAAACACCAGTACAAATTATAATAATATTCAACATCACAACTAGAACAATATTAATATATACTATTGTAATCAAATGCAACCAAACTTCTTATTGGAAGAAAAAACCATGACAAATATTATACACAGATACATATTCCCTATTGACAGCAACAATAACATTAGACTCATTATTTACTATAAGAAATTGAAAACCCAAAATCTTGTATTAAAAAACATCTCCTCCCCAACTCAAAACCCACAATAAAGAACCGTTGTTTAAATTCCCTTTGGGAGAATGTAACTCCCATAATAATAATAAAGCTAATAGTTACATTGGTTTTACAACCATTACCCCATCCCGTTGCTTCACCATGCATTTTGTAAGCTCTAGCTCAATTTACCAACAGCTACTAAATCATAACTGCCCTCTCTCTGATTTAAGACAAATTCTCTTCTTTCTTCAGCTTTTTCGTTCATTTGCTTTTGACACATGAGGATTATTCATTATTATTTTAATACAAAAAAGACCATTAGAAAAATGAAAAAAATTAAAAAAGGTATAATTAAACAGACGAATTCTGTTATTTTAACAATGTTTGCATACATGAGAAAATGCTGCCTAGATTCACACAATATATATATATATATATATATATATATATATATATATATATATATATATATATATATATATATATATATATAACTTAAAACCACCAAAAACAAATATTTGCAATGTTTTTCGAGGTAGGGGTGTTCTTGCAGTGTATTGACCTGTCTACAGTGTTGAATGCGTTTGCCGCACACACAAATAAAAAGAAAAAATATTCAGCAAATTATATCTACCCCCTGATACCTCAGAAGTATTGCGCGTGTCTCAATGTGTATATTTGTCTCGTTTTGCACCAAAAATCAATGCTAACACGTCGGTTGAGTTTGTCTTTCTACCACTAGACGCCATTACAATGGAAATTCAGCGTTAAACAAGCTGATTTATTGAAGTGGCTACGTATGAAATAGTCAATAGCTTCTTATATATTCGGACGATTTATGTATCTTTATATATGAACAAACAGATTAATGTATATCACATGTTCCTCTATAGAGTGGATAAATTATGTTTGTGAATTTGTTTTTCTCTTTTTACGAATAATTTTTTATTGAGTTATTGAATATTTCGGTGGCAAAACAGACGAGCACAAATTTCCCCATCCGTCTACAGCACAGCAACAATGACGGCAACGGTCATCATCATCATCATCAGCAGCAGCATATGCAGCTTATTCTCCGGCCAGCTAAGTTCTATGGCATCTACGTCACAAGCAACAGCTCTCAGCGAAAAAACGAAAGCTCACTTCAGCCAAGATACCATCATCACCATCCTACGATAACGATCCACCATCTTTCCTGTCGACTCACTGAATCATTTACCGGTCACATTCTTTGAAATAAATACCACATTTTGCTGCACACACGATCTTGTTTATCATTCTTTGCCATCGTCGTACAGTTGTATCTGTCTCCTTTCTTGGTTGTAAGACCGATCACCAGTATCGGTCCCTGCAATAAAAAGCTTTTAAATAAATAGTGTAAACCTAAACGTTAGTTGATGTTTGGAAGATGTCGCTTATGATGTCGCTTATAATGTCGCTTATGATGTCGCTTATAATGTCGCTTATGATAACAAATGTGAAAGTTAGTGTAATTTAACAAATTAATTTACAACCGGAATATTTGCGTAAACGCAAGTGTTTATAAAAACCCAGGGAAGGATCCAGAATAGTAAGCAGTCTAGTACTCGTAAAAATAACAACAACTAATTTATATCAAACGCATTAGAATTAAATTCTCTACCGAACCCGTGTAGGTTTAACGTGTTTGTAAGATTTTTTATTTCAAAATTTTATTTCGATGAAGGTTCTCTTATCGACATTCGAAAACAACATGGCGGTTGAAATGATCGGGTGGGGGGGGGGGTTATAGTGAAAATATAGTAAAATAAATTACTTACCCTACCACTAAAACCATGTCCGAGTGGTAATCCCGTTCCATAAAAATCCATAATACCACACGTAATCGCCTAAGCGATCATCTCGGCCGCTATTATGAGTTTTCAGGTTTATATAAAACGGCCTTCATCGAAATAAAATTTTGGAATAAAAAAATCTTATCGTTTCCGCGCGTAAAAGCTACACGAGTTCAGTAGAGAATTAAATTATAATGCGTTTGCTATAAAGTATTTGTTGTTGTTTTTACGAGTTCTCGACTGTTAACAACTCTTGACTTTGCCCGCAACTCTTATTTAAATTATGTATTACTAAGTCGTCATTTTCTTTATTAATTTATTACAATGACTTCGTATTCTATGTGAACTTAACGTAACGTAGGCTGATATATTATCCGAGAGTTAATTCAAATGTATATTTATGTTATATTTAATAATGTCTACTTACCCGAGAACATAATCGATTAAGTATATCTGTATAAACATCAAAAGAAAGAAAAATAATCTTTTCACCTGGAACTTCAAAGTTTGTTGTCGTTTCTCCTACCTTTCAGATTGTTTATTCTCGAATTGTTCTCAGATTCATCTCGTGTATTCCCTAGTCTCAAAAGGATGATGATGATGATGATGATGATGATGATCATCATCATCATCATCATCATCAATAACAACAACAACAACAACAACAACAACAACCCTGGTGATACCAGATCAGGCTGCCCTGTGGCTCCCTGAGACGAAATTCACCTACATTGACGTTTTTTTTTGTTTTGTTTTTTTTGTTTGTAAAACTTAATTATGTTCTACAAAACCAAAAACAAAAACAACAGCCCCTCTCCCTTTCTCCCTCCCCTTTTTTATTTTTATTTTTCCTACCCTACTCCCGGTCCTGGATATGACCTTAAACTACATCCGATGGTGAGATCCGGCTTACGGACTTTGGGGAATGTGGAGCCTCCTCTTAATTACCATTGCTCCCAGGTCCACCCTGACCCGGAGTGGTAGTACCTGTTAGGGTCCCAATTATGGGTTAAATAGAAACAGATATTAAAAAGGGAAAGAAACAAAAAAGAGAAGAAAACAAGACCAGATTCGGCATTAAATAACCCAAAAAGGGTTGATATGCCGCAAAACAAAACTACCAAACCAAACTACCAGACAACAACAACCCTAAAGTCTTCTTTACCGTGCTACGAGCGGTGGCAACGTGGTAGCGTCAGAGCTACCCAGCTAATAGAGCTCTAGCGAAAATCCAGGAGTCGGAATCAGGATCCGTCGTCTTCTGGTCGTCTCTGCCTCTGCACATGACAAGTAAATACGTGGCAGACGCAAAGCCGAAAATCAATGGAGTGAAAGTGGCAACGTTGTTTCTGTGCTATTCTTTGTGTGTTCTGAACCAAATCTTCCTCGACTTCGTATGCACTCGCTAATCATTGTTGTTTCCGGGTTCGGTAATAAACGCCTGCAACTCTACAGAATAACGAATAGCTGCGACCAACGATGAGGACTTCATGCAGACCAGACAATATTGAGGCACAATCTTTGTGAGCTCTATGTTCGACTCGCCTACCAAACAAACAAATAAACACTAGGGCACCATTATCATCGAACATCTGTTATGTTCATTTTTTAAAACACAAACGTATAACGTACGATAATTATTGTATTATTATATATTATACTAACTAACGGTATTCACCAGGCGTGTGGAGATATATTGCTGGTTAGAAGGTTTCTTAGAAAATAAAATTCAAATGTAGTCATGTTTACATTTTTTTTTACATTGAAAGAAACTTAAAAATAACATTTTCAATATGTCAAGTAATAAAAAAACTGTTAGCGCGGTGGGTTTTTGTTGTAAGAAAATGTCATTTTAGACAGCTTTAAAATGGGAAATGGATTTAACGAATACTGGATGATTCGTTTTTATTTTATATTTATTTTTATTTTAAATCTAAAAAATAAAAATAATTATTTAAATATTTCAAACTTTTTTACTTAGATTCTTTATTAAAATATTCTTGGTTTAGTTTTTGTTTTGTTTTTTGAAACGAAGAAAATATATTTCAAAATGAACTTCTTTTCTTTACGTTCTAATATATTTCAATTATTTTCTGGACCTAACCGATAATTACCATTAGTGGCCCCAGATGTTATCAAAAGAAAATTTCAATTATCAACTGGCTGTGTCATGTCCAGAGGGCCGGCTCTGACTCCTCTCCTCCCCCTCTCCTTGAGTATTTTCACTCCTGACCAGAAACCTTGGATTTGGGTCTCTCTCAGTAATCACCATTCGACCACCGAAGGACTGGCTACTTGAGATATCTACTAAAAATAATATCCAGCCAGTGTCCACTCAAAGGGGCCGATCCTTAGATAATCTACGAACACACACACATCTACCGTCCAGCCATTAAATTTGGCAGTCTCTGAATGAGTTATAACAACAGCAAGGAACCTCAAACATTATCATCTGAAATGGTAAAATTGAATGGCGGGTGGCCGAAAATACACAATCAGAGATATTTTCAATTTATTCTGTGAGATTTCCTTTTCCTTTAGCCGAGCATCCATCACTTGTACGTCTGCCATTCGCATGCACCACGAATACATGCAGCATAGTACATGTTTACACAGATCCGACTGTGAAGGAATGGCACTACACTGAGAACTATGCAAAGCAACTGCATTTTGAACATGCAGACACATGGTACATACACAAACTAGAGACAATACTGGAAAACGAAAATCACAAAATCCTCTGAGACGTGCCGGTAAAAACTCATCCAAGCAAGGAGACCGGATGTCATAATAGTCAACAAAAGAAAATCCTGCCTAATCGTAGATTTTGCCCTCCCAGCAGGATGAAGATGTAAAAGACAGAAAAACGAAGCAAATAAACGGAACTTACAAGATAACTGAAATGGATATGGAAGATAAAAAAGTCAATATAATACCAATAATCGTAGGAGAACTATGAAAAGATTATAACTTTAGTTGTATTATAAGGAGACAAAAAATATACATTCAAATAAATATATAAAAATGAAATCTTCTAAATCTCTATGATACAGCTGAACACTGCAGGTGAAATTTAGGCCAATGATTAGGAATTTAAGTCCAATTTATACTGAGTTATACTATATATAATGTATATATTTTGCTTGTGTAGTCAAACTCAAGTGTTCAAGCTCAGTGGATATTAGACAATCCTAGTGTTTAATATGTTATTTCAATGCAATTATAAATTGAAACAGTTTCCGACAAATCAAAATCTTGTATCACGCAAATTAGTTTTATTTTTGTTAAATAACGGTCGTTTATTCATCGCTACACAATCGAATCATTGATAATTATACAGTCTGAAACAAATAGACATAATGAACGTTCAGAAATGCAGAATTACACGACGACTGAAAAACGTATGTTTTGATGTAAATGTACAATAGTAAATCGTGTTTTTCTGCATTCCTGAAGATTTATTATGTCTTTAATATTAAGGCTCTGATTGTGTAGCGATACAGAAACGTCATTAATATTCAATTAAAACCAATTTGCTTGATACGAGATTTTGTTTTCATCGGAAACTGTTTTTATATATTGTTATCGTAAAAGCTGACCAACCTATTTCGGGAATAAATATACTTACCCAGACACAATAAATACAGTTACGACTAAGCGTCGTTATAATCATTGGTGGCATTCATTTGCCATCTGGTGATGTTAACTGGCACATGCCAGTCGAATGTCAGATCTCGAAAATCAGTCCAATAGAAACTGAGCTATTTCAGTGTCTTTTTATCTGTATTCATCTTAGATAGTCCTACGAGGTCCAACCTTCTAGCCCTTGGTCCCCTATTTAGTTTATTGCAAACTGCCCGAGGCGCGCGACCGGGGAATGCTGATAAAGCTGCCCTGACAATTATTACGATGCCAGAGTGCCTCTTCTCTGGGAGCGCTGGCTTGATTCTCCCCACCCTCCGATTGTGTGTCACATCTTTCTTCGGTATTAAGGAAGTGAATCCCGTTATTGGTGGCAGTTATGGCCCAGAATAAGACGCGTATCTTCTGTAACAGACTATTTTTAATTATACTACTGTTTTTCATGGTTATTACAAGCCCTGCAAGGCCACAACATTGGTGGCGAGGATTCGAGACCTACATCTCATAACAATGGCGTTGATTATTTATTCGAACATTACCCAAATCTGTGTCGCAAAACACTTGAAGCAAGGATTATAAACCTACATCTTACAACACATGAGTTATTCGGTCAAACATTTTTCTTCAAATGTATGTCACACAACTTTGACGAAAAGGAATTCGGATTTTTTCAAACACGAAAATAAACCGAACTTAAGTTGCACACAAACACTGGAAACGGAAAACCCGACGATTTATGTCTACAACTGAATTGTTGGAATTTTGAAAAAAGAAAGATTTTAGTTGTATGCTCGTTATTCGTTAACAATAGAGCAAGAAGTTGAAATTATATTGAATTTTAACAAACATAGTGTGCCAGTTCTAGAAAAACCACAAAAAACTCCAACGTTGCGAAAAGAATTGAAAAAAAGTTGTTTTCTAAGTTGAACGAAATTGTTTAATAACAAACTTTTGAAAAGTCGACCCGTTCAGCAGCGAAGGAAAAGGCAAGATAAACCAACAAAAAATGCCTGTAGAGTTCCTTTCGTTAATAAGAAAGTGCGTAAATAAGTTTGTACGAGCTGAAGATGTTGCTAGTATATACATATAAATTTGTAAATTACACTTTACTTTACAAGTCCAAGTAAGATTTAGTGAAGCGATAAAATAGTTGACCAAATTATTTAGTCCAAAAGAATCTCTTTTTTACAAAAGGTTGACACGTGTGAACATAACAACAAATGACGTTGAGGACTATACGACTTTTGCAAGCATAGTAAATAAGCACTGCGACTTTAGGTTATTGAAATTAAGTGTTACAACTTCAAGTGTCTCATATTTGCACAAGGATTGCTGTCAAACACTGATTCCTAAATTAGAAGGTAAGTCCTAAAAACTGGAAAATGCGCCAGATTTAACACTCCAGCAAATAGTCGATGTATTAATATGCGTCAGGATTCAGATCATATAGAACAGAATGGAGTCTCCCTTATTAAAAAAATCTACAACAACAAAAAAATGACTTCACCAGTAAAAATTGATAGTCAAAAGAGATTTAATCTGCCTCGTAAACAGTGTTTCAGTTACGAACATATGCATTGATACAGAGATTGCTCATACAAATTAGAAACAAATGCTTTAAATGCGATCGCGTAAGGCATAAAAGTAAGCATTACAGAACAAAAAGTAAAGCAAAAAAGTTTCATCAGAATCGCCAAATGTGACGTAATTAGTAATGTAAAGGTTTTGCTCAAGTTAAAATATTTAATAGAAACATGAAAATGCAGTTAAACTTTGGCTCCTATTTATCAATTATAAATCTGCAGACATGGAAGAAAATCGGCAAGCCAACTTTATTGAAGACTAATAAAATCGCAAAAAGTGTAATCGGAGAGCAAATCAAATTCGCACTCAAGGAAAACGCTGAAACTGAAAGTGTTTGTGGTAAATAATTCAACTAATCTGCTACCACATATTGGATAGAGAATTTCCAACGGTGAGATTTACCGATAACTGAAAATGCAGCAACAGAATCAAAGAAAGAATTGAAAGAGAATTTTATATAAAAAATGTAATTTTGACTAAAAAGCAAATATGTATAAATTAAATGAATGTTTGAAGCATTTTAATTTTTCAGCCTGTCTGCGGAAATTTATACATCCATTTGAATATCAGTGATATTTTGTACATCATGAGAATATACGTTCTTTAGAAGGGTTAAAATATGTCTATGCTTTTGAAGGAAATATGGAATGTTTTTTCTCTCTGAATAACTAAGATTTACATAATTATATATATATATATATATATATATATATATATATATATATATATATATATATAATATAATAAAATTCAAACATCAACAAAAAACAGACAAATGATGAAAATAATTAAATAACCTTCTAATGTGATGGAAAATGAAAAAAGAAAAACCAAAATTATTGTTTCCTCTTTATTTCAAGATTTCCTCAGGATGATTGATTTGATAAATAACTAACAAGTACAATATTTAAAAATATTTTGTGGTTTGTGGCTTGAAAAGAAGGTTTATTTTGTCATCTTTTTTTCAAATAGAACATGTTGTTAGAATTCAAAAAATGTGGTGCAATTATAATGTTAAAAGATGTTTTTGTTTTTTTAAACGAACCATAGCCGTTTGAATTCAAAATGTGTGATGCGTTTATTAAAAGCAATGATTGTTGTTTTTTGTAGTTATTTTACACCAAATTTCCCCCCCCCCCAAAAAAACATGTACATAACATCGTTAATAACAAAAATAAAAAACAAAAAAATATAATAAATAAACAAACTCATTTTATTTCATAAACGCATCACACATTTTGAATTCTAACAGCTATGGTTTGTTCGAAAAAAAACATTGACTTTGCGTCATAATCGCACACCATATTTTTTTTAATTCTTACGACTATGTTTCGTTTGAAAAAAAAAAAATTCTCAGGCAATAAACGCATTAAATATTTTCAAATATTGTACTTGTATGTTATTTCTTTAAATCAATCATCTTTAGGAACTCTTGAAATAAAGACAGACACGTTGATGAATATATAAATAATTTTTATTTTTCCATTTTTCATTTTCCATAAATACATATATACACACACATTATATATATATATATATATATATATATATATATATATATATATATATATATATATATATATATAGGATTGGATTCGAACTCGACATTGTCCATTTGACATTCCGTGACAGTACTAGTGCCACTTACGCCAACCAACCCCCCATCCGAATTTAGACAAGTTTCTGTTCTCGAACTGAATAAACTTAATGCAATAACCCACATCGTTGGGACAGTTGTTGCAGTATAAAATTACCATACTTACTTTGATTTAATTCACGCTTCTATTTCATAATGGTGATATAAATCAGCGCTCAAATTATGCAAGGACATCTTCTCAGGACTTTTTCATCTTTGTAGGCTTCGATTTTCTGTCTGTCGCCATTTCTTTACCATTTTTGCTCCGGAGATAGAGTTACATAATCTGAGTCAGCGCTTTAGTGCAGACCATGCAACGACAGGCTTTTCGAACTCGGAAAGAAACGTGAAAAGTTTCTATGCGGAAACAGAGTTTGTACACGTTCGTTACATCATTACACGTTACAAATGTTAACTTTCATTACATCATTACATGCTACAAATGTGCAGTTTTGTATCACCATTAAACGTTATAAATGTCAGCTTTGTTACATCATTACATGCTACAAATGTGCAGTTTTGTTACACCATTAAACGTTATAAATGTCAGCTTTGTTACATCAATACATGTTACAAATGCTAGCATTTGTTACATCGTTACACGTTACAACTGTTAGCTTTTGTTATATCATTACACGTTACAAAGGTTAGCTTTTGTTATATCATTACACGTTACAAAGGTTAGCTTTTGTTATATCATTACACGTTACAAATGTTAGCTTTTGTTATATCATTACACGTTACAAATGTTAGCTTTTGTTATATCATTACACGTTACAAAGGTTAGCTTTTACTGCATCATCACATGTTACTAATATTAAGATATTTTCTTTACCTGCCTCTTCACGAATGTCAATTTGATGTGGAAAATCCAGCCTCCAACCCATCTAGAAAAAGATTATCTGGCGTAAGAATAAAAATTACCTGTATAGTCAAATAGTTCATGAATGACAGCACCTCAGACGTCATGCAATAAACGCATCCCATGGCTGAAGGAAGGAAATACTGCCTGGGAGATCGCCTCCTATGACTGCGCGGGGAAAGTATCCTATATCCTCATAGAGTTTACTAAATTAAATTTTAAAACGCACTAAAATAATTTAAATTTACTGTTTTACTTGGTTTGTCTGTTTTACGCTCTATGAACTCGTTTCGGGGCTTTTTAATGGCGAAGCACATAACGAATTGTACCGGAAAGAAATTTATTGTTGTAGCAGTCAGTACTTTACATTGCGCGCATGCGTTCGCCTAGCTTTGCGAGATAGTAACAGTTCGACAAATCCGATGTTGTCCTAGTACTTTGGTCATTGTACGTTTGTCTGTCACCTGGCTGTGCGATAGAGTAGCATTTCAACATGCCCGATGTTGCCATGCAACTGAATGATGCATGCCTATGTTTTAAATATATTGACTGACTCATTTTATCAAACTGTCGCATTTTCTTATCTATCAGCTCGACCGGGCGGAAATAAATTCAAACATCAACAAAAAAACAAACAAAATACAAACAAATAAATAAAAACATGTATTTAATTTCATAAACATTTCACACATTTAAAATTCTAACGGCTATATTTTGTTCGATAAAAAGAACAAAACCATTCCTTTTACGTCATATGTCAATTAAAAAACTCTTATAATCTAGATAGGTTCGGTTGTACCATATATTTAATAAAGTTTTTTTTAATGCAAAACTATAACGTTTATTTCCCCATTACTATCCGAAATACATAAATGAGAATAGCAAAATAAATATTTTCCTTTGTTAATACTTATCCTGATGAAGGTAAGTGATTATCTCCCCTGAATTTAAGAGTATCAAATGCAGGCGTTTAACCATGTCTGGAGTCAATGTAAAACAGTATTTTGAAAACATTAGTGATAGATATATGATTGCAACTATGAAACGGTATATTGTTGTCTTCTGACATACGTATTTGAACTTTTAACACCATATTATTTAGATTATTGGTTTTGTTTTGGAAATTAAGCTTCCTTTATTAGAAGAATATCGATTACAAACTGTTTTAAATCTAGTCGTTGCTCTTTAAATAAATCTCATCCTGAAATGTGTTTCGACTTTATATTAATTACATTATAGAAAATATGTTGTATCTGGTCTATCCATCTAGAATTTGTTTTGTTGTAAAACTGTGTTTTGTTTTAGAATTGATTGCGAATATGTCAACTAGAATTATCAGAATTGAAATCGATAAAGTATATATGCTAAAGAGGAAAATATTGAATTCGTCAAGTTTTATTCTGATGTAATAGTGATATTAAAGATTTTCTGAAACACCTGTACATATGGAGAAATATTTTAGTGTTAGTAATTGGACTTACTAATGCAGCAATAGAAAAGCTAAGAATGGCACAATACAAAATGGAACGCGCTATGCTCGGCATCAGTTTACATGATAAAAAAGAAACAGCTGTATCAGACCGCAAACTGGAGTAAATGAAATCATAGGAATGGAAAAACATAGATGGGCAGGTCACCTTTCGAGATGTACAGAGAACAGGTGGACATATAGAGCGACAGAATGGACACAGAGGCAATGGAAAAGATCTAGAGGAAGGCCAAAACCCAGTGGAGCGACGACCTCGATAGTCAACTAGGTCCTACTTGGTCACGCCTAGCCAGGAATCAAACAAGGTGGAAAGATACCAGGGGGGGGGGGGTCCTCCACTAGTAGTGAAATAAAAAAAACCCTGATGATGCTGCTGCTGATGATGATGATGATGATGATGATGATTTGGAGCATAATTACAAAGTATTAATTATGTCGTAAAGGTTGTATTCTACTGAATTAAAATATATAAGCTCTGCATTTGACATGCCATGTTAACTATTGAGTTCAATTTTATCTGCAATATTTAATATATCAGGGATTCATAATATCTTTTTTTATCAATATGTTTTATGAATGGCGGTAAAAATATTCAGCCGCAGACAAAAGATTTCCCTTGAAGAAGACCTGACTAGCAGAACAGAAAAACAGCAAAAAGGATGAAACAAAACGAATACGAAAAAACAAACAAATATAAAACGTATACAATTAATCGAATACAAAATGCTATGTGACCATGGCCAAGGCAAATCGCGTGTTTATACT
The DNA here is from genome assembly GCA_963556195.1 of Sepiola atlantica. Classification (NCBI taxonomy): domain Eukaryota; kingdom Metazoa; phylum Mollusca; class Cephalopoda; order Sepiida; family Sepiolidae; genus Sepiola; species Sepiola atlantica. The sequence continues at coordinate 36,516,143 of OY744546.1, read as the reverse complement.
TTTCCCAACGGCATAATCGCGTAATTGAGCCGAATAGCTCTAATGGTATTTGAACTCGACATTGCCAAATCCATAGCCCGCGACAGTATCCATTAACCAAATCACGCAACCGAAAACTTCTTTAAACAATTAATTATAAACATTGGTAGGGTAGTGTAGTATCTTTTCTGTTTCGACCGTACTCCCAGGTATCACCTCTTCCTTTGGCGAGGGGGGAAGCGTACATCAACAAGAAATTGTCATAATCGGCCGTTCATTACCTAACTCAACACTTAAATTATAAATACTAGCAAAAATCTATTAACCCCTATTAAAACTTTCAATATGTATGTCTTCGAGTGCCATTCTTTAGCGACTATTCATAATACCTTCCACTTAAACATATGCGCGGACTCGGAGTCTATATTTGTAATATACTCCCCTTGATTAGAGAACATAGTCTACAATCTGAAGACCAGGCCTACATGTGCTTTAGATTAACTTCACAACACAGCGTTAGCTACTTATATTTCCTCTGCCGTTCTCCTTCGAATAAAGACAGTACTCTGCTCAACCATGTCTCTGATAGCATAGATGCAGCAATATATTTAGATCACAGCGCCCACATCTATGTATTTATGGATTTTCTCAAGCTCAAAACGACAAGGTAATATAAACGGGCTGATTAGGAATCCATCAGGGATTACATAAGATATGCCCTACGGAGTAATACCGTTTCTATTACAGCTAATCAGTCTTAAAATGAGGTAACCGAGTGGGTAAAATCAGGCATAGAAGCACATGTCTCCACATGTCTCTATGCGGAAATTCTATAGCAAGCACCATTCTCCCCAATGGTTCACTTGCACCGGTGCAGCTGCTATTTTGCATAGGCATAAGTCGAATAGAAATAGACAAGCATTTATAGTTGTACGAAATCATTGTAAGAGTGTAATAGCCGTAGCTAAGAAAAGGTATACCGAGATGACAAAAAACCGCATTGAGTCGCAGAAATTAAGAATTCGTGATTTCTGGAAAATCTATAATAGTGTGGTGAATAATGGGTAACATAGAATTCCCCGGATATCCAACTACAATGAAGTCGTCTGTACGACATTTGATAAGGCTGAAATGCTTGCACAGATGTTCGTACTGGACTCAACGTATTACTTCACAAACCGCTTCATCACAAATTTTTCACTGCGGACAGAAGCAACATTCTCTGGTGCTACCAGATCAGGCCGTCTGAAGATACTGACTTCCTGACCAAAAATGCACCAAACATTGAAGTTTATTTGTTGTTCTCCCTTCTCTTTGCAAAACTCAATCATGTTCTGCAAAGCAAAAAACAAAAGCAACAATTCACCTCCTTTCTCTTACTCTTTTCTCTCCTTTTTTCATCCCCCTAACATTGCTACCAGTTTGTTGTGGCTAGCAACCCGTGATGCCCAAGGGCGCGATCCTGGTGGCTGAACAGTCCATAACCCGGGAAAGTAGATGATACGCGCATTGCGACACTCCACTTTGGCCCTTACTCGGGCTGAACGTGCGGTTGGTGAGGTCGGAACCAATTAATCAGCTGGTCACATCAAGCCCTACCATATAAAACTCACACCAATCTACTCACAACAATTAACATTCCTATTCGAATCCCCACTAACACCCATTTATACCCCCAAAACATGGTGGAAAGCGGTGACTGAGGGTCAATTGGTTATGGCGAACAAAGCATTGATATATTTGCGACATCCCTGACATTAAAAAAACAAAACAAAAAGCAAAATAAAAATAAAACATGTGCTCAGTGCTTCACCTAAACCAAGTATATCATCCCTGTATCTCTGTGGTGCTAGCGCGAATGGGATTTCCCCTTGGCACTTCCCACATAAAGAGCTCCGAAGCAGGTGGGAAGCAATGGTGATAACAATCAAAAACACATGGATCATTTTCCCCATAACACACTTAAAAGGTACCACTCTGATGTCTCAGAAACCTCAAGCTCAGAGGACGAAAAAATATACTTCCGTAAAAAACAGCCTCCCCACGAGTAGTAATAGAACTACTAGAAAGCAAAAAAATGAGTGGATTATCACCATTTTTAATCGAAAAAATACTTACCAGCAAGAGCAATCCAAAGTCAATTAAAAAACTAAGAAACGGAAATCATCTTGTCGAAGAAAACGACAATAAAGACGCCCCAGACCTATTGAAAATGGAGAGTTTCTACAAGCATAAATGCAAAGTTTTTCTACATGAAAAACTAAATACCTCTTAAAGAGTCATAAGGAACAAAAACTTGTCCTTGGCAACGACAGAAGAAATAAGAACGGCATTAAAAAAACAAGGCGTAATTGAACACACACGCATACCCATTAAAAAAGGGTTAAGACCATACAAACTAATACTTATATACTGACATTTGACACCCCTACAATTCCAAAAGAAGTAAAAATTGGCTAACTAATTGAAAGGATAGAATAATATATCCCTACACCATTAAGATACCACAAATGCCAAAAATATGGACACCATCGAGAATTATGTAGAGGAATTAAAATATGTGTGAAATGTGGTGAAAAAGACCCCAACTACACAGAAAATGAATGCCATAATAACGAAAAATGTTTAATTGTAATTAAAGCGACCCAGCCTGCTATAAAACCTGCAAAATCTAAAAAAAAAAAGAGAAAACGCAGAAGCACGAAAAATTGTTGAAGCATATTTCAAAAACAACACTTAGACAGAAGCAACCCAAAAATCAAGCCCATTGACCCAACAAAATGAAAACAATTTATCCGATCTTATGGAAGAACTAAGATCTTTACTAGTGATATTTAAAGAAAACTTAGTCAGCCTGACAACTAGATCCGGCATGGAATCGGATCAAAAGAAAAATCACCAATCCCAGACGATGAGACTACAAACCAAAATAAAATCTCAACCCAAACAACCTCCAAAGACGAAACCTCCTTTGAAGCAACAATACAACAAACTGATTCTGCTCATTACAAACCACTGTCCGGCAATCATAAGCGTTCAAGAAACCCAACTCAAAGAAAACAAGACGATCAACATTAAAAATGACCAAACTTATGACTATATAAAACGGCATACCGAACAGGGCTGTGGTGGATCATCAGTAATCATCAATAATAATATCGCACATAACGAAATCAACTTAAATACACAGATGCAAGCAGTCGCCATATCAGAATGTTTTCATAAAACTATAACAGTATGCTTATTATATATGCCACCAAACCACGAACTTAAAGAATCAGAACTAAGTGAATTAATTGAACAACTACGAATACCCTTCATCATAATGGGTGACTTTAGCAATCATAACGAAATATGGGGAAGCAAAAAAAAAGACAAAAGGGGAAATAATAGAAGAAATATTGAATAAACATCGATTGTGTATATACAACAACAACAAAGTAAACACATATCTACATCCAGAAACAGGTACATACGCCACAATAGACTTAATAATATGTGATCCTAATTTATTCGTGGATTATAACTGTAAAGTCTACGGCGACATATGTGGGAGTGACCACTTCCCGTTTTTTTTTAGAAAATCTCATTACACCTCAAACTGAGATACGGACACCACGTTGGAACCTCAAAATAGCCAATTGGGAACAATTCATGCAACTATGCCAATAAAAAATTACTCCAGAATCAAACGACCAAAATAAAGACCCCACCACACACTTTACGAATACATTAATATCACTAGCAGAGAAAAGCATACCTAAAATATGTCCATCTATCAAACGAAATAAACCATGGGTTGATGACGAATGAAGGAAATCTATAAGAAACGCCGAGCAGCGCTAAAAAAATTTCAAAACAACCCAACAAAAGAAAACCTAAACACCTTTAAGAACTGAAGAGCCTAAACCCGACGAACTTTTAAAGAAGCCAAAAGATAAAACTGGCAAGCTACATATAAAAAATGAACATCAATACCAAAAGCAAAACGGTATGGCACATGGTAAAGAAAATATCAGGGGAAAACAATACACTCCTAATACACCTAGTACATAACAATACAAAAGCCACAAACGAAAAGGATCTAGCACACCTCCTGGCAGAAAACTTAGGAAAAAACTCCTATTCCAAAAATACCAACATCGAATTAAAAAAAAGAAAAAAAAAGAAAAAGGACAGATTAACTTCCAAACAAAGACTCCCCAAGACTACAATAAGCTTTTCACAATCAACGAACTAAATGATTCTATCACAAAAGCCTATAACGCAGCCATGTAATCGGTTCTGACGAAATCCACTATGAATTTCTGAAAATAATTAACCTCAAATCAAGAGAATATGTACTGTCCATCTACAACCATATTTGGACTACAGACAATATCCCTAAACTATGTACACTATGGAAACAAGCTATAATAATTCCCATAGTGAAAAATTAGAACTCCTTTACAGACCCAACAAACTAAACACCCATTGCACTGACAAGTTTTGTTTGCAAAACCATTGAAAAGAATGCTAAATACCAGACTGACATAGTATTTAGAATAGGCAATATCATTACAGCGTTACCATTGATCAATTAGTTCGCCTTGACACTCTCACACGAAATGCCTTCATTAAAAAAAAACATCTAACAGATGTATTTTCGATCTGGAAAAGACATACAAAACTACCGGAATTAAAAATATTTCAAACTACTCGGAATAAAGGGTAACTTACCTATATTCATAAGTAATTTCTTAACGGAGATACATAAAAAAAACGAATATGCAGCACTCTTTCAGACACAAATATACAGGAAATGGGCGTGTCACAAGCAAGTACATTGTCCGTTATTTTATTCAATATAAAAAATTAATAATATTGTAGAAAGTGTTCATACTGGTGTGGAGGGACCATTATATGTAGATGACTATTTAATTTGCCATGCATCCAAAACTATCCACACAACTGAATGTCAACAACAACAATGCCTGAATAAAATAAAGCAATAGACAATTGAAAATGGTTTTAGAATATCCCGTAATAAAACCAAATGTATGCACTTCTGTAAATTACGGGAAATGCACTGCGATCCAGTTTTAGAACTAGAAGGAATAGAAATACCTGTGGCACAACAACATAAATTCCTTGGAATCATCTTTGACTCAAAACTAACGTTTGTTCCCCACATAAAACACATATAAGAACAAATTGCAACAAAGCCATCCAACTGATGAAAGTAGTGGCACACACAAACTGGGGTGCAGACAAGTACATATTATTAATATCATACCGAACACGTGTTCGATCCAAACTGGACAACGGCTGCTTCATCTATTAATTAAACCGAAAATTGTACCTAATAAGATTAGAAACTGTTCACCTCAAAGGGTTCTGACTTGCGCTGGGAGCCTTCCAAACATCTTCTGTTGAAAGTTTGTACGTAGAAGCCCATGAAGCTTCTCTGACCCTATAAGGACAGAAACTAGACATACAATACTATATCAAGCTAAAATCTTGCCCACTAAACCTAGCATACAATACCATATTAAAACCAAAGTACAAAGAACTGTACCAAAAGAAAACATGCTATAAACGTATTTCCTTCCAAATAGAATCAATAATCAAAGAAACCAACATCCCACTCAAACAGATACATGATATTATCCAACTAACAATATCACCGTGAGAAATAGCACAACTAAAATTAAAATTGGAAATGAATAAATTCAATAAAACTACCACACACATTCTTATTTTTCAAGAAAAACTAAATAAAATCGTAGATTCTTATCCCAAATATACCGCTATATTTACAGACGGATCGAAACAAGATGTACAGCTGTACATGAAAACAAAACTATCCAACATCTTCCTTAAGAAACATCCATTTTCAGTGCAGAATCCAATGCTATAGATTTAGCACTCGATATTTTCTTTCTGAGTAAACAGAAAAACTTAATTATGATTTCCGACTCTTTATCAAAAGTAACAACATTGAAAAATAAAAATCTGGGTAACCCACTGATCATCAAACTATTATGTAGAATAACATCATTGCTGAACACCAAAGAGATTATATTTTGTTGGATCCCAAGTCACATGAGAATCCAAGAAAATTATACGGCTGCCACAGCAGCCAAGCCTCCCCAAAAGAACCCCTCAACAACAAATTTAAATTTCCATACACAGACGCCAAGACAACCATCCAAGCATATATCCATAAGAAATGGTAGTCTAGATGGAGCAGTAATGCATTCAATAAATTGTTGACAATACAACCTGATTTCGGAAAATAGAGGCAGGGCTGTAGAAAGTTACGAAGGGAGAAAGTCATCCTCTCGTGACTCCGTATTGGCCACAAAAAAGCAACGCATTTATTCCTGCTTGAGCAGAAGAAACCACCATGGTGTGCGACTTGTCAAGTATCATACACAGTGAAACACTTTATGTTAAAATGTGTGGATTTTGCTCCCATGCGACGAACATACTACAATGTTGGTATTATGAAGGAACTATTTAAAGACATTATAATAGAAATCATAATGCCCTTTCTAAAAACGGTGGGTTTATACCAAAAAAATTAATATCTATAAGTTCAATAAACCAAACTTCCCTAGGAAAAAAAAATCAATTACAGACTGTTTATTCAAGAAATGTGCACATATAAAAGAAATTCATCCAAATCTGTTAAACATTTAAAAATATTATAGACCTAAGCCTAAAATCCTTTTACCAATATAAATAGATTTGGCATTGAATAACCCAAAAGGGTTGATATGCCGTAAAACAAAACAAAACAAACAAATGTAGCGACACTCGATGATCTGATTGTCACCCTTTCCCAAGGCCGGGATGTCATAAAAAACCTTGATACCTTATAAGCATGTGGGCCTTATCTTATACCTGCCACAGTAATAAATAAATGCTATGCTGAGCTGGCCCCTGCCCTCTCCAAACTCTGCAACCAATTCCGAATCTTGATTCCCTAGAAAGCTGGAAAATTGCATTTGTGGTACCAGTGTTGAGAAATTTTGGTGAGAGAACTGACCTGCAAATTTATTCCATCATCAGTCTCCTGCCGCTTTTCCCTAAAACATTTGAACCATTAATTCATCACGTGATAGTTCGACACATCATTACTGCTAAACTTATTTTCTCATCATCAGTATGGATTTAGGTAGGCAGGTTCTACTGCAGAGATTCTCACATTCATCGCTATACCTGACCGCATATATACTACACTAGACAAAGATGGTAAAGTTAGGGCGATAACGCTCGATATATTCAAAGATTATGACAAGTTCTGACATGAAGGTTTTCTCATGAAAATTAATTTGTACGGTATGACTAGACGAATATTTAATATAATCAGATTTTTCTTAGCCAAAAGAAAGATCCAGGTTGTTCGTTGATAGCCGTACTTCTAAACAACATGACATTAATGCGAGTGCCCCCAAGGGGTCGATCCTTGGGCTTTTATTGTTTCTTATTTTCATAAACGACTTCCCTGATGTAATCGTGTCTGAGATGAATATATTTGCTGATGACACCACACTTTATTCTCGACATGTGGGCAAAAGGAACACACACACTTACCTAAGGTAATGACCGAATCCTTAGCAAAGTACCCCCAGTCAGTAGTGGAATGGAGAAATAAATGGATGGTAATATTTAATGCTATTAAAACAAAGCTCCTTTCCTTAAACAACTATGAGAAACCTTCTCAATCATCGATTGCCATGGGTAATAGCACACTACCTGAGAGTCCATCATTTAAACTCCTTGGCCTAACATTCACATGTAACATAAATTGGATCAAATACATAGAATACATTTCCAAGGTTGCTGCAAATAAGGTTGACTCCCTCTACCGTGCTAGTAAACTTCTCACACCTGCCAGTATCCTCGCTCATGCATGGAGTATTGTTGTCACATCTGGGCAGGTGCAACAATTACTATCCTCTTCCTCTTAGACATGATATATAGAAGAGTCTCTAATCTAACAGTTCTCACGCTATCTACCAAGCCACAGCATGTCCTATCGCCGCAATGCTGCACACCTGTGCTTGTTTTACAATTACTTTAATGAAATGTGCTTCAACGAACTTGTTGCACTGGTGTCCCATCGACGTAAATACTCCCGACCAACTGACAATCAGCAAAATCCTACCCCTTCACTGTAGAGGTCCCCAGAGGCCGGGGGGTTTATAGTCTAATAGATTTTTTCCTCGTACTGCTCGTCATTGTAATTCCATCCCTACTCACTGTTTTCCAGACTATAGCAACATGCAGAAATTTAAATGTAATGTGAACAAACAGTTCACTGCATAAGTCTTTACTTAGGATGGACCTATAGGTATGGTCCCTAATTCACAGTAGCCCCTTACGTTTCAGTGGCAATTTGTCTTGTTTGGGGTGAAAGATAGTTAAAACATTGCAGTTATGCATCCAGCCAACGAAATTCAGCAAAGATTTGAGTATGACTCAGACGTGCGCTCAATTTCACAGCTTAATTCGCAGACGGTGAACGTTTTGGGGAGCGGAGGGTGAGTGTGGGTAAATTGAGTACGACTTTCTTTTGTTTCATTCAAGTTTTCTTTGGAATGGGACACGGGCGAACAACAATTCTTTTAGGCGGTGTACTTATTGACTTCATTAGTCAATACTAATCCGACTTGTCACGTTGTTTTCAATTAGCAATGAGAATTAAAGAAAGCTTTATTTAATGTCAAATATTAAAATGCCTTAAATTACACGAGAGAGAGGGAGAGATAGAGATAGAGAGAGGAAATCAAGACAGAGACAGATATAAAGAGATAGGAAGATAGAGATAGGGGAACAAAGATAGAGAGGGGTAGATAGATAGGGATAGAGAGAGAGAATGAGTGATAAAGAGGGGAGCTAGATAGATAAGGATGGATAAAGTAGGTGGGTAGGCAGAATGAGAATGTCAAAGTAAGAAAGGAGAGAGATAAAATAATGCGAATGAGAGTGAAATAATCAGAGGAGAGAGAAAAGTACACAGCGAGAGAGAATAGGACAGATGGGGAAATAAGATGAAATAGAAAAAGGGGGGACACGGTGTGTGTGGAAATAAAATATAGAAAAAAGAGAAAGACCAGAGAGAGAGAGAGATAGAGAGATAGATAGATAGAGAGAGAGAGAGAAGGGAGACAAACAGACAGACAGACAGAGAGAGAGAGAGAAGGGAGACAGACAGACAGACAGAGAGAGAGAGAGAGAGAGCGAGAGAGAGAGAGAGAGAGAGAGAAGGGAGACAGACAGAGAGAGAGAGAGAGAGAGGGGGGGGGGTAAGAAGATATAGAACTAGCAGAACCCGTTGCCCGGGAAAATTGAGTAATCCTAGAATATCCTGCTCCCACCTCTGAACCGTATATTTTTAGTCTTATTCTTATGTTTTACTTTATATAATTATACATTTTCAAGTTGAAAATAAAATAAAGTAAAATGTTTTCTTTACTGTTTATTTGTCTGTCGCAAACACAGATTATACGATATTATTGTAAAACCTAAAGGGAAAAATAAAAATAAAACCGTAAATGTTTATTTTTCAAATCAAATATATGTATTGCGTACGTTTTTATCGTCCTAAATTCTATTTCCAGAAGCTGGAAAGAGACTTTTGGACGCTGAAACCGTACATACACCAAGTTTATTAGCGAATTACTGTAGCTAATACACTTGGCTTTTCAGCATCCCAAATTCGCGTCTCAAATGACGAACATATCATTTTGGAAGCTAAAAATGAACAGAACAGAATTTTAATATATACAAAAGGACTAAAAAGTATTTCCTTTTTAAAATTCATTTTGGCCTTGTGTTCGTAATTTATTTAGAGGAAAGGTGATGAAAGATTTAAAGTAAGTTTATTATGACTTATATAATTGCGTAAATAAATTTATTGATAAATAAGATTTATTGTAAAATCTATTTACTTACTTATATTATATGATTATAACCGCTTAATAAAACATAATGTTTAAGTCACGTAGAGGTTCCTCCATTTTTCAACCACTTAACTGAAAAACACTACATAATCAAGTATTTACAAAATCTTAGCATTATAAATGTCGCAGATGTATTTTAGTATATAAATTATTTTGTATTTCCAAAAGAATAAAAACACAAATAATTAAATGTATAATTGTTTGGAAACCGACTACGAGACGTACATTACGAAATTCAAACAACGGTAAATGTCAAGAATAGGTAACATTCGATAACTAGTAAATAAAAAATAAAAAATAAAAAAACGATTTGTATTATTTTTTAACGGTAACAAATCTTACAAACCGTTTCCATACATTAAAACTAGCCGGGTACGAGAGAGAAAGTCATTCTCTCTCTTTATTTAGATATTACCATTATAGATGTATTCTTAATACTTTTCTTTTGCCGACGACGGCAACGATGATGATGATGATGATGATGATGATGACGGCAAAATTATGTACACATATAAATTTGTTAATAAATTAAAAACAAACATTTGGTAGTTTTATCGATTCGAAAATAAAATACTGATAATAAATACAAAAACAATTCAAATAATTAAGAAAATACCTTTAAAGTAACTGACGCTTTTGAAGAGACCGATTCCAGACTCTCTCGAAAAATGCCTGTTTAGAAATGTAACACCTACGTGACAAGTCATACTTTTTTCTATTCAAATTTGAGCGAAAAGTTTTCGGTTACTCTGTCTAACTCCCTCTTTCTCTTTCTTTCTCATATATGTTTACTCTAGTCATAAGAAAGTTTAGCTCATGTTTTAGGTTTAAAATAATTCAAATATTTTGAAGGGAGGAGCGCTAAAACCATGCACTTTAGCCCCCAAATCAGTTGCTCAAGCTCTACTTCGGCTGAATATAAATAGGACCCCTTTTATCCTTTGCTCCAAGAAAACGAGCGCGCCTTAAGCATGTATCCCTCCGCGTTATCTATGATAGTTTTTTAAACACCGTGAAATTTCCACTAGTATATCCATACGTTGAACTATGAATATGAAAGGTTTTATTGCTATTTTTAGTTTTTGCTTGCATAAACTTTTCAGATCGAACATATGTTATTTATATTAACACTTCTAAACATATGTACATTCTTTCCCATCTTCTCGATTTACGACGAAATCAAGATAAAGAAACTTCTTTCGCATGCATATCGTTTTAAAACTGCTATATGTCAGTAATATTTTGAAAAATGTACCTAACAGAGTATACTTTATATAAAAATGTAAATACGATGTTCCCAACGTACTTTTATGATTAATGTTATTATTTTTATTATAAGCTGCATAAAAATATGCTTCGTCAGTGATTAACAGCAAATACTGCTCCCTATATATTACTATATCATGTATTTACATTAAATTTCATAAGCAGATATAATTTTTTTTGTATCATTTTTCAGTATTTACTTCAACAGTGCTCGATATAGGAAGTAACACTAACCACACATTTGTTCGTGGGAAGCCCAACGATTGGCTGAGAGAACAACAAAGAATCTGATTGGTTAACTAGCTAGTCGTGTATATAAAAACACCCGACAAAAATAACTTAACAATTTAGCCTGAAGATTCCCCCCCGGGGATGAAACGTGGGAGCCTCTGTGAAGCTTACTTGCCATAAATATATTTTCATAGCTTACTGCATATATATATATATATATATATATATATATATATATATATATATATATATATATATATATATATATATATACGCATTGCTATACGGTTGTGCATATGTGTATATTTCATTATACAGGTTGATCATTATATTATAGGAGTTCTCACATATGCCATCATCAGTGACTGCTCACTGATAATAACCGCTGGTGTTCTCTAGAGTCTGAGTGACAAAAAGTCTCCGCAGATTTCCAGTACTCTCCACTTTTTCCGATAACTATGTCAAATGAGTTTACCTTATCACAAATATCGCTTAGCATTGGTTTCTCGCTAGCAACGACCATTGGTCTTCTCTGGGATTTAGATCGCAATAAGCCCCTCTAAGCTCCCAGTACTCTCCGCACTCTTCCAGAAGGTGTCCGGTTACTGCTCTCCTTTTTCAGTCTTTTCATCCTCCTTGACCCATTACGAGGCTGGTGCCATTTTTTAGGGGGCGGTTTATAAGATGTCTACTTCTTCTTCTTCTTCTTCTTCTTCTTCTTCTTCTTCTTCTTCGTATTATTATTATTATTATTATTATTATTATTATTATTATTATTATTATTATTATTATTATTTCTGTTTTTATTTTCATTATTTTCTTTTGATTTTATTTAATTAAATTTTAGTTTGATGTATGAATTTTCCAAGTGTCTTTCGCTTTTATTTTCATATCTTTTTGTAAGTGTTAATATCTTGAGAATTTGAACCCCTATAACCAGTTTTAATATAATAGACTATTATGTAAACTCACACGTATATATTATATAACAGTGTTTCTCACTTTTAACTTTATTCCTTAATCTGTATCTTTATAAACTTAGATATGTTTATATGCTTATATATTTGTATGTAAATGATTCACTAATAAACTATTTAACCGATCATGATGAATTTTGAAACATAGCTGCTGAATATACGTGTGGTCTATATTTAGTTTGATTTAACTTTATGAAAAAGAAGGTAATAAGGGTAAGGGTCCTTCATGGAAATTCAAATACCTCCTATTTTGGTGAAATTTTAACAATACGTATTAGACATCAATATTCCCACAATTTTAGTTATGTTGGGGTATTTTAAAGGGTTTTAAGGTGGATAATATGCGCAAAAAACTATTTTATAATTTAAATATATCGGATTTGCATTGAATTTGATCTTTTATCATTAGAAACCAATTAAGAAAAATTCCCTGAATTTCAATTTCTTCTTAAGTCCCGTTAAGCTTTAAATTTTAAACATTTTCTAGAATACAAATTATGGAATGGATTTTTATCAAAATTAAAATAAGGATTCTAGACATAAGGATGTGAATCTTCTATTTTAATGTTCGTAAGATGAGATAAAATTTGTTTTATTGATTCCTTCAAACTTTATATGTAATTTATTGTCTTTCTTTCGCATAATTTCTACTCCAACGACCGTTTTTAGAGGGCTTCAAGATATCAAGTGTCCATACCTAAGGAGCTGGATACACGTAAGTATTTCTGCACACTGGGCAAAAAATGTTTCCAGTCGTCCATAAAATTAAAGATATCAATGGCTAATATGATTATTATATACTGTATGATATCAAATAATATATATATATATATATATATATATATATATATATATAGAGAGAGAGAGAGAGAGAGAGAGAGATAGAGAGAGAGAGAGAGAGAAATGTGTGTGGTATATATGTCTTTCTGGCTGTTTGAAATATGGTTAATCGATACACTGTGGCAGCTTTATTTGACAGACGTGTGGGTAATTGCCAAGGAGTTATATTTATCTCTAGTCTTATACCCAAGAGATAAATATTTCTTATATTTTTATCGATTTTGCTCAGTTTTTATTCATATGTTTAAAACATACCGAACTTTTTGGAAGCACTATATGAGAAATTGCTTCATCGCGACAGACTATCAAATCCCGTTCTTTCACTAACGTCACAACGCGAAAAAATATCAGACTCATTTACTGAGTGGGAACAAGTTTATGGATAACTTTTTTGTCTACATCATCTAACATATGAATTATACATTTAGTAGAATAAATATTATTATAATTATTTTTTTGATAATATTCTGTGTACTACGATGTTGGTTGCGGTAAAATTTTACTGAAAATAGTACGTAGACATTCTTTTCAAGTCGAGCTGTAAAACAAGTGATACCGACTACTTCTGGGCTCTAATACCGCTCGAGGCAAGACCTTGCCGCCATGGGTGGCCTTTCCCTGGACCGTAGTTCCAGGCGACATAGATTTGACACTGCTACGTTGCTACCGACCCTACAGCGGAGAGGAAGCATTGGACCTTAGGTGGCACTGGTGCTGATATTCCTTTATTTCAAGTTTCTTTTCACTATTTTCGAATCTTTGTTACAGCATTCCCTGATTCCTACTACTTCCACACAATTAAGAATACAAAAAAATGATTTCGTTTAAGAATAAAATACGCCCTAAGATGGAATACTTTTGCCACATTTGGGAAGGTGCCTCTCAGAGCACCCTTTCTTATCTTGACAGAGTACAACACCGACTTCGAAATTTAGTGGGGATGTCCTTTTCTCTTTCCTACAGTCTCTTTCTCACAGAAGAGAGGTTGCCAGTCTTTCTCTACTTTATAATTGTGCTTGACTCCAATAAAAGTCTTGTCTAACTACAACTACTGTAAATCATTTTCCTTTCTCACTCTGTGTACCTTAAACTAAATAGAAGTTCCATGAGCACAGTTTCTTTCCAAGAAGTATACGTCTTGGATTGTCGTTTTCAAGTTCAATGTTAACAAATTCTTGTTGAGGCGTCCTCTTAAATAATCTAATTCTCATCAGTCCCAACCATTTTTATCAATTCGAACGTTGTTGTTTCACTGTTCTTTTGACAAACTTATTAATCCTCATCCTCGAGTCGCTTATTGGTCTTGATGATCGGCGACTGGTTATTACATAAAACGGTGCCCTACCCAACCGAGATTCTTCCGTAAAAGTTTTCCCCCTATAGATGATAAGCCTTACGTTTAACTATTTTCTGGTTGGTGACCTTTTCCTGCCTATAATACCCTTAAGATAACGCTCTATGTAATCACTTGAGTTCACGATATATATCCCATGTTTCCATGTCATAAAGAAGGGCTGAGAGAAGAACATTTCTGTGGACTTTGCACTTCACTCAGATGATAACAGTTTGATTGCTCTATAGTTTCCAATGAAGTTTCTTTTTTCAACACGGGAATGAAACCTATTGTAACTGTAGGTCATTATTAGCAAAAGGAAATAACATAAAACATTTAAATTTGGGTTAAGAGCATCCTTTTGGCTAAGATCAAAGTGTAGTATCTGTTTAGATGGATACTGCACCCCAGACTGGTGTTGTCTTGGCCTTCGGGTCTTGATTTACGCCGGTCAATGGGTCTGTACTGTGCAGTTCTGGGAGGTCCACCTTCCCAGGCTTTGCCTCCCCTCTTTGGGGAGGAGTAAGTTTATTCCTTAGAGCCTGAGGCGCCCCTACCTGGGAATGCCGACGGGGCTGCCCAGGCAATTTTTAAACCCCACTTTCCAGACCCGATCTTGGGTCACATCTTACTTGTGGGAGTAAGATAAAAACTGGCCTTGTGCCAAACTCCTCGAGAAGAGTAAATCAATACTCACCTTTATCAATATTACATTCCAATTTTCGTGTATAGTCACGTAAGCACCAACCCGAATCTAATACGTTATATGTGATCTTAGAGCTTTTATATCTTTAAAACATCGTTTGACTTCCTTGAAATAATAGTTCGAGCCATCAATCCAAGCATTTTATTTTACTTTAATACAATATATAAAAAAAGCATTAAGCCAGTCGTTAGACTGCACAATTCAGCCTGACAACGTAAGTTGAAATTCCGTCAAAATGGCAAACTTAACCGAACTTTTCAATGTTGAATTCGAAAGTCAATGTCAAGGTCAAACAAGATGCAAGGCTTCATTGGCTACCATACGTGCCAAGTAGTGAGTTTTATTTACTCCGCCCCAGGAGTTAGGCACAAGGCCAGTTTTTTCTTACTCCCACAAGTAAGATGTGACCCAAGATCGGGTCGAGAAAGTGGGGTTTGAAAAGCCATCGCTCGAGAGGTGAGCACTCTGGCCATTTAAAAATTGCCTGGGCAGCCCCGTCGGCATTCCCCGGTAGGGGCGCCTCAGTAAGCAATAAACTTACTCCTCCCCAAAGAGGAGAGGCAAAGCCTGGGAGGGTGGACCTCCTAGAACTGCACAGGACAGGCGTGCAGTATCCATCGGAACAGATACTACACTTTGATCTTAGCCAAAAGGCCAAGAAGCCCTTGCCAGTAGTGAGTCTCTCAAATGAACATAACCGAAGTTTATAGCCAAAAGTGTGACGATTACCTTTTCCTGCAACCTTGCCCTTTAATTTTGCCTAGATATCACAAAAGTTAAATTTTAAGTAAAATGATGACCGATATTTTGACCAAGTTTGGTGATGATTGGTCAAGCGATTTGGAGCTAAATATGATTGTTTAAAGGAAAGAAGTCATTTTGTTACAATAATAATATTCATTAAAAAAAGCGAGATCCTGTTCGACTTTTAAGATTTTGAAAGGACTTTCTTATCTAAAAGATACGTTTCTGGTGAAATCGTTATTAAGATCTGATTTATAGTTCCTGGTTGAAGTTGCTATCAGGTTGACAGACAGATGAACAAACACGCATGGGATAAAACATAACTTGATAGACTGCGGCAACAATTAATGAAGGTGGGTTGTCGATTTAATAAGGATGGACAATTATGTCATTATGTTAAGTCACATTTAGGGCAAAATCAACTAATTAGCGCTTTTTAAGTAGATAGCATCTGTTCAGGTATCACAGATGGGATCTGCTGATTACCATTTGGGAACAGCATAACCAATACTACTACTACTACTACTACTACTACTACTACTACTACTAATAATAATAATAATAATAAAAAAATTAAAAAAAATAATAATATGAAAAATAATAATAATAATAATAATAATAATAATAATAATAATAATAATAATAATAATAATATCAAAAATGAGAGCTTTTCCAAATATTGAAAATGTCTCTGCTAATTAGTACGATAAAATTACACTAACGAATGAACTGCTTAGAATCAAGTGCTGTACATTGACATCTGTTTGAATTATGAGATACTAACAGGGTCACTCGGCGTTGCCCGCAGGCATAGATAAGAAAATGGATGAGTTAACAAAGTGTGCAACATATTTCTTGTGAAGCTTCCTTCTCTCCATCTCCATCCGAGTGCCCCCGCTATCTACCTTTCATTTTGACTGTCTCTCCATCTGTCTCAGTTATTTGGTTCTATATAATATAAAGAAATACATGGGACAGGAATAAAGCAATAAATAAAAACAAATCTGACTGAGTGACTGTTTGATCCAGCTCCAGTGTTTTTGAAACAACTATCAGAATGAAAAAAGTAATTTAGTCTCTGTGATACTACGTGAACGAACATTACAATCTCTACTAAAACCAGATCGGGGTGATAATGAATCAGATGATATCAGGTTTGTGAATGTATCTGGTGTTATTTCAGACTTTTAGTCGAACAATAAAGGAACTAATATCAAAGTTTCTACCATAGCCAGGTTGGGTGAAAATAAATCAGATTATATAAGGTTTGTGACTGTAGCTTGTGTAGTTTCTGACTTTTATTCGGACAGAAACAGAGCCACAAATACGGCTTTCCTTTATATACTAGATGTAGGAGAAGCAAAGCATACGTGCACATGCTACACAAGCGGATCATTTGTAGTTGTATTGATCATTTTTAAATCAACTCAATTAAGCATCTATTATAACTACAAATTGCCACGCAGTAAACTGTAATAATAGTAGGTAAATATACGTTGTGTTTGATGAAGGTGCGCAGATAAGTTGTATCAATGCTATTACGATATAAATACGTTATAACTGGAAATTCAACAGAGTTACTATATAGTGTCAATGGCCAGTTCTTTTGTTTTACGGCATATCAACCTTATTCGATTGATTTAGTTTATTCATGCTATAAATTTATATTTTGTCTACAGGGTGTTTGGGAAATGGATTACCTATGCCATGGATTATGTGATATACGCATAAAGAAGCATCTTTATATAGGTGGGGTTGTTTTGCAATAGCATTACATTACTAGTCGAATTTCCTTTGTGGTTCATTTCTCCCTAAGTGTGGTCTTTGTTTTGTACTGGTTATATTCATTTATCTAATGGCTGAAATAAGAAGGGCATACATTCGCAGGATTCCGAATATTGACTATGAAAGGAAACCCTGTCGATCATGACGCTTAGATATTCCTTCTGAGTTCTACGACTTTAAAATTTGTTTTGTGTCAATATTTCATGGTTTTGTTGGGGTATGTTATATTCTTGTGAAGTTAGTCAACCTTCTAGTTTTAAAATATATACTTTAAATTTTATTAATTAATCTTTTCATTTTATTTTATTTTATTTACTTTTACATATTAACTTATCGTTGTCACTTTATTTCCATGGGATATTTGGCTAAACCACAGACCCTATAAATATATACCACTTTCGTTTCTCTTGTGCTTTTTATAATTCCTAATACTGTAATTAATGATTCTTATTTTGATTTAATATATCTAGTCTGTATTACTGATTTTAGCCATAAAAAATTTAACTTAATTTTCGTAAGTAAATATACTTTTTAAAATACCCTTAGTTTTTCAACTCTTTACAATTCTTATTTATATTGAATCTTTTTTTATTTATTATTACTATGTATTATTTATATTCTTTCTTTAGGGAAAAATATTTTTCATTCTTTTAAATTTTAATTTTTTTATTTTAATTTGTTAAAAGTCTTTGAATTTACATTTTTAATGTGATTATTTTTAATCTTCTTACGATATTCATTTCTGTTTTCATATTTCTAACGGATAAAATCTTAATTTTGATTTTTACCGTTAACCCGTTTGCTTGACTTCTCAGTATTTTTCTATTCCCTTTTTTCCTTCTTCTTCTTCTTCTTCTTCTTCTTCTTCTTCTATTTTCCCTTTTTCTATTTATCTACATTGATATTCCTTTTCCCCCTTACTTTTCCCCACCCGCCCTGTATTGATATTATCCATATCACACCCAACACCTCCGTTTTATTTAATATCTATTTTTCCTTTTCTCTTCGCTTTTCTCCGATTTCTTTCTTTTTACTTCCCTTATATATATATTCTCTTTTTCTAGTTTTTCTTTTTCCTTTTCTTTATATTTTTATATTTTATTTAAATTAGATTTATATTTTGAATAATTTCATTTCATTTTTGACAATGGATGTATTTATTTATGTTATTCCTTACGAATTCTCTGAATATATATATATATATATATATATATATATATATATATATATATATTTGGTGAGCCATTTTATTATCAACTGCCTTTTATGTTTTGGGATTTACTTGATTTTGGATTCTTACCACTTGAACTCTATGGATTACAACGCTATGGATTACAACTCTATGGATTACAACTTATATATCTTTCCGCTATCTGATATTTTAAATATATACATGGGCACATTATATTTTTATTTTTACATTAAAGCGACTTTTTTGGCTCACAACTTTTTATATTTTCAAATATATGCTAACCAGTAATACTTATTTTTTCTCCCGGTGAAAAGAGCTTATTTTTTTTTAATCCATGGATTAAGAAAAAGAAAAAAGTGTTTTAATATGCATTATTTGAATACTTGATTAATATATAAATATTGGATTTTATAACATTTTCATTTTCATCATTCATTTTCTTATATTATTGCTCTCTCTTGTATATCGAGCATTGACTTATCACGATAGGATATAATATAAAGATATGATATTTATCTGTATTGCTTCATTCATATATATATATATATATATATATATATATATATATATATATATATATATATATAAAGGTGTGAACCTATATGTATTCGTGCGTTAACTGCACTAGCCGTAACTGTCCCAACACGTTGTGTCGGTCAGGGTCTATTGCTCGATCTCACTGAGTGCTGCAACATTCCAACCAAAAACCATGGTTCCAGTGTATCAACAAGTACCAAATCTATTTGTTGGAAGTTATAAATAATACTCGTGTTCCATATAAAAACAATCTACTTTTCTTTTTTTTCTACAATGGTTAATTTACATTTCTACATCATTTTTCTTTTTAACAATGGGATTAACTTTTATCTACAATGGTTCATTTACATTTCCACATCATTTTTCTTTTTAACAATGGGGTTAACTTTTTTCTACAATGATTCATTTACATTTCCACATCATTATTCTTTTTAACAATGGGGTTAACTTTTTTCTACAATGGTTCATTTACATTTCTACATCATTTTTCTTTTTAAGAATGGGGTTAATATTTTTTCTACAATGGTTCATTTACATTTCCACATCATTATTCTTTTTAACAATGGGGTTAATATTTTTTCTACAATGGTTCATTTACATTGCCACATCATTATTCTTTTTAACAATGGGGTTAACTTTTTTTCTACAATGGTTCATTTACATTTCCACATCATTTTTCTTTTTATCAATGGGGTTAACTTTTTTCTACAATGGTTCATTTACATTTCCACATCATTTTTCTTTTTAACAATGGGGTTAACTTTTTTCTACAATGGTTCATTTACATTTCCACATCATTTTTCTTTTTAACAATGGGGTTAATATTTTTTCTACAATGGTTCATTTACATTTCCACATCATTTTTCTTTTTAACAATGGGGTTAACTTTTTTCTACAATGGTTCATTTACATTTCCACATCATTTTTCTTTTTAACAATGGGGTTAATTTTTTTCTACAATGGTTCATTTACATTTCCACATCATTTTTCTTTTTAACGATTGGGTTAACTTTTTTTCTACAATGGTTTATTTACATTTCAACATCATTTTTCTTTTTAACAATGGGGTTAACTTTTTTCTACAATGGTTCATTTACATTTCCACATCATTTTTCTTTTTAACAATGGGGTTAATTTTTTTCTACAATGGTTCATTTACATTTCCACATCATTTTTCTTTTTAACGATTGGGTTAACTTTTTTTCTACAATGGTTTATTTACATTTCAACATCATTTTTCTTTTTAACAATGGGGTTAACTTTTTTCTACAATGATTCATTTACATTTCCACATCATTTTACTTTTTAACAATGAGGTCAACTTTTTTCTACAATGGTTCATTTACATTTCCACATCATTATTCTTTTTAACAATGGGGTTAACTTTTTTCTACAATGGTTCATTTACATTTCTACATCATTTTTCTTTTTAAGAATGGGGTTAACTTTTTTTCTACAATGGTTCATTTACATTTCCACATCATTTTTCTTTTTAACAATGAGGTTAACTTTTTTCTACAATGGTTCATTTACATTTCCACATCATTTTTCTTTTTAACAATGGGGTTAACTTTTTTCTACAATGGTTCATTTACATTTCTACATCATTTTTCTTTTTAAGAATGGGGTTAACTTTTTTTCTACAATGGTTCATTTACATTTCCACATCATTTTTCTTTTTAAGAATGGGGTTAACTTTTTTCTACAATGGTTCCTTTACATTTACACATCATATTTTTTTGTAACAATGGGGTTAACTATTTTTCTACAATGGTTCATTTACATTTTCACATCATTTTTCTTTTTAACAATGGGGTTAATATTTTTTCTACAATGGTTCATTTACATTTCTACATCATTTTTTTTTAACAATGGGGTTCACTTTTCTTTCTAAGTTTTTTATTAGTCTTCTTTTATGGCTGGGAAATCATGCACATGCAAAAAGTTCATTCTTTTCTTTTTTGCTGTCTTCTTTTACCAATAGGGTTTATTCTCCCTTCTTTTTCCGTATACACCTTTTCTTTCAATTTGTTAGTCATCACATATAGCTGTGAAACCACGCACATGCAAAATATAGTAGTACTTGTTTTTAATGTTTTCTTAATTCACTTAAGTTGTATACTAGTTAAAACATTTTTTTTTCAATCTTTTTTTAAAACTGGGACGGTCAAGTTTATTCTCTATTGCAACCCTACATCTCGAAATCATGCATCGCTGGCATCTCAATTGGTTTTAGGGCTCTCTTTCTCATTTAACTTAATTTTGAATCTACCGTTTGCTGTAGGATAGGTTCTCTATCAGGTCATCATCATCACTCTCACCATTATCTTCATTACTGCCATAATTATTTGTTCTGAAACTAGCAAGTTTTAAACTTATTTCTATTTACCCTCTTTCATAAGAAATTTACAATACATTAATATCGTTTCTTCCTCATCCAATCATTTACACAACCAGAGTGCCGGACAATTCACATTCTCAGCTTTACCTACTGCATTTTTACATAGAATCACCTATTGGTAGATTACTCTCGCGGAAGAAATTATAGCTTCTACTTAACGTTAAAGGAATACTTTTCCATAAAAATAATTGAGTACTTTCGATTATAAGTATCGTGAAAAATGTAAATAAATGAATATTCTCATTTAAATATGGTACAATTTTCACTACTACTAGTGACACATGTGATAGATCAGTTAATAGAGCAACGAATACCAACCACTAGGCGTCCGGGTTTCTTATCTTGCTGTGCCTGGCCACATAGATGAGTCGTAGAGACGCCGAAACATGTGTCTGGTGATATATATATATATATATATATATATATATATATATATATATATTCTTTCTATGTGTAAAGCACTCTGGTAGAGGAAATAATTATTTCCTCTTAAAGAAAAAGCATTACTATTGTGTAAAAAGAATTGAGTACTTTCGATTATGCGTATCATAAACATTGTATGTATATTAATAGTATCATTTAAATAATAGCATATTTGATATATCAGTTGGTAGAGAACTGGACACAAACAATTGAGGTCCGGTTACAAATATCGTTGAGCATAGCCACAGTGATGAGTCATACAAACGACGAAACACGCCATTGTATATATATATATATATATATATATATATATATATATATATATATATATATATATATATATATATAGTAGAAATTTTTATTTATAAAAACGATTTTAATTACATATGTGCATACTTTTTTCAAATAAATTATTTATTGAGCCCTTTTTATAAACACGGGAGTTTCATTGGATTAACATCTATAGAAACAAATATAATGCATGTTATATATATATATATATATATATATATATATATATATATATATATATATATATATATAAAGCGTGTGTTTCTGTCCGTACGCGCATAAAGTGTTAATTGTTAATTTACCCGCTTCCCTCGCACAACAAGTTTAGACATGGAGTCATTTTATCGTGGGTTAGTTTCTCCGAAAACTCACTCCGTAATGATAGAGATATAGCCGAGAACTAACCAGTCGGCATTCTCTGGTAGTGGCGCCTCAGGCGACTAGCAATAAACCAACCCCACTTCTTGATTAGTGGTATCCTTGATTTAGCCGAATTTCGTTCATTTAAATTATTCATCTATCGTAAATTCTCAGAAAATTGCATCTTTTGCGATGTAGGCGGACAAAATTGGCGGAATTATTGTAGATTAACAATATCTACTAGCCCCACCCACTCCCTCCAAAAAACAAAACAAAAAAAACGATGAGAATCTTTTAGGCGATTGCGTGTGATGGCTTTGGAAAACTTGGCGGAAAGAAGGAAAAACAAAAACAACAATTTTCTAGAATTTAAAGTGGGAGTCAGTTTCGCATATAAATTTAACCAAAGATAATCCCACATTTGCGTGTCATTTTTGCGTTGTAGGCCAGTTAACACACTTTTTTTAGCATCAACCTTAATTCCGAGTTGCAAAGTCGTAAAACCACACGAGGTGTGTTATCAAGAGAATGTATTTTTTAAGATGGGCAGAAACAATTTGTTTGAATTAAAATGCTTTTTAAACAAATTCGGAACATTTATTAAGTTATATATATATATATATATATATATATATATATATATATATATATATATATATATATATATATATATATATATTTAAATATGTTATTAACTGTCAAATAAATATAATTATTTTCCGATAACAGTATCATGATACAAAAACGGGAGAGACCTCCAAAGAACTCCTGAGATATCCTTCCCCATGATGAATAGGCAGTCTTCCAATTTGGGGAGGCCTTGAGAAGTTAGCACCAGCTCTGCTTATATATCCCTATTAAAGCATCATATATGTACATGAAAGTGATCTGTTAGACCAACACAGGAAGTAGATCGTCTGTCATTTTGCCGACTGGCGCCTAAAGCATCACAATTCTTCTGGTTTCGTAACGCAAAAAATTTAATTCCGTTCTTTTTGTTGTGAAATCGAGCATTATCTTTGTCTTTCTAGATGAGATCCCTACTGTGCGAGCTGACATAGAATTTCGTTTTGACACGTGAAGTAGAAGAGAAAGTGGAATCTGGCGGATGTAGCAACACGTGCCTCATGATCAAATGTTTCATAACCTTGCGACATCAAAGAGGTACATATCGACATCGGGAGACGCTAGAACTAATTCTATCTAATTGCTACAATAAAGAGAGTCATGAAAACTATCAGTGAATAGGTTTCAACCAACGCATAAAACTATATATATATATATATGTGTGTGTGTGTGTGTGTGTGTGTGTGTGTGTGTGTGTGTGTGTGTGTGTGGATTTAATATCCCTAGGAAAAAAAACCACTTAGAGGCCGTATATAACTAGGAAAAATGGAATGTTTCTGTATAGTTATTTATACAATTTATTCTAGTAAACCATAATTATATATATAATAATAACATTATTAAATAGTATTATATATATATATATATATATATATATATATATATATACAGGGTGGGCCAAAATAAGGGTCCTATTTTTAAATTTGAATAACTTGAATTTGAATAACTTCCACAAAATAAAAGTTAAACTCACCAAACTTTATGTGTGTGTAGACTGACCCTTCCGAGATTTTTTGAAAGAAACAAAACAAATTTTAGCCGAAAAACACTTCTTAAAACTTACAAAAACTAAAGTATTGTTTTTTACACTGTTTTGAGTTTTTTAAGCAAAAATAATGTTTTCTAAATGAGGGTACGTTCCTTAGGGCTAATACGGCTCATGCTTGCTTCGGAAGGGGTCCTTTACTTATTCTAAAAAAAAAATTTTAAAAAATCAATAAATAAAAAAGTTATGAATTCTTAAAAATAGGACCCTTATTTTTGCCCACCCTATATATATATATATATATATATATATATATATATATATATATATATATATATATATATATATATACATATATATATATATATATAATACTAGAAGGGCTACTCGGCGTTGCCCGTGGCCATAGAAAACAAAATAGAAGAAATTAAATAGTGCGTGTAACATTTTTATATTAAACTTTCTCTCTATCTGTTTCTCTTTACCATTATGTTCCCCCCTCTCCCTAATCTTTGCTTTTTCCTCTGCCCAACCCATTCCTCCTTCCTGTTTCAATGTGTTGAAAAAAGTAATAATAATGTAATTTATTTATCGGAGCTATCCCGTTTAAATGTAAGACTTTGATCTTACATTTATTGCTCCTAGACAACATGCTTGATGTCACGTAATTCCGTTCCCTTATCCGCTTTCACAATAATATGAAGAGAAATGATTGAGATAATGAAAATAGTCCAAAGAGATTTAAATGTAATACTTTAATTTACATTAATTCTCCTGTAGAACAAAAATTATATTACCCCCACGCTTACCAAATATAATACAGTAATATTAATAATGACAATTTTAAGACAGATAGAGATTAGCTACGAAAATGAACTCCACAGACATGGACGCAATGACAATTATTTGTCAACTTTCGAGGTGGGCAGATAACAATACAGGAAGCCTCCCGAAGATAATCAAATGTGGTCAGTTTCCGGTAGTGAGCTGAGAGAAAATCGGACGTATCCGATTTCCAGTTGATAGTAAATATATTCGCGGGACACTGGTTGTTGAAGGGTAGATTGGCGAGAGAGTCTGACAAAGAACAATGGAAGAAGGTTCTCGGTGTGGGACAAAGAAGGTTGTCACTGGGCCCGACACAACCGGACAACAATCAACAGATATCATTTGGATTCCTAGTCATGACGGTATAACACACACACACACACCCGAGCACAAGTAACTTATCCCTACGACTTGTGGTGTTTTGATCATAGCGTCACCACTGAGATGATCATAGGGCCACAATTCAGTTTGAACTTCAAAAGTGTTATTGATTTTTTTGGGGGGAGGGGAGTATTTTTATTACATCTGTAGTCAATATATATATGCGAAAGAGACACACACAAAAACACATGAAAACTATATAACTCATGTCCAAACTTCTGTTTGTAAAAAGTGTGAATGCCTATCCATATTTCAAAGCTAAAAGTTGAAACGGGTGATAACCGTATTCGAACCTGCAACATTATCACAATTGCCTAATAACATTGTGGGAAATAGGACCTTAAAAGAAAGAATGGCAAAGTATGTGCATACAAAATAATTATTTCTTATTGACAGATTTGTTAAGACAATAAGAAATGTAAAGAATGAGAATTCAAAGAAACTGAAAATATTTTCATGACAGAAAGGTGTTTTCTCAGGAAGAAGAAACTGAATAATCATGTTTGTTTCGGCTAACGCCGTGTGCGTTCACGTACGTGAAAATGTAATGTGTGTATATTAGTGAGCTTTTTTTTGTTACTGAGATAGTGTATGTACGAAATGTATATATTCCTTCCGTGAGCAGCATGTGTGTGTGCTTCGTTGGGTGTACATAAGTTCGTGTGTGTTTCTCTTTGTTTGCCAACGGCTTTCGCCCCTCCCTACATGGGCCAAAATGGATTGTGATGCATACAGTATATCGTTTGAAATAACAGGTTCAACAGAAAGAAAAATGCTGTTTTTTATAGTATGCGCACAATTTGGGGACTGGATATTTCTTGTGCTGTAACACATCACGCAATAGGTTCTGCGCCTGACATATAGCTGCCCCTACTATTCGGTTGAACGTCTGTTTTACATGCGTGCATGTGTTTGACGGATATTCGAAATGAACTTCCAAACAAACTTAGGTAACTGATGGTAAAATTATGATTCAAGCAAAGCAATGGCTTGATAAGTGTTTGTTGGACTCTGCTCTGTCAGAAACAACGGTTATGAGCTGGGATGCTGAATTTAAATGTGCTCATACAGACACAAGTGATGCTGAATACTGAGTTCGCCCAAAATTCGACAGTTGTCCCGGCAAACATGCACATTGGTCAATAAGAAAGTTGTGGGCAAAGTGGGTGTCACATTAGCTCACAGTGTATCAAAAATAACAACTTGTTGTTTTGTATGAGTATTTATTTAATTAAATATTAAAGTGTATTTACCTCCAAACAACGTTATTTCGGACTTACGTTCTCATCAGTGCAGGAAGTGGTAGTTTTAGGCGGTCAGACGGGTTTGAATGCAGTTTTAGATTCAGAAGAGAGTCACGATCCTACGCCCTAATCAATTAGGCCAACAGAAATCACCACATACATTACTGAAATTAAGATACATTTGAAGCCGGCGGCGGGGTTCAACCGTTCCGCGATCAAAGAGTGCCAAAACACGCGGACGTGTAAGCTTGCTTTGCTTATTATATATATATATATATATATATATATATATATATATATATATATATATATATATATATATATATATATTAAAGTGAAATATTTTGAAAGCAACAATCGTGCAATTTTAAATGAAAAATCCATTTATTTAATTTTTTTTTCGCGAATTTTCGTTAATGAATTTTTCATTCAAAATTGCACGATTGTTGATTTTCAAAATATTTCACTTTAATACATTATAATCCGTGCTTCAAAGATGTTGATTTCCTTACTTTATATATATATATATATATATATATATATATATATATATATATATATATATATATATATATATATATATATATGATAAAGAATGGGAAAAGTGTTCCAACGTAATGGAAATTGAAAAAGGAAAACCAAAAATATTATTTATGTATCTATCAACGTTTCGTCTTTATTATAAGACTTCTCTCAGGGTGATTGCCTGAAGAAAAAACAAACACAAGTACGAAATGTTTGTAACAAGGGGTGGAGCGGGTGCGAGCTTATAATAAGTAACCCCAAGTTTAAGCTCACACCAGCCACTCCCTTTTGTTTCAAACATTTGGTACTTGTGTTTGTTTTTTCTTCAGGCAATCATCCTGAGAAAGTCTTATAATAAATATATATTCGTAAAAGACATCGCAGCTGTGCAACAGGCCACATCGTCAGTGATGTAGTATTCGTACCGTTTAAGACTTTTACGAGTAAGTATCTCCTCTGTAGCGATTCGCCGGTTGGCGATTCGCACAGCTCCTATGTATCCAGTCAACGTTGACATTTTTGATCACGGAAGACGGCAAGTCGTCGAACAGTGCTTTGGCTCGAGTCGGCCCTAGACAAAAACATGGTATCAAAAAGAGAAAGTATCAATATGGTATTAACGTAACATCTGATCTTTTTGTGTACGGAACAATGTATATGAAGCAAACGATCAACTGCAGGTGGTGACCAGAATACTGGACGCGGTCGACTCGACAGAAAAGTCGAAAGAAATGTAGGGCGGCTATCTTGTCCGATGGTCGCGAATAATGATTGAGTCAGCCGATCGATATGAAGGGCTAACTTGTCCGACTAACAAGAAGATCGCGTGATTTTCCTGAACAGAATTCGATTGGGCTAGTCTAGGACAGCACCGCTGAATTCCGGAATTAGCCGGATGTCGAAAGCCTTGACAGCCATACAAGCTATTTCGGCACATATATACTTGGTATGGATGTCAAGGCTTTCGACATCCGACTAATTCCGGAATTCAGCGGTGCTGTAACTGACATGCCTATCGTTGAATGGATAGAGAATGTGGAGTTAGATTGTGAACTCTGCGCCATGGAAAAAATCGAGCATGTTCTACCATTACGGCTACGAGGCGGCGCGCTTGCCGTGTATAGACAGTTGAGTCAAGAGAAAAGGGCAGACGCGGAACAAATTAAACAGGCCCTTATGACTGCGTATACAACGGATAGATTCAACGCATTCGACCAATTCGTTAGACCGTTCGTTATGATTTGCGCGAACCAAACACTGACCAATGATGAGGAATCGAATATTAATGAAGATAAAAACTAAAACGTAGACTATTGTGGCGTGATTGCAAACAATAATGTTTATTTTCACTAATTAAAACATATAAAATGTCATAATCATTAATTCTGTCTTTAAATACTTTGGGTGATATGGATTTGGGTATTGAGTGACAGCAAGTCATAAAATAATGATTGTACTTGAGCACACGGGATAATCAGTGTAAATAAAATAACAATAAATATAATAGTATTAGCATTGTTAACGGCGCCTATGGTGACGTTCTTTTTTGGTGTTTATAGTGATCTGCTACTTTGTGAAGCGATAACATATTGACAATGACGAAATAAATTAAAAAGAATAGGGACAAAATTAAGACAGACGAAAAAGAATCACGTCAACAAGATGGACATAAAAACTGATCTCATGAAATGAAGAGTATTGATCTGAAGACTGTACCGAAAAGCGGAGTTACAACGAGGGCTGGGTTGTAGGATCTTATTAAATGCTGTTTTCAACGATGGAAATGGGTCGATGTTTGAAGAGAAGAGAACGAGATGAGATTTAAGACTAATAATAATGACAAGGCTGAGTAGAGATTGGCAAGGGAGGTAACGCTGTATGGGCAGGCGCGTTCGCCTCGATGAACGGAACGAATATGAACTCTCACAGTTCGGCCGTTTTGAGCTTCTCAGCCGCCCCCTCTCCACATCTATCGAGTCATCGGCGACGAAACGAATAAAATAAATAGAATGACAGCAACAGAAATATCTTGTTGCTGTCGTTACTGTCTTTAATTCTATCTTTGTGCGACGTTTTGTTAACGAAGAACCCGTTTTGTTTACCCAAAGGAAACTGAATACAATTCGAAGACAGCTTCTTTGGTTTCCCTTGAATCATTTTCTCAGTCAACGGGAAAATTAAAAGCCATAGACGGACAAATTTGATTAAATTTTGAAACGAACCATATTGATAATGAGTTTTTCTATTCTTCTCTTTTTACTCCTGTAATTAAAATTCATCAGGAAATATCAATATCGCGAAAGAAAAGATTCTTTGAATTGTAAAGGAAGCAAGGAGAATCATTCTAACAAAGAAATGCATGTTTACAGTTGACACGTTGGTTTTAGGTTTCACATCTTTCTCGGTTTTCTCTTCCCTTTTATATTGGCGCGCTCCATTCATTCCATTCTGTCGTCTGCTTCTTCCACTCTATGCGGTTTTCAATTGCAACCAAATCGTGACGGCTAAAAAGAACGAGATAAAATCTCGACAGAAATCGTTGCCACCACAAAACCATATTTAGATGAATTAGAATAATTATTTCCAAGAATAATGAAAGTCTCATGTCATGAAAACCGTTTTTTTCGTTATTTTTTAAATCTTAAATATATTCCTGCTATGCAGGATGTGGAAAATTAATAGCATAACTTCGGGATTATGTTCTACATATGCAAACGACACTATTCGTGTGGCGGTTTCTTTTAAAGAATCACTCCATTACTAATTTATATCCTCGGTTGCCCATTTCGTCCTCTGCGTGGTCACTGGTTTATGCCGATATTTATTTACCTGTATTTGGTTGGTGGATTCTGTTACCTGAAATAAGAATGGCCGACATTCGCAAGATGACAACTTGGTCCCCCAACATGGCTATCAAAGGTGACTCTGCCGATCACAACGCTCAGATCTTTCTTCTGGGCCTCACGGCTTTTATATTCGTTGTGTTATTTCTTTCTTAGTGTATGTGGCAACGTCAAGCCCAGGTTTATTTTACCTGTGATAGGTAAAGTGTTCATCTATCCCTCATGTATAAATAACCGTGCACTATTACATACATTGTACGTGTTAGATGTTTATAATAAAGAATGTGCATCAGTATTTGTTTAAATTGCTTATAACTCGGAGACCAGTCGTTTCTATACCTATATACACATATAGAACATAATACCGAGATTATGCCATAGATATTTCAAAAACCTTATATTATAATATTACTGCTTCTATAAAATGTTTTTATTAGCAAGACACCGTGGAAATTCCACTGTTGATGATTCACAGTTTAATCATTTTTCATATTGTAAACATTCCTATATAAATATTTTGAAATGAATAAAATGTTTTTATTTTTTAATTTATTGATGTATTGTAAAAATTTACATCTTAAAAAAATAATGAATCTGTTTCTTAGTGTAACATTAATTGTCAGTTAAATACCCTTTAAATAAATAAAAACAATGTCCCTTTTAGGTCGACGTAGATATCGAGATAATTCAATTCATGACGTCATAGTCAATTTAAAAAAAATAAATTGTAAAATCGATGAAGTCTAACCTTTTTCTACATTGTGACACTAAATAGTCTTCAATTACTTTTTTTCATGTCATCGTTGGCAATCGGACGATTTCATTTTTAAGTGGGTAGGTTACAATTATATTTTCATTTATCCAAACCAAATAATAAACATTGAACATGAAAATATATTAATATATATTGACATATATGTGTTTTTCATGCATGCATACAATATATATATATATATATATATATATATATATATATATATATATATATATATATAATATGTTTAATCTGTGAACGATCGAGTTTTTTTGGTAGGAGATCTTTAGTAAGAGAGCTCTATGCAATGTAGAACAACAATAAAGTTAAAAAGAAATAATCAAACCGAGATTTTAAAACTATTTACACTATAAATTGTGTCGTCCCGGTACGGGTCTCTTCAGGCACACTCGTTTACTGAAAAAGCGAATTTAATTTTTCAGTAAACAAGTGGTAAGCCATCAAAAATGTATCTAAAGAGCCCCGTTCCGGACGAAATAAATTCTAATATAAATTGTTTTTAAATGTTGGTTGGATTATTTCTTTTTAACTTTTAAAATGAGAATAACTATACGACTAAAATTATAACTCGAGGTACCTTTCGGCCAACCCATTTTCAAAAGTCTACGTCGGCAGGATAAGAGAACGAATGACGGAAAATAAACGAGGGGGGGGAGAAGGGACCAATCAAAATAGTCCGAATTACGATGATAGATGGGGAAACGATTTCTGCAACAGTAGAATACTACAGAAAAAGAAATTATGACAACGAAAAAAATGTAGGTAGTTATTTTTTTCCTTTTACAGCTCTCTAAACAAATCCAATTTATGCGAAAGCTCTTTCTGCCCCCAGGACGAAGGTTCTCGCATGGTTATGCTATAGCCTCCAACACATTAAGATGGTGTTTGGTGCGAGCTTTATGTACTATATAAAAGCAACCATCAGAATAAACATCACCAAACACTTTAATGTCGTAAAAGTGTTGGCCAATGGACGACTCGTGAATTTGAGATGTGCTCTGTAAACGTCGTTATATCGTCAATAGTAACGTTTACCAAATTTTGAGTCATCCGTAACTATAAAAGTCAGAGTTTCATAATTAAAATTTAGATTCGCAGTGCCTCGTTAGCTTTGCCTACACCACGTGATGCTTACGTTGATGAAAAGAAATGCGTGGTTATTATTAGATAAAAACATCTGCTGGCTTAGTTTTTACTAGATTACATAAAAAATGCACAAATACTTCTACTTACATGAACATATATCTACTTACAAAAAACACGCAAAATGTCATTCATGCGAAAACGTACGTATGCACATCTATCTAATTAACATATTTATCTATCACAGTCTGTCAAACTACACAGAGGGTGGTACGAACCCTTGAATACTTTTGCCAGATACAAAACGCGTGTCTCTTCGATCGTTTTCGCTCTACGGCAATCCGCCTATTCACGTATTTATAAAAATCTGTGTCGACGCAAATATTTACCATTTAACGTGTTTGTCGGCGTCGTTGTCTATTATTATTCCGTATTTAAAAAAACAAAAACCTCGCGTCCGCACCTGAATGGCAAATCAATTACACGATTTTAGTTTTGCGAGTTTCTATTTACTTACCTCTCCATGAGGGCGTAGTTAGACACAAGGTCGGGGTTTAATGTGGGGACAAACAAGCTTCCCAAAAGAGGAACTCTGAACTGGAACACGAATTAAAATTGCCTCAGTCTAGAAGGACTTATCTTCACTGTCCGAGGAGGACAGAATAGTGAAAGTATAGCATCAGAGCAGATGGTGCACTTTGTCCCTTACGAGTTGACTACACGCATCGATGGTCGGTTATTATTATTAGTAGTAGTATTAGTAGTATTAGTAGTAGTAGTAGTATTAGTATTATTTTTATCATTATTATTATTAGTATTATTTTTATTATTATTATTAGTAGTAGTAGTAGTAGTAGCAGTAGCAGCAGTAGTAGTAGTAGTAGTAGTAGTAGTAGTAGTAGTAGTAGTAGTAGTTTTCCGCCAAAAAGTCTTTCAGGGTACTTACACGTAATCAATTAAAAAAATAAGTAGCATTTTATTTATTAAGAGGGACGGGAGTAATTTAGCTGAGGATTCTCATTTACAACAATTGGAAGACTTTTTTATCCGTCGTTCAATCTGTCACACGTAGGCGTTTTCTGACATATCCTGATATTTTAAATACTACAAGCGATTTCCTTTCGTCTGTCACGCTTCTGTTTGAAATTAGATTTACACTGTCAAATTGAATGGACGTACTGTTACTTTTTCCCTCTCTGTCTCTTTTGGCATTGCCGCCAGCGATTGAATTAAATAATTTCCTGACAATTACATTTTATGCAGCTTTTGACGTCCTAAATTATAGTTTTCATTAAAGAAATACCTATTTACATTATATATTAAACTGGTTGCTGTTTTACATTAACATCGTGGGGACTGTGTTCGCTCTGGATAACCATAAGCACATGCAATAGTTCAAGGTTGAGGAATGGAATTACTAGAGTAAATTTGATTTCCAGGGCAACGTCGAGACACGGGTCAGCTAGTGTATAATAAAGTCTATACAAATAAATATCCCAAAATCCACGCATCTGGCAATATCAGCAATTCCAGAATTTACAGACAAAATGCTGTTTTTAAGGACAGATGTTTCCTGCTTTGTTAGTTTAATGCCCCCTCTCAGATTGAAAGTGCTTAGCTTTTGGTGACATGGATACTGGCTTCGATAGGATGTAGACGGCGATCGCATTTTTTTAATATATTAAAGACCCACCCTGGCAGTCAAAAAAGTTTATAAGCGGTGAATGAGAAAGATGCACAAAAATGCATGTTATGAATGATTGCATGTGTTCATTGTGGATGAAAGAGAGAAAAACATGGTTAACGAAGAAACAATATTTCTATATGTACAAATTTACAGTGATGTGAAAGATAATTTGAGTGAGTAAAGTTTTAATTTGGAAAAGTTAAAAGTTCTTGTATTTGTAAAATGTTCGCAAAGTAGAAAAAGACCAAGTGTTCGAAGGGTGTATATCTATATGTTTGTTTTTATATCAGTGTGAATATGCGTGTGTGTATATCTATATTTTGGTTTTTATATCAGTGTGAATATGCGTGTGTGTATATCTATATGTTTGTTTCATATCAGTGTGAATATGCGTGTGTGTATATTTATATGTTTGTTTTTATATCAGTGTGAATATGCGTGTGTGTATATCTATATGTTTGTTTCATATCAGTGTGAATATGCGTGTGTGTATATCTATATGTTTGTTTCATATCAGTGTGAATATGCGTGTGTGTATATCTATATGTTTGTTTCATATCAGTGTGAATATGCGTGTGTGTATATCTATATGTTTGTTTCATATCAGTGTGAATATGCGTGTGTGAATTCAGAAGACATTGTAGCACTGTGTGTATATTTGCTTAATCACTGTGATTTGTCAGTGTGTGTATATATTGCTCTTTGTTAGTGTGTGAATATGTGTGTGGGTAAGTAAAGTATTCGCTTGCTTCGGGGCTGGTGGCTGAGCGTAATGTTGTGTTAGTGGACTAATTTCTTTTTTTTTCTGGTTCGACTTGTCTAACTTCGGGTTTTTGGTTGTCCAGTTGTTGTTTTATTCGTATTTCACACCGACTCACTAAGTTTATCGTTTCGGATCAGTTGGAATAATTTAATTGGTTGAAAATGGCAGAATTCGCATCTTTATGTAAAATCATGTTTTTTTTTTTAATTTCGGGGGGCGGGGGGGGGGGGGGGGCTGACGGAGAACAAAACTGTCTCTCATTTTCGCTCGCTACAGAAAGGAAGAAATAAGGTAAACGAACGGAGAAAGAAAGAGGGTAGCTTACACAAGCTAGACACTTTTTACGTGTGTCCGCACTTCAACTTACACACACGATTTGCGATAAATAAGGTTTGTCATAATAATAATGTGTATGCATTTATTTCAGTTTTGAATTGTTAAATGTGTTTTAGAAAATAAATTGAAAATAGACTTTTCTTTCAAATCAGGCTGAAATGATTAAATCGAGGCATGACTACTCGATAAACTATGAACATTTCAATGTCATTAAGTTAAAATGTCGGTCTGTGTTGCAAAATACTTATTTCAATGAAAACTATATTAATAAAATTATGAAACCATCTCTCGCGTGCGTATCTGTTTTTATCGTGACAAAAGTGACTTACACATAATTTTTATTTAATATAAATCGAATTTAAATCACAAATGGAGTATTTATTTACTTCTCTCCAGGAGTTAGGCACAAGGCCAGTTTTATCTTACTCCCACAAGTAAGATGTGACCCAATGTCTGGTCGGGAAAGTGGGGTTTGAAAAGCCAGCGCCCGAGAAGGTGAGCACTCTGGCCATTAAGAATTGCCTGGGCAGTCCCGCCGGCATTGCCCGGTAGGGGCGCCCCAGGCAGTAAGCAATAAACTGACTCCTCCCCAAAGAGGGGAGGCGAAGCCTGGGAGGGTGGACCTCCTAGTACTGCACAGGACAGACCTATAGACCGGCGTAAATCAAGCCCCGAAGGCCAAGACAATACCAGTTTATGGCGTGCAGTATCCATATGGAGTAGCGTAAAATAAAAGGAAAATTTTATAATCCAATTTAAAAAAATAATTACGTAATCAAATAGAGTAGAATGCATTCGCCACGTAAATATACTCTGTTCCTCTCTCTCTCTCTCTCTCTCTCTCTCTCTCTCTCTCTCTCTCTCTCTCTCTCTCTACGAGTCTGTTTTCTGATGTCGTAAACATTTTTTTTGTTTCGTTCGCTCGATCTTTCTAGGCAAGAGAATCTTTTCTCGATGTTAGATTATTTTTAATGACATATTCCTTTATTGAATTTTGTTTTAAAAAATGCAAATATTTTATTACAAGAAATTAATAAATTGAAAAGAGAAGAGGTGGGAGTGCAATGCGTAAAACAGAAATTAAAGTAAAATTAGGTATTTTGACAATATTGTATCTAAACTATGTTCGTCAACCAAAACGTCAAACACACATGCATGCAGATGCATTGTGTAACACATGCACACTTATGATAAAACACAGTAGATGCAGAGAAAATACTTACAGTATAACGTCCACGTACATATACACGAGCACACATACAAACATATATGCACTAACGCAGACGTCTATAGCCATCTGCAGACGTGTCCTCGGATTAATGCATACAAAAACATATATCCTATACCTATCTCAGACGAAGCGTCAGATGTCTTATGTTTCTATACTTCACTATTCATACGAGACATTGGACGGATGATAGCCACATAGGAACGATCCCCGAGACACCGTTTAGATGTCCCAAAGCATTTTCTTAGCTATCATCCGAAGCAATGGCGTGCCCATTATGGCGGCATCCCGCAACGTCTAAGTCTTGATGACAAAAACAACATAGTTGGCCTCGTGTTGAGGCAAATAAATAGTGACTTATTGAAATAAACTTTTTTATAAATATATAATAACCATAAAGATAATGAAAATACCCCCAATAACTACTAATTACTAAAAAAAATCTATATTTCTATATATAAAACTCTCACCGTCTGTGGGTATGTGTGTGTGTGTCATGTTTGTGTGTTCCTATAGGAACACACAAACATGACACACACACAAAAGAAAGGTTAGATAATCTATATAAAATCTGAAAGTGTATTCTTATGTAAAATTTATCGGGAAAGACAATGGAAGTGTTCCCGAAGGTCTACGTTCACTTCTAAGACGACTATGAGACCATACCCCCCTTACAACTTAAAATATTTCCTATGTTTATGAAATTGAAATTATATGTATAACATTTTCTGGGGAAGACAATGGAAGTGGTCCGGAATCTCTTAGTGCTCTCCTAACCTAAAGGAGCTATGGAGGCTTTATAACTTTTATTTATATTTCATTATTATAAGTATGAGATTCTTCGGGGAAGACAAGTAGTCCCGAATCTCTACGTTACTCTCTATGTGCCGAATATGTAGGTGCCTCACCTTTAAGTGACTCATTGGGGCAGAACCCCCTTAAAACCTCATATACCTATATCCGATTTTAATGAAATTTAAACCATATGTATAAGACACTAATACAGAGAGTTTTCCAATGTTTCAGCTTCTTCCGACTATATTACGGGGCAAAACGGGAGAAGTAAATCAAAGAAAGTAATATGGTGTTATTAGCGTGGATAAAAGGTACATAGTAGTGATACTCATTCAATCCCGAGCAATGTCGGGTTTTCCTGCTAGTATATATATATATATATATATATATATATATATATATATATATATATATATATATATATATATAAATGTTGATGTCTACGTGTGTGTTCCCTATAGAAAGAAAGATTAGATAATCTATATATAAACTAAAATTGTGTCCATATGTAGAATTTTTCCAGAGAAGACATTGGAAGCGGGACAGAATCTCTAAGCACACCCCATAAAGGGCTATGACATGAGAACCATCTTTTAAAACTTCAAATAGATTTTATTTGGATTAAATTTAAATCATATCTTGCAAAATATCTGGGTAAGAAAATGGAAGTTGTCCTGAATTTATCAGTGCCTTCCTAAAGGGGTTACGCAGGCCGAACCCTTCTTAAAACGTCAAATATATCATATTCTGATGAAATTTAAATCATATAGATATATATAAAATTATCCGGGAAAGACAATGGAAGTGGTCTCGAATCTCTACGTGCCCTTCCGTGTGTCGAATCTTTACGTACAGCTATTGGCGGCAGAACTCCCTGAAAACTTCAAATGCGTTCATCCGATTTTAATGAAATTTAAACCACATGTATAAGACTTTTTCATAATTTTCGGTTTCTTCCCACTATATTAGGGAGCGAAATGGGGGGTAGTAAAATAGAACAAAGTAATATGGTGTTATGAGTGTAGATAAAAAGTTCATAATAGTGATCCTCATTCAATCCCTAGCAACGTCGAGTTTTCCGTCTATTAACATGAAAACGGGTATCGGTCATTTAATTATGTGATACAACATAAGGTTTTGAAATACCGTATATATAGTAATCTGCAAATACCCACAAATACCTTTCGGTATTCCTAATTTGAATATTTATTTTTTTAAACAGTTTCTAATAAATTGATATACTGTAATATACATTTCTAATTTGCACTGTCATATTTTCTTATATATACGTAATAGTTTCGTCGATAGTTAAACCTCTGATGTCGTCAGGATGCTGTTTTGATCTATTATTGTATTATCTTTGAATGGAGGTTGGTCGTGTAGTATCGGTACTTTTGTCATAAGACTGTCCCCCCAGTAATTAGCTCCTCATTTTTTAAGGGGGATGGGGATAATCATCCAAAGTATGGCATCAAAGTTTGGGGGATGAGGTAATGGGGCTATCTTCTCCTTTTTGTGGGGGATAGTGTAGTATCTTTTTATCTTGTGCTATGATAGAATATTCGCAGACATTCCATGCTCCTTTTATTGGGGGATCCTCCCAGGTATTATATCCTCTATATAAAAAGGGGAGTGTGGTATCTGTTCTGATTTCATGATAGTATCCTACTAGGCATTACCTCTTTCTTTAGGGAGTAGTTTAGTATATTTTCATTCGTCATGATACATTCCTACCAATCATTACCTCAACTTTTTTTTCTGGGCAGGGGTATAGTATATATTCGTTCCCCATGATACCATCCTACCAGGATTATCTTCTCCTTTTGGCGGGAGTGTATCTTTTAACTTCTTTGTGGTGAGGTTGCTGTAGTGTTCGTTCGTCATGATACCATGCTCTCAGTCATGACCTCCTCCTTTCGATGTCAGTGTAGTATATGTTCGTTCACCATGATACCATATTCCCAAGCCTGCAAAAAATGCGGCTGAAGGGAGTATATATTTGGTGCTTTTAAATAAAATTAAGTGGCGTCTTGAAAAAAATGTCTATAGTGTAAGACATACACACTTATACTTTCAAGCACATATTTACACGCAGAGAAAACACTTACAGAGAAATGTTCACGTACTTTCACGCGAGCACACACACGCACATGCGTACATAATCTCACGCATATGCCCCAAACCATTTCAAGACTTGTTCCTGGTTTTAGTATTTAAAGAGAAAAATGAATTACAAAAAGTTTTGTTTTGGTAATTTTAATTTTTGCTTTTTCCAAAGGTTATTTATTCTTATCAGGAACTCAAATTAAAAAAAAAATCAAATTAAATTTAATAAAAAATGGTGAAGCCTCTGACAATTGACTGTCGTAAAAAGGTGGGCAGAAAGGAACTCTTCAATTAAATGAAAATGAAAAACAAGAAAGAAGAGATAAAATAACAAATAAAAATGTCGATATTGTTTCTGTTGCAGTTTGAATTGTGGCGATGGCGGACAAAGCAGGAAACAATCATCAGATTAATAATATTCAGGAACGGAGAGATGATGACATTCCTGGCGTTAATATTAGTTTTATCGTTTTTTATTGTCTTCTTCTAATTGTTTTATTCACTCTCACCCCACCCCAAAATTCTATTTCTTACGATAATCCTGGTAATCGCTTTGTTTTTCTCTACCTCTTCCTTCTCGACTCATTTTTCTGTTCCATCCATGACAATTCCTTATTCGTTTTGGAAGTGTCTTCGCATCATTATGAGAGGCTCTGTCCGTTGGTCGGCTACTCTTCAGGCTAAAATAGGATTTCCATCGCTAAAGCCGTAGATTGAATGGGTGTATATTACATCTTTTCTAAAATGCCGGTTTGCAACTCAGTATGCAATTAAAAAAAACGTGTTATTACTCACTTAAGAGGATGTAACACATGCATGTCACTGAGTATTTGCATAAAAAGAATGTTTCCTTTATATTTCTACCTACAAATAAACTCACACAGATAACTGTCAATTGTTCCGCGATGCGTTATACAGTAGCGTTTTTTTCTGCAGTTGTCTAGAAACTAATGAGGGTTTCGTCGATCTCAATGTTGAGATCTGGGCCCTAACCACAACCCGAACCCTAACCATAACCATATTAATAACCATAACCTGATGCAGGTAGGTCAAGGGCGTAAGTTCGCACTGCGAATGACTGGAGTAAGGGGTATTATTGATTTATTTATTGATTTATTTTTAAACATTTTTCAATTAGGGGCGGTCTCTTCTACAAAACATCCTGCATTTTATTTTAGATGCGTCCAAACATCTAAAAAAAAGAATATATGTCCGTCAGTCGGTGTTTCACGCTTAAGTTTCAAATAGCATTACTTTGTCACGTTCAATTTGTATTATTTGGATTGTTCGAACCAGTATTCCTATCTTGGTTGTTATTTTTTCACAACATTTCTGCTGATATAAGCTTCAAACTTCTTCAAGTGCATCTTTTCAAACTTGGGAATCTTATATATATATATATATATATATATATATATATATATATATATATATATATATATATCAAGAAATTGAACAACAAAGGAGGAGGAGGAGGCAGAGAAGGAGGAGGGGGAGGAAAAAGGACTAAAATATATATATTTATATATATATAATTAAATTTTTTTTTTTTAATATTTGGATATGTTGATATTTTTTATATTTTTAATATAAAACTAAAACTAAACATAGATTAATCACCTAAAAAGTAGTGTAATGGATTCGTCTACACACTTTAAAATGCAGCAACATTTTTGTAAGTAACGGATAAATTTTATTAGACAGACGAACAACACAGGTAAGGAGGATTTTTTTTTAATAACTAATATAAGTTAGCAAAACATTTATACGGAACAAAACTTAGGTTTAGTATACGGAACGTTTATATTTTTGTATATATATATATATTATTTTATTTTATTTAAATACTATACATTACTATGATCGGCGAGTTTAATCCATGTGGTCATCTTGGAATTATGAAAAATTTCGACTTGGACATACTCCGGAAAGCGTCATCAGTCCCGTATGAAGCGAAATGTCTAAGACGTACGATCGAGGTATGTGATCTTTCGTGCTACTAGCTTGTGATACATGTTATCTATCTATCTATCTATCTATCGCTCTCTCTCTTTCTCTCTCTCTCTCTCTTATATATATATATATATATATATATATATATATATATTATCGTTTGACTTTTTCATGGGATGGAATCCTGATTTTTATTTAAAAACAAAGCAACAAAAAAGCGAAGCATAACCAAAACAGACAAATTACATTTGTATTGGTAACGCGTTTTTTCAACGGTATTAATATGTGTTCAATACTTAGTAAATGTTCATTATCGTTTGAATTTTCGATGGGATGGAACCCGGTTTTTTATTCTTTTTAAAAGTGTAGACCACTCCTTACATAATTTGTTGGTCTGCAGTTTCAACTTGTTACTGGCTATCTTACTCACGCTTGTTGCTGGTTCTCAATATTTTGAACCGTAAGACGGATCTAGCTGTCGTACAAAGCAAAATCTCTTTATTTACAATTTCAGTCCAGATATCCCTTCAGGTAATTACACTATAACGATGGAAAAGTTGCAATGCGTGTGGGCCTGACAGTTACCGATCTGCACACGGTCAAAATTAGGCCCATTCTAACATCGCTTTTCTGAAGGAAGGAGTAGCACTTGTCTGACAAAATGCTGCACACATTATATATATATATATATATATATATATATATATATATATATAGGTGTGTGTGTGTGTGTGTGTAGAGTAAGAGAGGGGAAGAGAAGAGAGATAGATTAAATATGTGATGAGAATAAAAATTGGATAGAATTCAATATTTATTAAATCATCAATTGCTAAAGCAAGAGTAATATAAAAAAATTCCTTTCATTAACCCATGGATTTTCAAATATATGTTCTTATCATCAAAGGAAATTCGACAGATAAGTCAGTAAAATTTACTGTAATGCAAACATTTAGAAAATATAAAAATATAAAAGACATGAAAATATAAACAATCTAAAATGTTTAAAATATGCGAAGAAAATCATCATCATTGAAGAAGCAGAGAAAGTTCGTATAATCAAATCCGAGGATTCTACTTAACTGTTGTATAGTTTCAAATTGCAATATATATATATATATATATATATATATATATATATATATATATATACATAATGTGTAATTTAAAAAACTTCTTATCCACATACACATGTGTTTCATCCTTTTTCGGGCATCATCAGTATTGTGGATGATTGTTTTACCGGTGGCATATTTCGAACCTCAAAGTAACCTCTTAGCTTTTTCAGTCAGAACTCATATATCAATACGGCCAACTCTACAGCCATGGGGAAGAAGATAATAAAAGTCGATTGATGTCTTTAGAAGCGGACATATCTAGCAGACTGTTATAACAGTGTTTAAAAATCTAACGGAACATCGCATTACGCATTAATTTTGGCAGCCTGATTTTTACTTCTTAAAGTGAGTTGAGATCAACAAAATTTGAACATTGTTCCAAGAATTCAAAATCAACGAATTTTATGATGTACAGTCGTTCCAAGACAATTTAGAAATATGTTATTCAGTATTATTGTTCTGAAGACTCCAAATCGCCTTTTTGTCGGCGCCCTTCATAACACAACATACAGAACAGAAGACCCTCAATAAAACATCTGAATAAAAACATATATTCAGAAAATATTGGAGATAAAAACTATGAACATGTAACCACATATTTTCAAATCACGCAGCTTAAAAAGGTATGGCAATGAAAATACCTTAGAACCAGTAAATTACCAGCAAATCAAATAACAAATCAAATATCTAAAATATTCACAATGTATAGTGAATCATGAAGAAAAAATAGATAAATAGATAAATAGAAAATAATGAAATAAAAATTAGAAAAAAAAAGAAAAAAATTAAGTAAAAAATTACGTAAAAAATAAAGGAAAATATTCGATACTAATAATCTTTATTTAATTTTTAAGATTTTTTTTAGAAAATAAGTTAAATTAATAAAAAGTTAAAATAATTAGAATATAAAAATTCTATAATAAAGTATATAGAGAAATACCTAGCAATAAAAATGTAACTTGAAAATATAATACTAATCATAAGAAACAAATTACCATAATTAGAAAACAAAAAAATAAAATAATAATAATGAAGAGTAGATGGATAAAACGTATGTATAAAAAATAGCAGATAGGAAAAAATTAAAATTCTAAAGTTTTCAAAAATAGAAAACTGCAAAGTAGAAATAATTATTTCAGTAGAATTAATAGAATTAGAAAGAAAACCAAAATTAAATAATAAGAGAACACACAATAATTAGAAAAAAAATAATATTGAATAGAAAAAATAGTAATTAGAAAAAAAGGATAGTAATATAATATCTACACACATGTGCACAGATACACACACACACACACACACACACACACACACATATATATATATATAAAATAAAGTATAATAACACGAAATTACATAATCATCGATGCAATAATTTATTTCAACCTTTTGGTTTTTTCAAGCATCCGATCCAGACGATTACATTTTCCAAACTGAAAAAAAGAATTAAATTCACATTCGACAATTCAAATATAATTGGAGAGAGAGGGGGTAACAACTCATTTAATACATATTTAGAGAGAGAGAGGGAAATTTGAAGCATATCTAATCTTTAAGTATAAATTGAGAGGGGGGATTGCATAATTTATTACGGACCGTGAAGGGGAGACCATATGTATAATTAGAAATTGTAAAATTGGGCATAGATTATGATGGAGGAGACAGGGGTTCATGTTTTTCAAAAGAATCGGGTCGTGTCAAAAATTAACAGTATTAACCCTCATTTCATTGTTTGATGACACCTACTGTCTAGTGATCAATGTATATTGTTAGAGCAGGGGGGCCTAACAAATGAAAAGAAAGGGGATTTGAAAGTAGATACCGACTAAATTCTGAGACAATTTCACTCACGTACACATACAAAGGCATGCATAAACACGCACACATCATATGTACATACATACTCACTCACCCACACAATACAATTATACACAAACATACATATATACATCTATATATATCAAAAACACACATAGTTTGAACGACCCACCACTACTTCAAACCCGGTCAGCTTACCTCAATGAAATACTAAATTATCAAGCCAGTTGGAAAAGCGAAAAAAAAAACGAAAAATCAAAAGAGAAAGAGAAAAAGAGAGAAAGATATAAGAAAGAAAAATCACAGACTCGGCCAAACTCCATCGGTTGAGCTCTCATACCCGGATTTCCTCCTGGAATTATTTCATTATAACACACACACACACACACTATATATATATATATATATATATATATATATATATATATATATATATATATATATATATTAACGTTTGTAATTGTTGTGAAGTTGTTCCACAGTAAATAATAAATAAAGGAAGTCAAGTCGAGGGTTGGTTTAACAAGTGTATTAACAAAGTAAGAAAATGACTAGCTCTTGGCTAGACAGTTACAAGACTGTGCTTTGTCTTCAGTGTCTCTGGTGACTCGCACTATTTATAGTGACAACCGGTGTAGTTTCTCCTGTGTAAGAACGGCCGGTGTAACAGTAATGTTGAACTGTAGGATTTTTGTTTGATCTGTCAGATTTTGTTTTGAAAAAGCAATCTCTTTCTTTTAGGTTTGTCACGATAAAGTTTGAAATATAATTTCCGTTGGTCTCTGATAATTAAGTTTTAAATAGCATTGTTCATTATTTGTCACGA
Source organism: Sepiola atlantica (assembly GCA_963556195.1). NCBI lineage: Eukaryota > Metazoa > Mollusca > Cephalopoda > Sepiida > Sepiolidae > Sepiola > Sepiola atlantica. The sequence continues at coordinate 36,471,207 of OY744546.1, read as the reverse complement.
TTAAGTTAAAATAGCATTTTCGTCGGGCTCTCATATTTATACGTGAAACAGCAATTGCATCTTTAAACGCACAGACCGAAATGATGCATCTCAAAATGAGTCGTCCTTGTCTACTTGTCGATTGAAACTCCTCATTATTCCCGCCCCTCTCCCATTCCTACACATCAGCTTCCTTTCGGGACGATACTCTAGTTATTACTTCCACTGCATGTTTAATTTAAATTTATAATAATCGGCAAAGAAAGAATTTATTCAGGCAAGAAAATAAAAGAAAAACCGGAGATTCCTAGGCACGACGTGTTGTTGAAGTATTTGAACGTTTTCTGTTGTCTTTTTTTTAATTAACGTCGTCTGATTTGACAGACATCGCTGTGGATTAAGAGGAAAAAACATGGCGATGGTTTCTGGCTTTTTTGACGTGACTCTGCAGAAAACATCGACAGCAAAAAAATAAAGAAGTAACGATATTTGCTTCACGAAAGCGGGCCTTCTTTTTTTGCCCCACCGTTTAAACTCTCCCTATTGTCTGCGGGGATTTCCGACTCACTAATTTGATCAACTTTTCTTTTCATATAAACGATTGAATCCCAGTTGAACTTGAAATTAGATTCCAAAAGATGGCACTGGAGGGTAATTTACAACGCTCACAACCCCCTTCCATACTTCAAAAAGGAATTTATATCAAAATGGGTACTTTTTCTATTATCGTTTTTATTCTTTGATTTGATAGAAGAATAAAACTATAACAACGAAATAAAATCAAGTTATTTGCGAACGAAAAGGCATACATTTTTTTTATTGTAAAAATGTGAAATTCTCGTATATATGCCCACTTGCACAGACATAAATATACGTTCATTCTCTTCATTTCACCGTGGTTGTTGTGTTGGCCGCATGGTCATAGGGTTTCAGAAAAAGGTTCCAATGTTGATTGGGTCTGAGGGGTTCGGATCGTGTGACTGCTAGAACAATAAACCTTCACACTGATAATTCCAGGAAAAGGATGAAACACATGTGTATGGTGATAAGAATTACAAAATATTCACCCTGATTTTGTTTATAGCCCCTTTAATGCTAAAACAAGGTCTTTAAGAGGATTATCATAATGCTGTTAAAATTTAATGCGTAATGCTAAGTTCTGTCCTAACGGGTCATTGAACACTATTTATAACAGCCTTCTAGATATGTCCACTTGAATAAACATTAATATACATTTATTCTCTTCTTTTCACCGTGGTTGTTGTATTCGCCGCCTAGTTCTAGGCGTTCAGACAAAAGTTAAAATGGTGACTTGGTTCTGAGAATTTCGAATCCTGTGATCGATCATCCTTCACACTGATGATCCTCCACACAATCATCCTTCATACTGATTATTTCTGGAATATGATGTAACAGATGTGTATGTTTCTAAGAATAAAAAATTGTTATCATAACATTGTTAATATATATCCAGTCAGTCAAGATTAGCTATGACATATTTTGACCCAGACAAACTTCATAGCAAAAATAAACATGGGAAACTAATAAATAAACAAAAAAGTTTTTTAATTTCCTTTTTCATTTTCCATATATATGTTTATATTCGCTGAATCAGGGTCTTTGTTTCGGTGGGGAATTGGCCGATAAATCTGCCATAACTGTAGGTGCCCCAAGTACTTTCAGACCCATCCGGGTCCATCTTCAGGAGAATCAGGTAAATACATTAACATCAACATTATGATGTTTACCTGATTCCCCTGAAGATGGACCCGGATGGGCATGAAAGTACTTAGGACATCTACAGTTATGGCAGATTCATCGGTCAATTCCCCACCGAAACAAAGACCCTGGTTCGGTGAATAGAAAGGATCCACACAAGGATATCCAGAGATAAGTTGTCCGTCATATTTAACAACATTATATATATATATATATATATATATATATATATATATATATATATGTGTGTGTGTGTGTGTGTGTGTGTGTGTGTAAGTAGATTTCGCGTACAACAAAATCGTTGGATAAATTTTAGAGGAAACATTATTTTAATCAATGAAACGGGCGGGTGGGGAAAAATTGCTAAAATTTTCCTTACGGCCTAATCGTCCGACCCTCTAAGAGAAAACGTCAGAATGATAAATTAAAAACTAAGAAAATCGAATGAGATATGAAGGGACAACTGTTATAGTTGGAGAAAACGATTGAGAGGGGAAAAAAAGTAAATCTCTCAACGTTATGGTGGGTTTGAATCATTAAAGATCTCCAACTGATGCTTCAGAATCTTTTGTCTACACAGGCTACGTCGGGAATTGTTAATAACTAACACCTCAATAATATTGAGATGGTAGTTCGACCTAGCACTGTGTAAAACAGAAAAACACCCATCAGAATACTTGTCAGTAAAACTATTTGTACCAACCATGTGATTACCGATGGCAGATTCATGTGCTTGAAAGTTCCCGGATGATCTCGAAACCTTGTGCAAACGAATATCATGTGGTATGTGTTGGGATATTTTCATTTCTAATCTTTGGGATATCTTGCCAACGTAGTCAGCTCCACACTGACACTGGAATTTATAAACAACAGTATTCTTTTGAATGGCTGGTAAAACATCCTTACGAAAAGAAGAGAAAAGGTTCGAGTCGTGTAAACTACTCTCAGCATGGTTGCTGGAAAACAACGTTGAGTAGAAGAAGAAATACTTTTGACATGACGATAAGTTGTCAATCACCTCAACAAAAACAACCTACTCAGTGACAAGCAATCTGGTTTGCTGTCTTGCGAGATGAACAGCTGATGTGCTGACTGTAATATCATATAGGATCAGTCCCTTCTAGAGAAATAGCCCTTGACATGTCAACGGCCTTTTGATAGTGTTTGGCATAAAGGTCTACTTCACAAGCTTGCTAGCTATGGAATATCTAAAAATATCATCTTAACCATCAAATGTTTTCTCCATTATAGGTTCATAAAAGTAGTCGTCGATGCGCAGACAACCGAGCTTATAGTATCAACGCGTGCGTCCCTCAAGGATCCATTCTAGGCCCAACCCTTTCCCTAATCTACATCAACGATCTACCAAAACACATTCTGAGATCATTCGTCGACATTTATGGCAATACTTCGAGGAACAGCAATGACCAAAATATTTTTGATTCTCTCTCTCTTCCGACCTTGAACACGTGGTGCAATGAGGAAAAAAGGTGTCTGCTTACTTTTAATGCGTCCCAAACCAAGCTTCTCTCTTTTCACCACCAACGCCTTGATCCCCAGTTGACCCATATTGAAATAAATGGCTTTTATCTTGAGAAAGCTTCATGTTTTGACAAACTTCTGGGATTGACCTTCACTCCAGACCTGAAATGGAAGACTTGCATCAAATCCGTTACCAAGGTTGCTGGAAAAATGGTTGGATCATTCTACCGGCCACAAAGGTATCTCACTCGTGACGCAAACCTCTTCCTGTAAAAGAGCCCAATACGTCCTAAGATAGAGTACTGTTGCCACATCTGGGGAGGTGCTACTCAGAGCATCATTTCCTGCCTTGACAGAATACAAAACCGACTTCGAAATCTAGTGGGCGATGTCCTCTTCTCCTCCCTACTACTTCTTTTTCACAGAAGAGATCTTTCTAGTCTTTCTCTACTCTATCGCTATTTTCATGGCAGCTGTCCGGCTAAGCTTCAATCTATTACCGCTGTAAAATATTTACAACAATAATTCACCTAGCTACAACCACTTTCTCTTTCTCTCTCTCTTTGCCTAAAATTAAACGACAATTCCATGAGCAAAGTTTCTTTCCTAGAACTACCCGTCTGTAGAACTCATAACTACAGGGCTGTTTCCAAGCTGACTACAACATTGTCTTTTTCAAGTCGAATGTAAACAAATTTTTAAACCGTCTTCCAAAAATAATCAAATTCTCCCAAACTTCCGCCATCACTATCAATCATAACGGTGTTTTCTCGCCGTCCACCTGACACTCATTAACCTTTATCTTTGGACCTTCATAAGTGGTGACTCCTTAGTAAAAAAAAAATGCACTAACAATTTTCCAAAATAATTCATTGCTGAGAAAAAGATTGATACTGATCGTTATCAATTGTAAACTAGCTATGGCCGTAGTCCCCAAATAGAAATTGACAATAGATGAGCAATATTTAATAACCATTATTTTTTCAAAAAGGTTTTGATTCTCATACTAATTTTGAAGCCTGTAATTCAATGACAAGCTCACCTGGATGCAACGTACAACATTTTCAATAATCTTGACGCCCCCTCTCTCGCTCTCTCTCTCTCTCCCCCTCTCTCTCTCTCTCTTGGCATTGCTTTGTTTTGGGTTGTGATTGCTCTTTTTAGTGCAGGAATAGTATAGTCTGGGGATTGTTTTGATATACAATATATTTGAGATAACCCCACATATAAAAATCTAAAGGTTATGGTCCTGTGAATATGAAGCCATTCAGGATCATACCTACCGATGAGACGATAACCAAAATGCCCCCCACATATCATTAGACGGTGACAAAATAAAAATTGTTGAACATTAATAACTGTAATTTGATATAAAGTGTATTCGTACCAAATGTGGTTCGATTGCAGAAAAGACTGTAAATTGTATTATAAAATTCTATAGTCGATCGTTTAGGAGGGTCACATTTTACATTCAGTCCAACCGAAAATATGTTCACAAGGGATTAGACGTGCCAATTAGATTTCATACTAATGAATCAGGCGAAAGCTGCTCGGTGATAAGGATCAATGGGATGGTCAGTTGGACGATGAAGAATATTCTGAGAGGATTGGAACGATGTGTGGAAAGAGAAGAATTTGATTAGCTAAGAGGACGGCTTGACAAGTATTTGTTGACATTGGACTTGCACACGACCATGTTGTAGTCAGTGGGAAAGCAGTCCCATTCTATTGTGTTCAACAAATCGAAAGTGCTTAGAATGAAACTCAGTTTATCCAAGTTCTGTTTCGTTTTAGGTACACAGAGGAAGACAGGAAACTTCTTAGCAGGGTTGGGAATAAAATGAGTTCTTGTTGTGAATGTTTTACTGGGGGAGAGGGCAGACATTGGAGCTCAGTTAATTAACTACCATGACAATAAATATCGAGTAGAGAACGACTAGCAACGTCTTTTCTTTGAGAATAGGACTGCAAAGAAGAGAAGAGATCATCCCCCACTGGATTTCGAAGTTTAATTCATGCTCTGTCAATTTAAGAAAGAGTGCTCTGAGCGACACGTCCCAAACTGTGACAATAGTTCCCATCGTGGGACGTATCTGACTCTTATATAGTAGGGGATTGTGTCGGGGGGGGGGGCAGGCCCGGGAGGGGTTGAATGTTCTCACCACTTTTCCAGCGACCTTAGCAACAGATTTGATGTTACTTTATTCATATCTCTGTATGATTTACTGTTGATAATAATATTTCTCATGGAATAACACATGATCGCATTGTTTAATAATATTAAGAAAAATTGAATATTTTTCTTCCGTAAAAATAATTGTCATAATTGTTATTGTCAGCTAAGATTCTTTGAATAAATAAAACAAATATATTTCTTCTTTAGTTATTTATTGAACGTTGTAACAATGTAAATTCTTTTTAAATAATAAATATTCTCTTTCTTCTTATGTAAAATAATTATCAACTATTTTATTTAAATAAATAAAGCGAATGTTTTAATCTTTCAATCTATTATTGTAACAATTAAATGTGTATTGAAAATGTATTCATATAACAAAAATGCCCAGAGTATGTTTTCAAAACTAATAAAGTCGAGGCAACGACAGAATTCAATATGAGAACAATTCATTTTAAAATGGATAAAGGTGTATCTATTTTATCTTCACAACACTGGTTAAAGTTAAATACTTTGTATATTGCATTATTGGAGATTGAAATATCTCATTTTTTTAATGGGTGAGGAAGGTTATAGCGTACGCACAAATGCACTGAGCACCTTTCCTGCCTTGACAGAGTACAGAATCGACTTCGAAATCGAGCAGGGTGATCTTTTCTCTTCACTACAACCTCTTTCTAACACAAGAAACATTCTCTAGTCTCTCTCTACTCTATCGTTATTTCTATGGAAGGTTCTCGACTGATCTCCAGTCGTTGGCCCATCCCCGTAAGACATCACAGGAAGAACTCGCCCTTTTACCACAACGAATACAGACTTTCCTTTCCCGATTCATGCGCGTAGGGTCAAACAGGGCTTCCAAGCGTTTCACATGTGGCATACATTGCAGCGGGACTGCTTCCCTGTTGATTACAACTTAGTCCTCTTCAAATCCAATGCCAACAAATTCTTTTAACGGATAACCCCATAAGTTACCAAACGCAGTTCATACCATTGAGCAACGTTAGTACTCTAATAGTGTTCCTCATCTTTCGACTGAGACTCATTCCCGTCTCATTAACTCTTATCCTCGAGTGTCTCTTGGCCTTGGTAAGCTGTGACTCCGATAATTAAAAAAAACGTGAACCCACAGATAAAAATGGATTTCAAAATGATAACAGTTTTAAACGTTCTGTTACAATAAACGTAATAGCAGTAAATTGTGGTGCAATAGTAATGGTCATTTCTGGTTAGGGTTTATTGTCAAATTCTCACAGGTTAGGGTTAGGTTAGGGGTAGGTTAGGGTTAGGTTAGGGTTAGGTTAGGGTTAGGTTAGGGGTAGGTTAGAGTTAGGTTAGGGGTAGGTTAGGGGTAGGTTAGGGTTAGGGTCTGTTCGAGCAGATAAAATTAATTTTTGTAGGAAAATTTTATTTATTCGGGATACTGTCATTTCCTCGCGCTTACTTTTAGATAATTGAGATGGCAAACATAACTTTATAAATATAGCGATGCAACCCGAAAGATGGAATCATATTTGAAAATATGTAAAAGGTTTAAGAAAGTAATTCCAGAAATAACAAAACAAAAGAAATTCTTATAAATTTTCAAGTAATCAGACTCGGCTGTAAATTATCTAACGGAACTGTTAAACTGGCTGTCATCATCTGTGATACTGCATATCATTCATTTAATAATTGGTAAACTAATCATGCTATTGTGACGCTCATTTAATCGAAGAATCAATTGTTAGAGACAAACGCACACATGAACATATACTTGTTCAATAATCAATCATACTATTCTAAACATCTTTCCATTGACATTTGTGTTTTAAGAACCATTAATAAGACTAGAGGCGAAATCATGAAAGTTGTTGGACTTTAAATATTATTTCTATTCATGTATAATTTATAATAATAGGAATACAAATTATATAAATAGGCATATTAAAGCAAACACCGTAAAACATAACATAATTCGTTTGCTTGATTATACGTTTTAAATTTTTTTCCATTTTTTTCAAATAATCTTCTTGTGTCTAAATCAAAATAATTAATCAATGCTGGAAGAAAAAAGAGAATTTTAAAAAGCAGTCGAAAACGCGAAGCTATATTTATTACGACAAAGCAACCTACAATAAATAACATTACGTATGCCACGAATAACCACATTTTAAAATGCTTAATGTAAATACACTTTATGCTGTGACTCTAATTTTGGCGTCCCAAAATTTAAATTGTAAACGTTCTTCTGAAATTTCACCGGTTTGTTCTTTTGATGTCTAACTACTTCACATACGCGTTCTCGGATGTCTTTTGAAATTATCTTCTTATCCCCAACGGTTGTTCATTTATTTATGTAACCTAAACATTATTTGACGAAAATTGAAAATGCTAGTGATACATATGGAACATTATTGATTTTTTTTCTGATTTTGAGACTAAAAAAGATTATTAGAAATATTGAAAAAAAACTATAATTAAGCACGATAATTCTATTATGTTTAACAATGTTTGCTTAAATGAAAGAATTCTGCCTAAGTACACATAGTATATGTATATATTATATTGAAGTTTCTACTATGCTTTTATTTTTAAAATATATCTGATATACGCCTTTGTACAATTAAAAACAAAACAAAAACAAAGAAAAGCATCAAACTGGAATTTTTTCACGCGTTGGTTATTAATCCTTGTCCGACTTATCGTTCGTCTTTTAGACAACAAATGAATATACTGTTGAATTTATATTTTCTTGAACCTTACACCGAAACGAATCAAAATCTCAACTCTCTCTCCAAAAAGTTTAAAACTCAGATTTTTTAAACAAGTGTACAAGTTATGTTTTGTAAATGTACGTGTTTGAAGCAACAGATTGAATTTTAACAGGATATCGCATTTTTGATTGACTCAGGCGTTCCGAAAATTATCACTCCTCAAAAAGGGGAAAAAAGAAAAAAAGATTTAAAAAACAATATTTTAAAATGCAAAATTATCAGGCTGAAAGCAGTACATTGCAGTCTCATGTATCTAATTGTTTTTGTTTTTAATTTAACAAAAGTTTATTTCATGGGCAATGTAAGTGTAGTATTAACACAGCATACCATCGCTAGCTATAAATGCATCGTTCCTTTCATTAAGTTGAACGCTCTTATGACGTCAAGCCGCCGAATAAAGTGTTAAAATTATCGCTGTTAATTCGTTATTAAGCGTTGGCCGAGTGGTTCTAGATGCCAGGATTTGAGTTGTAAAATACTCCGAGTCCGGAGCTTCGAATCGCATGACCAGTAGTGAATAGTTATATCTCTATGCTGATGAGTCCCGATTATAAAGGACGAAACGTATGCGTACATAGATAATAAATAAAACAAACATTTATTATATATACTAGCAAATATATGCTCCCTCCGGTCGCATATTTTTGCTAGGCTGCCGCATCAGAAATGAAGGCTCACGCGTAAGCCAATGGAGCCCCAGTCATATTTCTGTGGTGGTTAGACATTGATTTTCTGTGTTTATGACCAAGATTATTTTTAGTTGAAAATAAAGGAAAAAAAAAATTCGATCCTACCCCGATTTTTGTTGTACCCTCGCCCATAAATAGAAAGACTTGTAGTTTAAAAAGAAAGAAAAAAATTTTTTTGTACCCCCCTCAATTTTTTTATATTACCAGTCATAGAAATATTTTTTAGTTAAGAAAAATAAAAAAAATTTTTTTGACCGCCTTCCCCCAATTTTTTTATCCTCCCCCCCTATACATGTAAATATTTTTAATTAAAAAGGGAAAAAAAAACTAACCCTAACTGTAACGATGGGGTCAAAGTTAGCGTGGGTCCTAAAATTAAAAAGCACCAAAAAATCAAATACAGTGAACACAGTGTGTGTGTGTGTGGGGGGGGGGTTGTTTAATGACCTTTTTTAAATTAAACAATTTGATTCTACAATCAGTTGTATAGTTTTCCAGTACAATGTGTTAGTTTATTTTGTTGACATTAAAGAAAAAAAAATCACATCTTTTTTTTTAATAAATAAAACATGGAATCATAAATTCTGTTGAGGGCGTGAAAAAATTATAATATTGGATATGAAAGTATTAAGAAATCAAATACAGTAAACACGAAAAGTTTTTTAATTCTCGGAAAGAAAAAGTTTACCTGAACTGTGTGTGTGTGTGTGTGTGCGTGTGCGTGTGCGTGTGTGTGTGTGCGCGCGCGCGTTTTTATATAGTAATTTTTAAATCAATTATTATTTTAATTAAACAATTTGATTTAATAAATTTGTGTTTTAAAACATAATGGCTAAGAATAAACAAACTTAGGACGGTTTTAAAAATGAAAAACTGAGCACGGTGTTTGCGAGCGTTGTTGTTTACATATTTAACGTCCCACATTAACGTCGGCTGCTTAATCAGATCGCCATATTTAATTACCGGAGGGGGGGAGGACATCACTGATTAAACACCCAATCGGCTGCTTAATCAGATCGCCATATTTAATTACCGGAGGGAGGGATGACATCACTGATTAAACAGCCAATCGGCTGCTTAATCAGATCGCCATATTTAATTACCGGAGGGAGGGAGGACACCACTGATTAAACAGCTAATGACTTTGCAATTTTAACAGTACTCGCGTTGAAATGGTTTAGAAAACACGCCGGTTATGATGAAAATGGCTTTAATTAAATGTATGAATAATGTTTATTAATATAACCTTATCGGAAAATATTGTAAATACATATGTAAATTGGATAATAGCAGTTATAAGTGTATATTTGTAAATATGAATTTAATTGAAGGTTTAAAGGAATGACTTATGTTAATGGCAACATCCATCTGGTGTCTGAACGACTTTTGATCACAGTATATACAGAATTTCAAAAAGATTAGTTTCGGTAAAATAGTCATACTGGAATTTCGGCTTCAGACAGACAGACAAACAGATACATAAACTCCATTATTAATATATATATATATATATATATATATATATATATATATATATATATATATATATATATATATGTATGTATGTATGTTCGGTCCAGGCTTTACCTCCTCTCTGAGGAAGCCTTAGTTTATTGATAATCGTCTCAGTCGCTCCTACTGGAGAATGTGCTGCTCGGGAATTTTTGTAGGCCAGAGTGCGCATATCCTAGTGCACTGGCTCCTCAAAACCATACCTAACCTTTTATCAAACTTCCCGACAAGGATGTAAATGATATATATATATATATATATATATATATATATACATATATATATATATATATATATATATATATATATATACATATATATATATATATATATATATATATATATATATATATATATATATATATATATATATATGTCATTTACATCCTTGTTAAATATATCTCAGAGAAATTAAAAATTTTTGGAAATGTGAAAAAATAAAATAAAAGTAATAAAACAAACCATGGTTATTGGAATATAATATAAACGGTCCTATATATATATATATATATATATATATATATATATATATATGAGAGAGAGAGAGGGAGAGAGATTGTTTCACTTCCAAAGTGATAAATATGTAGAAGATTGCATTATAAGTCGCCTCTTACTTTATAGGACGTATTTTTCGTTAATATATATCAAATACATATAAATACATTAAATATTTCCAGGCAAGGTGTCATAGTCCGGAGGTAAAACGCCAAGTAATTGAGATCAATATCGAATGTTAGATCCTTGTCTAAGTTAGCCATGCTGATGACGGCTGTGAGCCAGAAACACGTGCCCATAGATTACTTTTATATACGGATAAAATTAATTTTAAAAAAATTAACTGAAAATACGACCTATAAAGTTAAGGGCGACTAATAATACAATATTCTGCATCTTTATCACTTAGAAAGTGAAGAAATCGAAATAACAGTAAGCGTAAAGCCACACACGCTACAATCATCTATAAATACAATTACATAAAAATGCATTAAATATTTAGGTGATAAAAGGCGTCATAGTCCGGAGGTAAAAAGTCAGACTATATACATCAATATCAATGGTTCGATCCTTGTCTGAGTTGGGCATGCTGATGACAGCTGTGAGCCAGAAACACGTGCCCATGGATAACTTTTATATACGTATAACATTTTATATATATATATATATATATATATTGGGGTCTGTTTCTGTGTTTGGGATATTTAGCAACTGATCAACGGGAATCCATCTCCATAATGTCTCCATAATCGTCCTAATTGAAGTGACTGATATTTTCATCACATATGAGTCGATCATCCAAGTGATTGGATAATTACCGACTCATTTAAAGACATTTCTGGTAAATGTTGATTTTGTGTATCGCATAGGCGGAGCTCGGGGCCCCTCGGCGTTAAGTACTTCCAGTGAATGTCGGTGGATCTCCGATTTGCAGTTTCCGGTCGGCGACCCAGTTCTGGAAAGTGATGAATTGGGACACGCCAGCTGCCGGCGGACACATACGATGCTTAACGACGCCGAATATCAGTTGGAGATCGCGAATCGGAAATTGATTTCCATTGTCGACGGAGACAGGAAACGCAGAAAAACACAAAACCAAACAAAACACGGATATTCGTAAGATGCGTCCATTCAATCTGTACGTTCAGCAATGAAAATGATATTTCAAAGTGAAGCGTGACAGACCGACGGACAGAGAGAGCCTCTCATCTTAGATGATTGGACACATCTAAGATAAGATACGTTCATTCAATCTGTACGTTTGTTTGTTAGGTGAGTAGACTTCTGTAAAGAGCTCACGAAGGTTGTGCCCCAAGATTGTCTGGGCTGCGTAAAGTTCCCCACGTTGGTCGAATCTATTTGTTAACCTGTAGGGTTGCATGTGCTAACCACCGACACCAAAAACAGCAAGGATCAGCTGTTGCATGCGAAGTAGGGGAAGATTTGGCCCAGAACAGACAAAGAAATGGCGCACAAACAACGTTGCCACTTTCACTCCATTGATTGCGGTTCCACACTTTACACGTATTTGCTTGGCAGAGACGACCAGAGGACGACGGATTCTGATGTCGACTCCTTCTGTCTTCTTTTCACCAGAGACCTGTTACCCGAGTAGTTCTGACACTACCACGTTGCTACTGCCCCACCACGATGAGGATGCGTTGGACTTTTCGAAGTAAAGGCTATTTTAAACTCAAGCGTCACACACCAACGAAAGTGGTATTTCAAACACGCATAACATCTCGACCGACAGACGCAGCCTCGTATTGAGATGATTAGACGGATCGTACAAAAGAAACCCTAATTCGCACAGATGTACAAATCTGTATAGGTATATAGATATATTCCAACAGTGACAGACAGAGAAAGTACGTCATTAGAGTTACTAACAAAGTTCATAAAAAGAAATAACTGCATATGAACAAGTAATCATATCCTTACGCTGTTCTCTTGACTCGTTTGCTTAACAACATTGAATTCTAAATAAATCGTATCTCCATTGAATACTGTTTCATTGAATTGTTTAGGCACACATTTTAAATCGCTAATAATGTTTCTACATATATCCGAACGTGTGTTGAAACTGACCTGGGCAGTAATATAAAAGGTGACCCCCCCCCCCCAAAAAAAACACCCCCCGCCCATTGAATCGTGATTAAAATTCACAAGTGAATTTTGAGAAGACATCAATTATTGACGAAGATATTTTTTTCTTTTCTTTCAAAAAATATCAAGTTTATCCTGTATATTTATTTATCTCATCAGCAGGAGGTTAGACACACGGTCATGTGAGGGTTTGAAAAGCTAGCACACTAGGTGAAATGCACTTTGGTCTACACAAAAATGAGTGCGCAGTCACGTCAGCATTCACCGACAAGGGCGCCTCAGGCGATTAGCAATAAACTAACCTCTTCTCAGAAAGACGGTAAAGCCTGGAACGGTTGACCTTCTAGGACTGAACATAACCATACCTCAGCTCAATGGCGACAAAGCGACTGTCGCGCTGATTGTCAAGGAAGTATCTTCGACTGGTACACACAACACTTACACAAGCTGTGGCAGGTAAAAACAAGTGTATCTATAATTTGGGGTGGTCGTTCATTTAAAAGCATTGCTGGGTTTGTTAATAAAATTGAAAATATAAGCCATTAACAATGCAAGATTATTTTTTTTTTTACTTTAATCTTATTAATTTCGGAATAAAATTCTATCATCAGAGATGACCAGTATTGTGTCATTTTTTTTTCATCAAAAAACAAGGATAAACAAACTTATTTCTTTTGTTACTTGATAAACGTCCTAGGTGTGATGTATCCGCGCTGGTGTCGTTAGCGGTTATGAATTAAAATTCTGGTGTCGAACGAAGAAGAGCGCTGGCTCGCTCGTGTTGATAAAAATAATATGGGTGGGTCGTCCATTTAAAAGCATTGCTGGGTTTGTTAATAAAATTGAAAATATAAGCCATTAACAATGCAAGATTAATTTTTTTTTTACTTTAATCTTATTAATTTCGGAATAAAATTCTATCATCAGAGATGATTTGCATTGTTAATGGCTTATATTTTCAATGTTATTAACAAACCCAGCAATGCTTTTAAATGGACGACCCACCCATATTATTTTATCAACACGAGCGAGCCAGCGCTCGTCGTTCGACACCAGAATTTGAATTCATAACCGCCAACAACACCAGCGCGGAGACATCACACCTAGGGCGTTTATCAAGTAACAAAAGAAATAAGTTTGTTTATCCTTGTTTTTTGATGAAAAAAAATGACACAATACTGGTCATCTCTGATGATAGAATTTTATTTCGAAATTAATCAGATTAAAGTAAAAAAAAAATTAATCTTGCAATGTTAATGGCTTATATTTTCAATTTTATTAAGTGTATCTATGTATTTATCAAGGGGGGGGGGCACACAGAAACAAAATTAAACCACACACAGGTTAAATATTTAGTAAGAATAATATTAAGAATAAGACATAGCTTTACAACGATTTACAACACCGGAAATCATTCGGGTGTTATATTTAGTCTTCGGTCTTCAATGCTGTTTCAGGTTCTGTAGATGGGAAATGCTTGTTGATAAGGATGTTACAAAAGTCGTATTCACGTAACCACAGCGAGATATTTTTTTCCGGCTGGCGTGCCCCCCCCCCCTACACACACACACTCTCACACACAATTCACATTCACAGATTTACACGTGCGGGCATATCCGCACATGTTTACACTTTCCAGCGTGCCAAGGGCTAATACCCGGGGGTCATTTATCCATGTTTGAATGCACCTGGCCGTTAGGTTTTGCTTAACATCTTGCCCCAAAGGAAATTACAATCACGTTTTTCTCATAAAGATGAACTCTGTTCTCTTTTTAAAGTAAATAGTTATTCACCGAACTGTACGGTGATAACAACAAGACACAAAACGGAAGAAGTTGGTGGAAGCAGAAGGACTTTTTATGGTTTCTTCAGCTGTTTTTGTTGAAGAGTTCTTATTTAGTCTTCACCTTTGGGAAATTTATCGCGGACTTTTCTTTTTTGAGTAAATATGGTCGCGGTTCGATCTCAAGTAAACATCGGACTTTAGAAAGCTATGCGGTTCGATCTCAAGTAAACATCGGACTTTAGAAAGCTATGCGGTTCGATCTCAAGTAAACATCGGACTTTAGAAAGCTATGCAGTTCGATCTCAAGTAAACATCGGACTTTAGAAAGCTATGCGGTTCGATCTCAAGTAAACATCGGACTTTAGAAAGCTATGCGGTTCGATCTCAAGTAATCATCGGACTTTAGAAAGCTATGCGGTTCGATCTCAAGTAAACATCGGACTTTAGAAAGCTATGCATCGGACTTTAGAAAGCTATGCATTAAATTGAGAGAGAAAAAAAAAGACGCGCTTCTTTTCACCCTGATTACTTTAGTCATTTGATTGCTTATCAAATAAGGACTAACTAAATCAGGTGCAGAATATGGCAACTGTTTTCACTTAAAAGGCAAGCCATTGTTCATACGATTTTACTGATACTCACAGCACTTTTGTACATTCCATGGTGTTAAGATATTGATTATAAGTAATTTCAGGTCGGTATTGCAGTTGGTAAGTAAAGTAGATAGATAATGCCAACGGATAATCATTCTCAATTTAATACTAGTTTATAACCGGAACTCGGGCGGTGTTAATACGGTACCTGGGTATGTCAATTCCCATCTTTGCCTAGCTTCTATCGTTTTATAAATTATGTTTTGAAACAAGAATAATTCGCTTTAGACTAATGTCGAAGATCCTTTATATCTACGTTAGTACTCTGCCTATTACGTGTTTCTTTTGTCAACCAATCACACGTGTTTCTTTTGTCAACCAATCACACGTGTTTCTTTTGTCAACCAATCACACGTGTTTCTTTTGTCAACCAATCACACGTGTTTCTTTTGTCAACCAATCACACGTGTTTCTTTTGTCAACCAATCACACGTGTTTCTTTTGTCAACCAATCACACGTGTTTCTTTTGTCAACCAATCACACGTGTTTCTTTTGTCAACCAATCACACGTGTTTCTTTTGTCAACCAATCACACGTGTTTCTTTTGTCAACCAATCACACGTGTTTCTTTTGTCAACCAATCACACGTGTTTCTTTTGTCAACCAATCACACGTGTTTCTTTTGTCAACCAATCACACGTGTTTCTTTTGTCAACCAATCACACGTTTCTATTTGCGTACGAACAGACACCTTCCATGGAGTTAATATATTGGTTATAAGTCATTTTAAGTAGGTAATGGAGTAGATTAATAATACTAACGAATAATCATTCTAAATGTAATACTATATATACCCGCACTTTGAGCTATGTTGATACAATATCTGGGTATGTCAATTTCCATATTTAGCTAGCTTCTTCCGTTTTATCAATTATATTTCAAACAAAAATAATTCGCTTTGAACTAATACCGAATACTCTTCATTCTACTTTATTTATGAATTATCAAAGAACATGTCACTTAGTTTAAAATATTTACGTAATAATTTTATGTTATTATGTGATATTCTTGCTTTAAATTTATAAATCACGTATCCAGTAAAAAAAATCCTTTAGGCTTACGTGAGATTCGAACTCGGGTATGGGAAATGTAAAAAAACTCGCATTTAATTTTCAGTGTATTAGCGATTTGACATTGTAAGAATTACTTCTTTAGTAATGTGTACACTGCCTATTTTGTTTTAGTCAACCGATAACATGTTTATAAATAGACTAACCCCAAACACCATAAACGTTTTAAACGTATATGGAAAGATTTCTTTATATATATATAACATTCTCGACACAAATAACTTATATTTAGTTTTGTTTTTATATTTCTTTTACTTTTCAGATTTTGATGAGATATTCTAGTTGTATTACTTTTCCTTTGTAGAGTGTGGGTAACGGGATCGAATTCCGAAAGAGGCGAAAAATTCGCCGATTTTATTAATCAAATATTATAATTAGTATAAGTTTAGAGCGTGGCGTAGGAAGGTATGCAGTTTAATAGGTATTGACAGCGGCATTAATATGTAAATGAACACATAGTGCTACATATCGATATTTTTAGCTGTTTTTGCACTTTGTTGAAGTAAAGTTATTTCATACGCCTTTTTACAATTTAGAATTTTATCAGCTGCAGTTTAAGGTCGAGAGAAAGGAAGAAAGGGGAAGTTATAGTCAGAGGTCGTTCAGTCGCGTTTAGCGTCCTGGCGTTTTCTGGTCGTGTGAATTCGCCCTTTATTTTATGACCAAGGCAACTCACCCTTACTAGGGTTCTGCATGTCTACTGTCGTATTACCCATCGGAATTGGTTTGGAATATGTATTCTGACGTATTCCTCATCCTTAGAAGAAGATGTTTGTTGTTAATGCTCTTGATTTCCCAAATAACATTTGACATTCAGACTACGTAATCTGGCACAAGGCCATAGAATTGTGATGAAAGCAGTTTTCTTTGTAAAGATTTTCTTCGGTGTTGTTTCCAATCTAGATCCACTCTTATACTTAAATGAGCTGCCAGCCTTTAATAACTCTATGTGCGACAATACGTTGTGGCGTGGTGAGCCAGGAAGGCTTGGGGGCCATGAGTGTCGCATGAGTTCTGATCAGTTGTTCGGTCAATAACTCTGCGCCAACGTTTTGAATTTCAGATCCGCAAAATTATTATATTGAGCCGCTGATTTGACATTTTAGAGGTTAGTATGGTAAGCGTCTTGTGAATTTAGGTGACAAGTTTGACTCTGGATTCATGTGACAGGTAATCACTGTTTCATTTTTTCTATACTAATCGGTCGTCGCTTATCAACTTATCGTGGTTGAGGATTGGTGATGATGGTTGAAACTGGGCAGAATTTGATTATTTAATAATACGGCTCAACAAAGATTTGTTAACATTGGACTTGAAAAGGGCCATGTTGTAGTCAAATGGGTAGTTCTTAGAACGAAACTTTTCTCATGGAAGTTATGTTCAGTTTGTTTAGTTTGTTTAATTACACAGAGGTAGAGAAATTATTTACAGTGATTGTAGCAAGACGAATTCTTGTGAATGTTTTATATAGGGGCATAGATTAGAGCTAAGAAAGAACTACACATAATCATACTGCTATTCGATTTGGGAATACTTTAATTCCTGGTTGAGTATCTTTCAAGTAATAAAATCCGAACTATAGATTGTAGCGAGGCCCTATCAGTTAGAGAAATATCAAACTCACTAAATAAAAGTTATTAATTGTTAATAAAACTACGTTGTCAATTGATAAAAAGATCTTTTTGTCGCCAGATGCATAATCACAGCCATACACTTGAATCAAGCACAAATCAATTACGGGTAGGACGCACGCACAACGAATCACGGACTTCACCTCATGCCATGACGACCATATGTCGCGTCGTGAGAGCCCGTTTAACAACAGTAGTCATTTATACAATAATATTGTTGGGAAAGGTATAAAACCACAACTTCTTCTCAGTTAATGGGAAAATATCACGTTGTGTTTAATTAATTGTATACAATAAATACTTTATTGTGTTTAGGCATCAAAACGATCAAAATAGGGTTGATATGAACAAACCAAACGAAATAATAGCGTCTTCAGATATGGTCTATTTCACATGATGCGTTATAGCCTCTAAATAACTCGATTAATTATATTCATTTCTAAAATTCAAGGTAAACACTATTATTCCAATCCTAACTCTTCTATTTCTCCATTTCTCACCGTTCCCATTCGTAAATCTATGAAGAAAAATAGGAAACGTGTCCGTCGGTTCGCAGTTCAAGCTTTTCATGCTTTACCTCTGCATCGCAGACCGCGATTACTAATGGACCAATTATGTTTCAAATTTTTTTAGATTAGGATTTCTCATTTGGATTATTTGGATCATTTAGATTATTCTATTACATTACTCTGTTCTAATCTGAAGTGCTATTTTCACAATGTTTCGTCCGATGTACACTTCGATATTCTTAAGGTGCATCGTGTCGAACTCGGGAATTTTTATGTCAAACTCGGGAATTTGTACGGAATTTTGAATCGAACTCTTTATTTAATCCACGGAGGTAGATTGCTCTCGTTCCGTCAGCCATAACCAGGTAGAAGTCTTAAATAATTCTTAATTATATGCTTAGTATCGCCCGTACTGAGGATTGAACCTTCACCTTACAAAAACCTCTTGCCGCGGTATTGTGTTCCACGGACGGGTAGTTCTAGGAAAGAAACTTGTCTCATAGAAGTTTAATTTATTTTTAGGCAGAGAGGGAGAGAGAGAGGGAGGGGGATAATTGACAGGTGTTAAGAGTGTATTGTAATTCACATGAAGATTCGCTCTCCTATAGATGTATGTATGCAGAGTGTTTCTACCATCGCGCAGATTCCTTGTATTGAAATATAATCAAATGATAAAAGTAGGTCTTAGTCTAATCTCTTTGCAATTCAATGTCATTTGTTCGATGAAGACTGATAGGAAGGGCCACCGATACTTTATAAAGAAAAAGAAAAAGAAAGAAAAACAGCTCTAATGTAAATATAAATAAGAACGTAAGTCAGACGTTCAGTTGTGATACTGTATACTTCTACTTGACAACATAAGAATGGGCCGAAGTCTTATTTGGACCTTACTTCTTCATATTGTATGAAGTATCCCCGAAGTAATGCCAAAGAAAACGTTGATAACTCAAAAACTATTTATCTGATTAGGCTGAAATTTTGCATGGGAGTTACTGCTATCAAAGAGCATCAGATCTATACATCACATTAAAAAGAATCGGAAGTTGAGATTCCGTCAAAATTTCCAACATGACCGACCTTTTCAAGGTCTTATAAAATGCAGAACCACATTGTCTACCATATGGGCAAAGTAGCGAGTATATACAAGGAACTGAACCGAAGTTATCGCCAAAAGTGTGACTTTCACCTTTTATGTGACCTTGTCCATGACCTTTGACCTAGATATTCCAAAATTAAATCAGTTCTAAGTTAGACCATGCCCGATGTTTTGATCAAGTTTGGTGACGATTGGTCAAGCGATGTGAACACTAGGTAGTACACAAACAAACAAACAAACAAACAAACAAACAAACATAGTGACAAACTCGACCGCAATCATAACCTCCTTGGCGGAGGTAATAATGTAAATAACGATCGCTTAACAAAAAATAGCTTTGCTTTCCATCCTGTCTTAAAATTAAGGTATACGCCGGCATTACGTGCCATCTTTTATTGTGGCATTCGCTTGTTTTTTTAAGAATTCTGTTGTCAGATGTAATAAAAAGGTTATTTTCTGCAAATCCACTTTGAAATTGAGAAGCTGATAATAAAAAATGGTAGTCGGAATGGGTGGACACGTTTTTGGCATGAAGGTGTTTATTTCACATCATAAATCCTCTCGCATGATTAAATATCCTAATTCAGGCGCGAATATTTTACAGGGTGCAAAAAAAGGAAGTGATTCATTTTTGTTCGTTATATCGTTTGTACACATAGAAGCCCTTCAAATAGTTTCTCAGGTGAAAATAGTTCATCTTATTTAAGTTAGTTTAGCGGACGTATATGACACCCATCTCTAGATTTTTGATTATTTTTTATTTATTTAAATTATTTTTGAGTTGTTATCAATTACGTACCACATGTTCATATTATCCTATGAGAATTCGTCGTCTCTCGATTGCTTAACAATCGCTGGTCATGGTCGATAGCACCCTTCCTGGGAGTCCAACGTTTAAACTTCTCGGTCTGACATTCGCAGGCAAAATGAAGTGGAATAAGTACATAGGTGATGCTGCAAAGTCTTCCGCAAGGAAGGTAGACTCCCTCTACTGGGCTAGAAAACTTCTCACACCTGCCAATATCCTATATCTTTATATAGCCACCATTCACCAGCGCAGGTAATGTTGCACCAAACACTAGCCTCTCCCTCTTGGACAGAGTGCAAAAACGAATTTCTTACCTAATAGGTCCCGTACTATCTACCAAGCTAGTCGCATCACTTAAGTGTTGCATCTTTGTACATGTTTTACAAAGACTTTCATGGAATGTGTTCCGATGACCTAACTGCACTTAACTCCTTAACGTAAATATCCCCGACCAACCCTATTTGCAGCAAAATTCTACCCCTTCACTGTAGAAGTTCCTAGATACTGGAAGATTTCCAATTCTAATAACTTCTTTCCTCGGGCTTCTGGTCTTTTGAATTCTCTCACAGCTCCATATTTTCCCGACCGTATCAACATATAAAAATTTAAATGTAATGTGAACAAATATCTTGTTGATAAACTCTCCACCCAGGTTGCTTCATATGAATCTAATCCCTATCAAATTAGCCCCTTATTTTTCAGTGGGCATATGCCGTGTTTGAGGCGACCAAAAGTAATAAAAGTCTCAGAGATAAGCAAAAGAAAAGTTAAAAAGAAATTTTGCCTATAAAACCATGACAGAATTTATTTACGTTTAAATGTAATGCATCAACATATGCGCATGGGGAAAAGCTTCCTAATACCTGGATATATGAAATATTGTAGATATCTATGGTCAAAAGCACATCATCAATAACTGGTCTGAATCGAGAAACCAAGTTTGGGCGGATTGGAGCGATGGAAAATAACGGCTCGTTTCGGTGATTAAATCGAGAGAAAAGAATAAGTGAACTTCTGAGTCATGCCGTTTATACGTGTGACCACGTGACTAAATCAATCAATGGTTGATCGCCCCCTTGTCACATTATCTGGAATTCCAGCTATTACGAAAAATCAACCTCAACAATAAAATGCTTTTTTTAATCGACTTGTTCAACTTTTAGGTGGGACTTCAGTTTGCTATGTACATTTTATGTAAAATCGTCGAAGTGCAGTTGATAATTCTGTTCATCTTTTAACATTTTTACACCCGTCAAGTCAGGGGCTATGCTTTTGGTTGAGTTTGTTAGTGTGGTTGTTCGTGTACAGCCTAGAGTCTACATCGCTTGACCAATGGTCACAAAACATGGTCAAAATATCGGTCATGATTTACCTTGGAACTGATTTAATTTTAGAATATCTATGCTAAAGGTCAAGGTCATGGAAAAGGTGAAAGTAACACTTTTGGGCGATAACTTCGGTTCTATTCATCGAGTCGCTAATTAACTCATATTGTAGCAAATGAAGTCTCGCATCTTATAAGACTTTGACGTTTGACCTTGGTCGTTAGAAGTTCGGTTATGGTCGAAAGTTAGACGGAATTTCGATCTCCAATGTTTCCAAATTTGATCAGAGTAACCACCATGCAAAATTCCGGCA
The DNA here is from genome assembly GCA_963556195.1 of Sepiola atlantica. Classification (NCBI taxonomy): domain Eukaryota; kingdom Metazoa; phylum Mollusca; class Cephalopoda; order Sepiida; family Sepiolidae; genus Sepiola; species Sepiola atlantica. The sequence continues at coordinate 36,449,101 of OY744546.1, read as the reverse complement.
CCATCAGATAAATCGTTTTTGAGTTATTACCGTTCTCATGGCATATCTTCAGGAATACTTCATACAATATGAAGAAGTAAAGCCAATTTAAGACTTTGCTCCATCCTTAGGTTTTAGGTTTTTGTTGTTTTTACTTTTTTATTTTCAGAAAATAAACACTTTGGTTAAACATAAAGTTCTCCAATTATAATTTAAAAAAACAAACTTAACTATTCAATTTTTATCGGGTAGATACATTTTACTATGCAAGTGTAAGGTAACATTATATCTTTACTAACAAAAAATCAAGTCGCAAAACAATTTTATGTTAAAATTACACAGAAAACTACCCCCTGCTAAAACCCAGAAAAATTAAAGACATAAAATTTGAAAACTTGGCGCTAAATCGATAAAATTACCGATATTAAACATATAATGCAGTACTTGTTGGGGTTATGGTAATTCGTCGACCTCACCTGCCGTTAGTGATGCATCGAAAAATTGTAAATAAATGTAAGAACACAACGATAAAATGAAAGAAAGTAAATTTATGTTAAAATTCCAGCATAATTAAAGTTGAGAGATTGTAGACAAAAAAATAAAAACAACAAATTATGTATAACAAACGCAGTAAAATTAAATTCTTTATCGACTCGTATACTTTTAATATGTGTAAACAGTCTGTATCATTTTTTATTTCAGAATTTTATTTCGATGTTCGTGTGATTTATCGACACACGAAAACAAAATGGCGGCCGTGGTGATTGTTTAACTTCGATTGACTTCATGCTGAAAAGATAGTAAAAATAAAAACTTGTCATACCACTAACCCTATGTCCGAGTAGCAAACACTTCCCCTAAAAAAACCCTTGCAAAACCACACTTAATCGCTTAAGTTTAGCGAAGTTAAGCGATAATCACGACCGCCATGTTCTTTTTCGTGTGTCTTATCTATACACGGAAATGGAATTAAATGCATGAAATAATAAATCTTACAGTTTTCTCACGTTACAAGTATACAGAGTGGTAGAGAGTGCAATTCTGTTGCGTTTGCTGTAAATTGATTGTTATTTTATTTTTTGTTTACGAGTTCTCGACTGTTAACTATTCTGTCCTTTATCCAAATTTATACGAACTAGTTTATACCCGCTCACTGGGCGGTGTCGATGCAGTACCTGGGTGCACCAATGTTCATCGTTACCTAGATTCTCCCGCTTTATAGCAAGTACGAAGAAAAATATTTGTGAAAATTTGTGGAAAACAAACGCTACTTCGTGTTTGCATGAGAGAGTAAGTAACTACGATTAATGCATTTACGTATTGTTTTTATTTGCCACAAACATTAGAAATTATGTTTGTAAGCAAACACTACGTTGAACTGATGTCGAATAGGCGTTATGTCTACAGTTTTGCGGATTATCAAAAAAAAAGATCACCTAGTTCGAAAAAAAAAACATTATGTAATGTTTTCTTTTATATGTTATTTTTTTTAAATATATAAAACAAGTATCCAGTTAAAAAAATCTTTCACACTTACGTGAGATTCGAGCTCGTGTATTGACATCGTAACAAATTACTGCTTGGGTGATGTGTACTCTGCTATTCCTTTTTTGCCAACCAATCAAATGTTTCTATTTACGTACGAAGAGAAAAACTCAAAAAACATATTTTAATATATAATATGCATGTTTTTTTTTTCTTAGTGACTTCATATTTTTCTTGCTCTTTCAGCTACCCCAAGTAGAAAAGAAAGAAAAAAGTTTATGTCGAATGGCATGTAAGTAGTCTTTTTTTCTTATATGTCTCTTTCAAATTGATATACCGAACATGACGTCATTAGATAGGGCCACGATGTGCTTCCTCTCTCTTTGAGCAAAATACATTACGTTGCGAAACGAACAATGGAATTGATTTTCGACTGCATATTTTATACCACGCTGCTTTTTTGCTTTTTTAACTCATGTTTGTTTGAATAATACCATTAAATAAACGATTAATTTTGTTTATGGTGTTGAGAATAAGGAAAGAAAACTAAAAATAGAAAAATGAGACTTAAACGGTATTTGAATCGGTGTCTCCCTGTCTTGGATACTGTCTGTCTCTATACTCAACTGATTAAGACAACACACGCCTCAAGTAGTCATTCTTTCGGAGGCACAGGTTCGAAAGGTGTACTTATTTTTCTCTTTGTAATGTTCTTTGTTTATTCCCAGTCCCGTCGACTTAATTACTCGTTTATTTAATGGTATTACCCACGCAAACACGACTGTCAACAAAATAGTAGCGTCATACATCTATTATATAAATATAGCATAAGTTTTAATCTGTTTTCTTTCTTTGAGGGTATGGTACGGTTTCGGTGTCACCCCTAATTAGTATTGTTTAAATAAATTATGTGCCAACATTACTCACCCTGTTGCCTAAAATACATATTCCATAATTCATAAGTTCAATGGTTTAGGATTTTACCAAGCACATACGTATTAATGACACTCACGCGCGCGCATCGATCCTTTTAAAAATGCATTACTTAAGATAACTCAAAATTTGATGTAGAGCAATATTTCTCTATTAAATTTCTAAAAAGCTTTTTGAAGGCGGGTGCGAGTTTTCGTGAGCGCATCTCATAAATAGTAAAGTTTACAAAGAAAAATAATGGGCCCATGTTACTCACCGGGTTGCCGAGAATATATATTCCAAATTTCATAATTGGTTCATAAAAAAATGATAAAGAACAAAAATTATATATAGACACCATGTTAATCACCGTATTTTTTTAGTATATATATTCCAAAATTCATAATGATAAATTCATTGGTTAAGGATATTACCCCCACACCCCCCCACACACACACACACACACACACACACACACACACACACACATATATATATATATATATATATATATATATATATATATATGTATATATATATATATATATATATATATTTCAGGGTGCGAGGACTATTTGAGGACCAATTATTGTTCACTACACTCTCAAATCATTTATAATATTATTTTTATTTAATTTCAGATAACCCATTCATGGGTAGATGTTAATTCAAGAAATAAAAAGACATGCAGTCATAGTTGCTTTAAGAGAAAACATAATGCTTTAGAAATGAGTAACTTTTTACATGTTGCCAGATCATTAGTTCATAAGGTTCGGTTGCGTCTAAAGGGATGTGATGGCAACGTTTCCCCTAAGGTAGTTATGTATAACTTTTCCGTAAGTACCCAGACTGATGCACACCAAATATTCGGCTGTGAGGGTTTTAAGAGTTGCGAGCAGTGATGGTTCATGTCATGTCATGTCAGCTTACATTTTCTTAAAAGGTCTTAGGGGCAATGCTGCTGGATACCTTTATGTTCTTATAACGGGTGTTAAGCCCTGGATAGAAAAAAATCAGAAACGTTTTACGATTATGTGACCCCCTAATTCGCCAAATTTAAATCCTATGGACTATCACGTGTGGAACGTTGCTTAAAAGGAGAGTAATCGACATCCTCATAGTACCATAGCTTTACTAAAAACCGCCATTGTACAGATGGTCCGAAATGAATAAGGACAACTTTCCTTCAGTTTGTGGACGGTTTCGAGCCCGAAGAGAAGCAGTCATTAAAGGCAAAGGTGGATTAATAGAAAAATTAGATAATAAAGTATCATCAAATATATTTGTGTCAATTTGATTTAAGTATCTACATTTTTGTTAAAATATTGTTGTTTATTTAACATACGAAAATGTCTTCAGCCTTCGAATCATATATATATATATATATATATGAAAATATTTGCTGTTGTTTATTATCTACGGACGTATACGTTTCATCTTTTTTCAATCAAGACTCTTCAGCGTAGAAGTTTGACTATTCACTACTGGTCACACGATTCGAAACCCTGGATTATAAGTATTTTTCAACTCCAACCCAACGTCTTAAACCTCGCGCCTTCCTCTCTAGAGTGAAAATTCCCACCTTCCGACCTTGTGTCACATTCTACTTTGTGGGACGTAGATAAATAGCCAATATCTGAACGGCTGATAAACTGTGGTAGATTAAATACATTTATAAGCGGCGATGACGACACAGGCATTCTACTTATATTAAGGAATGATGCATTATAAAGCAAATGACGTCACGCTGTATTTGCACTACTACTAAAGTGCTCTACTAATAATTAAGGAGCGACAAATATATATATATATATATATATATATATATATATATATATAGTCTCGGAAGTTTCTCAACCATTAAAACTATATAAAAAAAAACAAAAAAAAAAAAACAAACAAAAAAAAAACTTATAGTCTCAAGTCTTCCAGTGGAAAATCACTCATGTAAGTCAATTTATTTTTTACAGTTATTATATTAGTTAGTTTCTAACACTATTTTAAGGGATCATCAGTTGTTTACCATGAAAAACTGTTTCGGGAATTTAAAAACAAGACAGTATTTAATTTCATGGCTTCCCAGCAGAGTTGATCAGACCCCACTTCCCTTAAAAGACAAAAACATAAACGTTCCTTATACTAAATCTACGTTTTGTTCCATATAAATGTTTTGCTTACTTATATTAGTTATTTAAGAATTCAAAAAAAAAAAAAAATATATATATAAATAAATAAAATAAAAAATAAATTATTTTTACCTGCGCTGTTCGTCTGTCTAATAAAATTTATCCGTTACTCACAAAAATGTTGTTGCATTTTAAAGTGTTTGGACATATATATATATCAAATTCAAAGGATCCTGGATCCTTTGAGTTTGATACCTCTACCTTTGCCTCCTCACATTTCCAACGTACTCCTACGCACACAGGATACACACACCCAACTGACCACTGTCGAACAATTAGCTTTTCAACAACATTTGGACTCCTTAATACCTTTGAGTATTTTTTTTCAAACATTCATTTTTTTAAGTAAAAAATAAATGAAAATAAGTAATATTAGAAAAGAAACGAACCAGTACCCTTCGTACCTGCACTCCTGCTACAGGTAAACTATCAACTGTTAACTTAATCCGATACAATTGATATTGACGGATTCGTATTCCAACTGGAGACGAGTGGAGCGATTGGACCTTTTTTGGTCGCCTTGATCTATCAATGTTAACACGCACCGAAGATCGTCGTTAGCTGACTTGGCTATTCGCGCTCCTCTCGATCGTCATTATGCGAAGGAACGCATCCGATCAAACCTCTTGAGGGTTTTGAATATATCTGTAAATGTGTTTGGTTATATTGAAGCGATTAGCCCCCAAGATTGCTACCAAATTTTATCGATTAGTTTTGTTTGATTTTCCGAATAGTGACAAGAGTAAAGTATTAATTTGTTGTCTGATTTTGATTTTCAGATTGATTTTTTTATTTTACAAATATCAGTTTGTTTTCTTCGGCAATATTCTATATTCGATACGTCGTTATTATGAAGTTTAATGTGAAATATATTTCATTTTTTAAATAAACTCTTTGTTTTTACTATTTGTTTATTAATTATTTAATATTTGCCATATAAAAATTAAAAAACGAAATCCGCAAAAATCGGAAAAAATCTGCAAAATTACAGTTTAATCCGCAAAAAATTAAAAAAACAATTAGTATTTGTAAAATAATCCGTAAAAATCACAACAGATATTTTGAAATATATATTTTTTTTTTAATCCGCCAATATTAGATAACAAATTGATGAATAACAGAATTCGTCTGTTTAATTATACCATTTTTATTTTTTTACTTTTTCTGATAGTCTTTTTTGTATTAAAATCAAAAAAATAATAAATGTTCCATAGGTTTCACAGGTTTCACGAACGTTTTCGATTCTTCGTCGAATCATCCTAAGGTGTCAAAAGCAAATGAATAAAAAAGCTGGAAAAAAAGAATTTTTTAAAAAGATGGCGAGGAAACGCGCATAGAACGTTTTTTGCAATGGAAACAATGAAAGCCGTTGGAACAATGCGACAAAAGTTTATGCGCGTTTCTCCGCCGTCTTAAAAAAATTTTTTTTTTCTTTCTCCAGCTTTTTTGTTCATTTGTTTTTGACACCTTAGGATGATTCGACGAAGAATCGAAAACGTTCATGAAATCTGTGAAACCTATGGAACGTTTATTATTTTAATAAAAAATAGACCATCAGAAAAATTGAAGAAATAAAAACGGTATAATTAAACGAATTCTGCTATTTTTATCAATATTTGCATAAATGAGAAAATGCTGCCTATGTATGTATGTATGTGTGTATGTATGTATGTGTATATATGTATACTTGATTGTAAAGCTTCTCACTAAAACGGCATAAATTGTCACACTAATAAATGTACCATTTATCCACCGTGTCGTAAGGACTTACTCTAACGAGTTCAATCAATTATACCTCTTCTCATGAGGCTAATTTTATTGGCCAGATGTGATCACTTTCTACGCACGCAATTTCATATCATTTATGACCTACCCAAACACGACAGATGTTACCTCTTTACGAAGTACACATTTCTTATGAGTGACTTGAAACGAAATTGGGACCGTGCAACCATTTTGCAAGTGCCAACTTTTAAGAGGATCTCATGACACGAAATTTGACAAGTGTGTGTGTGTCTATCGTGTAACTGTTACAGATGGTAAGTTAACAGTTGTGGATTGCAAGAATTCTCATTTTGCTGTTTTCTGCGAATGTGTACTTAATTGTCTGTTTCCCAGCTGCTTGGGTGTTGGTAAAACTTGAATCAAAGATGAAATTCAGAGAGCTTAAGTGTTGCTCACTTGACTCCAAGGTCACTTTCGCGATGGTAAAACAACCACTTTAGACGTCATATTTTAATTTTATTTTACGTCATAAAAATCGCTGAAATCTATTAAAATGTGTCACTGGGGCTTTTTATTCCTTAACTAATGTAAAAATCGCTGAAATCTATTAAAATATGTCACTGGGACTTTTTATTCCTTAACTAATGTACGCCCTCCTTAACTAAAGACGGGGAAAAATTGTTTCACCAGTGTTTGCACTAATAATCTTTTTGTTATCAAAGTCGCTCTAGACAAGGCATGAAGCCACTTAATATAAGGAGCAAAAAAGAACGAACAGATGATTAACGCAAAGAGATAAGTTGCCGATTAAGCTTAGTCTTAAAATAACTACAGGTAGGAGGAAAACAGTCAGCACGAAGAGAATTCTATACGTTTGAAGTTCTTGTAAAGAAGCTACCCAAATAGATGGATGTATTATAACGAGGTATCTGAACAGCAAGTTGATGAAGACCACTGGATCAACGAGTCAAACGAGCTGGAACAAAGGAAGCAGGGAATAAAGAAGACAATTCTAGAGAACACGTGTCATCATGAGTAAAAAAGAAATATCAAGGAACGGCTATATTTTCATCGGAGAAGAATGTGTCCAATGATCCTTTGAATCTGAAAACAATTAAAGTCACTTTGCGGAAAGACCTTTCCTTTCTTTAGCAACCATTTGATACGAATTACTATAGGAGAAAGTCTTATAATTTACGTGGAGATTCGCTTCTATATGGCTAGCAGGGCTACCCGGCGTTGCCCGGGGCAAAAGTGTAACATATATTAACACTTCTATCTCTCTCTCTACCCCGATGTTCCCCTCTTTCTCCCCACCTCATCTTCTCTCTCTGGACATACACACATTCGCCTTTTCCTTGAAAAAAATCAGAGTTACTTCCCTTTAGTTAATGTCCGGAAAACAGACCCCCTGACGAAATCTGCACTAGTTTAGGGTCAAAGAATCAATAATATTTAATAAATTTTAGATATTATTAATTCCAGACAATGCTGATAAAAAATATACCAACTTTGTGGGTCTTTGTTTTGTAGTGTTTTGCTTTTAGCTGGACACACACAGACAACTTCCCTTTTATATAATAGAAGATAATCGATTTATCTGTTTCCAATGAAAGGCTCGATTCAATCTCAATAACAACAAATGTTTTCGCCTTTGTCGTTATGTTCATTATTGATAGGAAGATTCCAATATTTCTTCTTTTCAGAATTTTTGTAAGTGTAACATATGAAACAACAAATCGATTTACAAGCATTCTTTTTGAGTAATTGATTCCGGAATTAAAATTAAAATCGGGTCTCAGATATAAAAAGAAAAAATTGATAAAAATTACGTTTTAGTATTTTTTATTTCCTTTTTATAGTGTGCGCTATTTTATTAATGAAAGGAATTGTTGTTGGGGTGCACATAAACATGTTAAATAATCATTTTTTCTTCATTTAAAAGTGAAATATCAGATTTTAAAAAAATGAAACCTGATCTTCCCAGCCGCCATTTTACTGAAAGAAAATAAAACATAGAAAACAATGAAAGAAACAAAAAAAAATACAATTCGAAAAGAATGGACGCTGTCCTTTCTCTGAAATTTAAGAAAGCAATTATAAAAGTAATTAAACCAAAATATTCATTTTTTTCTGAATCTTTTGTAGGGATTAAATTCTTTTTCTCTTTTTCTCTTTTCTTTTCGAGCCATATTTGCATAATTATTAAAAAACATCGTGTTTCTGTTGACTGTTGTCATCAACTGTAATATTCATCTTTTGACAACGTTTTTTTACCAATATGTCATCCCGCTTTGTTCATATATATTGTTTATGTACGGTGATATTCTTCCCGTATTTAAATAGAATCGTTGTTGATTATTTGTGTATTTTATACGCTGATATTTCTTACATACTTAATTTCGATTCTTTTTATATTTTGCATTTATTTTTGAAAAGTAATGTTTACCGGTTCCCTCCCATTGCAGCAAAGATAGACATGGCGTCAGTTTATAGTGAAGAATATATGCCCCTACAAACACAAATATGGGGCAGCCTGGATGGGTGCAAATTTTGTCGTGATCAGATCCGTCGGCATTCCCCATTGAGGGATCCCCTCAATAAACCAATCCCCTTTTCGAAGGAGAAGGTCTTTCCTGGGAAGATGCCATTTTATGAACTAACCCTAGTTCACTTCGAGTCAAGGACGCGAAGACCCACACATCTACTCGTAATCCTTTGAAGATTCGGTTGTCTCAGATGTTCCTAAAATGGTCTGAAATTTTTAGTAAACGAAGTCTGATAATTGGTAATGTACATTCATTTTTTTTTTAATTGCAGATTTTGCTAAATATTTTATTCTATTTAATTAAAGTCAGTGTAATATATATAGTCTTATATATAGGAAATAGTGCGTGTAGTTGTTACAGGCGTTGGCTGTTGGTTCGGCCTGCCGACTTCGATTTCTGTCTGGGCTACTGAATCACTTTCATTTAAGAAAAGTATAACTCCAAATAGTTATCCTTCAACTACAGATTAAATAGTAGTGTAGCCAAGATGTTCAAGTCTTGGTTTCAGCAATTTGTTTAAGACGATGGAAACTCCGATATAACATCAATCTTTTTCTGCTTGTTTCCAGTCATCTGTGACTCACCTTGTTACTTGAATCAACCATTGACAAGATATGCGCATTGAACATCCCTTGATTCACTATAACCTCGCCATGCAGTAACCATTACAGAGAGTATTCATTATCTGTAGAAATGTATTATATACAAACAAAAAACTACCAACTAGTTATCTAGCTTTAAGCATTCTTGTTAACTGTATAACTAACATTACATATTTTTAATCAGTAAATTATAAAAAACAAGTTTTTAAATTCAAATTATCTCCTTTTAAAATTATGAACATAATATTTAAAAAAAATCATAATGTATCCTTTTTTTATTTAACCACTTTAATTTATTACTGTTAATATCGATAAAACTCTATATATATATATATATATATATATATATGTATATATAGAGAAAATAGGATAATAAAATTACAAATGAATGAACCCAAATACTAATTTATTATGAAGTGTTTAAAAAAAAATTACGCAAATTAGGCATACAAATAGCTGTGTTTGGGTATTTCTACCCTACTATATTTATACTGTATTTAAAAAATGTATCTTTAATCTTGTCTAATGAATTGAAAACACATTAATTGAAAACAGATGTATTGTGCAAGAGAATTACATTATGTAAATGTGTTAATGATTTGGAGAATACCCGTCAGTAAATTTAATTCCCCAAACTAAACAATTTTGCACCACTTTTATGTCGAATTACGAAGATTAAAATCAAGATATAATGATACTTAAGCTTATTTCTAGAATCCTTATTCTAATTTTGATCAAAATCCACTGCATAATATTAATGTTATAAAATGTCTAAAATTAAAGGTTTAAGCTTTAGGGATCTTAAAAGGAAATTAAAATTAAGGGAATCTTTCTTAATTGATGTCTAACGACTATGCATCAAATTCAATACAAGTCTAAAACATTTGAATTTTAAAATAAGGGGTTTTGACAGATTTTTAAAAAGTTTTAGTTTTTGTAGTGTCTTAAGAAAATCTTTTATATGATATTGCCGGTAAGATTTTCATTTTGATTCAGGAAAATGTCTCAATTTAAAACTCTAGTCTAAAGTAGTTTTAATAAAAAAAAGAAATGGAAATTCAGGGAATCTTGTTTAATTCGTGTCTAATTACTATGGATTAAATTCAATGCAAAGCTTAAATACTTGAATTTATGGCCCATAAAAACCCTTTAAAATATTCCAACAAAACTGAAATTTGGGGAATATTTATTAATTGATGCTAATACATTTTGTTAAAATTACCTCAAATCGGAGTTAACTATATTCTCACTAAGGGCTTTCTTTTTACTCCATTTCCATGAAACAAAATGAAACTAAATATAGCACATATTACAACCCCTTACGCATAGAAGCTGTGTTTTAAAATTTATAGTGATCGGCTTATTCGTTTAGGAGTGAAATCTGTACATACAAATAAATAAACATATAATATACGTAATTTTATATAAATAGATAATCCATATGTGACACGTTAGGTCAGTATTTGTTATATTTATCTACATTTAAAGTTGCCAAAAGCTACAATTCCTCCTTTTATGACGTCATTCATTTTCAAGAAATCTCTTCTCTAAAACTTCGTCTGCTTATCGCACTAGCAGTGAGATTGAAACGCCAAAGTTCTATTGAAAATAGAAGAACTTCAGCTTTCTAATATTATGTGCACATCTATGCGATCACCGTACAAATGCTAACTAATTTCCATATTAATTTGCAAAAGGATATCTCATTAATTCACTATAAGTTGTTATTGTTTGTAATTCAATGATTCTTTTCTATTTTATTATTATTCATAGTTCGATTAATGCATATTTTTTCATATCGAGGGCAGAAAATTATCATTGAGGTAAAATTTCTGGTTCTACGCTGTGAAATAGACAGAACCTCATCGCCCCCACACACAAGCACACGAACACGCGCGCGCGCATCGGCCAATCAAACAAGTCAGTAAATAACCCTTTCCCACATTAATTTAGGAAATTAAATGTAAAATAAGGCATTTCGGTTCATTCGTACACTCATCGGACATTTTTTGTTTTGTTAAATTTTAAACTAAATACAAAGCACTCTCTTAACCAACAGAAAACCACAGACCGCGGTCAAGCAAACAAGTCAGTAGGTATCACTCCTAACTTTTTATAAATATTTTTTATATCGTGCATAAATGCTTAGGATTCGGGATTAAGAGTCTTTCCGGTCCTTTTTTGTCAATGTAATTCTATGGAGTTGCGATTTTGGGTTTCTCAATTTTCCGGGCAACGGGTCCCACTAGTTATATGTATTTCTTTTGTTGTTGTTGTAGTAGTAGTAATAATGATAATGATAATGATAATGATGATGATGATGTTTCTATCAGCTCTTTCTACCACACCCTCTCTCTCACTCTCTCTCTTTATTTTCTTTATCTCCATTAATTATTTACGTAATTCGCCCCTCCCTACATCTCTTACAATTCACCCTTTATTAATGTGATTCACTTTATTTCTGACGTCATCAAGTGTGCACAGTGACAAGATAACAACGTATACAGACTTTTAGTCGTACACGAGATCGTCAACTAATCTTCTGTCACATATTGATTCTTGGATGAAATAAAATAATGAATAACGATGGAACATTTTTTTAAAATAATTCAGTTCTTACGTTATTTCTTTTAGATATATATTTATTTTTTCTTCTATATTTCTGTAATCTACATAATTTACGGAAATTAGTACATGCGTGCCACCAGATAGTCCTGCTAGTATTATAGGGTGCATAGGATCCTGTGACAACCTTAGTTTCACAGTGCTGGCTCTGCTTGGGTTCTCACTCATATAGCCAATACTAGCAGGTGCTCGGCTCCTAGGGCGACTCTTTCTGCTTAGTTTAAGTCCGGTATCAGTAACCAATCGATATTGAGAATTTTGATAGAACTGACCAATCAGTCTTATGTATTTCAACCGATAAACATCGAATATTTTAAGGGATCGGTTCTCTGTTTCCGATATTGTTGCTACTATGGGTTTTGTTTTGGTTGTTTGTTAGCCGAGTCGGACTTCTACATATAGCTTACGAAGATCGTGTCTCCGGATTAGAATGAAATTCTCTACTGAATCCGCATAGTTTTTACGTGTGAAAACGATATTAAGAAGGCTTATACGGTTTTAAATATTTTTGCAAAATGTTTACACACGTTAGAATTACGTTTTTATTTTAAAGTATCCTGACTATTTAGAATACTTTATTGGTTACCATTTAGTTCAGTTCTCAGCATCACTTAATTGCATATATTATACCTCTCCGTTTTTCGTATTCTCAATAAAGTAAAGACGATGTCATTCATTTTATTGATATTACTTAACAAAATCTGTTTCGCCAGTCATTTATGCTAGATATTGATATGTGTTCTTAAAAACAATTGTTTTTATTTTCAATCGATTTTGCCGATATTCATATTAAATCCTGATCAATATTTTAATTTATATTAGTCATTTTGAGACGAAGATAGCGTAGTTTTTACTTGAGAAAGTAAAAACTCCGTCGCCTCAGATCTACACATACTCTCCTTATGATCAATGGGAAAAAAATATTTAATAAGACACATTTTTAAAGATTCACCGATATTTCAAGCGTTTTCATCGGCTATTGACGAAATTCGGGGGAAAATTATGTAAGTTTTGTAAAGAGAGAGGGGGGGGGGCAAATAGTCACATGTTACGGTTTAATTACTTTATAATATGGTCATTTCCTTAATTGCCTCGGTTAGTGCACCATAATTAAAGTCAGTGGTTGGTTGTTCGAACGTCACCCGTACGTAAATATTTTCATTCTGATTGTGTCTCCAAATGAACTTAAACATTCTGAATGACAATATTTTAGCTATTGTTTAATATTCCTTTTTGTCTATATACTGCGTAATTTACGGATAGTTGGACCCTGTAGGACGCCGGGTAACCTTAGTATAAAAAACAAACTTGAAATTAACGGACAAAAATCATAGTCTGACATCAACTAAATATAAAAATCGCTCTATGCATATATCACTCATTTATGATGACTAGCCTTGTTTTTCAATTTACTTTGTTTCCTATGTTTTTACTGTGGATGGGGCATCCTATCGGATGCTAGACATCCACCCGCTATTCAAGAGACTCTTAAAGATTCTAATCTAATCTAAGTACTATTGTTTGGATCTCTCTTGCACCTCAGTTCACCGAATATATTCGCCGGGTAGTTTTTAAAGTTCTCTTTCATGAGCCCAATTGCTCGTATGCTTGGTGGAATTATTGAAATCTTTCAAAAGTTCCAACTTCTTTTCATGCCGAACAGAAGACCTTGGTATTTAATTCTCTTTTCACCTCTGAGCTCTGTTTGGGCTGGTATCATTCGAGGCACTAACTTCAACTAGGTTCGCTACTCTCTCCCTCTTGCTCCATATCACTGTCAGGTATAACAGCTCCGTGTTTAAATATGTAGCTGTAGGAATTCAATAGTCATAGTGGATGGTGTATGCCGTATTTCCAACAGTTCCCAGCATTTGTTGCTACACTAGATGTTCAAGTTTTGCCGTGACTATTAATTGTGTTTTAACAAATTTAACAAGAATCAAGAATGGGCAAACAAACATCACGTTGCAAGTCAGATTAAATAATTGTATATTTATGAGAATTAAACTTTTTTTGCGTGACATTTACATCTTGATATCATAATCAAGTTCTCCCATGCTCCACCGAGAAATTTTCCTCATCAATAGTTTGTTTTTTATGACCTTTTAAAGTATTCTTATCATTGTAAAAGGTGAATAAATGGACCATTTGAATAAATGTGTGATTTGGCGCTGACAAATCACCGAAAATAATATTCATAAAACATCGAAACATCAAGTTATAAAGCTAGCGAGGTCTGTCTGTCTGTCTGTCTGTCTGTCTGTCTGTCTGTCTCTCTCTCTCTCTCTCTCTCTCTCTCTCTCTCTCTCTCTCTTGTGCTGATGTAGTCTAATATATATATATATATATATATATGTTGGCAACTTTTAATTTTGAATTTATTGCGTTTTCAAATTTTGTTATCATTTTGTAATCTATTTTGTTTTCTGATTTCTTTTGTTTTTTCGATCTAATTTTATTTATTTTTTGTTTAATTTCAGATAATTAAAATCGAATGTCAAGTTAAGAAAAATAAACATTTTCGACACCTTTTTGATTTTATTTATTTATTTTGTGTTTTTTTTTATTGCAACGAACGAGTTATTAAAAATCTTGTTTAACGTTGGGAAGAGGTTGTAAACAACAAGGAAAATACACAATTGATTCATTCGTTGTTATTTTTTTTTCTCTTAAACCTTTTAAATTGAAATAAAAGAAACGGCGTGAAATCGGTTGTAAGATCAATATAAGCATTAACGATGGCAAAACCTGTTTTAGTATATTCTAATAAGTAACTCTTTAGATTAAAAACAAACTTACCGAAAACGACTTGTTATCGACTTTCTCAGAATTTATGACAATTTTAGAGGAAGTCTATTTACCTGCGCCCCCCCCCCCATACACACACTGCAGAAAAGTTGGACATGGCGCCAGTTTATAATGTGTAATCTAGCTCCTTCAAATAGGGGTTGTTTAGAATGGGTGCTACATTTGCTGTAATCGGACCCGTCGGCATTCCTCGGTAATGCCGCCTCAGGCGACCGGTGATGAAGGGCCAAGTAAACCAGCTTTGTAGGAGTAAACAGAACCATAACATTTGTACAGTCGCTACTAATCAAGGCTAATAGCCATTCGAAGATTATGGTTAATGAGATGGATTGATTCTCAGTTTAATGATGATGAATATTATGTGAGGTTTAAAAATGATGAATGGAATGAACACATTTTTTTTTACTTATGAAGACGGTTTATGACAAATATTTGTTGACATTGGATTTGAAGACAACCACGTTATAGACTGTTGGCAAGTAGTCCCGTAGTAATGTGTTCCGCATATCCTTTCTTGGAAGGAAAGGCTGTTCATGACATTTTCGTTTGATGTTAGGCACACGGGGGAGGAAAGGGAAGTTGTTTGCAGTAGTTGTAGAAAGATAACGAGTTATACTCCGTTCTTTACTGATCCAGAATGCAAAAGGTGTTACAGGAAAAGCTTTTGATAGCTGTCAAGTTATTGTAATAGAATGCCGACATTCTCATGGTACACTTGGCACACTTCTGCCTTACAAATGCAGACAACTCCCCAGCCCAGGCTTGAGGGAGCAAAAGGCGAAACGTCCGCTCACTTCGATCACTACTCTCGCTCTGTTCTTTTTTTTCCGATTCTCCCTTGATCATCGGTGACGTCATTCTGAAAATTGTTTCTAACACATTCCTCACATCGGTTTAAATCAAAATTCAAACACAAAATGTTGCATTTCCGTCTCTGCCTTGAAATTATCACAATCACAGTCGTATTCCAAACGCGACGTTGACCCACAGTTTGACCTACATCTTGGTACTATCTTGGTTATAATTCTTATTTACTATCCTGCTTTTTCGATCATACCCGGGGGTAATCACGTTACAGATAGACGAGTTATTGCTGTGAATGTTTTATATAGAAAGAACCCAATAAAAATGTGAGGGTCCCCTGCCAAAATATTCCTGAAAAAATGACCCATTTGAAATACAATAAGCCGCTTTTTTATGGCGGGGTGATTGTAAAGAACAACTGCATTTTACAGACGAGAAATTGCCCAAATGACAGCACGATAAGCGATAACAATCGTGTGTAATGTTGTGTTTTTGTTGGGTGGGCACAAGTAGAAGGCATAGTTGAGGAGTTATTGCGAAGTACTTAGCGGAATGTACTTATTAAGGATCTGAAGAGGCTGATCTACAAGTGAGACAAGTAAACTGAAAAAGAAAGCGACCCGAAGAAGCAATTTCATTAAAATGGAAATCCACGCAAAACAACTGCCAGATAAAAACGAACTTTTTTCTTTACTTCTTAGTGTTTTCTATTTCTTAATAGAAGAAGGCGATTTCTCCGTGCATTGTTACTTTTTCATCATCTGTTGATGCGACTAATGACTTGTACATGGCTTTATATGTGATCTGCGAATTAAGTACCACCACTTATCATAGAGAAATGAGCGGACGAACCGTTGATTATTTTGTAGTAGTAAAATATGACCCAGAAACAAACATTAATTAAGATAATGTTGGATTTATTTATCGACATTTTTCACCTCACGAATTTGCTTTAAATGGTTGGACACTGTTGAAATACTGACATCAAGTGAAATATAGGAATAAATATTTCACTATGACGTGAGTTTTATTTTAAAAATGCTTTCAAATGTTCATTACCAAGAGTGCACGGCCGCCCTCTACCTTCTTCACTTTCAAGGCTCTCATTACCGTTACGAAATTTCTGAAACCACCTTCGTGCTGTGAAATTACTTGTGGACTCTAATCGCCATGTTCTACTGATATTGGCGGATGGTTGGTAAGCACTGTAACTCGGTTTGAACTCATGCAAGAAAAGTACACTTTTCATTTCTTTTCGTCTCCGTTATTAAGGCCTAATATGATTCACAATTGCATTTTAAAAGAAATCATTGGCAATTAATTAACGAGTACACATCACTTATTAAAAATGTACGTCTATTATATAAAGTAAAGTGAGATATTCCCTTATTTTATTGGCCGATATAGCTTCATACACAAAAGCTTCATGAACAAATCTATTTACTATGTAAGAGAGTGCGCATATTGTTTCCTGTTTTGAGCCCAAAATATTGTCATTTCGAATCGATTTTTAACTTTTTATATTTAATCTGACCAATAGTTTCTGCTGTGATTACGAATATCACAGACGTAGTCGGAGGAGATGATGTTCACTATATTCGCAATTTTCTAGCTGCCAACCTGATCACCGTATTCTATTGTTATAACATATATTATTTCGCTGATACACGCTTTCGTTCCATCTGTTTCAGGCTATACTAAGCGAGCACAGTTAAATTGAAAACAAGGTTGTTCTAATCGAACAAGGTGATATTTCTTTGCCCCCCCTCTCTCTCTCTCTCTCTCTCTCTCTCTCTCTCTCTCTGTGTTAAAGAGAGATATACTAATAGATCAATTTCTCTTTCTACACTTCTATCTCTACCTATCTATTGATTCATCTATATGTGATGTTTCTGTGATGTCTTTCTCCCTGATGTTCAATTCTATCTAATGATACTAGAATAATAACGCTTACAAGAGAGAGAGAGAGAGAGAGAGAGAGAGAGAGAGAGAGAGAGACAAAAAGAAAGAGAGCAGAAGAGAGAGATTTATGGTTACAAAGCAACTAAACCGTTATTTCGGTTAAAATGAGTTTTGACATTAACCAAAAATATTTTCGGTCAGACGTTGGTTCGGCATCACTCACAACAACTTATCTTTAATTAAACTAAGGATGTAAGCAGGATTTGCTTCGCTTTCTCATTTTCCAGAGCAAGGGACACATGTTCAGTTAATTCGTTTATAAAACACTGTAAAAATAGAAATAAAATAAACTTTTTTGAAAGCAAGTCGGCAAATCTGCTATAATTTCGCTTTTAAAGTTATATAGAGGTATTGTTTGCCACATGGGAAATATATTGGTGGTTGATTATGGAAAGTATATGGCTGATTGGTTAGCTTTATAGGTAAGATTTCAAATTGGATGTCACTTGCGACAGAAATCGTAGTGAAGACACGTATAATGCAAGGTCCGGATGAATAGGAATGCTTAGACCTCTTATCGCTTATTAGTTTAGAAGAAACTTCAAGTTAAGGGATTGTGAATCCCTTGAATTAAGTAACTTACATCTAGATTAACAATAAAATGATCCCTGTCATTTTCCTCAAGAGTGTATCATTCTTCTCAATAAAAACGTCCAGATAATATATTCGACGCTAGACATCAAAATGTGGACAATATACATTACTGTGGAGTGATATGTAACACAATGAAAGGAATTTTGAACAGTTGGATTTCTCCTACGTTTTTTTTTTCAGATCTAAAAGAATTCATGTGATCGGCTTTTGATCACAATGGCGCGACTACATATGCAAGTGACATCTTTTCAGCCACTAAATTGTTCTTATCTGTCTTTGGCAGGAAAGAATTTTGAAGAACGAGGGTAACTTTGTTTGCGATAAACATAAATATTGCTCGTAGCTGGATTATCCTCCACTCTTTCTATACATAAATACATAAATACATACGTCTATATATAAAGTAAATGTGTATGTCTGTTTATTCACCCATAAATTATCAATAGTTGATCTCCGAGAAAAATCAATGGCATATTTTGTATCATGTTCCTGTGGATGATTTAGCCTAGTTATAGATGATTATAAACAAAGTCTATTATAATGATGTATATTTTTATATAAAGGGGGTACACAAAAAAGGGAGTGTAAACCCATTCGTAAAAATTAAGATCTCTCTGATTTTTGTGAAATTGATATTAGATATCAATTAATAAATATTCCATAAATTTTAGTGTCTTTGGGATATTTTAAAAGTTTTTAAAACGGTCATAATATAGGAAATTTCAAATGTATTAAGATTTGCATTGAATTTGATCCAAATTCCTTAAATAAAACTTCGAGAGTTTGGATTTCCTCTACAAACCCTTAAGCAAGAGCTTTAAAATGTTGACATTTTTCTAAATCAAAATGTTAGCGGCAAACCATGTAAAAGATTTTTAATAAACAACAGCAAAAATAGTAACGTAAACTTTTTGAAATATGACAATTTTTATCCGAACGACATAATAGTTTTTTAAAAGTTAATCATACATGTTATTTACCACGTGCAACAGGGTATGATTGATGGGACAAGATTATAGGAACAGCATAGGACAATATAGAAAATAAATAGCGTTTTTGATCTTTGCAATCGTTATCAAGGTTTGTTTTTTCGCATCTATGTTGTTGTTTACGGTGTTTTTTAAATTATAAAATTATTTTGTTCGATTGTTTGGGCGGAAGAAAGATTGAAATTTTATTTTATTTTCGATAGAAATTTCAGTGAGGAAATATATGTTAGGTTCAAGTAAATAGGAGCGCTTACACCTCTCCTCGCTCCCTATGAAGATATTCCAGAAGCATCTTTTAGTTAAGTAATTGACATTTAGTTAAGTAACTTTAAGCTATGTTCAGATTGATTTTGTTGCAGTTTCCTCAACTAAGTAAGATCCAATGTCTCTTAAATCAGAGTAAAAAAAATACATGTTTGTTATTAAACGCAAATCACAAATACGAATAGCTCATTTAAACCCTACCTCGTGTCGACCGCTCCACCCGTGACTGAGACATTTTATTTACGATCGTCTTACTGGGGTGGGCGCATTCTCACTTTGAATTAAAATCTCACAACAACCAAAAGAAATATAATTTATTTAGCTGTTGACGTCACCTTTTCATCGATTCTTAAGTTATTTCTTTACACGTGCTGTCCGCTCAACGCTTCCCAACGAACTCTCCACTTCACTCGCTTTGAGACATGTGACGTCACGTCCGCTTCTGGCTACATCAGGTTGAGGTGACATCTGAATGCACACGCTGACCCCATGGCCCCGGTTTCCTCTGTACTTTTTAACGCTCGCCTGCGAATCCAAATCATCAGATGTATACTATCGAACGTACACTTCAATGTGACAATATTTTCGTCGGTTTCTTTCTCCCTGAACGTATAAGTGTACCAGGGGGGTATTGGGAAGATATCTTCAACGCTAGCCGACGAATTGTGTACAACATCCATAGCCCCCCCACACACACACTAGAGAAGAGAATTTCGATTAGTTGGATCCATTCTGCTTTTGTATTAGATCTAACCAATCCGCCATCTTGCTCCTATATTCATACTCCGTCAATACGGCAAAATAAATCCTAGCAAATAATATTTATAATTATTAATAAAATAGAAAATAAATTGTTCAGGAAATCCTGGCCGATTTGTTGACTCGCTTTCAGAAAGTTGAGATTTAGGTTGTTATTTTTGCTGCACTTTGATTGGGGCGATCAGAACGCGAGTTGGCGTTACTGCTTGTTGCTGTTGTACAGGACCCACGAAAGTCGTGGCCCAGGATTGCATGGTCTGTATGAAGTCCTCAACGTTGGCCGTTGTTATTCGGTATACCTGCAACATGTCAGGTTTTTACCCCCGACACATAGAGTAGCAAAACCCACCGACTGTATAAAAAATCACGGAAGGTTTCATTTTTTACTTTCTATAACCACCAAAATGATAAGTAATTTCAATTCAAATGTCGCGAGTTTACTTTTAATGTTATTTTGTATTTTTAATTAGGTCTGAATCGCGAAAGTCCGAATTTTAAACGATACATACTATTTTCATGTGTTTTGCTAATTAAGTTATCCTGAGACGTTATCATCGGGTAAGATCCAAGGATACAAATATTTAAAAAAATTTAATTTACCAGAGGTATAGTTATTCTCTCTACCGACAACAGATAATTTCAATTCGTATAGTACGTTATTATCTTATAGTGCTCTAAAATATTTAGTTAATGAAGTTAGGGTCAACATTCGATCTTATTTTAAATAAAAATACGTGATTTTTTTAAAAATTCCTTTAAATTGTCTTTTTTTTCATTCTTTTTTTATTTTCTATTTTTCTGTTTGTTATTAATTTTTATTTTATGTTTCTTTAATTTTATTCGATATTTGACGATCTACTTATATTTTTCCTAAATATATCTACTAGAATAGATATCTTTAGGAGAAATATAAGTATTTTTGCTAGCTATGTCAGTGTGACAGAGAAAGTAAACAGTAACTTATTTTGCGAATTAACCTGCATATATAAATGCTTTAATACTGTGAGTTCTATTTTTATTTTCTGATGTTTTGGAGACGATTTTAGCATTTCCTTCTGATGAGTCACACTCATAGAAAATTCAAGAGATATAACTCTGCATTTTGTTGGTCTGAGTGATGATGAAACGGTCCGTAAAAACTGGATCCAGTTAAAAATGAACAAAGCCATGGTCAATTGAATCTGATTTTCTATTGTTATATATATATATATATATATATATATATATATAAGTATAAATTTTTATTTATATAAACATTATTGGTTACATATGTGCATACATGTTTCGGTTGCACTTTTCCCAGAAAGTCAACCTCATCAGACCAAGAATTTTCGAGAATATATATATATATATATATATATATATATATATATATATATATATATATATATATATATACACTCTTTTATTTTAATTTTACTTCAGTGTAAGTTCTCAGAAATCAAGGGCCCCTGTTCTTGGGGCTGACACTTGATCTCTATATAAGTTACATAGATATCCAAGTGTTTCGTTAACACTTTTTCTTTACCACTCGAACGTTGAGTTAGTAAAAGAGTGAAGAACATTAGTTTTCCTCTCGCCAATTGACCAGTTAACTATGTTATAGTATATATTTCTTGTGGTCTCTGCTTGATCTTGCCGGGTTCCAGGACAGTAATTCATCTGTCTAGTGGAGTATCCAGCTGAGTGCTGTTACTTGAGACAGTATCACTCGAAGGTGCACCATTCTTCATTTGAGCCAATGTTCAAGTATGCAGAAAGGATCTTATTTGGGCTTCGAATGCTATGTTCTTTTGAATATTTGGTTAGAGTTTACTTATAGGGTGGAGTGTCCTCATCTATGTTGTCCTGACAAACCCTTCTACACAAAGACCAAAGACACTCGTAGATGGTTCTAGTAGGTATTCAAATTCTCTCGTTTTTTAAAAAAATTCTTATTTTTTTGTTTTTGCTGGGGATCGGGTATCCTACCGGATGCCAGACATTCACCCGCTATTTCATACACTCCAACCGAGAGATCTTTTAAAGATTCTAACCGTCCTTTTAAGTGTAGTTGTTTGTATCTCTCTTGCACTAGGTTTACCGGGTATACTCGCCATGTAGTTTTTTGCATTCTTTTTCATTAGTCCGGTAACAAGCGATTAAAGGGGAGCAACCAGTGTATTTTTTTTTATTTATGGATGGTAGACTCTTTGATCTTTTCGGCCAGGATTTCATTGGATGTTTTGCTCCCCTTTTCAAACTTTGCGGAGTGGTAGTCGATGAATAGCACCTTCTTTTGTGCAACTGTCGATGGTTCGGCGTTTAATCCTCTTATGTTCCTTTTTTTTGTTGCTGCATATGATGGAGAAGGGGACCAGGACCTTTTGTCTCAAGGCTGATGACTGACCCTGGTTGGCCTCTGTCATGGCTCATGCATAATTTCCAGAGACAGGAAGGTTCACATCATTGCTTACATCTTCCCGCCTGGTGTATGAACAGGTTGATAAGCCCTTTTTATCATGGATGCCGACCTGCCAGTATTTATTTTCGTTTTTATTCATATTTTTTTATCATTTCCTCATTGTTAACGGCTTCTAATTTATTATCCGAAGCTGCCTTCTATTAATAGAGGGGGTGCCCCCGTCCGCAATTCGGTGGACGTGCTGGATGGCTTGAGGAGACAGCACACCATCTTTTTGAATATTTGGTCAGGGTTTACTACAAATAAGAAGTATCTTCGTGTCAGGGTCTCTGGTAAACCCCGGTACAGAGAGACCGAAGATACCCGAGGGTGGTGTCTAGGAGGCATTCAAGTCCAAAAGAGAGCCCGGTGTGAGCGATCAAATTGTTTTTTCTTTGAAATATTAAAAAAAAAATGGTTTATACTTGTGTATAATCATTTTTTAGAAAACATGAGGCATCGCAAGACACTTTTATCATCGCTGAACGCGCAAATTTAATGGACGCATCTTACGAACATGCATTATTCTTATCAACGAACAGATCCAAAATCAAATTATAACGAAACAATAAGTTGTCGCGTTTATTAATGATGTTTTTTCATCAGTGTGTTAATATATGTAATTGCTTGTACTAAAGCTGAGTAAATCCACATTTGTTTTCTTAAAGCTTTTTTCTATATATTTAATAGCATGAAATATATTCCTAAAACATTCATGAGTTCTGGGATTGAGTTATGTAAAAAAGGCCTATTTAATTGTTCTAATTAGTCGTAATTTGTAATTAACTAATCGAGTCATCCATCTGTATCTCGTCTGCTCTTCTCATGTCGATTTAATATTTTAGATATCTCTGTAAGAACTTAGAGAAAAGGTGACCCACTTCTTTCAGCCTGGCTTTTGAATTGTTTTATTTTGCCTTCTAATTTGCATACTGTGTTCGTATACACCGTGTATATATATATATGTATATATTTGATCGCAAAATAATAAGTCTATTCTATATTATATCTAAGGATACTATAGAAGTTAAGAGGCTTATGTGTAATTATGCAGGAAGACTATTTTAACAGCTAAGCAGTTGAATAGATTTTCGAGAAGTGGTCGTTGTGAAGTGGAGAATGACGCGTACTGGCGATCTGGTTGTTTAAAGTTAGAATCCTGACGGTTCCCTCGCACCTCTTTTACTAAACGATATTGGCATCCTTCTTGTGATCCATCCTGTGAGTACTTGATTTTAGAAAGAAAATGAAAAAAACAAAAATAAAACCAACAAAAGAATCATAGAAGATGCCTTTATCATACGAATTTACTAATGAAGTTTAATAAGTAGTGATTGTGGCTGTTTAGTGTACAGAAGTGTTATTGTACTTAATGTAAGTTCATTAACGTTTGTTTCCCTAAGAATTTGTTCATACTTTAATAAACCAAAATACATGCAAACATATACCATAGTTCTTGAAATATTTAACTGTATGGTTTTTACAATTAGTTGTAATAAATAATTAACTGAACAGGTCACCCGTATTTCTCTTAGCCCCCTCACCATTTTGATTCAACCACTCTTTCATATTTCTTTGTATTTCTGTGCGCTTTTAGAGTATCTCTTTCGTATTTTGTTTCTAATTTACATATTTGTTTGTGGTCTGTACAGACACACGTATGTAAATTAGATGGCAACATAATACGTCTCTTTATTTTTATATAAGAATGCATAATGATAATATAAAAGTAGAGATTAGTTTTAGTTATACAATGAGAAGTTGTTATAAAATATGTCACATTTTATTAATTTTCGAATCCAACCAAATAAATAGTTGTAGTGACTTTGACCCAACAGATCACGAGTACGTCTAGTAATATATATAAATTAAGAAAATATATTGATGGCAAATAAGCTACACAGAGGCTTCCGCGCTTCCTCATCGTAAAGAATGGTCAGGCTTAAATGCATTTTAGCCTGACGATTAGGGAATCGTCAGGCTAAAATGCATTTAAGCCTAACCATTCTCTGAAACGCGGAAGCCTCTGTGTAGCTTATTTGCCATAAATATATTTTCATAACTTACTACCTAGCTCTACTGACGTATTGATCATTGTTGAAGTAAATGCTGAAAATTGATACATAAAAGATTATATCCCCTTTAATATATATATATATACATATATATATATATATATATATATATATATATATTAGTATTGTGGTACCCATCTTTTCTAACTCATATCACCCATTGTTAAATGTCAACTCTAATTTATTTATGGCGACATTTCTCTGATGAATTTTCGTTGAAAGATAATCTTCATAGGCAATATTTCTTTGTCAGCTGAACCTTCTTTTCGTTAAGTGGTGGAAACCGACATACTTCAGAAATGAAGACAATCGTAAACTCCTTTTCATCAGATGCATCACTTAACACAACACAAACACAGACATTAAAGAAGTAAATAGACGTCCTTATTACCATTAATAATAAAGTTTGTTGTCGAAGACCCTAGGGGATAGAATATGTATTATATTCCGTCGCTGATGAAGTAGACATTCTGTAAAAGTGGAAAGTGGAATTCTGATGTTTGCGACAATTTGACGCTGATTAAGTCGACCTTCAGATTAACATCGTCTTTCGTGTGAATCAGATGATTCTGGTGTTGGCATTAGTTTCCCCGATGTTTTTCTAGTTAGAAATCTTTCTGGAAAGACATCGGGTACTTACGGGAAGAACCACGAGAAGGTTGCCAACATCCTTAAGTGAAAGTGATACTGTGGAACCGACAGGATTCGAACTTGGAACACCCAGGTCTTCAGGCCGTGTCGTTATCCACTTAATCTGGGGAAGTGACGGCGGTTAACATAATATGGCATCATTGATGTTCTGAGGGGTCAAATGCTTATTTGGCCCGTTCCATACTTAAATGGTGATATATATTAGATATATTGATATCTGAAACACAAAAAATGGTCATTTAGTATAAAATCTCGATGTTTCAAACTTTTCCTGCTGCTTTGTACGGCTCCGATTGCTGGCCGTCGGCGAAGGAAACAAACTTTAAACATGTATTTTTGTGGACTATCTTTTTACTTCTTTCATGTCTGTGTATATTAGAAAGATAAAGAAAAACAAAAAGTCGGATTTCTTTTTAGATTTTTTTTTTATATACGAGAATTCAAAGTAAAAACTTAAAGGGAGATAAGCATTATATACAAAATCATTATTTAATAATGACGACAATATTCCCTTTACTTTTTTTTGAAAAATAGTAATACACAATAAACAAATATTTGGGACAATAATCAAGAATCCCTTTCTGTTCGTTTTTATTTTGTACAAACACAGGCAGTTCCATAGCAATTTGCTTTTTTTTTGTAATTTACATGTGCCGCTTATAGACATTTCTTCGTTGTTCCACGCTGACGTAATGATGACGTAATGATGCTTCGTTATACAATGCGAGTCAGAAGTAACCGGGCAGTCAAAATATATTTTGTTCAAATAATAAAGTTTGATATATAACATTTCCGTTTTTTCAATCTTATTTTCTACAGCTTATAATTACATTGACTGCTTCGGTTACTTTGCAATATGAACAAAAATTGTTGATGCAGTTTTCTGAACCGCTACGGATGCGTGGTGAAAGCCATTGTGTGATTTAATGCATGGGGTGTATTGTAAGCTCGCGATTAATAAAACTGGTTATTAAAAAAAACATTAACGTAAGCATAAGAGCGCGGTGAAAACGGATAGCATATCTGAAATCAGCAACCCAAAAGTCGGATTAAAATGTCTGATTTACGATAGGATATCCATCTTCACGCATCGCCATTCAATTTTGAGATGTACATATCGACTGCCATGTACATATAGATGGAAACCAAACTTATTCAAATATTTTGTCCAAAAAATCGTATGTCTTTTATCATACAAATAATAATTGCATTTAATTCTGCCAAAGTTCTATTTATTTCTCTGTAATATAACTTAATATTCTGTGAAAATAACACATTACATCGTCATATTAATAAAATGAAAAACAGCTTCACGCGTATCAGTGTATGCATTTTTCTCACAACAACGTAACTTACACATTGAATTATTATTATTTTATTCTAAGAATCGAATATTTATTGAAATCAAAAATGCAATAGCATGAAATAAAACGAAATTTAAAAAATTATATTTAAAAGAAAATTTAATTACGAAATGAAAACCGTAGAATGCATTCGGTTTTATTCGTAAAAACATCAGCCAGATTAAACTTTGCTTAATAGTTGAAAAAAGAACGAATTAATTTGTGACTCTTCGAAATTCGAAAGAAATATGAAAACATTTAAACTGTCGAATAGAAAGTCATTAAACATTCTTAACAAAAAAGATTAAAAGTTTTGGAAGCTATTTACATCAAATAACAAAAGTAGTTATAGTCTTACAAAAAATGGTTTAATTAATAATTTAATGAACAAACGATACCATTATAATTAAATTTAACTTTCAAAATGCTATTTAAAAAAGAACTATTTGGTAAAAATCACGTCATCGTTAGAAAGTAAAGCGAAACAAAAATGTCAATCAAAAGACCTCCGGGAAATGCCTAGTAGGGTTAGCGTTAAAAATGGTGTTAGGGTTAAAAAATGGTGTGATCATTAAAAAATAGACGTGATAGATCCAGAATTTTGGTGAATTTTAATTTGCCAAATTGATATTAGTAAATTAATAAGCTAATTCAAATACTTGCTTAAGTGAAAACATTGTTTTTGTTAACCAGTTTAATCAAGCGATCACAAACACTTCAGAATTCAGTACATTTATATATAAATAACAAATATAATAATTACACTGTATGGGTCATTACGTCTTATACCGGGAAGACGCAATGATCGTTAAAGTGTAATAAAAAAAATTGTATATCATTACAGGGGTGTTAAAAAATTTACGAGGTCACCGAGTGATGTACTATTAGAATGACATAGCACCAGTATTTAAGAGTGAGGTGTGAAGTTTACACTCTTATGTAGAATACAAAATATGTTTTCTGTGACTCTCTTGGGTACAAACACAGATTATAGAAACTTTGTGTGTAGATTTTATTATAGAGTAGCATAGAATTCATCGGGCTTGGCAGGTTTTTCTGTTATTAGCGGAGTGTCTGACAAAAAAAGATTATGTTAGCTTGTTCACTACAACTTTCGCGGGAAGATATAGCGATCAGAGCTTGACTGAATTCTTCGCAGAGAATCAAATGCAATGACGTATTAATATGGCGTGATTCCAATGTAAAATATATTTGGTTAATTTTTGTTCTTCGGTTGAAGAATCAAATACAACACATGGGATGGAATTATGAAATAAGGCATATACTTGGGCCTGTCACTGTGCAATTTATTACTGGTAAACAGTGTTAGTAATTGAGGTAAAGTTGAGGTGAAATATTTCATCTTACATTTTGAACATTTCTTTTAATTATTCTGAGAATTTGATAGCATGATGACAACAGTGTTAATGGTGTTCCTAATTATCTATGTATGCAAGTCGTGTGTCATGTCTGCAGCAATACTTTTAAAGGTAAATATAGGCTGCTGAGCCATTTGCATGTCCACAACTACTTCTGTAAAGTGGCAATCACCATATATATATATAAGTTTAGACTTATTGCCAAGTAGTAAGTTTTGTATATATCTCGGCTCCAAAAGTGTTCGATATTAAATTACTTATTAGTAGAACTGGTATACATTTGTGGGTTGTTCGACTTACATCGATAAATCTAGTTTCTCGTATGTGCGACATCATCAGAGCCAACCCATTAACGAACTCTTTGATAATATATTGAGTTAAATAATAGATTGGCTCTGAGGAGGTCGAAGAGACCGAAACCTAGAATTGTGGATTTAAGGAAAACAACGCACATATATAACATTAAAATTAACTTTTCAAAATCGGAACGAAGCCGAATCAAGACAGCAAACCTTACACACATGAATGACTCAATACCCTTTTAGATAAAGCTTTATAACAACAATAAATAATACATGTGACTTCTCACTTTACCGATGTTTTATATATTGTTAAATCATCGGAAGTTTATTTATATAATTGTGAACGTTTTTATAGATTTGAACACATATTTTAAAATATAAATTCAGACATTTATTAATACACTTCCAATGAAGTAAAGTAAGAAGTCACCTTTATTATGTTTATATAATGAAATGATGATAAAAAATAATGCGTATGACTATTTCTGCTTTAACACAAAGTATTGGTCAATGTTATAAACACAAAAAGACCGACTCAGCAGCTAAATATCTTGTTAGAAGCGAATATATCTTTAGCCGTCAATAAACCGAGTCATTTACTTACAACGATGATGCTCACGTTTAAAGTGAAACATTTATAAGCTAATTGAATCTTCTAATTTTCTTGTATCACTTTATATATATTTAAATGTTTAATGAAAACACTGCGTTTTACAAACAAATAAAATGGAATCTAATCGTTAGTGGTCAATGTCATAATTATATATATATATATATTTATATATATATATATATATATTTATATATATATATATATATATATATATATATATATATATATATCACTGAGATGATACAATTCTTAAAATTACAACTCACCACATAGTTCCTAACATTACACCAGGTGCTATGCCTTTAAGAGAGATGTTCCTCATATTATGGTTTAGTTATTATTTAAAATAAGAACCAAAACAGAACAGAAGCAACATCTGACGATTTTCTCTTAGGAGTATGAAACCCGGTGTAATGTTGAATCTGAGAGATAAGTTTTAATTTTAAGGATATATATAATATATATATATATATATATAATATAAACCACACTATAATATCACACTCACGCATACCTATGTGTGAGTGTGATATCACATTATCATTGATATATTTTCAGCAAATGGATTTAGCAACAATGGATGGATTGAGTTCTGTAAAACTAGTTGAAGTCCTGTCAATATTAACAAGGAATAATATTTGGTTTTTGAATGATGGCTTTAGGGAAACAAGTTGCATCACCTGAGATTTAATCGAATGCCGCGTGACTTAACAAGGGCAGATAACTCTCCGTACAATCGATCCTTTTTTATATTAGATTTCAAATATGCAAAAAGTTGTCACATTTAACTTTGGAAAAAAATCTTTTTGGGGATTTGACCAAAGTTTTTAACATGGTTAATGTTATTAACTTTGGACAAAACCCAGACAAAACCTACATGTATCTTTTATACATGAAATTTCATATAATGTTTTATATAATCAGGAACAATAATGACATTGTTAGAAAACCGTTGGTGATAATAAATAAATAAAAAAGTATATTGTTAGTTTAAACCTCTTTATAAAATTATTTGACCGACCGGCGGTTTAAGTTAAGATTGCGAGAAATAAAAGTTTAAAAAAATTAAAATAATGATATTTAAAGAGGTTATGAGATAAAATAGACCGAATCATATAAATGTCTATTTACAACCACAAAATATATATTCACATCATTTCGATTTAGGAGAATTTCTTTTTTTAAATTAGACAAAAAAAAAAATAACGCGAACCAAATAAGTAAAAGTTCTTTGTATCAAACCTTTTTGTTTTTCTTCTTTCGTTTTTTTTTCTTTTTAAAGTGTTTATTTGTGTTTGATTGTTCAAGGATATCCGCTTCGTCTTCTGCGTCGGAAAAGTTTGCAAATTTCTTCCCGTACGCGATCGTTGACGATTCCGTAGACAATCGGATTACTAGCATTACCAAGAAAAAACAGGTATCTCAAAATAAGGCTATCGGTAATTCCAAAAATGTCTAACCAGAACGGTACCCAGGAAACGATGTAAATAATGGTGCACAAAAATAACATCTTTGCGGTCCGATTGTGATGCATGCTGCGCCGTTTCTCTGTGAATTTCCCTTGAGTCTTGCAAGATTCGTGATTTTGTAGATGTTTTTTCTTTGTCGTCGACATATCGTTACTGCCGTTCGAACCGGGTATCCCTGAATCGATATCCGAATCGACCGGCGTGTTGATCTTGCGAGCGTTGTTCAGGGTACATCCATTAACATCGGGTATATCCTCAAAGTATTTCTTTTTTTCGCCGTTTACGCTTTGATTGGAGCGATCAGAACCCGAACCACCATTGCTGCTGGTTGAACTTGACGGCAGACCGAGAGGGTTGGATAGTTTCTTTCGGAGTTGAGCTTTTTTCCATAGGGTGCTGTAGATTAGGGTGTAAAGAACAACAATGGCGATACAGGCTGTGCAGTAAGAAAGGCTTAGAAGGGCTTGGTATGAACGAGTCCCGATTTGACCCAAGAACGACATCGTAAAATGACAGAATGGTTGGTTCAACGCCTGGATTTCCTCAACGGTGCAGTTTCCGTCGGTAACCACGTAACCACCCGGAACAACGGCAAATATAAAAACAGACGGAATGGCAAGGACAATACTGATGAGGACAATCACTATCATCCCTTTGTTGACTTGGGTTAACGTGAGACGTCGGGTTGGTCGGCGGACGGCAATACAGCGCTCGAAGGCGATAGCAACAAGCGAGGCATTGGACGCCATGATACAGAAATGGCGGATAACTTCGAAACTCCGACAGATTGCGTCGGACGTTACCCCGTGCAATTCGTAGATGATCGTGTAGGGCATGACAAACATACAGACACACAAGTCGAGTAGGGCGAGCACCCGGATGAACGTGCTGCTCGTCTTGTGGTCCTGCTTCTTTAGATACACGATCAGAATAAGAACATTGCCCACACTGCCGATTATTGCATACAGGGAGATGAGCACCGATAAAATGTAGTGCTGGGCGTTCCAGTCGAAATATACAAGCGATACGTTACAGTCCTTCTCCGGATTAATCATGGCGGCTCGTTGGTCACTTAATAAACGATGACGTTAAATTAATTGATGAAATGGAAACGGATTTTATGTATATTTTTTTACAAATAAATTATGATATCAAAAATATATCGATAATTTTAAAAATTCAATTTTTACAAAATTCGCTTCATATGTTTACAGAAACACAGACACACATATATATATATATATATATATACAATGATTTAAATATGTTTACACAGTAGTTCAGTGTGTGTATACGTACTTGTGTATATGTCGTATAAGTGTGTAATCGTCTTCCTGTGTATGTGTATGATTTTTAAAGACACGTTGTTGTTTGAAGAAATTGGTAATGGAATTATCCTCCAGATGTCATGTTTTCCTTTACAAAATAATCGCAAAAATTCCAATCGGGTTACTTGATGGGATCTGTTGAGTGCAGTCTTACAAAGTGAATGACTTTGTGTTATGAATAGATTTCAAGAAGTGCATTTAGTTGTTGCTGTCATTTTCGGTCAGATTCATTAGAATTGAACCTGAAGCAGGTTAGAAGATAACACCAAGGTACCAAAATATATAGTTCCACGTAAACTGAAATTTTAAGAATCCCAAAAGTTCATTTATGCAATGAAAAAAATACTTTTTAATCCAATTCGGTCCAAGTTCGAATGTCAGAGAAATGTCGCGTTGCGTAGATGCTGCGACTCTCCTTGTTTTGAACGCAGTCGCAAGAAATCGTGAAATGGGAAAGCAAAAAGTTGTTAATTGCCGTACCGCTACCAAAGCTGCACATCGACTAAATGACTAACTTGACTATTTGGACGACAAAAAGTCACAAATGCTCAACTAGTTGTCACACTTTTTTTCTCCTCTTTTTCTTGTCTGATTCTTTTCTTTCTTTGCTTTTAAAGTTCTTCAACTGATTAAGAGCTTTTGCCAATTTCCTCAATTGTGACTTCCGCCTTACTGCTCTCTGTAAGATTGCCCTCCCTCTCTCTCTCTCTCTCTCACTCACTCTTTCTTTCCTTTCCTCTCTTTCTCTTTCTCTCCCTCTTATTTTGATCGTATTTTACTTAATTGTTTTTTGTTTTCGTTTGCTTATTCTATCGCCACTTTATTTGGATTGCCTCTTGAATAGTTGGGTCCACTCTCTTAGAAGAAAGTTGTTTCGCAGCCAATATCTCAAAACAAAAATGCTGGGAAAATAAGTCAAACTGACTGCAGCTGTAACGATGCTAAAAACCCGTAGACTGACCGTGGTCAGTTAATAAAATGGTCACTAAAATTACTAATTTTTTCTCATCAGAGATACTGCTTACTTTTATTTTTTGTAGATTGGCATTCACACCTATTCCAAGAACCTGGTTGTTGATTGATCTTAAATTTGATGCTTAAAAATAAGAAAGTTGCGAGTTTGGTTGGCAGTAAGGAGTGCTGTTTAATGAGTGACAAGCTCCTGAGATGTTGTTTTGGAGTATAATGACGTAGTTTTGTGGTTGGCCAATAAGGGGGTGCGTGCGATTCAGGTGGCGTCTGGGCTTCTCGTCAAGGAGATGAGTAACTTCAAAAACCTACAAAACAAAATCAAATAAAGCATATGTTAATACATAAAAAAACGCGAAAATAAGAAAAATGTAAAATATAAACTCAAATGTTGCGTTTCAACAGAAAAAAACCTGGCTTTGCACGGAATTGATTGCAAAACGTTTTGCCAGAACTTCAGTCACCATATTACAGATTTTACATTGCATAATATTCGATTTTTTTGGGGGGGGGGCGAGCCGAAGTATGTACTCAGAATTAATTTGCTGGGGAGAATTGGAAATATATTAAAATAATTTCGGTAAATTTATAGTTTTAACCCTATCGAGGCACACTCGGCGTTTCTTGGCAATAAATGAGGACCCTTATGCATTTTTGACCGAGCAGTGAATATAATATTACCATTTCTAACAGAATTAAAAAAAAATTCTATAGGTTTTAAGTCATAAGTAAAATTTTAAAAAGTAAAATGTTATATTTCTTTATTTTTATGGATGTTCGCCGTGAAGAGAGACCCAATATTATTGTCCCCCCTTTGTATCAAAATGAAATATAATTATTCAAGTACCCTGGCTAATGAAGTTGAGGAATATATATGCTGATGGGCGTCTATTTTTAAAAACAACGTACAGCGTTGTATTTCAGTTTTTAGATGTCCGGCGCGTACCTATTGCTACTGAATGCCCGATCTGACACGTGACATCAATTCTGCGTGTATGAAAGTTGATGTTTTACAGTTTCATCTGTTATTGAAACAATTATTTGAAGATAGTAAATCAGCTCCGGCTGAGCATAAAAATGATGCAATGCACCGGTTTATTAGAAACATTGGGTAAATTGGCATTTATTACCTTCGCCAAGGAGGTAACGTTTGAGGAAGGGTTTGTGTATAATTTAGCGTCCAAATCGCTTGGCACAAGCGGCACAAAACTTGGTCCACATAACGGACGTGGTCTAACTTAGAAGTGATTTCATTTTTGGGATATCTAGGTCTAATATCAAGGTCACAGAATAAGTAAAAGTCAAACTTTGGGCGATAACTTAAGTTCTGTTCATCATAGAGGCTCGCTACTTGGCCCATATTGTAGCCAAGGAAGTCCCACATCTTATATGAACTTGACCTTGATATTTACTCCTGAAAAGTTCGGTCAATGTCGGAACTTTGATTAAAGCTGATACCAATTTTTCAACAGTAACGACCATGCAAAATTTCCGCCTGATCAAATGAATAGTTTTCTTAGTTATTTGGCATAAGTTCCGGAATATTTAATACAATATACAAAAAGTAAGCCCAGATAAAACTTTGATGCGTATTTACGTTGTCAGGCGGAGGTATGCGGTCTCTTGACTGACTTATGTTCTTGTCAATTCTATGCATAGCCGAAGCTGATTTCAACAACGGATACAACCGGGAAAAAACTTTCTTAAACGCGGAATTGATATCACGTGTCATATTGGATATCGACTAACAACAGATAGGTAGAAAAAGAGAATAAACAACAAAAGTGAATGCCCTCACTTTTACTTGATAAAGGGATTTATTTCGAAATATCGTAAAAATATAATTATAACCATTTAACATATGTGTTATTACGTTTTATTTTTTAAATACGCATTAATAAGGCTTTCTAAAATATAATCATGCTAATTACCGCCATAAACCCTAAGCTATATGTATTATTATTATACTATAGCTGAGCTAATCAACGTTTGTTTCTCTAAAACTTTTTCCTGTATATATATATATTAATCACATATAATACATGCTCAAACATTCCTCAGTTTAGAGATTGAGTTATGTTTTCAAAATCTGTTTAATTGTTCTAATTAGTACCAATTTGCAATTAACTAACCAAGTGACCCATCTATTACTGAGTTTCTGTCTATCACTTTCACACCCATCCACCATATAGAAATATTTAGATGCGAGTGTGTACAAATAAGGTAAGAATGGGACATTTTCCACGTAAGCTTGAGGTTACGTAAGAGAATAGAAAATTCTATTAGAAATTAAAAGAAAAGAAAAAACTACGTGTGCGCGATGCAGCATCATGGACAGAAAGTCCGCAGTGACACGTCGCTCTTTGGCAAGTATGTTGATTGGGTTCGGTCGCTTTTTCAAAGCTCTGTCTTCATTCACCCCCTCCTCCGCTGGGAGCGGACGGTGGGAAACTTACATGTAACACTATAGTGCTTCTGAGCAATAAGGTTGTTAGAAGTTTTTCTTTTATGTATATCAATGATAGTCGAGTAATAGTCGAGAGAGAAAGACACAGAAAGTGCAGCTGCCACATCACCGCTACGATTTCAGATAGACGAACGTCAAGTTCTGTCGACGAAGTGGACTAGGGAAAAACCGTTGGGATAAAAGAATGACCTCCCCTCCGCTGTGTTACAACTGTATGTTATTTGAGACCCCTCTCTTATTTTGTACAGTATCTATAACTCTCGCTTCCGTCTCTGTCTCTCTCTGTGTCTATCAACAATCGAAGGTAATAAAGAAAGGAAATAATAAACATATTGGAATATTCCATCATAAAAATGAATATATAGGAACAAATAGTATTACTATAAAACCCATACCTGTAAAGGAAACGAGCGAGAGGGAGAGGGAGAGAGAAAAAAGGGGTATATAACGAGCAGAAATAGAATTATTCAGGATGTTTTTTCTATATTTGACTCGCTTTGCAAACTCACCTTTTCCTGGTTCAAACCATCAAACTCGAGGTCAATGGCTTATCAAACGGGTAACTTTTTTGCACGCACACACACACACACACACACACACACACACACACACACACACACACACACACCGCCGGTATCATGTTGTTTTGACCTTATCTTCTGTAACACCATATATAAATAAATAAATATTTCGCTCTTATTTTAAATTTAAATTTAAAAAAATTGTATTTTCATAATAGAGCACTGTTGGATTTTTTTTCTTCCAATCTTACGAAGACACGCACACATATAAGTGCACTTTAGCCTGACGATTTCCTACGGGGATGAAACGCAGAAGCCTCTGTGTAGCTTAATTATCATAAATATATTTTCATAACTTACTACCTAGCTTTACTCCCGTTTTGAGCATTGTTGAAGTAAATACTGAAAATCGATACATAATATATTAGATCTCCTTATATTTCATGTAGATGCATGAAATAATAATAATAATAATAATAATAATAATAATAATAATAATAATAATAATAATAATAATAATAATAATAATAAATATACATGTATCAGAAAATGTTTAGATAAAATTCGACAAAATATAGAAATGAATGGAAGAAGGGAATATACCAGTGATTGGTCTAGGTTGATTATTTAAATCTGTTTTTTCTGTGTACTCATTCCTTTTCTCGCCTATTTCTATGTTAGTCTTTAGCAAACATTTTAAAAGAAATTTGAAATCCTCTTTTTGTATTTCTTTCCCCCCTTCCTAATACGTCTACCCTCCCTTCATTTTCTCATATCTGCTTTTCGATTGTAAATCTTCACAAACATTTTTTAAAAAATATATCTATACTCATTTCTGGTGAAGATTTTTTAGCAATAAAGACGAAATGGTACTTATATCGATCTTGACCCAGTTTCCGTGAGTTTCTTGTCGGAAGCGTTCGGCTATCCTACGCAAACGCCCGAGAGATGACGAGCCGATTTGTACCAGACGACAATTTTGATACGGTGCGGCGTCCTATGATTTTAAGTTATATTTTCAATAAATTTTCTAAAAGAAACAACAAAAAAAAAAACAAGCAAAACATAGCGAAGTTAGTGTTATCAAATAAATATTTTTTGTTATTTTTATACGTTGCTGCGTCCTATAATTTTTAGTTATATTTGCAAGAAATTTTTTAAACAAAACAAATAAAACAAGCAAAACAGAGCGGAGTTACTGTTATCAAATAAATATTTTTAACCCTAAACCCTAAACAAAAAAACAAAAACATAACAAGCAAAACATTATAATCATAGGACGCAGCACCGTATCAAAATTGTCGTCTGGTACAAATCGGCTCGTCATCTCTCGGGCGTTTGCGTAGGATAGCCGAACGCTTCCGACAAGAAACTCACGGAAACTGGGTCAAGATAAGTACCGACGAAATATTTAAATCTCAATCATTTTTCACTGATAAAAGTAATTCTAAGAAAGATAATGGCTTTCCTGCTTCCACATGCTTTCGATTTATAGTATTCTACTGTTTATTGTTTGATTTATTATAATTTAAAAAGTCGATTAATCGATTTAGAAATGGTGAAAAGTTAAACGTTAACCAAAATCGGTATTTGTTGTTAAGATAAACAAACGGGCAAGAAAGAAAACGAATGATGTTACCTGCAAAGCCAACGAGCTATGGCTGAATTTCTATCTGAAATCTGTGAGTTGGTCAGAGTTCATGAAGTTTATCGATTTGTGTCTTGTTATTCATTTGTTAATCGTTTTTATGGTGATACATGTGTATGCTCTTTGGGAAGAGAATCATTTGAAATCTCAGCGAATTGGAATCAAAATGAGGCTTTTTTTTAAATTTAAAATCCAATAAAAACTTCATATGCGTGGGCCTTCTGGCGTTTACAGACGATTTACGAAGAATTCAGTTTCACATCCGAAACAAGCGAGTTTGGGTATTATTTGAACAGAGATTAAGCTCAACTCAAAGCAATAATTCTTTAAAAAATACACTTAATCCTAGTCGTGCCAAAAGTGTAATAAAATACTTTGT
Source organism: Sepiola atlantica (assembly GCA_963556195.1). Taxonomy (NCBI): domain Eukaryota; kingdom Metazoa; phylum Mollusca; class Cephalopoda; order Sepiida; family Sepiolidae; genus Sepiola; species Sepiola atlantica. The sequence continues at coordinate 36,411,271 of OY744546.1, read as the reverse complement.
AGTTCTATTTAATATTTTCTGATATGCGTTCGTATTTCATCACGAAGTGACAATGTTTAACGAACTGCTAAATGATCATTCCTATTTTAGATCTTGCGAAAAGGCGCGCAAAATTTAACCCCGAAAAATCACTTGAAAAATGATGATTGGTTGTCAGTAAAAAAATAACTAAAAATCCTTAGTTATGTGCATCATAATAATTGTGACACATTTCCTTCTGTTTTTTTATGTAAACGTTTCAAATTTCAAATAGTTTCTTTAATTAACCGAATAAATGTGATTACGTAAAGATACACGCAATAGCAGAAGAGAAGGGGCTAAGAGGAAAGAGACAATGCAAGAAAACCCGTCGTCGTAGTTTTGGTTGGTTGAATGTGTTAGGATAACAATGCACTTTAAAATCAATTGCTCTTTTTCAACAAATTATTTGTAATTATTTCAGTTGTCATTTGACTAAACAGCCGGTTTTTAATGTCAGAATTAAATTAAGAAAGAAATAAAATAAAAATTTTAAAACATTTTTTTTAGTAGAAAATGCCGGAAAGATAAATATGAGTCTGATTATCGGAAATTGTTTTCAGAAAAACGTTGTGTGGTTTTCTACACTCATTGTTGTTATCCGAGAAACGTCTCAACCCCGAAAGATCGTCATTCATTAAATTTAACCACTAACATCTCCCTTCGTCTTTTGATGTGCGTGCCCGTCCTAGGACTCTTCCATTCCCCGAATTCCATTGTTTCTTTTATGTGTCTAATTTAGTTCAAAACACAGAAATAATGAGACAAGAATGCGTGGTTTCGTCACTTTGTTTCCATACGAGCGATTAGGCTGTTAAATTGTATCAGCATATAATATAGATGCGCAGATTAAAGGAAAGTGAGCACAAGAAAAAAAGACATGAGAAAGACAGGGTGGGGGGTAAGAGAAAACGAGTAAAAGTGAAAGTGGAGAGATATAGAAGGGGGACACCAACATTCCTTAATTCAGATTTGACAGAATTGCATATAAAACTATTCTATAAAAAATTTGACCCGTTGGGTCATCCATTCATTTCGAGTTAGAATGTTTGAATGAGGAAAACGTGAGTTTGCAAAACCAACTACTGCGTACATTCCATGAAAAATGCCAGTATACTGAAATCATATGCCCTTAATAGGGTTAAGATGAAAATTCATATACACTAAATGTACAAAAGCAAGGAAATTCCCAAATTTTTACACTTTTATTGTCATTAAGGGTGTGCGAGCACAACAGGGCTATGTATTTTACTGGTAGGATTTTTTCTTCAGCGCACCTCACACACTTCATCCACTCATGCATAGAGATTTATACTGTAGTGATGTGATAATGAAATGGTTTGGTTGATATGTAGTCATACACTTAATGACAATAAAAGTGTAAACATTTGGTAATTTCCTTGCTTTTGTACAATTAGTGTGTATGAATTTTCATCTTAACCCTATTAAGGGCATATGATTTCAGTATACTGCCATTTTTGATGGACTGTCACTACTTTTATAAAGGCTATGCCTCAATACAATGCCTTCTCATAAGATTTTTTTTGGAATTTTCTGGAAAACTAAGGTATATGGTAAACTGAAATTAAAATGCTATCAACTAGACCCTAGAACCCCTATCTCTGCCAAAATGCAGCTGAATCCATTAAATAGTTGATGAGATACAGGGTGGCACACACGTACGTACGTACACACATATAACATGATTTCATAATTGAGCTTTCTGGATCTCTGGGTTGCCTTGACTAATGATGCTGAAATTCTGCACTCTTATAGAACCTATCAAATAAAAATGTTGTGCAAAGTTTGAACTCATTTGGTTTATTGATTTTTGAGTTATGATTGATCAAAGAAATGAGATTTCCAGCATAGGCCATTCGTGTAGTCTATTAAGAGATAGAGCGTTCTCGCGCCTCACTTGATTAACGCAGTTTTAGTGTAATAATAGATTTAGCAACACTTGTCTACATAAAAATTATCAATTATTCCAGTGGACAATTTTTGACTACTTAATGAGCTTGATTCGCACTATGCAGCTCATAATTATATTCTCTTTGGTGAAGTTTGGGGCATTGTTACTCTTTAATGGATAAAAAGCAGAGACATGAGTTTTTATTAATTTACCTCCACACGAGGTCAGAGTTAGACACAAGGTCGATATTTAATGTGGAGAAAATCAAACTCCCAAAAACGAGGCGCACTGGATTGGGACAAAAACAAAATTTTCCTCAGTTTAGAAGGATTTTTCCTTCACTGACCGAGGATAGCGGAGAAATGAGTTCAATAAAGTCCGTTTCATTTTGTGTGTGTTTGTCAATAATAATTATACTAATACGGAAGCTGAGTATTAATTATATTCGAGCATTATTTCGTACATGTAAACTTGGAGATATCTCCCGTCTTTATTTATATCGGGCATCTTTATTTACCATGGCGAGTTACTTTCCCGCCTTCTGTGTGTACGATTAGACTTGCTATAACTTACTGTTTTAATGTTTACTGTCTTTTTTTTTATATAAAATATGTTTTAAGTAAAACCATACGTTAGGGAACAATGGAACCCTGCTGAAACCCATTTCACTGTATATAAGCGACCGTACATTGAAATGCTTTCAAGGTAACTTTTCTCATAAGTTAACTAAGAGCAGAACAGTTTTGCACCACTTTTATGTCCCCTTACGAATATTGAAACTAAGATATAATGATACTAATACTTGTGTTCAGAATTCTTATTCTAATCAAAATCTATAACATGATTTTGATTCTAGACAATGTGTAAAATGTAAGGCCGAAGTTTAAGAGTCTTAAGAAATTGAAATTCAGGGAATACTGCTTCATTTATGACTAATGGTGATGGACCAAATTTAATGTAAATCTTATATATTTAAATTGTCGAACGGAGCTGGATAGTTTGTTTGGATAGAAATTATCAATTCTTGTGAAGTATGTTAAGTTTGCAAAGCCAATACAATTTTTAAAGCATAAAAAACAAAATGAAACATTATTTTATTTCAGTATCTAAAGTCGATTTCCCACCCTTTTGCTCAGTAATTATAGGTCTGTAAACACAAGCAATATATAGAATTACACTTTGGTCACGCTTTATGCACAAAAAATTATGCGTTTGCTTCGTTCACTTTCAGTAATTTTTACATTTTTGTTCAGGGTTGTCTGACGTTCCTACAGGGAGTCGGAGTAATTTCAATTTACACGCTGAAATCTACTTCCATTGCCACTATATGAAGTATTCTTAATATGATAAATTTGCCCCCATTATTTCGTTTCTTGCTATTGTCTTTTACCTATTATACATTTACTTATTAAATACAGGTCGCTCCCAGTAAACTACGGTTTCTACTTTTACGGCGTTTTGATTGGCTACAATCCTATTCCTTTGTTTAGTGTTCGGCAATCCTATTCGATCACGAATAGGATTGCCGAACACTAAACAACCATTTAAATTTAAACATGGCGTCTCATATTTACTCATTTAAGAGTAGCAATTATTATAACCAACTATGCTGTTTTCGGTTCATAAGCGGTTCCTTTTTTTCTCTTTTTTTTTTAACTTTCTTTTTTAATTCTTTGCGTAATTTTCCTTTTTCAGTCTCAACTTCTTCCTTTTTTAGCGAGAGGAGGGACACATTACACTTTAGTTTTCTTACATAGCATTCGGTTGTTCCAGAACAGACCAGAAACAAAATTAAACGTTATAATTCATACGTGGTGACTTAGGAGTGGGGCCATATCACTCATATTTAAAAAGTGTTATTATAATTAAAATACATCGTAGTTACGTTTTGTCTAAATATTAACCAACGTGCAGATTGCTCGTCGTATGAAATACAATTGTTGTTATAATCTTCTACATTCTACAGCGCATTATTAGGAAGTTTCATTTTTAGTGTGTGTACTTACACTCTCTACATGAGGTTAGACACAAGGTAGAGGAGCCTCGAGCGATTAGCTATAAACTAACCAAAACAAGTTATCGCCTGGGAGAGTGAACTCCTAGAACGGAACAGTAACATAGTTCAGACCGACAGCAATAAAGCCGCTGTCAAAATGTCCCGAAAACATACCACTAATCCTAAGTCTGTGTGGCCCCAAAAGAAAGCCAATAAAAATGAAAGAACAAAAAAAAACGCAAAAATCAAAAAACACATTATTTTCTAAATAATCTGCCTTAATACAACTTTATCCGCAAATTTCATAAAATAAATTATTATTACCGAAATAAATTGTTTTAAAGCAAATACACTTGGGATATTAGCCAAAAACATGTTTTTTCTTTACCTATCCATTTGTGAACTATTTGCGTTTAAACAATTAATATTGAATACGAAATTATAAGCGTTTTTCGAACACTCATAGTTTATTCGTTTCTTACAAAACAATATCTCTTAAACCTAACACAACCTGAACTCCCTCTGGCAAAAAAAACAAACATTTTTCGCAAATACTTTTTAGTCCTCGCTCAAAACTTAGAGAAATCGCTTTTATTTACTTATTTACAAAAATGATTTGATAATAATAATTTTTTATCTTCATATAAGATCATGGTAAATCATATTTTAATCACCTAAATTACTAAAAGTAAAATAGGTTCTGTTTTTTTTTCAGAATTGATATTTTATTTTTTTAAATAGAGTAAGTATTTGATGTTTTCCTCGGACAGCGCCGGAACACGGGTCCTGCTGGTAGTTTGTAATGGACTAATGATATCAATCTCCTGTTTTCTAGTTGTTTTTTTTTTAAATATCTTTCACTGTTTATATATATATATATATATATATATATATATTAAATTCCCGAAACAGTTTTTCATGGTAAACAACTGATGATCCCTTAAAATAGTGTTAGAAATAAACTAATATAATAACTGTAAAAAATAAATTGACTTACATGAGTGATTATCCACTGGAAGACTTGGGAATATAAGTTTTTTTTGTTTTTTTTTTAATATAGTTTTAATGGTTGAGAAACTTCCGAGACATATATATATATATATATATATATATATATATATATATATATATATATATATTATATATATATATATATACAGAGAGAGAACAAGAGTGAGATAAATTGTATAAATTAAGAGAGAGGGTTAAATAACATACAGTGAGATGGGCTTAGCCTAATAGACAGAATCTTAATGAGAGATGGATGACTTGATGGCATGGCCATGCTTGATGAGTAAATTGCAAATTACAAATAATGAGAAAAAATTTAATTGATTTTTCTTTCAAAAGTAACTCAATCCCAACACGAAGGAATATTTTAACATATATTTTGTATAACTGAAATATATAGGAAATAGTCTTAGGGAAACAAGCGTTCATAATATCAGCTTCAGTATAATAAAGGATATAAGAAACAAGTATTAAATATTTAGAGATTTTTGTCATGTTTTCCAGGCCTGAAATGTGTACAATCAAATACACATCAGTCTATCTATCCATCTATCTACTCTGCTTATCCTTTGATCAAAAGAGGAAGAAGACAGGAATCTAGGGTCAAGTGCTCTTGACACTCTCGGTTTCACTGTTGTAATATTGTCAAACTCATTTACACAGTTGTCGAGACACTTCCCGCTCTAAATCAAAAAACGTGACAAGTGAACGACTTTTTCTACTGCATCTAATGTCAAAATAGAAAAAAGTTTCTCGTTTCTGACTTTTCACGTTGATCATCGGTGATCGAGTACAAGTTTAGATTTGAAATATTGTTTGTTTATTTTGCTGGAAATTCAACCGCTAAGCAGACGACAATAACGGAAGGATTTTTTTTAGGTTTTTAGTCGTCATACTGCGCTAAACAAAGATGGTGAGTTTTATTTCGTGTTACATACCAATTGCTGTCAAAGGAATTTTAAAATTTATGATATTTAAACGGCGGAATAAGGAATGTTGACTAGAAACTATTTATATTATAGCAGTCAAAGAAATATGTATAATGAAACGGTAAAAATGAACAAATGAGAGGGGACGGGAGAGAAAAGAAAAGAAACAAATATAAAAGAATAAAAACGAGAGAACGAAAAAGAAAAAGGGTCAAAACAAAGAAAATGAGGAAAAGACGACAAAAAAAACAATAAAAATAAAAAAAGATAAAAATAGGAGAATTGAAAAATGGGCAAATTATATATATATATATATATATATATATATATATATATAGAGAGAGAGAGAGAGAGAGAGAGAGAGAGTAAATGTTTTTAAATATTAAAGTGCTTTTGTACCTACAGACGATATCGTGACGGGTTTTTTATCCTCATCAGTGCAGGAGTGGCCGTTTGAAGGCGGTCGCATGGGATCGAACGCAGTTCGTAGATTCGGCCTAACGTCTATGCCAACGCGGCCACGTGAAATCCCCACAGACAGTAATTGAAATTAACGTACACTTACCCGAGAGGCGAGGGCAAGCGTCATTGTTGTCAAAAGCGTTCGGCGCGCCAGCGGAACCTTGCATAATCGCTAGTGCCACAAACTTAGTAATTCCAAACAGTGCTCTACTACTAAGACCATTAATCTTAAAGGGGCGTTAACGATAAATAGTTTTAAATATTAAACTGTTTTTGTACCTACAGACGATATCGTTTCGAGTTTTTTCTTAATCTCATCAGTATATATATATATATATATATATATATATATATGATGAATAAAAATTAGAAAAAGAACAATATTTATTGAATCATCAAGTAGTTTAAACAAGAAATATATCAATAAACTGTTTTCCTTTCCTTAACCCATAGATTTTCAAAAACGCGAGCTTTTATCATCAGAGAAGATCATCGGGCTAAATCATTAAAAATTATATTACCGTTAGCACAGATTTCAAAATATAAAAAAATGTATAAAAATACAAAAATACACTAAAGTTTTTTGAGCAAAGAAAATCCACATCGATCGAAAAAGGCAACATGTTCAAAAACGATAAACCCAGGATATTATGAATAGCAGAAAAGAATATATATGTAGTTTACGTCTCGTGTTAGCAGAAAAAATTAAAATTGCTCAATCGTAAAATATACAAGAGCCAAATATGTACTATTTGGCGCTAAAGAAGACTGATGACCTCGTATCGGTTGTTGCAACCCAGAACCTTTCCTAACTTTTAGTTTATGGAAATTGCTTCAGACAAGGCATGAAGCCACTTGATGTAAGAAGCTAGAAGAAAAAATACTACTTCAAGGTCAAACATATCCAACAATGCGAGATGGATAGATTCCGACCAAGAAAATAGCAACCCTCCTCCCTTTGTCAGAAACATAGCACATAGAATGTGAGGACTAAAGGACAAAATAAGGGAAGCGAGAGTTACGAGGCTGCCGAAAGTAAACCCAAAGTATACTTTCTACTCTCCTTTTTTAGATGACCGAACGGATGAATCCTGGGTGTCTCTAATGCAGTTTCCTTGTTCTTCAAATCTCTAGAAGTGTTTTAATAAATTACTGGACGTTTTTATACATTTGAATATAAATTAAACTTATTCAAATTCATGGGAAAATCCAGGATTTTATTAAGACACTTCCGAGGATTCAAGAACCAGGAAAATGCAGTAAAGTATTAAGATACCTCAGATTTATTATTATTACTAGACCACCCGTGACCCGTTGGGTCAGTTTGTTATATTAGCTATGGAATTCATGTATGAGCGTGACACTTGTGGCATAAAGAAAATAGTTTTTTTTTACATAACAGAAGCATTTCTATGAAAGTATATTAAAATGAAAAAAGAATATAGATAGATTTCTATGAGTCGTTCTGTTTATTATAATTGTTTTGTTTTTTTAATTACAGTTACTGAATTATAAGTGGTTGGTTAGGGCGATTTGAGAAAGGAAGGGGGTACAGCAGGCTTTCTCGCGTACGTAACGAAAACAGAGGGAGTAGGAGTGGTGAAATCTATGAGAGGGAAAGTGGGAGGTGGTTTCGTTCACCGACCGCTAGTATGGCTGATATTAATAATGAGTGTTGTTTTTTGTTTGTTTGTTTTTGTTTTTTAAAAGGGAGGAGTTTTTTTGAAACTGCGACAGACTTTACGAAGTCCTCCCGTTGAATGTTTTTAGCCGTGAAGAAAACAAATAAACTATTTGATGAAATTAAATGAAATTGTTTAAAAATTTCCAGAATGAAAAATTTCATGCGTTCGTTAATCATAATAGAGAATAACGGAATTGGAATAACAGATTGAAGACGATACTATTTACGCATGCGCAACCGGATGTTGAAAACCGGAAAGCTGAAAGCTGATTGCAAACATACAAGAACAATAGACTTTTAGTATTATATAGATTATTATTAATTTATTCGGCCGACTCCAGACAGTAGACCTTGCATACACTAAAGGCCCAATATCCTTTTAGATAGAACTTTATGACAATAATAAATAAATCTAGCTTCATTTAACACATTACTGCAGTTTCACAGTATTTCTGATCGTCAAAAATGTATTAATAACTCCTTTGTCGTTGATATTCAAATAAAAAGAGACGTTAAGGATTTAATAACGCACTCATAAAGATGAAAAATCCCACGAAACTGCAGTCAATAATTTAAGACACATTTATTATATTGGCTGTATCTACCCGGCGTTCCTTGAGATCCATTAATGTTAATTTTAGTTTAAATGCATATGTTAAAATAATAATAATAATATTAATATTAATAATAATAATAATATTAATAATGTGTAAGTCACGTACAGAAACAGCAACCCGCGATGTGGTGAGATAATTTTAATATATCTATATATATCTATAGAGAAGGAAGACAAATGCTCAAAATATAAGAAAGATAACTCCTTTAAGTTATAATATGAGTTATCTACTTTACATTTTTAGCTTTTTGGGCAATTATGCAAAAAGTTCTCCTTTGTAACAATCTTACTTGAGGAAATAAGTATTTTCGCAAAGAAACTAAGGCGAATTACATTTTTCTACTGTAAAGAACATGCTGCGTGAACAAAAAGAAAGAAATCTCTAGTCAGAATCAAATATCGATTTATGTGATGAATTGCTATTTATGTTTAACTTAGAAAATCCGACCAACTTAATTTGACATATATATATATATATATATATATATATATATATATAATGTTTCTAGTGGAAAGGCTTCTGGCTTCAGACTCTGAGATCTTGGCTTCGAATCTCGTTAGGTTCATCACGCTGATGATTCGTAAACTACAGAACACGTGTTAGGGTAAAATTAAAAAATATATATGTCGCTCCCCATATGGGGGCATCACATGAGCGAAATGGAAAATTATTCCCAACTAGCATTAAGGTAAAATTGCGCTTTCGTATAAATAATAGAATTCGTTCAAAAGTATCGCAAACAAAATGAACAAATAAATTTATATATATACATATATATATATATATATATATATATACAAACATATTATGTAATCAATGTTTATATTAACACACAACATGCTTCTTTATAATTATATATATATAAAGATGTAATGCAAAGGGTTTCTCCCCTGTCAAAAGCTGAAATTGAATTCTCTTAAGAGACAATTTATCGTACTGATAAAATGCAGTATCTCTACTTCTTATTCGCAACTGGATCTGTCCATATGCCTAGCCATGCGGACATTCACGAGGAAGTTGTAGGGAAAACTGACCACCCTTTAGGATTGCGGAAATAAGTTATTTCTTCCGGAAATGTAATGCATTTCAGAGGAATTACTGGAACGTTGAAAAAATACTCTTACACTTTTATGTATATATATCGTCATGAGGCCAAACGACACTCACTCGTGTACACAGGCCATAACCCTTTACCGTGCTACATAAAATGAAGAGTAAGAATAGAAGGCTACGTTGAATACGTTTTTTTTTTAATTTATTAACGCAACTTACAAGAAACGGTTCATTATTTATAAATTGACTTTTTAATTCCATGTTTAAATTTAGAGTGGTTTATACTGTTTGTTTTGTTTAAGATGGTTTTTTTATAAATAAATTTACCTAAGATTGTTAGCTTTTTTAACACCACATCGAAGAGGATTATTGTTTAGACACGTCTATTTTAAACTCCTCATGATTTTAATTTACATATTTTTTTATTTATAAATAATCCTTCTACATTTGATCTCCAGAAAGTAAAACCTCGAACATGGTGTATGCAAGGTTTTCGTGTACCTCGTGTATACTTTATGGGTGATTTCAGGATGGAAAGTGGCAATTAATTATTTATACCACAAGAAAACGAGGTTTGGCTTGTATTACAATATAAGCCGATACAATATTTATGCCGCACAAACACAATCCTCTACTCCACGTCGTGGGATGTGGTAAAAAGGTTAAGAAGTTGAAGTGCAGTATATCCTGAAATAAAGTGAGACTTATAGAAAGGGTTCGAATAAAAAATACGCTAAACTTCATTTTGAAAATTGTTAAATTACAGCTACGAAAAGTGGTGTATTTCATCACTAACACATTCCAAGTCATTTTGTGAAAGTAGTGCGATAATTGCCTAAAAGTGTTGCCTTTAATTAAAATATATTTATACGGTCAAATTTTAGATTTCAAATATTCGTGTAAATTGGATTTATCGCGTTTTTTTTATTCGAACTCTTCATACTTAAACTAGCAGGCTTCGCCCATTCGCTATCGCTTCGCAATTTCACTCCTAATCATTACGTAAAATCATTGAAACGAAACTAATCTATAAAAAAAAGAAGACATACACCTTTCCGCCACCGATAAGAAAATTCTCGATCTTTCCTTCTGTTCTCTTTCACTACTACTACTACGACTACTACTAATAATAATATGTTTCTGCGTATATTAAAAGTGAAAAAATGATTTTATTTTCCTTCATATCATTAGATATTATTGAGATTAAGCCTCCCCTTCTTTGTTCATAAATATTAAATTTGCATAAGTGATTATTGAAGCCATAAAATAGATGATTTTGTCTCTAAACCTTCAAACAAAATGTCTCCACACGGGCAACGCTGAGTAAAGAGTCTATAATAAAGAGCAAAGGCAGCAATAAAATAAAGCAACTATGGAAGGGCATAGGAGATAAGCTAAATAAAGAGAGATTCCGCTGATGAGAGAACGACTTACAAAAGAAGAGCGCAATGGCGTGATAATGGCTAAAGCAGATTTGCTCGCATTTATTTGCGAAGTCATTATCTTGAGATCGGTTGGTTCGTGTTGACTCAATGGAATAGTCGAAGCTATATTTAGTTTTGTTGAATCCCTATTTGTTCAGGTGTCGATTGGGATTCTAAAGATAAACAGGGATTATGGCATGTCGTTATGTTGCGTATAAATATTTTTTGTTGCATGATAATTGAAAAGTGTGAAAATATTATCTTATCTATCGCACCGTTAATATCGCTAAGAGGCATTTATAAAGAGATATGTTTGACTACAAACATATATTGTAGATAGATATGACAGTTTGAATATGATATTAAAATTGGAAGGAGTACAAAGTGACTAAAATATTAAAGAGGATACAATATCCCACTTATAGAAATAGGTTAGAATATGTAGGTTAAAATACGAATGAAGAGAAAAGGGAGTTAATCGAGGGGTTTAAGATGCTTAACGGGTTTAAATATGACACGCATGTATCCGCATTGGGGATGTATTGACAAGAAAGATTTAAAAGAAACGAATCTACCATAAAATTCGCTTTGTTGTTAAACAGGAATAATTTTTGGAACGAATTATTTAATCTAGTAAAAATTAAATTTGTCTAGAAATAATAAGCCGGATTAAGTATGAAATAATGGCGATCATTTTTTAGTTAGATTACATATTTAAAATAATTTGACAGAATATTTCTATTATAACTATATATATATATATATATATATATATATATATAATAGTATATATCATGTGATATATATATAATATTATATATCATGTGATATATATACATGTTATATATCATGTGATATATATATACATGTTATATATATATACATGTTATATATCATGTGATATATATATACATGTTATATATCATGTGATATATATATACATGTTATACATATACATGTTATATATCATGTGATATATATATACATGTTATACATATACATGTTATATATCATGTGATATATATATACATGTTATACATATACATGTTATATATCATGTGATATATATACATATTATATATCATGTGATATATATATATCATGTGATATATATATATATCATGTGATATATATATATATATATATATATATATATCATGTGATATATATATATATATCATGTGATATATATATATATCATGTGATATATATATATATCATGTGATATATATATATATATATCATGTGATATATATATATATATCATGTGATATATATATATACATATTATATATATATATATATACATATTATATATATATATATATATATATATATATATATATTGTGGTTGAGTATTTACTTGAACAGTGATCAATATATGAATAGAGCTTAGTATTAGTATAAAATATACTTAGACAAGTAAGATACATAGAAATGTTTATATATCACTCCTGTAGGAAATTCTCAGACTAAATGATATATAATCGATTTATTTTGATTATAAGTTTCCGCAACTACTAATATCCTGATAAGATTTGCGCTCAAGCTATGATTGCATTTGGGTAGCCAATCAATTTCCATGTGTATAATCTTATTTTATTAAAGACACATATATATATATATATATATATATATATATATATATATAAGAGAAAGAGAGAGAGATGTTTTAATTTATGACATTGCGTACTCCATAGAATAACAATTTCATTGTTTTGTTTAAACGTAATTTTTCTATTCGCTTTGTGAATGTTTAAAAAAACATTATATATAAATATATATATATATATATATATATATCATATAAATCCACACAAAAGTTTGTAATAGCTCAATAATGTATACATCACAAAAGCTCAAAATATATACTAATGTAAATGTTCCGAATTTGTTCAAAAACATTTTAATTCAAACAATCGTTTCTGCCCATTTTCAAAACACATTCTCTTAACAAAATGCAAGATATTTTAAAAAACAAAATTCATGAAACCTTTTTAAAATATCTTGAAATGTGTTATTAAAAGAATGTATATTTTGCAATAGGCAGAAACAATTGTTTGACTTATGTTTTTTTAATAAGCTCGGAATATTTACTGAAATATATATATATATATATATATATATTAAAAAGTAAAGTTTTAAAAATGAAACAAAAATCAACAATTTGTCGCTTTCAGTTATCTTCAACTCTATCTCTCTCGCTTTCGATTACATAGCATTACTACACGTTGTGATATTTCATTTCGTTTATGTAATTAATGGATCATTTCTATCTCAGGTTTTATAGTTAATTGTATTACCATTAATTCTTAATAAACAGAGACAAAGAGAGAAACAGCAATTGATGGAAGCGAGAGTGATACACACCATATCAAATAATAGAGGAGGTTAAATATGGTAAACTGACAGTGGGTGAGAATGATGGATCGTAGGGGATAGGTCACTTTATGAATCAATTGCAAATTACAGCTTATTAGAACCATTAAAATAGAACATTTTCAAACATAACTCAATCCCAGAACTAAATAATAGTTTAGAGTGTATTTTGTGTTATTCAAATATGTAAGAAACAAACCTTTAGGAAACAAACACGGAGTCACTATTAAATATTATGGGGGGGGGGTTATGATAGAAACTATAAGAAAAAATTGTACTTACATATCCTCTCCAAAATATCCTTAAAAAATAAATAATTTCTCAGATTGTAGCAAGCGATGATAAACTGCATCTACATATTGTGTCTATATTTTGACTATATATCATCTCTAGGTTCCGTTTATCGATCCAATTTTGGTCAGTAATATATACAAGATGAGGGCACACCTTTTCTGACTAACAGTCCAATCAATTAGTTTGTGCTTTCGGAGTAGGGTTGGGAGGTGGAGTGAAGGGACGGCAACCCAGAGATGACATCGCTCAGGTGAGCAGCAGTCCCTTTTCTCTGACTCATCGCAGGTAGGTTGAAACGGGGATTTGAAACACGGGAAGAAATGATCAATTAGTAGTCTTTTTTAGTTGTGTTTTACCTGTAATGTATTGCACAGGTGAGTCATAACTCCGCCGGATGCTGTTATGCAAATATTGGAAAGAAAGAGACCTCCAATAAAATATACACATCGCATCTTCTTTTCATACGCACACACGCATTCATCGACGCGCACACACGCACACACGCTCGTCGGATCGGCAATGCCGGCTTTTAAATCCTATATCGGTTCTATTGTGCTAAAGTACGAACTAACTGTTCCATTTGGCATAATGTTCGCTGGCATCCCGGTTTCCGATGTTGCTATTGAGGAGTCGTAGAGATGACGAAACGTGTGTCTGTGGATACCTAACTTTATCTAGATAGAATATAGTTATGTGTATATGTTTATATATATTTCTATGTACATGATTCACTCTTAAACTAATTAACCGATCATTAGTAATTATGGAACACAGATGTTAGGTGTAAGCGGTGGTAATGTGGGCTATATTTAGTTTTAGTTTCGTGAGAAGGGGGTAAAAGTGGGGTGGAAATCCTTAATGTGTGTCAAATTTTAGCAATATGTATTAGACATCAATTAATATGGATTCACCAATTTTCAGTTTCTATCGAGTATTCTAAAGGGTTTTAGGGAACATAATATTGGAACAACCTCTCATTTAAGAATCCAAATATTTCAGATTTGCATTAAATTTGTTCCATAGTCATTAGACAGCAATTAAGCAAGATTTCCTGAATTTCAATTTCTTCTTAAGACCCCTTAAATTTGAGAAATTTTCTAGAATCAGCATCATGTAATGGATGTTGATACACAATTGGAATAAAGATTCTAGGTATAAAGTTTAGTGGCATTATATCTTTATTTTAATCTTCGAAGTGGTGCAACATTGTTCTGTTTGGGGGAATTCATTTTGCCTCGTCCTATGACGGGATTCATCTAATATATATATGTATATATATATATATATATATATATATAAGAGATATCAAAGTACTAGTACAATGTCTGCAGTTGTCAATATCTAAATTCATCAAAAACCAGTTCATAATATGAATATTGCTGCATACTTATTAAATATGTGCAATCGTCAACAATCGTGCTCTTAGTGTACGCCACACATACGTTATTTAATATGTTCACTCGGAGATAATAGTGTTCAAAAGGCGGAATGTGCCTTCCGAACATGAAACCATGTGTTTCCTGTTTAGCTGTCAATTTGCTTAATGGTGTGGACAGAATAAAATTAACCGAAAATGAAAACTGGACCACGGAAACGAATCCGTGTTCGGTCCTTTCAACACTTTTTGATTAATTTGATTATAACGACCTGACATCGAATCAAAATCTGAACTATGCATAGCAGACACACGTGTTACTGCGTTATTGTGTTTTTGGCGGGAAATCTAATCAATCGGAATTTACTTTTATAACTAGTTTTCCATTCTCTTCGTATTTTCAAACTTCATTAAGCCGATTTCTTTCAAAGTGGTCATTTCTTTCAAAGTGGTCATTTCTTTCAAAGTTGTTATAACATCAACAGAACTTGTGTAGTTTTTTTTTAAAATTATATTCATACCAGTTGGACTACTCGTCCAATGGCGGGTACACAAGAAGGAAAAACATTTGGAAACTTTAATAAGTACAATAGACAATAAACTTGATCCCCAAATAATTCAACGCAATCGAAAACATCATTTGTGATTAAAAAAAGTCTGAAAATAGAGATTATACAACTTGGATAGTAAAGTTTATTTTGTAGGGTTTAGTTCTTATAAACGGGTCCTTAATAAGCGAACTTTGTTTAAATATTTAGAATCAATAGCATTTTATATGTTATTTATCGTTCAAATCTCATCGAAATCAGAAGTTAGGGGGAGGGAATGCATGCCTCTTTTAAAAAGTGTAATGGGTCAAGTTAAAAATACTTTAAGAAAGGAGTTAACTTTTTGAAATGACGACCAATTAGATTTTCAAAAAAGCAATCAAAATGAATCAATTTGATTCAATAAAATTATGATTTAAATCTCCTTAAAATCAGAGGCAAAATATGTTAATAGTTAGGTAGGAGACTCTGCAAAGATATGCTATCATTTCTACAACATTTGAAGTGTGCAGAGCTAACAACACAAAAGTAGTTAGTTGACAGACAGACAATTTTTGTTGACAGACAGACATACAATTTTTGTTGACAGACAGACATACTATTTTTGTTTGTTTGTATTGATTAACTTTTGGGTATCAATTTTAGGCGGAAAATGACATTTAAAAAATAAATGGATTATTTTCACTTGTGATTATGATTACTCTAGTTGGAATACCCATCGTAGAAAGTTTCAAATATTGAGCCCCCCCCCCCTTCATGGACTCTTGGATTAGTTTGGAAATTGTTAATGTTCATCTATATAATAAACGTGAACGTACGTGTGTTCAGCTCGCTTCGCGGCAAGAAGAAGTAGGATGAGAGAGAACGAACAAGAAGGGGAAAAGAACAAAGAGTAAAACAGAAGAAGAGAGAAGTCAGAATAGCGGGGGAAGTTGTAAAACACGAGTTCCAATGTCAATCAACAATAATAAAAATATTCCCTTTCTTCGTTGAAATAAAAAAAAAGTAAACGCCATCTCAACTTAAAGTTATGCATGTCGGGAGTGGGGGGTTCATTTCAACATCAAATATGTTATTTTCATTAGAAATTTCGTTTATTTTAGGAAAATTTGAAAGGAGCATAAAATAACAATAATATCTCGATTGCTTGACTGACTTTTCGTTGAAGGAAAAAAAAAACTTAAATCTGTTTTATTTAATTCATTTGGTTATTTCTATTTGTAATTTATTTAATTTAGTTTTGTCTTTTTTTTTCTCATCGATTATTTTCATTTGAATTATTTCAAGTAGTGAATAATAATTAAATCGCGAAGCAATAACAAGCGGGCGAAACCAGCTAGTAAGATTAAAGACCAGCACTCATAATGAAAAGCAAGACAACAAAAACAGTATCTCATACAATGTCGTTATTTATAAATATACTTGAGAGAAAAATATACAAAGCTGTTTTGCGGTTAAACTTTTTGAAAATCGATTTCAATTTGGTTGGGATAATATAGACGTTTCATTTTTCTAAAGTATGCTTTCATTACAAAATATATATAAAAGCTATTTTAAGAAATCGAATTATTTTTATTTTCGAAAAAGATATGTTTAATAATATGGACACGCGATCATGGAAATATGTTTGTTTTTTACCAATGTGAAACACGAAGGCCACAGGCGTAAATCTTCATCCTCGTCGTTATTATTATTATTATTATTATTAATTAGTCACACTAGGAGTTCTCACACGAGTCAGTAGCAGTGATCGTTCAATCATCATTATTATTAATATTATTATTAGTAGTAGTAGTAGTATCATCATTATTGATAATATTGTTATTGTTGTTATATGCTTTTCTATTAAAATTCCGATTTGTAATATCAACAGGTGCCCGTTAGATATGAGTCATCAAATAAATATAAAGAGACATAAATGAGAATATGTTACCCCCCCCCCGCTTTAATTAATGCAATATTGATGTCACACGATTAGAGTCGATCCAAAACGGCTTTGATTCCAAATTCTGACTCACTCGGTAGTCTCCATTACTTATCCTCTATACACGCATATATATATATGTGTGTGTGTGTGTGTGTGTGTGTGTGTGTGTGTGTGTGATCCACAAATCGGCTGTTTCGCTGTATCACAGATCTTCAGATATGCAAGTATTTTAGGCTGAGATTGAAACCCGGTCGTTTTTCGACAGTCTGGGAATGTATCCACTACGACTGTGCCACAAGCAAGAAAGGTAAATCTTAATGTTTATATAAACAATATCAGCAGCCAAAGAGTGCTCAATCTGTGTTTACGAAGTACTTCGTAGTATCGCTGATGACAGCTGGTGATTTCATATCCAACAGTGTTCAACCCGAGAAGTGGCGGGAGGCATATGTTGTAATTCACAGTGTTACGCTGTATCACAGCTATTCAATGTTGCTAGACATTATAATACACACACACACATATATATATATATATATATATATATATATATATATTAGTTAGATATGTGTATAGGTTTCTATCTATAAGATTCACTCACTCCTAAACTAATTACCCGATCATTATAAATTTTGGAGCGCAGCTGCGAGAGGTGATGATTGCATTTAACCAAATTAAACTACATATAACCCACATTACCAAAGAGGGCAAGAGGGAGTAGAAGCCCTCCATGAAAAATTAAAAAAAAACAATTTTTTTTAAAATTTAACAATAGGTACTAATACCTATTGTTAAAATATCAATACTGAATTATTAATTAAATATTACAAGTATTCAAAGCGTTTTAGGGGGTATAATATGAACACACACTCTAGATTCTAGAAAATGTCAAAAATGTCAGACTTAGGTGTAAATGGTCTTAAGAAATTGCAATTCAAAGAATCTTGGTTATTAATGTCTAATGACTATAGATCTAATTTAATGCAAATCTAAAATATTTTAATTTTCAATATAGAAGTTGTGAAAATGAAATTTAGGTAATATTTATTAATTAATTAATCGCTTGACATTTCGAAGGCGTTTGGCAGAGTGTGGCATTCTGGCCTCCTACACAAACTTCAGGGTTATGGTATTGGTGGTGAGGTTCTTGACATTATTAGGTCTTTTCTTTCTAATCGAAGCTTGCGAGTAACTTTGGACAGTGTCTCTTCTTTCTCATTTTCTATTAATGCTGGTGTTCCTCAGAGCTCTATTCTAGGCCCAACACCGTTTCTTCTCTATATAAATGATCTTCCAGAGAATACTGTTCAGAAAATTAACATATATGCGGATGATACGGCTCTCTATTTTGGTGTTGCTTCTCGTCCATCTCCGACGGATCAGTCGAAATATGCAGCTGATCTAGAAGTTGACTTGGGTTCAGTTGTGGATTGGGGTACGAAATGGCTTGTTTCATTTAATCCAGTTAAGACTCACCTCGTATCTTTCAATCGTAGGCGTGTTCTTTTTCTTCCCGAGATTCGTATGGATGGCTCTGCTCTTGAGGAGATATCGACTCTGAAACTTATTGGTCTTTCTCTCTCATCAAATCTTTCTCGGAGTTCATACATTAGATCACGTGCTCTTTCTGCTTCTCGTAAAGTCAGTTCTCTCTATCGCTCCAAACACTTTCTCAGACCTGAGGCTATTCTCTATTTCTACAAATCTACAATCATACCATGTATGGAGTACTGTTGTCATATTTGGGCTGGTAAATCTCTATCCCATTTGAGGGTTCTTGATAAGGTGCAGAAACGTATCTGCAATTTGATTGGCGCTACTCTTTCTTATTCTCTCTCACAAACGTAATGTTGCTAGTCTCAGTCTTTTCTATAAATACTATAATAGCATGTGTTCTTCAGAATTATGTAATCTATTTCCTGCTTCTTTTGTTCCAGCTCGTTTGACTCGTTGAGCTAGTGCTCTCCATCAATTTGTTGTTCTGATACCTCATTGTAATACAGCTTCCTATTCCTGTCGGTTCTTTCCAAGAACTGCAGGCTTGTGGAACTCTCTTCCTGCTGACTTTTTCCTCCTACCTATAATCTTGGTATTTTCAAGACTAAGGCCAATAGTCATCTTCTGTCTTTGCGATAATCATATTTGTTCTTATTAGCTCCTTACATCAAGTGGCTTCATGCCTTGTCTGGATCGATTTCCATAAAAAGTAACAAATTGATGCCTAGTCGAGGGCGAACCGAAGGCTCCATTTTCATTAGCTACGATACCTGGATGTAGGGGAGGGCGCAACTCTTTCCCCATGATTACCCCATTTACTCTTGATCATCACCTTATAATGCTGAGTGTTTAGCAAAGAGATATCAAGTACCATTATTTTTTAGTCTTTCTTATGACTCGACCGAGGATTGAACCCTTGTCTCTCGGCCCATTAACGAAGTAATTCTTCTAGTTTCTGTATAAAACATTACTAAATCGTATATTAAAAGTTTTTTTTAATTATTACAAAATAAATGTGCGATTTTTTCCCATCAGAAATGAAAGCTTTCAAAAACATTTCTACTCGCCATTTTATTTTCCATCGCAGGTGAGTCATATCATCCGCCCCCCCCTCCCGAACCAACTAACTCAAGTAAGATGCATAAAAGCAATAGGCAAATTAGTATAAAT
Source organism: Sepiola atlantica (assembly GCA_963556195.1). Classification (NCBI taxonomy): domain Eukaryota; kingdom Metazoa; phylum Mollusca; class Cephalopoda; order Sepiida; family Sepiolidae; genus Sepiola; species Sepiola atlantica. Next base: position 36,390,975 of record OY744546.1, on the reverse strand, counting down.
GAAATAAAAATAAAATAAGATAGGACTTTGATATATGAATGCCGCTATTTGACATAAAAACGACAAACAACATTCAGTGTATTATTTTGAATAAACATTCAGTCATGTCATATCAATAAAGTTCGGGGTCATTATAGGCCAAAAATATGTTGTTTCTCTCTTTGTCTCTCATATATATATATATATATATATATATATATATATATATATATATATATATATATATAGAAATCGCTCCAAAAAAGGCATGAAGTCACTTGATGTAAGGAGTTTATAAAAACGAAAAGTGATTATTGCCAAAACAAGAAATGCATATTGGCTTTAGTCTTGAAAAGGTCAAGACTATAGCTAGGAGGAAACAGTCAGCAGCAGGAGAGTTCCACAAGACTGCAGTTCTCCGAAAGAAGCTACTGGAATAGGAAGCTGTATTGCAATGAGGTATCAAAACAGGGAATTAATGGAGACCACTAGACTGACGAGTCAAACAAGTTGGAACAAAAGAAGCAGGGAATAGATCAGACAATTCTGAAGAATGCATACCATAATAGTATTTATAGAATATATATATATATATATATATATATATATATATATATATATATATATAATGACCAAACCTCTCTCCAATAGAGTGCTCATCACTTTTAAGTGAGTCAAATTAACAATGGTGACTTTACTCTGACACGTGGCAATTAAAATAATTTATCTGTTCTAATATTTTGTTACCTGTCATCATTTTAGATTTTTTTGTTTAGTTACGCTGTTATATATATATATATATATATATATATATATATATATATAAGTTTTACTATTTCTTCTATGTATTCACTTATAAAATAGCATATATGTGTATATATTTTTCAGTATTTACTTCAGCAGTACTCAACACAGGAGTAGAGCTTACTATTAGTATAAAATATAAGCAAGCTACACAGACACGTTTGTGTTTGATTCCCGGTGAAAATCATCAGGCTAATTGCGTGAATTTACTTACGTACTGTATGGGCGTTTTCATAGTTAGATTATGCCCACACTAAATTTCAACCAACCATTTTTTAGTTTATTACCCCTCCCCCCCCCCCCTATTCGTTTCCTTTGACCAATGAATTTACGTCCTTTTGTTTAAAAGAGATTTTACTCTTTTTACTAATTGGTTCCAAATAAACAAAGAGCGCAAAGTTACTTATTACGTCACATTAGATTTTGGTCAACTATCGCCATTTTTCTATTTTTATCGCGAACATATGAGATTTAGGATTTATATTATTAGAACTAGAGTTTGGTTTGCTTTATTTCGAACTAACTGAGCCGTGTCCCAGCGTTGCCCGGGAAAGTAGATTAACTCAAGAAATTAAATTCCCCTAACCTTGAACTATTCAATTATTTGTTGCTTACATGTAAAACAGCGACCAGTAAAGTAAAAATCAAACTTTCGGGTTTTCTGCGCTTTGAATGGACGATGTAAATATGTATTTCCTTAGTGGAAACTGTAATTTAGGCCGTCAAAACCAAAACAAAATATTACTGTTTCTTTTCATTAGTTTAACCTGTATCTAAGTGTTCCCATGTGTATTTTTAATTAGCACCTTAATTAGAAATTATTGAAAACGAACGAAACGGACGCATTTTTCGCGAAAAGGATCATCAAGAATCGGCCTAAATCGTAACCATAGCAGAATTCGGGTATCTTTTACAACACTCAGCAGAGTCGCGGACGGAGTCCAAAAAACGAACGAGAACGAGGTAAAAAAAATAAATATACAAGTGATGGTGACCTACGTCGAGAATAGATATTTTCCTACTTACCTCTGAAATTTGTTTTTATTTTTACGTAATATAAATGGGGTTTTATTAGATGTAAAAAAAAATTCTTGTTTTTTTTGTGCACAAAAAGAAAATGGCGACTGGTCCTTATTTTCTTACATACCCCCCTATGTCGCAATCTTGGATTTGTGCGATGTTGGTGTGACGAATAATTTAATTTCTAATAAATAGCAATTGGAACGGGTTAAGAATACAAACAAATGCCACAGGTAAGTTTGAAAATAGCTTTTATCGCCTACATGTACTTTTATTTGTTGTATATTTGTTTTTTGAGCGTTTTTACTCTGCTGAGTATTGTAAAAGATACCCCAGAATTCTATATACCGCTTGTGTTTGCAGAGCTATAATGAAATCGGCGGAAATGAACTTTACGTTTTTATAAAGGTTATCATTCACAAAGTTAAGGATTTGAGTTTTCTGTAATAGTTCGTCATTGCTTTACGTAGGCACGTTGGCTGAGTGGTTTAAATTGACGACAGCTAAAGGCGACCCCTGTTCGTAGACACTAATTCAAATTGACGTTTCTGGTCTATTGAGAGTAGGCTGGGAATAAGTGAATTCTTTATGTTTATATAAGCACTATTAGCACAGAAAAGTGCTCAATTCGTTTTATGTGTGTATGTAGTCTCTCTCGTTTCAGTTAGGTCGAAACATATATGTCTTCAGTTAATGTATACAGGCACGCTTGACACCCGCTTCGGCACACGGCGCGGCCTTTGTGCGCGGCACGTGCGTCCGTCCTCATATTTGTCATCAGGTAATGAATGGTAATGTATAAATTACAAATCAGGCTTAAATCGCATCACGTGACTCAATCAGCCAACTTCCACGCACACACACACACACACACACACACACACACACACACACACACACACACACACACACACACACACACACACACACACATCTCTGAACGGCATCTAAGCTTTAAAATAAGCATGTGCTACGGATCATTACACTTTTCAGGTGTGGTAAGTTAAGAATTTAAAATGAATGACAAAGCTTCCGTCCGTAAATGAGGCATTCTGACAACAAAGAAAAACCAAACGAAGCACTATGTGAGTGTGGAGTGGGGGTGGAGCAGATATTAACCATAATCGAATCAATTATATCTTATCCATTTTTATATTTTTCTAAAAACAAATGTTAATCTGTATTTTAGCTACCATTTTTATTACAAACGTGATTATTAGAGAACTGTGAAAACTTCCAGATTTAGAAGAAATTAAATTTAAAAATTAAATTTAATTAACTAAAATCTTATATTTTCATTTTAAGTTATTACTATTTCGTAAATAGTTTGGAATAAAATTATTATATGAAATTTAAAAAAATGACACCTTAAAAAATATGTAACGTAATTTGTTTATTTATAAAATCTAATGTTGTATAATTGTAATTTATTCCTAGCATTAATTATAACAACTTTTAGAAGAAGAATATTCAAATAATGTAAATATTATCAAAATGTTGTCTCTCTCTCTCTCTCTCTCATTGGTCCATGAATGTTTTCTTTGTTTTTATTTAAATCAGACATTTGAAAAGAAGGAAACACACTTACAAGGATTTATGTTCAAACCATTAGTGCTTTTGTGTTGGATCCGTGCACTGAAACTACAGAATTTGTGGAGAAGCAGTTTAACATTCAGCAACTACAGAAGCTTCGTAGATACGACGATTATCATTAAATATGAAAAAGATACTTGTTCCCTAACACCAACCTGTATAACGGATAGTTCTCTGTGGTGGTGTCACAACACTTGTGACACCACCACAGAGAACTACCTGTTATACGTAACGTACACAGGTAGGGAAGTGTGTAGCGACAATAGTTTTAATTTTAAGATGGCCTTTCTATCTCAGATTAAAGTGATTGCTTGTCTAGCCACACTGAAGAGCTTTTATGCAGCGAAACAATTAATGTGTGGATGTCTACACATGCCCCTCACTTTTGTGGGTTTAGCCCTCTTGTTAGTGAGATCACTTGTGGTCATTAGCGATAATCCATCGTGAAATAATAGAGCACTCTCGGCTGCTGCAAACTCCTTAATACAAGCCATCAACATCTATTATGAGAGACAACTAAACCAACAGATGAATAAAGAAGGGAAGCATACAAAAACCTAATAACAGCATGAGTATACATGCTCGTCTGCTGATTATCTCTAGAATAACAAAATCAAACAAGATATATTCTGGCTTGGTGAATCCACGTTTAAAATTGGTTTCATTTAAAACAATTGTGTGTAATTAGTAATTTAATAATTACACAATACTGTAATAATTTTTTTTCCAAATTTTAATTATTAAAAAAGAAAAAGAAAACTTATTACCAGCATGCAGTATTGAAAAAAAAAAACGAAATTGGGAGATTTCTTTATCGCTTGAACAATAATGGCACAGCTTATACACACAATTGACAATTTAACGATGAATGGCATGACTCCATACAAAATTGACACGTCTGTTAATTTTCAATCATTATTTACAAAAATTAATAAGATTCTAATTTTGGTGAAAACAAGTTGGGTTTTTTTTCAAACTAAATAACAAACGAACAACTTAACGTGTTTTCTTTCTCAACGGTTGCAATTGTGCTTTACAGGTTTCCCTGACAAAGGGGATTTCCGGTTCATTTGTATTAAGACTTAAAATAAATCGAAAGTATTTATGAGATTGAAGTATAAACATTACTAAAAACGTCCCATCAAAATTAATTTTTAATGACATTTATTGCTTTATTTAATTGTCTTTAAAAAATGTAAACTTCTTTTACGAAAAATAATTAAGCGTAAATGCAAAAGGGACGAGGGAAACGAGTGAAGCGAAACTGGAAGTAAAAAAATCTCCCAGGCAACACCGAGTAGATATAGAAATTAATTTTTGTTTTTTATTTGTACCGGATAATCTTTTAGTAAAATCTGGACAACCCATAGATAAATGAAAATTAAAAGCAATAATTAAAAAAAATACCGTCTGGTCGTTGAACGACAGAAGCAAAGTGTGGTATCTGTTCTGAAACTACACTATCTTTTCTGTCTCGGTCAGTGACGGTTAAATCCTTCTACGCAAGTTTTATTTTTGTCCCAATCAAAAGTGGCTCTTTCTTAGGTTCTGAAAGTTTTTAACTGCCCTCATAAGGGGAGGGGGGACAAATAAATATGGACAAATGAACTATTTTATTGGTTATTCAATGGCATCCAACAATCTCCATTGTAAATGATTAATTGGAAACTATTAATTGAACACAAGTTGCTATCTTTATCCATAGCTGAGGAAGATTGTAAGTACATATCTTTTTCCAAGAGTATTAGCAGATTCCACCAGACAAATTATGCACCCTAAATAAAATGAAGACGAATAAAAAGAATGGATTTGAAAAGATAAAGATAGGGAAAAGAGTAAAGAAAAATATAGAAGAAATATAAGGAAAAGAAGAAAGAGAAGACAGAAACGAAAGAAAGAAATAAGAAAAAATACAGAAGGAAAGAAAGAAAAGGAATAAAGAAGGGAAAAAAGGAAAAAGGAAAAGGTGAAAGGAACGTAGAGAAAATGAAAAAAGGAATAATTAAAGAAAAAAAGAAAAGGGTAGAAAGAAGAAAAGAGGAAACAAATGATTAAAGAAGGAAAAATGACGGAAAGAAAGAAAAATGAAAAGAAAGAAAATCAAGAAAAAATAAAATAAGAAAGAAAAGAAAGGCAGAAAGAAGAAAAGGAATGAAAAGAAATAAACGACAGAAAAGAAAAACTTAAAGGCCGAAACGAGAAAACAAAGATAGACCGGAAGGATAGGAGAGAGAAATGAAAGAATAAAGAATGCAAAGAAAAAGAAATTTAAATTTTAAAAAAGCAAAAAGGAAAATAAGGAAGAAATAAAGTAAAGAATGAAATGCATTTCATTCTTTACATTAATGAAAGTAAATGAAAGGAAGTAAAAAGAAAAGAAAATAACACAAATATAAAAGGAAAAAAGAAAAATAAGAAAGAAAAAAATGAAAAATAAAGGAAAGAAAGAATAAATGACAGAAGAACACTAAATAAATAAAGTAAATTAAGATGAAGTAACGGAAAAAATTTTAAACCGAACAAAAAAAATAAATCAAAATAACGAATTAAAAAACTAAAGAGAATATATAAGTAAAAAAAGAAAATATCTCAAAGGATAAAAAAAGCAAACGCCAACGAAAATGGAAGCCATTTAAAAGATTGATAACTAAATTTTCTCCATTCAAAAAAGGAAAAGCACTTTCGTCCATTAATTTTGTTTACTCCGTTTGAACGCCTGGTGTATAAAGAAAGTCGCTCTTCTAAAATGGACATACGTTTTATTCACGACGACACCAACTGATCCCGATGACGTCATTCTCCACACGAGTGAATTCGAAGCGCCACCTGGTGTCACGTTTCTTCATTTTTCATTATCTGTATTCCGACCAAGAGCTGAGTATAGGGCGGAATGGCAAAAGTCTCGGCTTAATATTATAACCATTAATCTCGGGAGATTTATCAAGAAAAGACTCTTTGCTCATGAGTCATTTTCCAGGTTTCTTTTCATTGAAGATGACAAACATAATCGTAAGAAATAATGACAACGTCGTTCCATACAGCATTAATTACTTTTATTCGGAAGTTTGTTAAGACAATAAAAATGAAGGGTTGAACTCTCATTTCTTTACGAAGACATGCTAAGTGTTCGTAAAGAAATGAGAGTTCAAAGTGTCCAAGGAATGTTCCTACACGAAATAGATGTTTCTCTTGTGAGGAGAAATGACGCATGCATGTTTGTTTCGGTTAGCGCCGTGCACGTTTATGTGTGCGTAAATAAATAGGAATGAAAGTATGTACGTGTGTCTATTGGTGTGCCTTTCTAGTGAGTGCGTGTATGTATGGACTTATGTGTACACGCGTTCATTTAGCAGGTGTACTTAGTGAAAGAGTGTATGTATCTATGAACTTGCGTACATGTGCATTCTTTGTGCGGTGTGTGTGTGTGCTTCGCCGGGTGTTGTGTTTAGAAGTCCATGAAAGTCTCGTTTGTCTGTTGAAGCACTTCGCTCCACAAAGGGGCTGGGATATCTTATGACGTACGAACGTGTGTTGTCTAAAAGATAACAGAAAAACGACCAGGAAAGGCGCTGTGTTTTGCTTTTTATAATGCGTGCCGGAATTCTGATTGGCTGAAAAAAACTGCTAATTTGAGAGTTTGTCCAATCAACAGTCGGGTTCGAATCTAGTACGTTCTACAGAAACACTTTCATCAAAACTCACACTTGACCCCGTGCCTAACTTCTTGGAGAGGAGCTAAATAAAATACATAAATACAATATTCACTGCGCTATTAATCTCAACAACATAAAAATACGTACATATCATAAACTTATTAAAAATACGTACATATCACAAACAAATTAAAAATACGTACATATCATAAACTTATTAAAAATACGTACATATCACAAACTTATTAAAAATACGTACATATCATAAACTAATTAAAAATACGTATATATCACAAACTAATTAAAAATACGTACATATCATAAACTAATTAAAAAATACAAATTCCCCAAATAGTTTAACTACTTTACTCGAGAGAAAAATTGAGGGATTTAATTAACGCCTAAACATGTTTCGTAATATTTACCCTAATATCTAAATCTATTGGCAATATAAATTTCTACTTTCAGATTAAATAAAAGACGTCGGATTTAGTAAATCAATCATAGTTAATGTACGTTTACAATCTGATACGAAATTATTTCGCTGCAATTGATATCAAACAACCATAAAAAAATATCGGCTGATGACTTTGAATATCGGCGAAATTCAACCGCCTATCTCCGTGGTCGAGTAGTTAACAGCAAATAATTTTTTGGGGTTGTGGCTCCAGAGCACAGGCTCTAATATTGTCAGAGATTCTGACATTTTTCTCATAATTATTTCGTGTTGGGTTTTCCAGTCCCCACGTTTACACGGTTGAAATGTAGATAGAAATGCATGAATATCGGTAATTTTCAGGTGATTTTCACTGCAATGTACTAATCTACTTTCAGAATGTTTCATTAAAAATCAAAAACACACGCACACACATATATATATATACATACTTAGATGTACTTACCCGGCGTTTCCGGGAGTCTTTTTAAATGAGATTTTGAAAGTTTAATCTAATTATAACAGTATCGTTTTGTTATTAAATTATTAATTGAACCAAATTGTTACAAATTATAACGAATTTTGAATGTAAATAGATTAAAAAATCTTCAATTCAATTATGGACCAATCATATCTGGCTGTGCGTTTTGTCCCTTTTTCTATGTTTGTGCTGCTATCAAAATAAAAGTGTTCAAATCTTCACTTTTTCTAAAGACGTTCGTTGATACGAACGAAACCGGTCAAATCTCTCGTTTCTTGTTTTTCTCCTGTATTTAAATCTGTTTTCCGTTTGTCTTTTTTCACAAATTTTATCACGGCATGTCATTTTCATGAGAAATCGTGCATTTTACCATATGCAGTTATGTATATAGTAATTATGTGCAAAGATCAATTTCTATATACAGACAGAACTATACAACTATATTTCTATATAATGATAGAAATACATAAAAATTGTCTGCACCTCTAAGTCGAAACACGTATGACAAATACAGTTATTTACTCAAATTTAAATGCAAACGCGAAATAGCATATGATTCGCCCGTTCAGCCTTGTTGAACGTTGATGTTAGAAGGATCTCTCTCTCTCTCTCTCTCTCTCTCTCTCTCTCTCTCTCTCTCTCTCTCCTAACTAATACACACACACACACACACACACACTCAAACTTGACAACCCTCAATTATTTGAATGTACGTTCAAAACAAATACAGTCTGGTCTCCCTCCCCCTTTCTGCCTTTAGGGATTTTCGACAACCGAACGTGCCTTCACGCATCACTTGCCACTCATAATGGGCGTGCTCCCATGCTCTTGTGTTGAAACAATGGAACAGTCAGTGAAAATGTCCCGGCCTACACGGTGCATTATCCGGGCTGAACCTAGCGTCGATAAATAACCAGTGTACAACAAAATGATAAAGTTCAAAGGAAGGAGAAGGCGGAGGTGCGGGGGATGGAGCAAAGATGAAACATTTCAAAAATTGTAAATGAAAACTAGCTTGACAGGACCCCTAATTTTCTTCAAGTAAATATAAATTAGTTTGAACAAATGAAAGATATTCTTCGTGTTGGTAGCGGTAAGAGACTATTACTACTTCCCCTCATCATCCTACCACTGCTACTAAAAATCTGTCACTAATGGAAATTTGGTATGTGTCTGTTTGAAGCCGAAACTAGACGATTACTCTTTTATCTGAAACGAAACTATAATATTACTATCTTTTAATGTTCAATTACTTTACTATACTATTGCAGACGAATGTATTATCTTGCAATGCTTAATTAAGGGTGTAGTGTAGTGTAGTATCTGTTCTCTTTGTTCGTTTGTATATACTAGCAATAATAATAATAATAATGAGTATTTATTTACTCCTCTCCGGGAGTTAGGGACAAGGCCAGTTTTATCTTACTCCCACAAGTAAGATGTGACCCAAGGTCGGGTCGGGAAAGTGGGGTTTGAAAAGCCAGCGCCCGAGAGGTGAGCACTCTGGGCATTAAAAATTGCCTGGGCAGCCCCGTCGGCATTCCCCGGCGTAAATCAAGCCCCGAAGGCCAAGACAATACCAGTCTATGGGGTGCAGTATCCATCGGAACAGATACTACTCTTTGAGTAATTGAAAACTAAATACAGAAAGATCTTTAGGAAAATGAAAGGTAGAAACCTAACTTATTGAAGAAACACTCAAAACGACCTTAAGAAAAATGGTGAACTTAAAAGCACTTGGCCACGACGGAATACATAGGTTATGGTTTAAGAAATTTACGACCCTACATTACAAACTAGCACAAAACCTAAGGAGATGTGTATAGGAAACGGGCATACCGGAGTGGATAACTAATAGAAGAACCACATTAATTTGAAAGGACAGCGAGAAGGGAACATTCCTACAAAACTACAGACCGATAACCTGCCTACTAACCATGTGAATAATCTTAACTGCACACCCTAGTAGAGAGATCTACCACCCGTTTAATAGCTCCGGATTACTCCGAGGAAGATAAAAATGCCGAATAGTCACAAGAGATATAAATGTCCTACTACACATTGACCAAAAGGTACTGAAAGAAATGTCAAAATAAAGCAGAAATAAAAACGTAACAATGTAATGGACCGACGATAGAATCACATACAGCGCAGTCCTTCAGGCGTAAATAACTGAATGCGAAAAGATGTAGAAAATACCAGACAAAGTTTCAACTTCATGGACAAAGTATTAGTAAAATGGAGACTAGAGCTGGCAGCTGGATGACAACACCTAGCAGGGATAAGAATAGAGACTTCTAGAGAGACTCCCTATCTACAATATATATGATAACATTCACCAACATACTCAGGATGTGCAATGCAGGATACACATTTACAGATATAAAAAAGAAAGAAATAATTTTCTGTCTATGGATGATTTGACACGACTAGCTGAAAAAAGGAATTAAATACACTAAAAAAATATTTAGCCAGGATGTATGGATGCAATTCGGAATGGAAAATGTGAACTCGAGATGGAGGGAAACATCTGGAAATAACGGTAGGCATAGAACTAAATATCGACATGTGAAGAAGGTACTTGGTAAACGCGCAACTATAGATATCTGGGAATTCTGGAAGTTGACCGAACGACTGAACGTTAAACATACAAACAAATGGTATACGCACACATCGGAGCGAGTATTAGAAAACGAAAGGCATAAAATACGCTGGGACAAACTTATTCAAGCAAGAACTGGATATGATTATAGTTATCAAGAAATACAAATAAAACGCTAGGTATTAGTTTTCACCGTCCCAGCATGTTACAGAGTGAAACTGGAGAAGCCAGAAAAACTAAATACATCGAGATTGGTGTGGAGCTGAAGGGGCTATGGAACATGAAAAAACACAGTGATACAAATAATTGTAGGGGCACTGGGAACAGTTCTAAAATATGGAAAAAATAATAGTTGGAATTGAAATTAAACGAAGGAGTGAAATCATTCATGGGTATTTAAAAGCAATTGTTCAGCAAAAGAAACGCCAATGCGTCAGAAATATCTAGGGTTCTTGATGTCAGTATTCCAACGGTGTTCGGCTACCAGAAGCACATTTATGCGATGAAAAAGCTCGATAAATGGTTTCCGCATGAAATTAATGAATAAATATTTGTTTCTTAAATCGGTCATTATTTTCCGAACAACCATGTTTACTTTTAGTAGAGTTAATCTGTTTTACAGCACATCAGATTTTTTTTTTGAGTGATTTGATGCCGAAACATGTTACACATTATAAACGATTCATGGCATACGATTTATTGAAGAGACGTTTCTATTTTCTGTATAGTTGGGGATTCAGGATAACTATATTTTCCAATGGTAACAGTGCGCATAATCCCAGCAATAATCAATTTGATATCCCAGTTCTCGTGAGATAATCGACGTCGAGCTTGATCAGTACTTACATAGATGACTATTTCGGAATAAAAGATGCTATATGCAAACTCGGTCATAACGGCATTGCAAGCAGAGGAGCAACTACTAACCTGCAACTACAGCGAAGAATATTGAACTGCTCACTGTGATCTGCGCCTACCAGATACTGCCCAGCTATGACAGATTTCAAATTCCAGATTCAGATTAATGAATAACTGAACAACAGATATGATAATATTTTAACTCATCAGAGTCGATTTCATATTGTAACGAGATTATCTGTGGAGATCTAGAGAAAGTGTTAGTACTAGTCATAATAACAACAATAGGCGTGAAGGGTCAAGGAGGATGGAAAGCAAAGGAGAAGAAATCAATAACCAGACGTCGACTGAAAGGACGTTGAAAGTACTGGAACATTGCAGAGGCTTATTTAAATCACAAAGAAGACCAATGGTCGTTGCCAGCGGGAAATCAATGGTAAGCGGTTGTGGCGATAACGCAAACTGATTTGCAATCGTTATCGAAAATCTGGAGAAACTTTTTGTCACTCAGACTCCAGGGAACCACATCGGTTACTATCAGTGAGCAATCACTGATGATGGCATGTATGAGAACTCCTAGTCAGTACATGATACGTAATAGCTACTACGATGACGAGAAAGCTTGAGTTGTTACTAAAGTGGACAGATGAAGTATAGGTTACGATCGGAATGTCATTCTGAATGCACTTTTTGAATTCAGGTGTTAGGTTGGCAGATTGTGAGTTGAATTGAAAAATACATTTGTGGTTTCTTCTTTAGAGAAGGAATGCGTGAAAACAAAAACAATTTTGATAAATATGAGAGCAAATATTGTCAGCAAGTAGCAATGAAGTATTGTGATTCACTCCCTATTAGAAGTCCGGCAGTATATAATGAAATGAGTCTGATAGAATGATGGTGGTAACGTACATCAACAATAAAATTCGGCAACGTGTAATCCTTTGTTTCAAGTCTTTATTTGTGGTCAAACTTGCTGGAAGATTGCGAGATGAAATTACTAGCCGAGTAGAAACGAGTCGTGATTCTGAATTTTATGTAACATTGCATTCTTACACATAAACATAAGAAACGTCGCGTATAACCATTTTAGAAACTTTATAGACTTTTGTATGTGGTGCCCGAATAGTACATCATGGAGCAGAACGTTACACAGTCCTTGCATGCATCTATAACATTAATCTATCCTCCAGCTATGGGTCAGATAGCAACTTGTATTCAATTAATAGTTTACAATAGTTATTGGACTTCGGTATTAAATAACCATAAAGAGTTGACTTGCTGTAATACAAAAAAATATAAATGTATAAATATGCAAATAGATAATTTCATGTTTTAATGAATTAAATGCATAGAAACTAAATTAAGCACAGCTTGATGCCTTACCCTCAGACAGGGCGGCGTCTGGACCGCTTATTGACGTCTGTTCGTTTGTTTTGTTTTCAATTTGTAATTAAAAAAAAGGAAGAACAAGATTAAAAAAAAATGGAGATAGTGAAAAGCAGAAGTAAAACCAGAAATAATTGCCATTTAGTGGTTCATTGCAGACAAAGGGTTACTCTCAAGGGTGGCGAAAACTAACACAAACAAAATGAAAACAAAACAAAGAGAAACGAAGAGAAAGGGTGGATGTGTGATCACTGAGGAGGGAATTCGTCCCCTCAGGATATTCTTGAGGGTGCATATAAAAAACAACACCACGTCGAAAACCATTTGCTGACAATTCCAGCTGTGGAGTGAATTGAATTTTTTTAACAACAAATATAGTTACTTTCATCATTGTCTGCTATTGATTCGAATCTTTAATACATTGACCTACTTTAAAAATCACCCCACTTTTAGGCGCCAAATAATTGTGAGCATGATGGCAACTAGGTTAAACAGTTTTATTTCCTATGTATAATATTGTCTAAATCTCGTATACCCTTTCGATGTTTTAGGGGTAGCTATGTATGTTGTCCGATTCCCAGAAGCCGGAGTTGACGATGTTGTTGGAGTAGTTTTCTCTGACGAATGTCTGGGCATTAATGGAATAATGATGACGGTAACAATTCAAACTTTAAAGTACGTAATTTATTACCGGCCCATTCACTTACCTACATTTTGCTGCTGGCAATCTTCAGAGGAACACAAGAGTTCTAAACTCAACTATCTTTCAGGACTGAAGATTACAATCTTTCTTTAATATGTGAAACTGATCTCAATTTGAATCCTGTTATGTCACATCAGAAAACTAACCAATCCATCCTAGATCTTCATATTAGACGATACATGAACCTCGTGTTAAACCTTATTACTAATACCTAACTAACCTTATGAGTTTAGTGAATGTGTGGCGTGTTTGGCACGACGAGAAAAGTAATGTTACTAGCATGTTAAGCCATTGTCTTTCCTTCACAACTCGTCTAGATCCACCACCTCGTTTATTTCTTTTAATTCTTCACTTTCTTGTTCCTTCTTAGAGATATGCTCATATAAAAGTGGTAAGGTGAATTGCATAGAACCCTTCTCTACAACGACGGCTGCAAAAACAGCTCACGTGACTAATTCACAATTAAAAAGCAATCTCGTCGTGTCCATTAATCAATCTGAACGCTTCTCGTACGATTTATCCAAAAAATGTCTGAGAGTCTCGATTTACATGAAAGAAATAGCATTGGTAACCAAAAGCCAATTCCAGGGAGCTGCAAACAAGCAACACAAATGACAAGATGTGAGATAACCAACGTCATTCAGAAGCGATAAGATCTCATTGCAATGGTTAGACACACATCAACACCCCAACAGTACAGCTTCAGAATACCCCCTACACGTTGGAACTCAGCAATGAAGATTCAAAGTAAAATGATAAATCTTTGCAACTACTAAAAAAAGAAAAGAATGCAAATCTCTGGTTCCCTTTTTATTTCGCTGCTTCTCTGTTCCTCCTACTTCCAATAGCATTTATAGCTGCATTTTGCTTCAAATTGCGAAGTAATATTTAATGGAAGATGAGAAATATCAAACCCTCTTATAGCTTTAACTTTCTTAGTATTCTGATTATCTGTTAGTATACAGTATGTTTTCGTCCATGAAATCATCTATATAAAAATAGAGGGAGTCGTTTGTTTGTATGTGTATCCAGCTAAAAATCACAAATTAAAACATTTAAACCATAAACGCATATTAATCATTTTCGTTGCAAATTTTAGTCCGAAAAATATATCTGCAAACTTCATATGAGCGATGATATTTGAAAATTAAACAAATATGAAATAAGTAGAAGAATTCCCATCCATGGATGAGTTTATTTTAACCGTCCTGTGACGGGTATTTTTATAGGTATTTCATATTCTTCACCCTCCCCCCGAACAGTTTAGCACCATGTTTATGCCCCCTTTTTAAAAGATTAAAATCAAGATATAATGATACTAAACATTATGTCTAGAATCTTTATTCCAAGTTGATCAAAACCCATTACATAATGCCCCTAAAACTCTTTGAAATACTGCAAAGAAACTGAAATTTGCGAAATATGTTTAATACCTATTGTTGAAATTTCACAAAAAATTAGAGGTATCTAAATTTTGACAAAGAGTTTTCACTCCCTTTTACCCCCTTTTGTATAAAACTAAATTAACTTAAATATAGCCACCATTCCGACTCCTTATTCTCAGCAGCTGTGTTGGAAAATTCATTATGATCGGCTTATTAGTTTAGGAGTGAATCCTACATATTCAAATATAAAAGCATATACGCGTATCTCTATTTCTATAAATCATTAGAAATAAACAATATATTACAACAACATCATTTCAGCATTTCAAAAATGACGGTAGACAAAAAAGAAAATATGATAAATGTAACACTATTTCGATGCGGGTGTGTAAAATTGAGTTAAAACCGGAAATTTCCACGTAAATTAAGTAGAGAGTGGAAAATTCCATGGGAAGTTATAAGTTTAGATTTAAGTTGAGTTGACGTGTACCGGTAGTTGCGTTATGGGAGAAAAGTTCATGGTAGAAAAACCTGAGAGTTCCTTTCCCTGAAAATTAGACGTCGAAGTGATCGGACGCGGGTTTCGAGTCCTGGCTAAACCTAAGAGGGTTTGAAGGGGAAGATGTAATTCATCTCGATGTACTTTCTGCAAATTACTGTAAGAAAGAAATCAAAGCTCAGAGCAACTAATGGAGTTGTTCTTTTTAATTGCTTCTATTACTTCGTCACAAAGAGAAAGAAGATGGAAAGTTAAACATCTACGACTGGTTCATCAGCACTACGACCATTTTACAACTACACGTCAACAATTACTTTAAAAAGAGAAACAATCGTGTTTTTGTCCACTACAGAACGCTGAACTGTTGTTCACAATGGGGATCGAAAAACGCCCACGCTCTGCTGCATAAAGGTTCTACTTCTAAATTTGTATTGGTTTGCCGCCATTTTAAATATGAAATATCTGTATTATTTGAGTTATTCAGACTACTGTTTTCATCATCATCTCACAACGTTTCCGCCAATGTAACTTCTGGTCTTCTTCATGTGCACTTTGTCGAACTCGGGAATCTTTACCGAATTTCGAACAGAAGCTTTTATTTAATCTACGGGGGTAGCTTGCTCTTGTTTCGCCAGCCATGACCGGGTAGAAGTCTTAAGTAATTCGTAATTGTATTCTTAGTAACTCTGCTTGTATTTAAAGAGGGGGGCAATTAGATATATTATATTCTCAATGTCATATCCTAGTCTTTTTCACTTGTTCCTTTTCGCGCTATTTTTCTCTTTATTCATACTTTTGTTGGATTACTTTTAAAACTTATTGTTTTTTAATTATGTGTCTATATAACACATTTATGGTCGTCTATCTTAACGTCAATTATTTAAATCTATATTATATGACTTTAGCCCCCTATTGTTCCTGTTAGTTTGGGACTCATGTCATACGAGATGGATACAAATGATATTTTATTTCCGTCATCCGTAACTTTAAGCTTTTTATTTTCATTGTAGGGATGTTTTGATGTTTTGAATATTTCGAGGTTTATGGCCAGTATGTGCTTAACGAGACTTGTTTTTTTTTATATAGATTAGGAAATAGAATGATGAATGCTTCAAGTTTGATGGGATCTTTCTTGTAATAACAGCATTACTGCTTTTGTGCTTTATGTAAATGGCTGCCATGTTTAACGAAATTAAGTTTTCTTTCGATGTCAGCTGTGCGCAATCGATCTTTGTCTCTTGCACATGCGCACTTCTTCCCTTTTCTATACCATCTCTCTCTCTTTCTCCCCCCCTAATTAATGTAACTGTCACCAGACAAGACCAACCAATTAAAATATGAAGAGGTTTGACATCCAGATGAACGAATGTCATCTCTAAAGTTATGACCGCCATTAAAAGACAGAATATTGCTGAGCCTTACACTTGTCTTCAGGAACGCTGCCAATCCATTTCTCTGCCGGCCAACCTGGGAAAAGCCATCATATATTAATGAGAAAGCGCAAACGCTACCCATGACATTTACGGATAATTATTCGTGTTAATTGAAGACAATCATAGCGAACCTTGGGAGTCTTAAACGTTGTCTAATCAAGATTATTTGAAGAAAAAATAAAAATAAAAACCCTTTTCCACTTGAAGCACGCATGCGTCGATCAATCATTATAAATATTGTAATACTATTTTTATTGTTTCTCTAATTTTGTAGTAATAAAAAAAATGGAAGAAATTAAAACAAGTAATAAAATATGCCCAACCAACTGGCGTACATGTCAAATCTTCCTCTTTTTCTCAACTTGCAAAAATATGTTTTACTTCAAATTGTAATAAAAACAATTAAAGATATTCCGTTTTAACCAGTAACTGTTGTAGATATTTGAGTACCTTTGAATCACGGGTCTTCTAGATAATGTATGGCGTCATTATTTGCACAGTTAACTTACTTCTGTTTTAATAAATGACATAACTAAACTATGACGTAATCAAGTGTACACGGGCACAAACAAGTAAGCATACCAACAAGACCCACAGAGTTGTAGTTATATATATATATATGAGTGAGAGAGAAATATAACATACTACTAAACCTTAGCAACACTTATCAAACCATTTTCTTTTCTTCCTAAATATTTCGTATCTACGTTAAATACATTGAGCTCTCTATTCGGAAATATGATGTTGGATATGTATATTTAACTATATATAATTTTATATTAGACTGAAATTTTCCATTTGAATTTAACCTGTAATTTAAAAAATCAACTAAATACAATATATATGTTGCTGTTAATTTATATATTTACACTGACAATTACCATGAGTTGTTCTTTTATGTTATCTTAAGTGTTGTCGCGGCACAGTTGGGGTAAGAGAGAGCAACCTCGGTTTGTTTAACTACTCATTTCATCATGACGCATTTTATACGTCCTGCCCGACCCCTTCCCAGTCGTTTTCTCATTTACAAAATATTTTCTCACTTTATCGATGACGTCACATGTGATTTCTAGTTCTGCTTTATCCGTTCACATTGTTTAGAAACTTGGCCTTCTGACCTCAATAAACATCCACTTACCATGGTTGTCTTTGGATTCCTCCAACGACATTCCATATATTATAAAAAGTAAAATAACAATACCTATCTCTCTCTCTCTCTAGCTAGAATACCCGCCATTCAATATATAAACTGTCTATTTTTGTAATCAACATGAATACTCCTGTACAGTGTAAACATAGGCACGGAATACTTTAAAAGACCAATCAGAGTCCCGACTGTAATATTCACCGTCATCAATACTTTTTGTCAGAATGTTTTGCTAACACACATGCACATACAAATACGCAAGGGGGGTGAATTACTTACAAGACACCTTCCTCTAGTGTATTCGATCTCTTTGTACAAGGGTTTATCAGAACAATCTGACATGAGGATACTTCCCCCTACAAGTAAACCCTGACCAAATATAAAAAATAACATAGTATTCGAAGCACAAATAAGATCCCTTCGGCACAGCTATACACTGGATCATACGAGGAATGATGCACCTTCTCCAAGTAATGTTACCTCAAGTAACACCACTAAGCTGGATATCCCACCAGACTAGATGAATTCTTGTTCTGTGGTCCGGTAAGACCAAGATACCACCGTACTATAACATAGTTAACTTGTAAATTGGGAAGAGGAAAAGTAATGTTCTTAACTTCCTTAATAAATCAACATTTGACAGGTAAACGAGAACTTTAATGGAACATTCGAATATTTATGTATCTCATATAGAGATCAAGTGTTAGCTCCAGGAAGGAGCCTATTGATTTCTGAGAAGTTCGACTGAAGTAAAATGAAACAAAAGAGGCAACATTAGCTTTTATGTATGACAACATAAAAAAGTTGTCTTCTAGAGAATGTTACATCATGTGTTGATTGGGTTTGTTTCTTGTCAAGTGCAACGAGTAAGTGCTTCAATTAGCAAATAAATTTGTTTGTCTTTTCTTCCCTTTTTAAGTGACGTAGAGGAAAGTGAGAGTGAAGAAACGTTGAAGTCAAGATGCACTAAAAAAAAACAAAAAGAAAACGCCGCGCTTTTATAGGTCGTAACTCTGACATTTGTTGGTACATAACACCAAACCACGAGTTGAAACACTCGCCCCTCATCCCCATTGCAAGATGGCAGAACGCAAAGTAGACACCCTTCCCTCCCCCTACTTACGAATGCAAGATGTCACACAAGGTTTGTTTAACGTCAGTATACTTTGATAGGTCAAGGGCAATTGAAAAAAAGAAATTGCTGCTGATTTCTCGGCAGCCTCCCTTTTCACTTAGTTGTATGTGTTCAGATCGCTTCAGACGATACCATCGGTTCATTCGGTACATTATAACTTTGTTCAAGATAGAATTATTTAATCACAAGCATGACAAAGAATTAGCCTAAAACGAGCCGTACAACTACTCGAAGTGCTCTGTCTAGCAGGAGGTGACGTTATAACTATCTATGTATTAATACACTTGGCCTTTTGGCTAAGATCAAAGTGTAGTATCTGTTCCGATGTATACTGCACCCCATACTGGTATTGTCTTGTCCTTCGGGGCTTGATTTACGCCGGTCTATGGGGCGGTCATGTGCAGTTCTAGGAGGTCCATCCTACCAGGCTTTGCCTCCCCTCTTTGGGGAGGAATAAGTTTATTGGTTACTGCCTGAGGCGCCCCTACCGGGGAATGCCAACGGGGCTGCCCAGGCAATTTTTAATGGCCAGAGTGCTCACCTCTCGTGTGCTGGCTTTTCAAACCCCACTTTCACGACCCGACCTTGGGTCACATCTTACTTGTGGGAGTAAGATAAAACTGGCCTTGTGCCTAACTCCTGGAGAGGAGTAAATAAATACTATCTATATATTAATACTTGTACTGCCTCGGAAATTGCATATACGAATAGCTTATCAGCAGATAATTGTATAATATTATAACAAATATATCATGGCCCTTACTAATGTAGTTGAGCACTGGAATTTTGCGAAAGTCGTCGGTGTTGAACGTCCCAAACACATTTTATCCCGACCATGTGTGTGGTTCTTGTGGTAGAAGATTCATGTCAAGGACTGATCTACTGAACCATCGGAAATCCCATGGCAGCAACCAACTAGGCGGTTGTCATACGAGGAATGGTGCATCTTCTAGTGATTTTACCTCACGTAAGACCACTTAGTAGGATAGTCTACCAGACCAGATTAATTCTTGTCCTAGAATCCGGCCAAATCAAGAAAAGACCCCAACAAAGATACAAACTATAACATAGTTAAGTGATCAATTAGAAGAGAGGGAAATTGGTGTTCTTCACTGGTTTGCTAACTCAACGTTTGAGAGATAGAGGAAAATCTTGATTGAACACTCGGATATCTATGTATCTCATATCGAATCCAAATATGAGCCCCAAGAAGGATCCTCTTGATTTCTTAGAACTTACACTGAAGGAAAAGGAAATGTAAAAATATCATTTTATTATATTTTAATTAAAAGTATAAAATACGTAGATTAAACGATAAAATGTATACTTATTTTCTTTAATTAACCGTAGAATTTCTCCGGAAAATTTGAGTAATTGTAAATTCTATGAATGTCGTCATACTAGAAATTTATTTAATTAATACATTATAAAGTAAGTAACGTATAATTTAATTTAAACAATTTTCCCAAATATGAAAGGAAAATTTTATGAGATTTTATTTCCAGGATAAATAATGTAAATCGTAAATATCTGTTCTGGAGCCTCACTCCGACCTTTATATACATAATCGATAATAATTTTAGTTCAAATATTACAATAAATCCCATTTGATTTCAAGTTGATATTTTTAAAATCCGAAATAATTTATTCTTGTTTTTTTTTGTTTTTTTTTTTTATTTTTAGATATAGCCATGTTCGAAGATGGGAATTTTGCCGAAGTTAAAAAAATATATTGCATTTTATATCTATATTTTTGTTCTTTGTTATTCTCTGTCGACATGCGATTAATAAGAATTAACATATTTTTATATCCTCTCCGGAGATGCTCATAAATAATGAAACGTCGATGTCAACAACAAAAAAACTAAAATTTATTCCAGAAAGTCTTTGATGTCATGTCTACTCATTAATGTACAATAAAAAGTGGACTTTCGGTTAACTTTCGGCAAATTCGTAACTCTCGTTTCCCTTATTTTGTCCTTTAGTCCTCACATTCCATGAGCGATGATTCTGACAAAGGAAGAAGAATTGCTGTTTTCTGGGGTGGAATCTATCCATTTAACACTGATTGTTGGCCAGTTTTTGACCTTGAAGTACTATCTTGTTTACATTAAGTGGATTCATGCCTTGTCAAGAGTGGTTTCTGTAAAAATAAAATTTAAAAAAATAAACTATATATTCGTTCCCCAGAGTTAACCCCTCTCTGTTTTTCTGTGGGGCATTATCGAAAGAAAATTATACATAGCAAAGCTCCGTAGCATCGCTGACATTAAGGAAAAATCCAAGCTGCCATTGATCAAGTGCTATTTGAAGCTTTGCGCCCAAATATGCCGATTTGTCCGTGAAAAATTAGCAAATTCTACTAAACTCCATAGAGAGCACACAGAGCGTTAATGAACATCGCGTTTCAGGTATCCTTTGTTAGTTTTGTTTCGATATTGCAGTTGCCTATTTCTCTCATGTTACATTAATTATGTCGAAAGAAAATTATATAGTTACCTATGGCGGATCGTGTACATTTAAAACGGGCGATTGTTGATATCATTTGGCATATTTACCGTTAATACTCACGCACATAAAATACTCATCTATACCGATTAAACGAAAGATTATGAAAACACACTCATATATATATTTAGTAAAACATTATTAAATAACACGGAATTTTCTTGCTGGATAAGACTTTTTCAATTTCTTTTTAAAATAGTCCATTTAGTATTTCGGTAAAATTGGTGTATGTAAGTTCCGTGGGGTTCTTGTTTGATTTTCTTTTTTTTCAGCGAGTACTTTCGATTTGATTCGTCAAATAATCATCAGGCGGTGTTAGTCTTGATGTCTTTACAGCTATGTATTTACTGTTGAGTATTTTTAACGGCTAGTAATATACGACTTTAATATATATATATCAAGGGAGGCGCGAGAGCGCTCTATCCCTTAATAGACTTCAAAAACGGCCTATGCTAGAAATCTCATTTATTTGATCAATCATAACTCAAAAACCAATAAACCAAATTAGTTCAAACTTTGCACAATTTTTTTTTTGATAGGTTCTATAAGTGTGTAGAATTTCAGCATCATTAGTAAAAGCAACCCAGAGATCCAGAAAAGTCAGGCCTGATTTTGTGTTATCCGTGTGTACGTACATAGTATGTGCCACACTGTATCTCATCAACTATTTGATGGATTCAGCTGATTTTTGGCAGAGATAGAGGTTCTAGGGTGTAGTTGATGTCATTTTAATTTCAGTTAACCATATACCTTAGTTTTCCAGAAAATTCAAAAAAACCTTTAAAATGACCATTGTATTGAGGCATAGCCTTTACAAAAATAGTGACATTCCATGAAAAATGCCAGTATACTGAAATCATATGCCCTTAATAGGGTTAAGATGAAAATTCATAAACACTAAATGTACAAAAGCAAGGAAATTCCCAAATGTTCACACTTTTATTGTCATTAAGGGTATGCGAGCACAACAGGGCTATGTATTTTACTGGTAGGAATTTTTCTTCAGCGCACCTCACACACTTCATCCACTCATGCATAGAGATTTATACTGTAGTGATGTGATAATTAAATGGTTTGTTTGATATGTAGTCATACCCTTAATTAATGACAATAAAAGTGTAAACATTTGGGAATTTCCTTGCTTTTGTACATTTAGTGTATATGAATTTATATCTTAACCCTATTAAGGGCATATGATTTCAGTATACTGGCATTTATATATATATATATATATATATATATATATGTGTGTGTGTGTGTGTGTGTGTGTGTGGAGAAAAATAAACTAAACTGGATGTGTATAATTGTTTGAAAATTTTCATAGACACTGAAGACGTTTGAAACAACCTTTAAAATGCCGTAACCTTTGACCTGACACTAATAAATTCCATTCAAGTTAGAAGTTATTTTTTTAAAAATTCAATCAATATAAATCCTGCAAATAAGCCGTTCTTAATATAAGAGCATGTTCCCGTGGGAATTTTGTCGAGATATGAACAAATGTGTTTAATAATTTACATTTCAAAAACGAAAAAAAAACTTATTTGAAATGAAGTATGGTTTGAATACTTCAAAAATGGTTTAGCTAATTAGAAAGTAACATATCGGGTTACATAAAAAGTGGCAAAATACCACAATTTTGGTAGTGTCCGAGGAATTGTTTTTTTCATAAAAGTTCTACAGGTGTTGAACAGAATGCTAAAACAAATCTCTAACCTAATAGGTCCCGTACTTTCTGCCAAGTTCCAGCCCCTGTCACATCACCGCAGTGTTGCATCCCTGTGCTTGTTTTACAAGTACTTCCACGGAATGTGCTCCGATGAACTTACTGAACTTGTACCTCCGAACGAGAATACCTCCGACTGACCCTACTAGCAGCAAAATCCCACCCCCTCATTGTATAGGTTCCCGGATGCTGGAAGACATTCTACTATAATAGCTTATTTCCTCGGACCTATCGCCTTTGAAATTTCATCCCCGTTTCCCTTACCGTACCAACTTGCAGAAATTTAAATGTAATCTGAACAAATATCTTGTTGCTAAACTTCTCACTTAGGTTGCCCCTATAAATTCGGCATCTATCATAACAGCCCCTTACGTCAGAGTGGCAACATGCCTTGTTTGGAGTGAATATAAGTAGAGAAAAAAGTGTTTTTTAAGTATTTTACAATGTTTCCACATGGGAACGTTGACGAGTGAATGGTTACTTAGTCTTTTTTACCATTGCGATCACGTGACCTCGAATAGTGGCACATGAAACTGTAGAATAACAAGCATTCAGATGCGTCAGTTCAATGTGTGCGTTTCACAATGAAAATGTCATTCATAGCTTGACAGACCAACGAAAATGTGATTTCAAAATTTAGCGCCACAGACAGATAAAAAGTCTATTTCAAACTGAAATGTGACAACCGGACAAAAAGTTTATCTCAAGCTGAAACTTTGCAGGCGAACCGATCAAGCGAGAGAAGTCTTTATTAAGATGCGTGGATGCACACAGAAATTGTGTTGCCCCTATTTACTTGTCTCCCCACGGGGGCAGAGTTAGACACAAGCTCGGTTTTTAATGTGCTAAAGATTCAGCTCCCCAAAATAGACACTTTGGATTGAGAAAGAAAAAGATTGTCTCAGTCAAGATGGATTTCTACTTCACTAACCGCAGACGGAAAAGATGAAGTATAGTATCAGAACAGATACTACAATTTCTCCCCTAGCCAAAAGGCCAATACTCTATTTATTTGCACCCCATCCCTCACAAGAGGCAGAGCGAGACACAAAGTCAGTGTTTAATGTGGTAAAGATTAAACTCCCTAAAAGGGGCACTCTGGATTGGGAGAAAAATAGAAATTGCTTCAGTCTAAAAAGATTTCTCATTCAATAACCGAGGACAGA
Source organism: Sepiola atlantica (assembly GCA_963556195.1). Classification (NCBI taxonomy): domain Eukaryota; kingdom Metazoa; phylum Mollusca; class Cephalopoda; order Sepiida; family Sepiolidae; genus Sepiola; species Sepiola atlantica. The sequence continues at coordinate 36,366,461 of OY744546.1, read as the reverse complement.
AAAGATCAAGTGTAGTATCGGAACAGATACTACACTCTGCCATTCGAAACACGTGTTCGACTTCCATCGAAATAAGTTTGTTTTCTTCAATGCAATTTTTCTAACTGATTTCCTTTGAAGTTTGTGTTCCCTAAACTTTCTTCATTTGGACGACGATTATAATTTTACCTATTAAAAAAACATCAAAGAAAGATTGTCGGGGCTTAAGTGCGGAATGTTTCGTTAGATTAAAACAAACCGACTCTTTGATGTTCTCGTATCGTAGAGCCGGCTTTGTTTGGTCTTTTTATTACTTGAATGAATGAACGATTTTTCTTTTGTGAGAAGATCCGTTCAAATATCCAGGTTCCACTGTAATAAAACAAATCTCCATGAAACTTAGGAGATAAACGCTTTTTAGCGGCACAAACAGCTGAGATTTTATTGTGATACAAATAAAGAAAAAAGAAAAATAAGTCTGAATGAATTTTGTCTTGCAATAGTTTGGATCCAACCATTTTGTATATCCGTATTTATGTAACCGTAATGCGATTAGAGGAGAGGGTAAATGTCATCTGCTATTAGAGGCAGAGTTTTGACAAACACCAGATTAGATACCATTCAACCATGACGACAATTGCAGGCTTTCACATCTTTTAGATTAATAAGTAACACAAAAACCTTAATTTATTTCGTCGTGGAAAAAGGTTGATGTTTTGAAAGTTGCAATTTTATTATCATTCTCGGATGAATCGGAACCAATCATGGCCATCACTGTAACAGGCTAAGAGATCTAATATTTGGAATCTTTGACTGGAGTCAAATTTTACAATCAGTCAGAGATATTTCCGCTGCTAACACTTCACTGTCATTTTATCTAGAAAATGTCATTGTGAAAGGAGTCTAACCATGGCCATGACTAGGTACAAATTCTCTAACAAAAAAAACACATTGAAATAAAAGTCACTCATTGAAATATGCATTTACCTTTATTTATTTACTTGTTTCTTTATTTATAGAAATTTGTGAATAATTGTCAATTTTATCAATTAGCTCCATGTCGTTCTTATTATGTGATATGTAAAACACATAAAACTAATCTCACAGGAGAATACTCCCTCCGTTTTTAACTGCTATATCATTAATCTAAGAAAATTCACATCACCTCCAGTAAAAGATCCAAATTGTACGATCTCTAGGCCTGTTATAGCGATGGCCATGAAACCAATACTTAGATGGGGTGATAACATCTTTAAAACTAACGTAAATCTTGTTTCAGGAACGATTGCGGCGGTAAACATGAAGCAAAAATAAGGGGGGAAACAAAAAAAAATGAAAATGTTTTCTTCGTGGAATTTAAGAAGAGATTTGCGATTTTGCTTGAAATTTCCGAAAAAGAAGATTAGAAACGAGAGTGTAAAAGAGTTTGGTAAACCTAAATCGTTGGTAGAAAAGCGGACGCAAATCCAACATCAAAGGCTTTTTATCCAACTTACTTCCGGTTGCTCTCACTCTCTCTTACTTTTGTTTATCTACACTGTATTTTGTATCTATACCACGTGTCACTTCTTTATCTGTTTGTTTGTTTTTGTCTGTGTGCGTGTGTGTGTTCCCCAACTATTTATCTGCCTTTAGTGTGGATGATTATATATGCTTCCACACATTTTAAAAAAGGGCACTCTGTTAAATGAAATCGCCAGCTGCCAGTATCGATAATGAAAAGCTATTCGTAAAATAGCGAATAGAGCCCTTCTGGGAAGTTGATATTTTGATATAAACAGTGGCTTGTGCGAAAGATACAGTAGAAATAAAACTGACAGTCGAAAAAAATGGTTGGGTTTCAATATCATCTTGAAGCACTTGCTTGTCTAGCCACACTACAGAGCTGTAACACAACAAAAAAGTCCGTATGTGGATGACTAATATATATACATATATATAGTATTTGTGTGTACGTTCATTTATTGGTGTTTAAATGTTATCTCCATAATCAAGCCAAACGTTCACAAGGTTAGATTTACTATCGGAAAGAGAATGGAAGTTGTCGAATACGAACGCGTACCACACACAGATAGACATGTAGTTCTCGCTACTATTCTTTCGCCCTCATATTAACTACATATCAACCAAACCATTTCATTATCACATCACTACAGTATAAATCTCTATGCATAGGTGGATAAAGTGTGTGAGGTGCGCTGAAGAAAAATTCCTACCAGTAAAATACATAGCCCTGTTGTGCTCGCATACCCTTAATGACAATAAAAGTGTAAAAATTTGTGAATTTCCTTGCTTTTGTACATTTTCATCTTAACCCTATTAAGTGCATATGATTTCAGTATACTGGCATTTATCATATAATATTATTAGTATTCCTATTAAATCACTACATTTTTATTTTAATTATCATATATATATATATATATATATATATATATATATATATAAGTTATTAGCTACATATTTGCAGACATATTTCAGCCACAGTTGTAAATTAACCAAGCCTCTTTTAACCACCCTGTTTTTATTAGGAAAAATAGGATATTAGTTTGGCCTGAAAAGGCTCCGGTGATATACCGCTGTAGCTCAAACATGTCTGCATCTGTAATTAATAATGTTTATATAAATAAAAACGTATACTAAATATACAGCTCTACTTGTTATTGTCCTTATACAAATACAATATGGATCTACTCGATTAACTCCTAAAGTGGGTTGAGATCAACAAAATTAGAACATTATGAGTTCTAAAAATTCAAACAACGATTATTTGGCGTACGATCGTTACTAAGACAATTTTTTTATTTTTTATTTTGTATTATATTTTAGATAACCCCAAACCGTGTCTTCATCAGCACTCTTTACATGCAGAAGTCATTTAAGTAAAAATAAAAAATCAAATTTTAGTATTATTTCAAAACACATATTCAGAAAATATTGGAGACATAACCTCCCGTTATGCAACCATATATTTCTCCATCAGTCAGTTAAAAAATGACAATAGTAATGGAAATACATTAGAAATAGCAAATTAAATATTTGAAATATCTAAAGTATAGAATGAACCAGGAAGGAAAATGATAAATTTATTTTTTTTAATTTTAAAATTAAAAGCATAAAAAAATTAAATATAGTTTTTCTTTAATATAAAAAATAAAATTAAAATAATAAGCTCAAATGAAAATTAAGAAATAAAAGGATCATTTTTAATAATTAGATTAAAATATAATAAATATTAAAAATATAATAAAATATAATAAAGTATAATAAGACAAAATAAGTATACATACATGAGAATAAATCTAAGAATAAATAAAGCAATTAAAAAAATTAAAAATAAAATGTTTGTTTTTTAAACAAGTATAGAGTAGAGGTTAAACCAAGGAATAAATTAAATTAATTAGTCGATAAAAAGTCTATAATTGAAAATATAAAAATATACATAGAAGTAAAGATACAGCTTTAAAATATAATAAGAAAAAATGTACCATGATAATAAAAATACGTAAAATAAAATCATGATTAAGAAGAATAAACCTATATAGAAAAATACTAAAGAAACAAAATTGAAAATTTAAAGTAGAAAAAAATACAAAATAGAAAAAATATTCGAAGTAAAATTAAGAGAAATATAAAAAATAAATAAATAATTAGTAAAAAATAATAATTGAAGACATAAATAATATTCTTTAAAATATCACGTAACTTTAAATCTTCTATATTTCAGAATTAACAATGGCAGCTCTAATAATTGGACAATGAAACGGCATTCAGATACTATTACTATAAAAACTGAATACAGCAATTTAAAAAATAGAACTATTTTTAAAAGCTGCTTGAGAAAAGAATTAAGCAGTGAATATGTCAGATAAGCATAAATGAAATGCACTTTGGTTTTATGTCTAGGTAAAGTATTAATGCTGCTCTATTTATTTTGAGACTAATGCAAGAGAAGTACCTTGATAAGATTAACCTGTATTTTGCTTTTGTGGATCTGGAAAAACCTTTTGACAGTTTCAAGAGATGTTATCTGGTGAAATTTGCGTAAACCAGGAGCAAACGAGCGGTTGCTGAAAGTTATTCAAGCAATGTACAGAAATGCTCAAAATCAGCACATTTAGTTACAGCTTTAATGTCAAAGTAGGAGAATATCAGGGTTATGTACTGAGTCCGTTGCTTTTTTTTATTTTGGTCTTAGAACCATTGTCTATGGAGTTTCGTCCTGGTTGTCCGGAAGAGATGCTCCACGCTGATGATTTAGTATTTGCTTGTGAAACAATGGAAGACCTACTTAAGTGAAGTTAAAGACTTGGAGGAATGTTATGGAAAGTAAAAGTCTGATAGTGAATGCTATCAAGACCAAAGTGATGATCAGTGGTTGGAGTTTTGGAAAGCTACCTAAAAGAAGATAGTACCCTTTTCTCAGTTTGTGGAAAGCAAGTTGAGTGCAATTCAATTGTGTGGTACTTTTAAGCATTGCAATTGAATTACTGATAGGTTGAGAGAGGATAACCAGTTTGTGTTAAAGAAGTGTAATACAATAAAAATGGATGAGAGCTCAGATGTGGAGAAAGTATATCCGGATGGCTAAGTTATTGAGGTTGTCCAAATGTTTTGTTATCTTGGTGATACAATTGGAGCACAGGGTGCAGCAGATACTAGTGTTATTACAAGAGTTAAGAGTAAATTGAGTCAGTTCAGGTGACTTTTGCCATTACTAACCAGCAGAGCGTTACCACTGTCAACTAAGGGAATATTATATCAGACATGTATACACAGTGTGATGATGTATGGAAGTAAAACCCGGACAGTGGTGGTTAAGAGCATTGTTGTATGGAGAGAAATGATATGATAACAATACGATGGATGTGTAATGTGAGTGTTAAAGTCAGTCTTAGATCATGACTTCAAAGGAAGATTAAATCTGGATATTAATGGGAGATGTGTGGAGAACAGGATACTTCTATTGTATAGCCACGTTGAAAGAATAGATGAGATTTCTTTTGGTTGGTAGATGTAGTACAGTTGAGTTAGCAAGTTCAGTTCACAGTGGAAGGCCAACGAAAACATGGAAAAACGAGATCGGAATGGACTTGAGAGAAACAGAGATAAATAAAAACCTGTCCAAAGATAGGTTAGTTTTAAAGTTCAATTTCTAAAAGCCGTCCAATGCATGCCAGTATATAAAACGGTCGTTAAACCGATTATGAGCATGCTTCGTCTTTCGTTTACGAAATTAACAAAGAGTTAATGGGATAAGATGGAAAAGTATCACCATTATCAAAAAGTAGGAGACATATATATATATATATATATATATATATATATATATATATATATATATATGAGAGTGAGAGAGTTCAAAATGCCCTTTAGGTCTTTGGGTACACTTCTTGAGAATTGGGCGTAACAACGCCAAGAACCGGAAGAAAATAGGGTCGGTGTAATTAATAGTCCCTTCTTTGTGATGGTCTGAAATATAAATGGTTGTGACTTAATGACGTGCGGTGAATATCAGCATGGAGCAATTTAGAAACCACTCTGGGGAGAAATTATTCTGATTTCATGATGGCAGCGCGAAAATGAATCAAGTTCACTTTACTCAGTTCCTTCTTTATGAACTTTATTATTTAGTAGTCATTTGAGAAGACGCCATTTTGGGTAGTAAAAAGGGAAAGTATAAAAAAAATTAATGAAACTAGAAAATAAAAACGTTGTATTAATTAAGCTAATCTTACCAATGGAAAATCTGCAAAAGATATTATTGACGATTTTCTCTACAATTCTGCAGTGTTGTCCTTCTCTAGTTAGAAACTGATACATAATTGATCTAATCTTCTTTTTGTTTTCTTGGATTTGTGTCAAATTCAGGATAACGAAATGTAAATGGCACTGTTATCTAACTGTGCCAGAAAAATAAAAGAATTAAAACAAAAAGTTTTGACTGTAATTCAATTTCCAACCGAATTTCGTGCAACCCAATTTTTCTCTGCCTTTTTCTCAAAGTTTTGACTGTAACTCAATTTCGTGCAACCGACTTTCACTGCCTTTTTCTCTCCAATCTAAAATCGCTTCCCCCTCCTTTCCAGCTGTCCTTTCCATTTATATCACCTGGTATCTACATATGTAAATCAGACCACCATAAACACCTGCACCTATGAAGAGAAGCTCTTTTTAAATCTGCATACACGACATGCGAAGCACCTCATTCTTTTTCCTGGTGGTGAGTGTTCCTCTTTATTGTCACAGTAATAGAAATTTTATAATTAATTATCGGTATTCACAATCTACTAGAGACCTTGTTTTCAACTTTGCTCTTTTTGTCCCCCAATTTTTATTTAATTGCATTTTGAAAGTTAAATGTAATAATTACAGTTTCGTTTGATTTTAAATTATTAATTAAACAAAATTTCTATGACACTGTAACTAATTGTTATGTTAACGTTGTTTTAATCTATTTATAAAATTATTTGATCTGCCAAAACTTTCAATCTTTTCATACATAGGAATCTACTACAAATTTTATAGACCGAAATAATTTTCTATTCGACAGTTTAACTCTTTCAAAATTCCTTTCAAATGTTGAACATTCACGAAGTAATTCGTTCGTTTTAATAACTGTTAACAGCATACTAAAATGGCTGTCTTGTTTACGGCGAAAGCAAAATGCTCTCTCATACATTTAATTTCATAACTAAATTATTTTTTAATTCGTTTTAGTTTTATCTTATTTTATAAATATTCGATTAATAGTAAATAAAACGGTATAATTATTAACGTTACGTTGGCACGAGAAATACACACACACTTGAATTTTTCACATAATGTATATATATATATATATGTATATATAATATATATATATATATATATATATATATATATATATATATATATATATATATATTATATATACAACGAAATTAATCTGGAGTTGCCGGAATGGTGATTTATGTCTAGTCAGAAATAATTTCAAATATAGCCATGTTTACAACTTTTACTTAGAAAAAAAAAATTGTAAAAAATAAAAATATATCTTTTACACTATATGATCAACTAATAAAAAATACATTAAAAAAACAATACAATGAAAAGAAATCCTGCAAATCGTCAGAAAATAACAAATGAAAGTGTTCGAAATATTATTCTGAAAAAGAAATTCCTAAGCGAGTTAAATATTATTTAAAACTGTATTAAAAGATTTGTTTTGAAAGCAATTTACATCCAATAATTTCATAAATAGAAATTAAAACAACATTACTGATAACAAATGTGGTTCAATTAATAAATAAATGACGAACGATACCGTAATAATTATTGTTAACTTACAAAATCCTATTTAATAAAAAAAATAATTTGATAAAAAATAGACAGAATTTTAATAAAAAGAAGCGAAATAAAAGTGAAAGTAAAAAGACTCCTGACCAACACCGGGTAGGGACAGTTAATTCCCTCTCTCTCATTATATATATATATATAATATATATATATATAATATATATAATATATATATATATATATTTATATTTTTACGAATCTAAATATCCCTTTAAAACCCACAAAATGTCACCTTACACAGGTAAGTCATAGGCCCCTAACTCCATCGGTATCATTCTTTGTTCTAATGCTTCACACACATACACACACGCTACAAGGGTGTAAATTCAATATTGAGCCGTTCTTTTCTAAATATCTCTAAATGGATCAGACCGCTGTCCGGTTTTCGTTCAAATGCTTCACACACATACACACACGCTATAAGGGTGTTAATTCAATATTGAGCCGTTCTTTTCTAAATATCTTTAAATAGATCATGCCGCTATTCGGTTTTCGTTCAAATGCTTCACACACACACACACGCTACAAGGGTGTAAATTTCAATATTGAGCCGTTCTTTTCTAAATATCTTTAAATAGATCATGCCGCTATTCGGTTTTCGTTCAAATGCTTCACACACATACACACACGCTACAAGGGTGTAAATTTCAATATTGAGCCGTTCTTTTCTAAATATCTTTAAATAGATCATGCCGCTATTCGGTTTTCGTTCAAATGCTTCACATACATACACACATGCTACAAGGGTGTAAATTTCAATATTGAGCCGTTCTTTTCTAAATATCTCTAAATGGATCAGGCCGCTATTCGGTTTTCGTTCAAATGCTTCACACACATACACACACGCTACAAGGGTGTACATTTCAATATTGAGTCGTTCTTTTCTAAATATCTCTAAATGGATCAGGCCACTATTCGGTTTTCATTTAGTTTTTACGGCGGAAACTTTACTTAGCAAAATTCCTTCCAGAATCTTATGTCCTGAAACTTTCGCATAGCTTTTGAAAAGAAGAATGCTGCAACATGAATAGTTTTAGGTCCCTTCACACAATTAGGGTCACCGACTGATGGCTCCTATCTCTTTGTCTCTGCCACTCATCCCGTCGTGGGGAGTCACTATTGAAAGTGTCAGATGTGGTCAGGTGGGTCAGCTATAATCCATCGACTCGTTTGAGAAAAGGAATTCGAAAAATATTTCAAGCTGCTGAGTTCTTTCCGTTCTGTCGTTTGTAAAAAGTAGACAAAGCGGAAGGACAAAATGCGAGGGGTGCGATGACCCTTGATGGTCCCGGAAACAATTGATCCGATTCTCATATACAAAAGAATGTGGCGTTTTGTGTCTTTTTGTTTTGCTGTTGTTCAGTATGTCGAAGAAAGATGAACACCTGCATCAAAAGAGTGGGAAATAGAATAGAAATCAAAAGAGAGAAAGAAAGAGAGAGAGGGAGAGAGAAAGAGAGAGAGAGGGAGAAAGGAAGAGAGAGAGGGAGAAAGGAAGAGAGAGAGGGAGAAAGGAAGAGAGAGAGGGAGAAAGGAAGAGAGAGAGGGGGAGAAAGGAAGAGAGAGAGGGGGAGAAAGGAAAAGAGAGAGGGGGAGAAAGGAAAAGAGAGAGAAAAGAAGAGAGAGAGAAAGGAAGAGAGAGAGAAAGGAAGAGAGAGAGAGAAAGGAAGAGAGAGAGAGAAAGGAAGAGAGAGAGAGAGAAAGGAAGAGAGAGAGAGAAAGGAAGAGAGAGAGAGAGAGAAAGGAAGAGAGAAAGAGAGAGAGAAAAAAAGAAAGAAAGCGTGAAAGAGACAGACAGATAGACAGAGAAAATGCGTGGGGGTGTGGGTGTTATTGAGTGAGTGTGTTCGAGAGAGAAAGAGGGAAGGTTTGACTTATGTTTGATTTACATACTAACCATTCAGGGGGTATTTAATCCGTAAACAATACCTAATGGCATGATTTATTAAACACAACTACGTTAAATTCTTTTAAATTTTGAATCCGAACCAGTATGCCCTAAAACCATCCCTATGCATACGTGCAAGTATGCGCGTAGTAATATATGAGTTTGTCTGTGTGCACACATGTTTATTTGCGGTGACACTCAGATTGATATAGAAGTTGTGCATGTGTCTATTTAGGTCTTGAACCTGCTCTCGGCCTACCAAACCAGCAGGGCATCCGATGAAACTTCTTGATGTTCCGTATATATACTTTTTAAATTCGATGCTTGAAAAAAATTTCATTAACTTTTAAATTTAAATCTAATATTCATATTTTGTAAAATGTTGAATTATGTATTTATTGAATACATTTATTAATAGAAGAATTGTATTCAATGACCCACATCTTAATCCCGTTGAACACCATCACACCATTTCCATACGGTCCTTATAGCTCGCATATCCCCTCCCCTTAAAGGGTCATGAAATAAACACGAGGGAAACAAGCAACCAAATAAATCTAGTCGCTTGCATAACACCTACGCACAATGCAAACACGGTGTACTAATACATAAATAGCACAGTCATTCCTTTTTATATTGTACCAGCGGAAAACCCGGCGTTGCCCTGTCCTCCTTTTTCAGTCCATAACACCATATTACCTATTTTATTCTTATTTTTATATTTTATAATAAGCAATTTTTGGAGTGGGGTCCAACGATGTACTTAGCTTAGATTGGGTGGGAAGAGGTGAAAGTACAGTGAAATCTATTGAAATCATTTTCGTTAACTTTATAATCTTTAACCATCTCGAGGCACACCCGTCGTTTCCAGAGAATGAATGAAGATAACTGTGTACACTTAACTCAAGCGCTGAACTCCATATCATTTTTTCTATTCTTATTTTTAAATTTCTGTATTTTTTATTATTGAATTAAACTAATTTAAATAGCTGTATTTTCTTTTAATGAATGTTCGGCGCGATATCACTGTCCCCAATTTGATCAAAATGAAATATATTACCCCAAGTACTCTGGGTAATGTAGTTTCAGAATATATATATATATATATATATATATATATATATATATATATATATATATTAGATTCCCGAAACAGTTTTTCATGGTAAACAACTGATCATCCCTTAAATAATGTTAGAAGCAAACTAATATAATAACTGAAAAAGTTAAATTGACTTACATGAGTGATTTTCCACTGAAAGACTTGGGACTTAAGGTGTTTTTTTTTTTTTAATTTTCAACATAGTTTTAATGGTTGAGAAACTTCCAAGACTATATATATATATATATATATATATATATATATATATATATATATGTGAAAAAGAATAAAAGAAAACCGAAAATTGTTTATATGTTAATCGATGGTGTGTCTTTATTCAAGTGGAATAAAGACGAAACATCAATGAAGATAAACAATTTTTGGTTGAATTATTAATTCCATAATTATTAGTGTATGTGTATATATATATATATATATATATATATATATATATATATATGACAGCCAGATGCGGCACGACATTGCACCGATTGAGGGTAGATGATGGAGTGGTATTAGTATGTTCTGAGAGCCAACAACAACACCGTCGCGAAACTTCCCTTTTCATTAGAAGTTGCTAGGAAGCGCCCGAGATGAAGGCCGCTTATGAGATGGGCAGACACCTTGCACAAAGATATCTGTAGAGCAGGCCTTCACCCGGACCAGGCATGTGATTGCGTCAAGTGGAGACAAACATCCATCATTGCGTACCGCGCCGCAGCTCAGGATTTCCGCATAAGAATATGTATGGGGGAGGTTTGAGGGTCTATATGTGTGTGGGGGTATAAGGGTCTATCTCCCAAGTTGTAGGAGTTCGTAAACAAACAAAAAAACAAGAACTAAAACAATTATAGAGATTGCTACGTATCCTGACGTATTCAGTGTGAATTCAACTCTATTCGGAAAGTGTTCAAACTTCTTTACAAACAGTCGATAAAACAAACGTTTTTCGTGCGATACTGTGAAACGGAGAAGTTAATAAACACACAATCTTTTTGGCGCGAAATACCCGGACGGGATTTTAAACAAAAATTAACATATATTTACTGCTTCAGCAATTTTAAATTAGAGACAAAAAAATGGAAAATTATTAGGGAAGAGAATAGAAAAGACGAAAACGAAGAAAAACAGAACGTATTAATCAAATAATTAAAAGATAAAAATAAAGCAGTAATAAATAAAATATAAAATAAAAAAAATAAAAAAGGGGAATGGGGAAAATAATACAAAAAATGGAGAGGAATAACCGGTGGCATTAAAAAATGAAAATGATCTAAGCAAAAATAAAAATAATAAAAATAATAAGAATAATAATAAAACTACGAAGAATAATAATAAAAATGAATAGAAAAAAGAAGTAACAAAAACTACAAAAAATAATGCTAAATTATGTAAGAAGAAATGGATTTTGTACGAAGAAAAGAAAAATGCACGATTTAAAAAAAAAATAAGTCAAAATATTCAAAACGGCCGTGAAAGCAAAATTAACTTTTTAAAAAGAAAAAAAATCAAAATTTTCAAATAAATTCTTTATAAATTGAAAAAATAAACGAAAGAATCGTAACACACCAGGAATTGCAGCATTATATTTATTTCGTAGCGTGCTTGATTGGGGTAATGGATACCGTCGGGGACTCTGGAATCATCTATGATTTCGACGCATACCAAATCTACTGTGTTAAATTACACACTAATACTCTTGGCAACTAAATGAATTCACAATTAGTGCAAACTTATGTATAAAATAGGAAGTTTTTTTGATTTTCTTTTTACTAAAGAGTCATCGCTTATCAAGGCCCAAAGGCCACTTGAGGATAAGGGTTAATGAGTCTGTTATGATGATTGATAACAAATGTTGAAACTTGGCAGAATTTGATTATTTAAGAGGACGGCTCAACAAGAATTTGTTTACATTGCACTTAAAAACGACTATGTTGTATTGTGTTTAACAGACTAATAGTTCTTGGAAAGAAACTTTGCTCATGCAAGTTCCGTTTAGTTTTAGATACACAGAGGAAAAACAGGAAAATTATGTCCAGTGGTTGTAGCTAGACGAGTTTTTGTTGTAAATGTTTTACATAGGAGGTCCAATAAATTATATGAAAATAACGATAGAGCAGAGAAAGACTAGCAACCTCCCTTCTGTGAGAAAGTGGCTGTAGAGAAGATAAAATGGCATCCACCACTAGATTGTGAAGTCGATGTTGTACTCTGTCAAGGCAGGAAAGGGTGCTCTGAGCGGCACCTCCAATAGATGTGGCAGCAATACTCCATCTTCGGAAATATTTGACTCTTATACATGTGTGAGATCCGTTTGGGACCGGTAGAATGTTCCAACCATTATTCCAGCGACCTTAGCAACGGATTTGATGCAAGTATTCCATTTCAAGTTTGAAGAGAAGGTCAGTCCCAGAAGCTTATCAAAGCAGGGGTCTTCCCAAAAAAGTTATGGCCAATGTATCGTATACAATGAATCCTTTAGAATAGATATTCTATTTCGGCATTAAATAACCAACAAAAGGGGTGATATGTCGTGAAACAGACCAAGCAAACATACAGTTTATTTAACGTGAAAAACAATGAGAGAGAAAGAAAATACCGAAGTTGAAAAGACGAAGTGGGAGAAATATAAAAGGACAAAAGAAAATAACAAAAAGCACTAATATCAAGAGGGGGAGAAGGAGGAGAAATAGAGAAGAACGGGGGAAGAAAGAGAGGGTGAGAGAAAAGAGGGAAAGAAAATGGTAAGCACAGAGAGGGAAGGAAGGAAGTGGGAGAGTAAGAAAGACAGAGAGAGGAGGAATAAAAGCACGCACTTTTTCTTTATACTCTTACCACAATATTCGTCCATTTTATTTCTGTTTGCTCGCCATCTTTGTCAGTGCCACTGCGCCATTGGTTTATAAACCAAGAGTTAATGAGGGTATGGGTCATTTGGCGCATGTAGTCAGCCACACGTGCACGTTGTTTAACCTTTCAACATCAGCCAACAAACAGCATTTGCCATGTAGATGGAAGTTTACAAATCTATATTATATAGAATAGACAGGAACATTATTCCTGTCTATTCTTTATTGTCTTGGCCTTTTGGCTAGGATCAAAGTGTGGTATCTGTTCCGATGGATGCTGCACCACATGGACTTGATTTACGCCGGTCTATGGGTCTGTCCTGTGCAGTTCTGGGAGGTCCACCCTCCCAGGCTTCGCCTCCCCTCTTTGGGGTGGAGTAAGTTTATTGCTTGCTGCCTGGGGCGCCCCTACCGGGGTATGCCGACGGGGCTGCCGAGGCCATTTTTAATGGTCAGAGTGCTCACCTCTCGGGCGCTGGCTTTTCAAACCCCACTTTCCCGACCCGACCTTGGGTCACATCTTACTTGTTGGAGTAAGATACAAACTGGCCTTGTGCCGAACTCCTGGAGAGGAGTAAATCAATATTCTTTATTGTCTTTGGATGCAGTTGAAAACAAAATCTTATACCAAGATCAAACATAACTTTTTAAGTCAAATCGGACGATGAATCCAATTGAGCTATAGATTAGATCGGCTCATTTTACCATCATATCGTAGGGTCTGCATTAAATGCCAAATAATATCAATAGCGACCGACATTAAGTGGACAACCCAAACCACGCACATCATTTTGGCAATGATTCGTTTAAAATCATAGTGATTACATGATATATTTTTTTCCATTTACGTGTTTTGACTCGAGCAAAAAAAAAAAATAATAATTTGCTCACATGCTATAATCATTCAACTAACGAGCTAGTATCTTTTCGAACAGAACATTTGGACGCTACTTGACATGAACATTGCGTTTTTGTTCTTTTTGCAATGTATTCTAACGGTGCCAGGGGAAATGGGTATTAAAGAATATTTTCTTTAAATGTTTTTCAATAAAAAAAATATCATTGTGTTTCCCAAATGTATACCTACCAGTGACCATGCGCGATTTAAGTTCAAATTTAAAAGCGATATTTACACCGTTAAGTCCACACAACATCGGACGTCACTTCTACAAGACCAGGAAGGATTGTTACGAAAAAAATAAGGTTAATACCTTTTATTTGTCTAAAGCTCTGACGAGGCTTGTTGTATCAAGCGAAATATTAGATAAAAAACGTCAAGATGAAAAAAATATATATTATTTTTATTTTTTTATTTTGATTTTAATAAAAATATCTGCATCTAACACATTTTTTAAGGCATTTTGCTTCTTTCTTGAAGTTTATATATATTTAAATTTGGAAAACCTTATACAATGTGTGTTATTTTTTTTGTTAAAATAAATAAAATTTATTTTAAATTTAGCTTTCTGATATATAACTTCCAGGCATTACTTTCTCCATCATTGTGGGTTCGTTTATTGCCAGTCGCTGACGGGTCCACTTTCGGCTATGTACCTTTCCAAAGTGACCCATCTGAAGTATCGGTCCTCCATCTCATGTTAAACTGACTGCATGTAGTGGGAAGTTGGAAAATAGCCGTATATAATGAATCCAAAGCGACACAATACTAATACTACTATTACAACATATTATTGTAAATGGTTCACATCGACATGTCAAAGTTTTGATCTTATGAACTCGTCGGAGTCTATACTAAACTAGAAATGTTTGTTTAAACGTAAATATGTTATCGTTTGTAAACATCGTGCTCATTTGCATTGCCAGATATCAGTCAAAAGTCAGGAGGAAAATAGTTGAACATACTTATAGACTGAAGCAATTTTTATTTTAATTCCCAATTCAGATTGCCGTATTTTGAGGAGCTGGATTTTTCACTATTATAAATCGACTTGTTTTTGTTTTCGTTGGGGGGGGGGGGGGGGCTAGTAAATATGGACTCTTGGGCATATTGATAATGCAAAAAAATAAAGATTAGTCAAATGACTAAAAGAAACATACAAAATAAGCGGAGTGCAGTAATCCTTTCCCGGGTTTTTCTATCTATTTTTATATTGTGGTGTTTACAATTTTAACTACTTTTATTTTTAAATCGCCGCATAGCGTGTTCTGTTTATCGTTTGTCTGTGCTTCTCCCCTCTCTCACGTCAAACCATCTTCCCCCCCCCTTGCTGTTGGTTATGTTTCTATTATTATTTTTACTTGGTCTTATTCATTCATGCATTGTCCCTCCTCAGTCTCTTGCATCGAATCAGTTCTGTTGTTTACGTCACAGCCTGAAGCTGCATCCGCGTTGCCTTGGTAGCCGGCAGTTGTTGGGAAAGCCCGGCCCCAATCGACATTTGGGACAATACCGACAACAACAGCATGGTGCAGTGAAAATGGGGAATGGAGCTCGACGCGCAGCGATTGCCCACGTGATACGCGGATGCACTACACTCCCGCAATTTTAGAGTTCAGCTCATTCACTAATCCTAAAATGTATCAACAAAACTATACATTTCTGGTTTTTAACGTTTATTTTCCATCCTAATATATAAGTGTGTGTGTGTGTGTGTGTGTGTGTGTGTGTGTCCGTCCGTCCGTCCACGTCCGGACTCATCTCAGAAACAACACAAGATACACTAACAACATGTATTTATACCAATTCGGCATGATTATATTCACGTTCGTGTAAAACAATGATCATCGTAAAGTTTATATGAGCGAACGACTTTGCAAATTAGAAATGACGTATTAATAATGTTAAACTATAAAGAGGGCATTTTTACAGCGTTTAAAAAATTACGTTAGACCAAAATGTGTATATTTTCTTATCTACCGTAACGAGGCACTATGAGTTTGGGGAAACATACACACTTATCCTTGTGTGCTTATCATTTATGAACTTTATCTGCCGACAAACTTCACTCTGTAATTGTAATATTTATCGCTGTGTTTTTTCTTCTGATTCTTCTGCTTTCTTACACTTCGCTTACCACTCATTCTCCTCCTACATACACTCGTAGTCTTTATCAGAAAATATTCTGTTCTCATTGATACCGACACCTTAACCAACCAACACCGGTTTTCTGTTGGGGATATTAACTTTAACAAATATCTACACGACGTTCAGTTGGAAATAATCCTTAACCCTAACCCCCCTTCCTTGCTTGCTCTGCTTCAAATTCAGATTAGCAATTATCTTCTGGCTAAGTTTTTTTTCTTTCTTTTCTTTGATATTGTTTCACGATCAAATCGTATGTCTTTTTTTTATCACGGATTTCTTTACTTATCTTTACTTTATTGTATGGTAAACATCAAATGGAACCGAGAATTAACGATCAAAAAATAAAAAAAAGTCTTCTATTTAAAACAAAAAACTCTTCGGAATTTTTTTAGATGTTTATTATTTGTATTATTTAAACGACTGTTCGCATCTTGGATAATATTCTCACAGCGTTTCGGCTGAAGTAACATCCGACCTTCTCAGGTGCGTCTTGTCGAACTCGGAAATATGTATGGAATTTCGTACGGAACCCTTTATTTAATCCACGCGGCCAAATTCCTCTCGTTCTGTCAGACATAACTAGGTTGAAGTTTTAAGTAATTCTTTATTATTTTCTTAGTATCGCCTGCACTGAGGTTTGAACCTTACCTCCAAAAGACTGTCACTTAGAACTGATTATTATTATTATTATTACTTAGCACTTTTATCCGTTGCACCACGGATCCATGTGAATAGCGGGAGAGAGCAGGCAGTCTACTCCCGTTGATTAAATAAAAGGTTCCGTTCGAAGTCGCGTACAGATTCTCGAGTTCGACAAAAATCCGAACGTTCTGATAATAAATTCCAAGATGAAAAACAGTTGTCTGAATATTCCAAATAATGCAAATTATCATGCCTCATCTAAAACAAATTTCTGGAACATGTGACCATCGTAAGAACAAGAAAATCTTATTCGATTTAATTCCTTTCAGAATATAATTCATCCGCTCGGATTTATTTTCGTATAAACGCCATTTTAAAAAGGGAGGTAACGGTATTCATCCAATACAGACTTACTTCTTTTTCTTTAAGAAAAAACATATAATGTAGGTGAAAAACACTATAGTTTAAAAAAAGAATATAACAACATAAAATGTAAGTATATACGCTATCGGGCAAGGCCGGGTATGTACAGGAAGTTAGGAATCTAGTAAAGATTATACATAATAAAAAGGTGATTAATAGAAAAAGAAAGGTCCTAAATACGTTTTCTAGTTATCGTTCTCAGATTATTTATCGATTATCCTGCTAAAATCTATGAGGCTTGCTTTGAATAAACTCAATGTTCAATCATACATCCCTATCGACAAGTTGACCCGAACGGTACTTTTTTCTGCACGAATCGTAGACATAGCTGTAAATGTTTTGTTGGATTCCTAGCAATACCAACTCTCTACAAAATGATGTTTGTGTGTAATTAGGCAGGATAAGATTTGAATAGCCTCGGTCAATTCGTGTTCAGAGAGGTCAAAAGTGGTTCTCAAATATTGGACGATGATTCATCTGAACTTTTTTGTTTATTCTACGGCTTAACTGACAAGGCTTATCTTGGCTTTTATTTCAGCCTTTTATAACCAGTCGCTGTCTAATCTGTAATCGTGTCTCCTCCATTATTTCAAATAAATCTAAAACGTTAGGGTTAAAATGAAAGAATACGGGTCTATTTAAGACCCGTATCCTAAATCACTTCTCAATATATATCTAATATAGTTATATTGTGAGATTTTAAAAGTTGGACCTGAATAGCGTTTAAGATAACATATCAAACAATAAAATAATATACCGCTACATTTCATAAAAACAAAAACGTATGTAGCCCCACCCGGACAACTGGTAAAACGGAAACATTTTTTAAATGATGACCGAAACATATAAATCAGCAAGGGAGGTAACTTATTGTAATCGAAAAATATAAATAATTATCTTACTTAAAACTAAAATTTATTTGTTTTTCTGTATAAGTTGAAAAGAAAGTGTGCAAACGAAAAAAAATAATAATAACCCGGCCAGCGCCAGGTAGGAATAAATGCTAAAGCTTTCTTTGTCATTACTCACTGCTAAATTACTATCAAAACTGGTTATTTAAATCAATAATTCAACATAATATTTTGAAATACTGTATATATATATTACAGGCGAAAACACCTATTGGAATGCGTAATTTGCATCACAACTTTTAAACGGTTTATCGTAAATTAATGTTTGGTGTTATTTGTTTTTAATTTCATTGTCCTATTTTCCCTTTATACATGCAATAGTCTCATCGATATCAACAGTAATTAAAGTGATTCAATAAAAAATAATAAATTACGAAAACCTTTTTTAAATATGCACACTAATTTTTAAAGAGGTAATTTAAATGAAACTAATGTATCTCAGCTAGCTAGAAAGAAAGCTATACCGACGAGGCATAAAGAGAAAGGTGGTGACTTCGCTCTTTCTCTCTTTCACTCCCTCTAGCGATGCTAAATTTTCATTTCATTATTTTTTAAAGAGCCCCCACCCATACACACCATCGCTCAGGCGAATTTGTTTCTTTTTCTTTTTATCTTTTACAGTTGTATATAAAACAAATAAATTTGTATCGAAATTAGCAAAATATTAATATTTATCTATTTATATGAATGAATTCAACAGTTTTCGTCTCGTGTTTACAAGAAATTAATCAATGAAATGTTTATTATTTAACATTTTGATTTCAAGTAGCGATCTTTGAAAAGCGATAGCGAGCTGACGAAGCTAGTATATATATATATATATATATATATATATATATATATATATATATATATGAAGGTTTATAACTAAAAGATAACTTTTAGAGAATTAGACCTATTGTGAGATGAGGAAAGCTCAATATACTGGATAGAGCAAAAATAAGGTGAGTCAATGAAAAATAGTTAGACCTGTAAACAGATCGATATCTTCAGTTGTTCAGAACAAGGAGCATTTAGTAGATAAAAATATGTATTCTTCTTCTCTTTCAATTGTATTCCTTAAGCACGGTTTATCAAAGATCAAAATCTTATCATCAGAGGAAGTAGTGATTGATAAGTTGACAGATAAGAACAGTCAAAATTCAAAATTTTTAAAAAAATTTTTTAAAAAGTTCTTTTTAAAAAAAGTTCTTATTTAAAAGAAGAAGAATAAATATTTTTATCTACTAAATGTTCCTTGTTCTGAACAACTAAAGATATCGATCTGTTTCCATTTACAGGTCTAACTATTTTTCATTGACTCACCTTATATATATATATATATATATATATATATATATATATATAAACGAACGTTGTATGACTGTTCGATTTTCACAACCAATATAGAAATAAGCTTCATACCAATTATAATTCATCAAATAGCAATAAAAAAAAATAGGGACTAACATGCTTCCCGTCGTTGCATCAGTATATATATATATATATATATATATATATATATATATATATATATGGGAAATGAAAAAGGAAAAACCAAAAAGGATGTTTTTTGATATATTCATCAACGTTTCGTCTTTATTTGTAATACTTCCTCAGGTGATAATTTTAAGAAAAATGTCATGCAAGTACGCAAACATATTGGGTTGACATTATGGGTTGATGAGAAAAAGTAGTAGCCACTATTGGGTGCGCAAGACCGAGGTCCGGGCTTAGTGACGTCAGTAGCATGGAATGAAATTAATAAAAGTTAAGAGGTGGAGGTGAACGGAAATAATGTGGATGACTGTTAGTGAAGAAGTGTATACTAAATAGCAAAGAAGGGTAAGGAAGATAACTCGGGGTTTAAAACGAACGCAACTTCTTGTTTTATAACAAATACTTGATTTTGCATAATGAAACTTGTAATTGTATGGTTCAGTTTAAGAATGAATATGTGAAAGTAAACAGAAAATCCTTAATAAATAATTTAAACGATCTGTGCTGTCGTTGTCATTCATACATAATCGTTATTTTTTATAGGAATGTTAAAACCAGTCCTTAATATGTCGTAGAGGACTCTAATAATATAGCTTCATAGCTCAGGAAAATGTGAAACTGGTACTTTAGTTAATCCCTCTCGATATAAAGTTAAGTATGTTTAAGTATGTACAAAATGCACTCCGAAACTAATTAACCAATCATTATGGATTTTTCAACACAGCTGTTAGATTAAGGAGTCGTAACGTAGGCTATATCATTTTAATTTAGCTTTATATAAAGGGGGTAAAAATGTGGTAGCCCTTCGTGAAAATTCAGATACCTCCAGTTTTTGTGAAATTTTAACAATAGGTATTAGAGAATTTTTTTAGTTTATTTGGAGTATTTTAAAGGGTTTTTCCATGCATAACATGGGCATAACTTCCTATTTGAAAATTAAAATATTTCAGACTTAATTAAGCAAGATACACTGAATTTCAATTTCTTGGTAAGACCTCTCAAACTTTAGAAATTTTCTAGAATACAAATCATGTAATGGATTTAGATACAAAATTTAGATAAGGATTCTAGACATAATATTTATTATCATTATATATTGATTTTGATCTTTGTAAGATAACGCAAAACTGGTGCAAAATATTCTGGTCGGTGAATACATTTTACCCGTCCTAGAGCAAGTATTCTTCGAGTTATATATAAAAACGAAAACTGTACGTCTGTTTGCTAACTGCTTATAAATTATAAGATATTCACCCCAAATTTGGTAGGATTCATACTCTGTATATACAGATTATCTATTTTGTTAAAAAGTTCCCGCGGGAACATGAAACCTCGTCTCGTTTATATTCTTAAAACTACAGTTACATCATAGAATTAAATAGATTCAAGATTTGAACAACATTTTTCTCATTTAAAGAAACTTTAATTGGGCTTTACTCCAAGCAATTAATAAAGTTGTTAAAACTTTAGTTGTCTATGTCAAGTATGTTGGTTTCTGACCTCTTACTAATAAAAACAAATATTAGTCAAACATATAGGTCTTTCATTGAACCTGTCTTCTAAATTTATATATACGGATTGATCACATTGAAACGCCGAAGTTAAGTAACGTTGAACCTGCTCAATGCTTTGGGAATACCAGACGCAGTACGTGGGAGAACGGGGACACATCCTTGCAAAAATTAACGTCGTCATCTATTCTGACCGAGATATATATGCGACCCAAGACCGCTTGTTAATTTAATATTTGCTAGAAAGTGATTCCTTCGGACGAAGCCAGATCGATCCACCCAGGGTGAAGCTGCGCCAGGTACAAGTATATTGCGATGGTTCCATTATATATATATATATATATATATATATATATGATAATTTTATTTACACAGACATGTACAAAATCTGCGACACTGGCATGTCGATGTTATTGATCAACAGGTACTATAAACTGAGATCTCATCAGGCAGAGTTAGAATCCGATCTTAACCTCAGATCATATTTGGAGAGACATCGACATGCCAGTGTCGCAGATTTTGTACATGTCTGTAAATAAAATTATCATATATAAAGCTCTATTTTGATATTGAGCACTTTTTATAAACCCGGTTAAAATTCTCTGGATTACCACCCTGTGGATATTTTTCACCTGGATTATTACCATTATTATATATATATATATATATATATATATATATATATATATATATATGACAATCAGCATAGGATATATATTTTATTCAAAAGCGATTCAAACTCCTACAAATGTTGTCGAAATACTCTGCTGCTGAATTACGAAGCTTGGAATGCTATTATAGATGAAAGTGAAGAAAAACTAACAGTGAAAAAATAAATATTGCTTGATACCTAATATTTCAGGAGAGTTTCAGAATTGCATTCCAACTACTTTCTGACACGTTTGATATATTTAATTCGCCCTCTACACAAGTTTTATGGATTTATTATATATATATATATATATATATATATATATATGTGTGTGTTTGGGGGGGGGTTCATTTTTACTCAAGTCGAAGTTCTTAGAAATCAAGGATAGCTTTTCTGGGGCTAACACTTGTTCTACATAGATATCCGACTGTTCAACTAAAGTTCTCTTTTATCTCTCAAATATTGAGTTAGCAAAAATGTGGAGAATATTAATTTTTCCCTCCACAATTTACCAGTTACCTATGTTAAAGTATATCGTTCTTGTGGTCTTTTTGCTTCACCGGATTCCAGGACAAGAATTCATCTAGTCTGGTGGAGTATACAGCTTAGTGCTGTTACTAGATGCAACGTCACTTGGAGAAGGTGCACTATTTCTCGTATGAGCCAGTATGTAGCCATACTGATGTGATATTATTTGGGCTTCGAATACTATGTTATTTTGGTCAGGTTTTACTTGTAGAGTAAACTATCCTAATGTTAGATTGTCTTGACAAACTCTTGTACAGAAAGACCAAAGACACTCGGGGATTGTGTCTAATAAGTATGCATATGTGTTTTTGTGTAAATTGTTAATACTATCATTAGCTGTACTATATAAATACTGGTCGATGCCAAAACACAGTATATATATAATATATATATATATATATATATATATATATATATATATATATATATATATGTATGTATATATATATTTATTTATATATATTGTGTGTGCGTGCGCGTGCGTGTGTAGAAGCTTGTCTTGTTCTTTCTTTTTTTTTAAACAAGGCGCCAACTGCAAGGTGTTCTTGATTCCCTGTTTCCCGCCGGCCTTAGACACCAACTCTCCCCTTTTTCCACAGCTTACGCGATGATTTTCACATCCTCTTCTAAATGGAATCAGGTTCGCATCCCCATTTCGACAGGAATAGATTGAAGGAGCGCGTATGATGCAAAATCAATCGAAGAACTTGTTGCAGCTGCATCCCTCTCCACATTCCATCAGAGGGGATTGTCAGAAACACCCGTCTTCACTCACAGTCTGGGTTTATAATGAGAAAACTAATGGGGAGACGACTGCAATTCAAATATAAAAAGACACTTCAATGCATAGCAAGAAATACAGAAGCAGTTCATCTTAAATGGATTTCTTGCGATTCCATAGTTGTTTGTGTAGACGTTGGCTTCAACAGCGAGACTATTCCTTTGCTAAGTGCTTTGGCAATGTACCAACCTATCACAACTTCTATTTGTTAGAAGGGAAGAAGCACACGATGTGTCTGTAAAATCATACCCTGCTTTCTTTCAAGGATTCATATATTCTGCATATTTCTCAACGAAATATACCTTCACATGTATCCTTTTTATAATATAAAGGTATCTTTTGGAACTTTCAAATCTCGACCAAAATACTAATCCGTCTGCTATATTGATACTTGATTCGAACTAGCCTATCTTTTTTTTTTCGTTTATATCTTCAACTATGCTATTAGTACGAATATATTGTATTTGGCGCCAGTTTTAGAGTTGGCTTTTTCATTACTCATCTATTATTCTTAAACATTAAGGAGGGGAACTTTTAATTCATACATGGCTGTTTAGAAATCGATTAAATGTCTTCATTTATTATAAAGATATTTATAAATATTATTTATAAATAAAGATTTTTCCCGAAGACTAGCTTCTTGTAAGCATTTTAAATTAGAAGCAATTCCTCTTCTATTCAAAGATTTAAAGTTTTGAAAGTTATTTTATTCATTTATTTATTTGTTTGTTTGTTATTCCCTCTTGGGCATCTGCCCTTTAACTATCTTTTCAATTCAACTGTTAATTTTTTTTTTTTAAATTAAACTCTTAGTACAGTATCGATATCCAGATCAAATTATGTTAAATATTTCATTTGATAACTAACAAAAGTGCCCCTCAATTTCTCCCTCATATTTATACCCACTAATTTTAGAAATAGCGATAAAAACTCATTACTGTAATAAAATCAGTCATATATATATATATATATATATATATATATATATATATATATATATATATATATATTTTTATATATAAGTTATCGTTATACTTTAGGATTTATACCTAAATAGGATCTTATCTGACACATAGATATTTGATTATGTATAACCATTTTGTCTTTTTTTATAATACTAAAATGTCTTTGTCTTCTGTTTGTTTGGAAAAAGCATTATCGGTTAGAAAGATTTATACAATGGTGACAATTTTAAATATTGAAGGAAATAATACTTTGCAGCTTAAAATATATTATTTGAGTTATTGTTCAGCATTTTTTAATGTCTTCTTCTCTATATATTCTCTATATTAATAACATTTCGTGACCGCTTCGCATGTTTCTGTGTATTTCTCGCCTATACGTAACCTATTTTTTATTTTAACTTTTAATCAAAATGCTATTCTTTTTAACTATAAAGGTGTACAACCAACAAACCTCTGGCAACGCCATGTAGGTACAGCTAGTAAATGTATGTATATATATATATATATATATATATATATATATATATAAGTAATGTAGATACATAATTTATGTCATAACTCGGAATTCCATATCGATGTAATTGTGCGAGCACGTGGTCGAGTTATTGAATGGAAATGAAACTTGTCAGTTACTATGGAAATTTGATTGCCTATATTTATTGGATTTAGAATTTATTATGGGATGCAACTCTTCACATGTAACAGCCTCTCCTATTCCTAACACACACAGAGGCTAAGTGCATATCTTATTATTTATTAGATTTAAGTCAGACGAAGATTATATCGGTCGAAAAATTGTGAATATAAGAACTAAGATGAGTGTAAGAATCTGAATAATCCCAATAATACACATGATAGTTTTGTAGTAATAATGTATTCTAACCACATGAAGTTGGCATGAGAAAGCCGCTGTGTGCGGTTGAATTAAATGACTACCACTAACTAACATAGATTGTTGAGTTTTTCCATAAACTCTTTTCTATATACATTATAGATTTGTTCCCTGTACTGTTGACGATACATCATTCTAACCAAACGCTGCATATACAAATCTTCTTCGCATGCAATTTATGCTAATTAATGTTACATGTTTTCAAAAACAACAATTTATTTTCGTTCAAATTCATCGAATAAGTAGTGCCACAACGTGTCACCCCTCACTTCATATTAATAACGACACAGATCAACAATTAGATGGCTAATAAAAACTTTACAAAGTTACCTTTCCAGACTACAATTAATACAGACATCCAAAATCTTTCAAATTACGTTCTAAGAATATTTACATATATAAAACTTAATGTCTGTGTGTATGTGTTATTTGTGTGTGTTCTCTATAGAAAGAAAGGTTATAGAATCTACATGAAATCTAAAAGTGTATTCTTTTGTAAAATTTACCGGGGAAGACAATGGAAGTGTCCCCGAATCTCTAATTGCACCCCGAAGGGACTATGAGTGCATACCCTCCTTAAGACTTCACATATATCTTATTTTTATGAAATTTATATTATATGAATAAAATTCTCCTATGAAGACAATGGAAGTGCCCCGAATCTTTACGTTACCCTCTATGTGTCGAGTAACTACGTGTCCTTACCTCTAAAACTTCAAATACGTATATCCGATTTTAATTAAATTTAAACCATATGCATAAGACACTAATATAGAGAGTTTTCCATCATTTCAGCTACTTCTGATTATATTAGGGGGCGAAACGGGGGGGAGGGGTAGACAGTAAAACAAAGAAAGTAATATCGTGTTATGAGCTTAGTAAAAAGTACGTAGTAGAAATCCTCACTCAATCCTGAGCAATGTCGGGTCTTCCTGCTAATACATAATAAAACGTCTCCTACACCATTATGCACTATATTTTTCATTGGTAACACATGCGTGATTCAGTTTTAGTTAAATTACTGCCGCGATTACCGTTTTACAGTATTGGGCGTTATGCGTGTGCATTCTTTACTAGCTTCGCTGTGCGATACAGTAGCAGTCCCAGCTAGTGAAATGGTCGCTATAACAACATGCGATCTGTTGCTGCTATACATCTTATTCATCAGTATTTTTCATTAGACTTAAGTGCTTCTGCACTAAGCTCATAAGCTTACACACGTACGCAACAATAGTTACTAGTGTGCGGCCATTTAAGTTTATCAACAGCACTATTTACAATTTGCACAATTTATTTTCTCGGGCGGATCGGTAACTCGTTCGGCTGGTAATCTAAAAGGTGCTGGTTCGAATCCAACCTGGTTATTTTAGCTTTTAATATTGTTTAATATTTTTTATTCGAACATAACGCTTACGTTCTTTCATTAAAATGTAATCCGCTATAGTGCATTTCAATTTCTTATAAAACAAGTTAGCCATTTCAATGAATTACTTCTAGAAATAAAACCCATTTTGAAAAAACTTGTTTACAAAAACTATTTCAATGCTTTCAATTTATTTATTAAGAATTTACAAATATTGTACTTATAAAATTAAATCAACAATAATGTATTTCGTTTTTAGAAGTGAGCCATTTCAAGGAATTACTTCATGATATAAATAATCCTATTTAGAATCAATTATTAATTTACATAAAATATTTTACTGATAACATTAGAACCACTATAATAAATTTCGATAAGTTAAATCCACTATAATGCATTTCGATTAATTAAATCAACTATAATGCATTTCGTTTTGTTATGAAACAATTCAGTTATTTCAATGAATTACTTCGTGAAATAAAAATCCTATATAGAAAAATATTTGATTTACAAAAAATACTTTAGTGGTTATATTAAATCATTTAGAATGCATTTCAGTTTCTTGGACAAAAAAGTCAACCATTTAAATGAACTACTTCGTGAAAATCCTATTTCGAGAATATAATTTACTTATTAAATTATATCGACAAGGATGCATATTAGAAAACAGAAAATGAGTTAATTACTGAAATACTATATTCTGGCTTTAAATGTATTCGCTTTTCTTCATGTAAAATTGTAATAACATTAAATTAACTCCCGGGCTACACCTGGTAATACACACACACACACACACATATATATATATATATATATATATATATATATATATATATATATAGTAAAGAATATATTTTTAAACGTATAGTCCTTATAATATCTTAAATCTTTCCAATTGTAAGCTCAATAAAGTTGACTGACTATGGAAATCAATCCAAAACCATACGTTTCTTAGTTTTTACAATCCTTTTATTTCCGTATTTCGATTAAGGTTGTTTTTCCTTCATCTCACATTCAAAAGTATTTTTTCTCAAATATAATATTCATTTCTTATACGTGTTTCATGGCAACATTCGGACTAGTGTATTTTTTAGTCAAACTTTGTCAATCAACAGAGAGTGGCAGTATATATTGTGGAATTGTGACAAAACATGTTACATCAAAAAACATCTGTATTTTTTTTTAGGACAAATCACAAAATATAAAAGACAGAATCACATAAAAAAACAGACAGTAAACGAAATGTCGCTTCTTAAATGAGTACAAATTTCATATGAGTGAAGCAATGGTATATATATATATATATATATATATATATATATATATATATGAAGGATATGAACATCCACTTCGTTCAAATTGAGAAATTAGAATACAAAATTACGAATACTTTAGAATCGTGAATTCGACTGTATCAATTGTTTTTTCATAGAAAGTCAGAAATCTACGTGGATATTGCAGTGGAAAAATGAATGTGGATGTGCTAAAGTAAGTGAAATACAAACGTGTTCGTAGTTGTAACTTTGCAATTTCTAAAATGATGTTCATCGACTTTTGTATTCGAACTATTCATATGTTTATATAATATATACGGTGGTGAATAGTCGTACTTCTATGCTGATGAGTCTTGATTGAAAAGAGACGAAACGTATACGTCCATAGCTATATAAGCAATAACAAATATTTATATTTGAAGCTCCTCGTTAAAAAGTAGAGCACTGTAAATGGTAGTAATAACACAGCGGTACGACACTTGCTTTATATGCATCATTCCTTCACTTATAGAAGTTGAATGCCTGTACGTCTCGCCGCATTTAAAAGTGTTAAAATTATCATTGTTTATAAGCTGTTCAGAACTGGCCTATCGGTTAGCGACGTTGGAATGGGGTTGAAAAATACTTGTAATCCAGGGTTTCGAATCGTGGGGAATAGTCGTACTTCTATGCTGATGAGTCTTGATTGAAAAGAGACGAAACGTATACATCCATAGATAAATAAGCAATAACAAATATTTATAATATATATATATGTGTGTGTGTGTGTGTGTCCCACAAACAACCAAACCAGCGACTACTCTTTATCATTACTAAAAATATCAGGCAGCAGAGTAATGATCCTCAGATGGACCAAGACGTGGCAACAAGTAACCAATTAAGTAAACTTTAAATACCGACTACGAAGAACGGGTGGGGCACTGGGGCAATAGAAAGGAAGGAAAATAAAAGATAACGAAGGAAGATCAAATGATCAAGGAAGCCCCCTCCACCTCTTCCTGTCTAGACGAGAAAAATACAGTTTATAAATAAACATTAATTGAAGAAGGACTCTCTCTCCAGAGGTTAAATAGAAGATGACATTATATATAATCAGTTTGATATTTACATTTAGCAAACTGTTCTGAACTTT